>CM059870.1:10404809-11604809 GCA_030490815.1 Acer saccharum
GATAGTGAGTGGATGCCCATGATAATATTTAATAAATAATATTTAAAAATAAAAATAAAGACTAAAAAGTTTTTTAAAATTTTGGATGGCATGCCCCATCCGTTCATCGAGTGCTGAATTTTCCCTTTTATTTTTGATCTATCTGAATATGGCTACGAGCCAGCTTGTTTAAACCACGAGAGTAGCTTAACTGGTAGATGAACAAGCTTGGGGTTGGGTAAATGACTCACAGGTTAGCAGCTCGAGTCCTACCAATGGCGAAAACTTTTAAAAAATACTTGGTCCCGGATTAATAGATACTGTCAAATCTAAATAAATAAAATAAAACATGGCTAGCTCGTTATAAGATTTTTTTAATATATTACTCGTTTAATAATTAATCATACTAAACGTATGACTTTAATTTGCTAAATTCATGACTTTGTGTTCCTATCTTATTTGTAGATCCCTACTTAATACAAGGTGTCATGTTATGTGAATCCGAACTAAACTTTTTAACCGCTGCATCTACAACATATAAATCAGTTTATGAAAAGACTTTGACTAAATAATATGCACTTATATATATCGATTATAAACATCAATATAAATCAGTTTATGAAAGACTCCTGGCTAAATAAGTACTTATATATAGTGAGTTATACAGTTTATGAACAAACTTGTACGGCAGGTTGCGTTTTGTAGTAATCAACCGACACCAAACGCATCGTTGAAGATGAATCGAAACCTGATTGATCGGCCTGAAACCTTGTCAGAAAGACAGGCCCGGGCAGTAAGAACCCAAGAAAGATGAGCATGTTGGGGTTTTTGCTCTAAAGCTTGTTATTTGTAAAGTGAATTGAACATAAATAAAAGAAGTAGTTTATTCATTCAAATTGTCTCATATTTATATAGATAACATGTGTACTTAACATCCAAGATTGCTGGATGTAATTTCAAACTGAGTATATGAATGTCATATACAGCTGGATTCAATTTGAAACGAGCAATCTAAAGTCCGTAGATAGCAATAAAGTTGGGTACTTATTGTGGTTAATCTATAGCTGCGGTCCATTCCGTAATGTACGGTGAATCTTATCTTGGATCATTCATATGGTGATATGAGAATGGAGGCACCTTGTATGATGTCATATAGGACTGTGCCAACGATCTATATAATCTCTCACCAAGATCCGTTACATGATGAGATTCATATAAATCGACAATTGATGGCTATACATGAGTGACCTTAATCCTAAGTGCCTTATCGACTCCTTCAGTTAGATCGTGGTTTTGATATATCATGAGTGAGATCGGAGTTGCATTCCCATTCAATAACTTTGTATGTTGGACTGCGGTTTGGCTTGTGGCTGGGAAGGTCTATACATAATAGTTGGAATCCACTCCTTCTTGCGAGAAGTAGATAGTCTTTTTCTTTAAGGGTTGATTCGGGGCTCAAACAATATGAGTGCTCTCCTAATTATGTAAGACGAATGTAGGATTATTGTTCATTAGAGATCAATAGTACTTAAGAAAAGACATAATTAGAGGGATATAACGGCATTATGACTCAGCTCTAATTATAAACTACTTATGGAGGATCATACATATGTAAATAGCTATATCGATGGACACCGAATGGTTATTGTTTGTCTAAAAACTCTACAGTTGAGAGAGTATTGTTTATAAGGGGTTTTTTTCGTCAGCATGACACGTCAGCAAAGATAGCGGGTAATACGGAAATAGTGATTCCACGTCATAAAAAGTCAAATGGGTGGGACACGTTTCAAAGGGTCACCATGAAGGCATGACATCACCATATGAGGGGCCATCTGGAGATGGAATATGGTGGCTAAGACCTGTTGGGCCAAGGTTTCAATCACCTAGCTACTCGGGCCAAGATTCCACTCGGGCCAAGATTCTACTTGGCCAACATTCCACTCGCTAGAAGTCTACTCGGCCAGTGTGCCTCGCCAAGTGTGCTCGGACAAGATTCCTACTACGGCCAACATTCCACTCGGCTAGAAGTCTACTCGGCCAAGTGTGCTCGGCCAGTGTGCTCGGACAAGATTCTACTCGGCCAACATTCCACTCGGCTAGAAGTCACTCAGCCAAGTGTGCTCGGACAAGATTCTACTCGCTAGAAGTCCCTCGGCCAAGATTCTACTCGGCCAACATTCCACTCGGCTAGAAGTCTACTAGGCCAAGTGGCTCGGCCAAGTGTGCCGGACAAGATTCTACTCGCCAATCTCTCGGCCAAAAATCAGTACTTAGCCAAAAACGGTAAATCGCTTACCAGATAGGCCATATCAAGAAGAATCTGCACAATACGGAATCTTAGATAATATTCCAATAAGGAAATATCCTTATTTCCTCTCCAGTACTAGAGAAATCTATCAAGAAGAACTGTAAGCTTCTAGAAGGATACCCCAATAGGAATGGGTCCTAATTTATCTACTCTACAAGAATCCTACAAAGACTCTAATTAATGAGTCCACCTTTTATACAACAAAAACTAGGGCAACCCTAGATCAACCCTATAATACATCATGTTTCATTATATCGGGGGGATGATCATAAGCAATTATTTGAGAGGTGAAAGCGAGGATGATTGTGTAATCCTATATTCATAGTGGATCACTTCTCGCCGTCAACCGGCACCCCGGGATGTTTCCCCCGCCTCGGGTTTACCACGTAAATATGTTATGCTTGCATCTTTTATTTTTCTACTTCATTACGTTATTCTTCAGGTTTCACCAACCTAGATCGTTGATCGGTTGACTATCGAAAAATCACCGTCAACAAGTATAGCTTCGGGTTTTTAGTGGAATGACACCGAAGTTAATAATCATGAAATATTAATTAAAGAGTTTAATTATATTCTAAGGATTATGGAGTTCAAAATACTGTGGTCCATTAAGTCTCCTTGCTAGCCTGATAGATTAAAGGTAACAAGGGTCATGGGTTAATTAATTGGATTGTCCAATTAATCATGTTGCGAAAGTGACACGTATTTTTTAGGGATTAATTGAATAATAAGATTATTTAATTAATATTTTAATAATTAAATTAATTAAATAATTAGATTTTTAATTAATGAATTAGTAATTATGAATTATTAATTGATTATTAATGGAGGTTGCAGGTTCAAATCATGACTGAGACATAAAATATTATTTATTTTATTCTTAGTTAGGTTAGTATTTAAGCTTAAGTCAACTAGGGTTATGTGGGAGTTAGAATCCTACTCTACCTATGACACTTAAATACTAATTATCCTTTGAATATGGAGATATATTTGAAAAGATATATGATTTAGTTTGAAAATATGAAGATATATTTTAAATAACTAAAGAAATAAAAACCGATAGTGATCAGTTTTAAACCTAATTTGAACTATATATATATGCAAGCAAAAGAAAAGAACAATACACTACAATAACACGAGAGGGTGTCAGCCATCAAGAGAAAAAATTAAAAGTGTTCTTCTTGGGTGGCCGAACCCAAACAATATACAAAGAACAAGAGTTGTCTTTCGTGTGTTCTCTTCATCCTCCTTGTTCTTGAGTACCGTGATGCGCCCACACGCTGGCTGTTACTAATCGCGGGCATAGTTAGGATATATATATGCAGGCAAAAGAAAGAACAATACACTACAACAACACAAGAGAGGGTGGCAGCCATCAAGAGAAAAAATTAAAAGTTTCTTCTTGGGTGGCCGAACCCAAACAATATACAAAGAACAAGAGTTGTCTTTCGTGTGTTCTCTTCATCCTCCTTGTTCTTGAGTACCGTGACGCGCCCACACGCTGTTACCATCGCAGGACATAGTTAGGAAGATTTGGTGGTGACAAATCAAGAAGCAAATCGAAAAGAAGAAGGAGCTTGCAAACGTTGGTATGAAATAGTTTCTTCTCTTTCTTATTGCATTTGATTATTAATGTACAAATGGGTTAGTTTATGATTGCATTAAAAAAATTTAAAACCTTTTCGTTGCGCAATCTGTAACCTTAGGTTCCTACAGAGCACCCTCGTGGGAATCACAGTTTTGATTAAACAGAACAAGATCAAAACCGACCCAGTAGGTGTACCTACCGAAGGGATCAATAGTCATCATTCGGAGAAAGTGAACAGCACCATCGTTGGACCGCGAAGCTCAGAAATAGGATACTAAATAACAAAGGCTGGGCCTAACCATCAGTCAGAGTTTCAACCCCAGTGGAGAGCTAGAAGGCGATAGGGACATACTCATACAGAGTTTGACCTGAGAAGTTTAGAATAACAAGCGGCAGATGGATGCTCTGGTTAGGCGTTACGGGCGCTATGAACTATCAGACTATGAGTCAGACAACCCCTTCACCAGTACGTCCTCCAGACACCCTTCCTGGAAAGAGTTAGGATGCCACACGTGCAACAGTTCAAAAAGGACACGGACCCAAAAGAGCATGTTAGGAGATATAAGAGTGCGATGGCCCAATACGTTCAGAATGATGCCTTGCTGTGCCTTAACTTTCCTCAGACACTTGGGGACTTGGGTTCTCAGTGGTTCGAGAGATTGCCCACAGCGAGCATAGGAAGTTTCAGTGAGTTGAGCAGGGCATTCTCGAGGCAATACCTTGGGAACATGCACAGAAAAAGTCAGTGGCTCACCTCTCCTAGCTTAAACAAGGGAAGGATGAGTCATTGAAGAAGTACCTGGGAAGGTTCGGTCAAAAAGTGTTAGAAACTGTAAGTGCGAACGACGAAGCCATTGTCACAGCATTTAACAACAACTTATAGAATGGCTAGCTGTCATTCGATCTAAAGAGAGCCCGCCTGATCAGTTATGGGATATGATGGACATGGTAGGGGGGTATGCACTAGCAGAGGAAGAAGAGATTGCAACAACCGGATACTTCGTACATGGTGGACGGCTGATGAGCATAAAGCTAAGAATAATGTACCCAGGGCTTAGGATCAAAAAGAAGATAAGAAGAACAGGGCTCGAGATGGCCGAGACGGTCATCGAAACTATGACCCGAAGACAGATCAAACAAGGGAGAGGTTCCATGGTAAGTATGCGAACTACACTCCGTTGAAGAAAAAGCACGAGGAAGTTCTTGCAATCCTAGAAGAAAAGAACTTGTCAAAGGAACCTTCTAGGCAATTGCATTCTGCTCGTAGGGATACTACGAAGTATTGTCGGTTTCACAATAAAAATGGGCATGAAACCTCCAAATGTTTCCAACTCAAAGACCACATTGAGACCTTCATCCGAGAGGGACACTTGAAAGATATCATCTTGAAGAAAATTGAGAAAACGGATAGTCACCGAGATAACCGACCAAAGAATCGGGGGAGGAAGTTGAGCCCAAAGAAGGCTGAGGATGAGGGGGTGATAAACACCATCTTCGGTGGGCTAGCAACTGGAAAATGTAGCAGGGAAAGGACACGGGAAATCCAAGAATTAATGGAGGCTAGAAAGGACCTCCACGTGAATTCCATCGGGCCTGATCCGAAAAAAATCAAGGAAGGCTAGGACCCGATAATATTTACTAAAGCCAACTAAACGACGCTCTTGTCATAAGTGCTTGGATTGGTCATAGAATGGTTCATCGGATATTAATCAACAATGGAAGCTTGGTGGACAATCTATGTGCGAGAGTGTATGATTAGTTGAGACTAGACAGGAAAAACCTACAACCTTTTCATACCCCACTTCGAGGGTTTGGCGAAGTAGAAGTAAGATTGTAAGGTCTCATATTTTGATTGGCTTATTTCGTGGACAAACCACATATTGGGGTTTGATGTAAGGGTATCTTAGGCATTTGATGGTTGGTGATTTGCACAACCAAGACCCTCTCAAGACCTCAAGAGAAGAAGCACCAAAGGTATATTTTAGTGCTTACTTGTTTTGTAGAGATCTAGTAGCACACACACACAACTCATGCATATCTCTAATACTTGTATGTTGTGTGTTTTTATATGTGTGCATTCATGTTATTGAATATCTCTTCATGCATGTTTAATTGATTGCATCTTGTTCATTGAAATACCATGACATGTTTAGGCATTAGGATGCAAAGCCATGAATTCTATTCATGCATGTTTTATTTGATTGCATCTTGTTCATGACAATGCCATGACATGTTAGGCATTAGGATGCATTCTATACTCAATTGTTTTCTACCCCTATCATTAACAATAAAAAATTAATAGTTGATTCTCCGCACTTTCTAAATTAGAGTATGACAAAAGTGACTTTCCAAATTCTCCGTGAATCAAAACATGGGTTGCAATTTTTTTAGCTTTTTTTTTTAGCTTTTTTTTTTTTTTTTTTTTTTTTTTTTTTTTTGATATAATGGGTTGCATTTTCATATAAGCTCTTGTAGCCCACCAAATCTTTATCGGTATCATTCGGGCTTATACAGCTCCAACGTACGGGCTTATCCGCGGGTAGTTTTCGAAGTTGGGACAATTTTTAATGGCCAACCATTGTAAAGTGTTGGCTGAACATTGAAGAAGCCATCGTGGCAACTCTTTGAATTCTGGTAATCCATCAATGCAAAGCATTCCACGGTGAGACTTTATGCTTTGGCTTTCCAATTTCCATTTTCAAACTACATTTTGAATTCTTTTTGCTATCAGAAAGCATCGTATTCTCTTAAGAGCTTAAGTCTTTCACACCATGTGGTAAAGAGATTAGCTTCGGGCAATCCCCAATTAGGGATGAGCATTTATTCCCGGGGATCCAAATCCCCATATCCTCATCCCCATTTGAGGGAGCACTTTTGAGAAAATTGAGGAAATGAGGGGGGATGGGGATGAATTTTATCCCCAAATTAAAATGGATCACTCCCCATCCCCATCCCCATTTCCATCCCCATTTCCCATTTCCCCATTTTCCTCACAAATTTACGGAGATGGGGATGGGGATGGGGATGGGGGGAGGTGCCCCCATCCCCGTTTCCCCAATTCCCCCAAACATTATATAATATATATATAAATTTTTTATTCTTTTATTTTAGGGAAATTATCATTTTAGTCCCTATAGTTTACCATATTATCCGTTTTGGTCCCCGTCGTTCCAGTATTAGCTATGCAGGTCTAAATGTTTTCAATTAATCTCTATTTTAGTCCCTACCGTCCAATTCCGTTAGGGATTCTCAGAATTCCGTCTGATCAACGAGGGTAAGATGGTAATTCAACATCAAAGGTTCTAGAAGCCTGTTTGATGAAAGGACATAATGGTAATTTTGAAATTAATTAAATACAAACTGAAAAAAAATAAATAAAACTAATTAAATTTATAATTAATTAAATTTTAAAATAAAACTAAATAAAAAATGAAAAAAAAAACTAATTAAATTTTAAAATAAAACTAATTAAATTTTTAAAAAACTAATTAAACTAATAAAACTAAATAAAATTAAAATTAAAAAATATGTAAAACTAATTAAATTTTAAAATAAAACTAAATAAAAAATGAAAAAAATAAATAAAACTAATTAAATTTATAATTAATTAAAATTTAAAATAAAACTAATTAAACTTTAAAAAACAAACTAATTAAACTACTTCTCTAAAAAAAAAACTAATAAAACTAAATAAAATTAAAATTAAAAAATATATAAAACTAATTAAAAATGAAAAAAAAAAAAAAAAAAAAAAAAAAAAAAAAAAAAAAACTAAATCCAAATCCAAATCCAAATCCCAGAAAAAATTCAAAAAAATTGATTTACTAAATAAACTAATATTAATTGATGATAGAAAAATAAAAAATAAAATATAAAATATAAAACTAATTAAATTTAAAATTACATATATAACTAATTAAAAAATAATTAAAATTAAAATTAAAAAACATATAAAACTAATTAAAAAATAAATAAATATATATTAAAAAAACAAACAAATAAACAAAAATCTAAAAATTTGGATTCTAGATCCTTCCCTATCACAAATCACGATCTCTCTCCCTCCCTCCCTCTTTTCTTCTTCATCTTCTTCAATCCACCAAACCCAAACCCACACCAAACCGCCACCGCCTCCAAACCTGCAACCAAATCGGAACCAAACCCACACCGCCGCCACCTCCACACCTCTGACTCTCCTCTTCACATACACAACCGCCTACCACGGCTTCGCTGTCTCTCTCGATCCCGCTCAAGCCGAATCCTCCACCGATTTGACACCATCCTCCGTGTCTACGAAGACCCACTCCACGCACTACTCGCTCTCATCGATTTAGGGCAAGGTTGTGGTTGATTTCGATTCGGGGTGGTGGCTGAACGTTGATTATTATTTTTTCGGTATGTTTGATTTGTATTCTGGGGGCTTGGAATATGAAGATATGTTAGATTTTTTTTTTCGGTATGTTTGATTTGTATTTTGGGGGCTTTGATTTTTTTTTTCGGTATGTTTCAGGTGGTTGAACGTTGATGATTTTTTTTTCTGGGTTTGGAATATGAAGATATTGAATCTGGAGATGATGTTATGAATTTGTTTTTCTGGGTTTGGACTGGGTTTGTGGAGTTTGATGATGGTGGTGAAGATTTTGGTGTTTGGGGGATCGATTTGTGTTTGTAGTTATTGAAATCAATTTGATTTGTGTTTAGGGGGCTTGAAATCAATTTGATTTGATTTTTAAAGATGTTGATTTTTGAATCTTTTTAAAAAAAAAAAATTTGGGTTTGGAATGAAAATAGATGGGGAAATGGTTTTTTTTTTTTTTTTTTTTTTTTTTTTGTGGAATCGATGAAGAAGAAGTTTAATTAAAAATGGTTTTATTAGTTTTATTTTAAAATTTAATTAATTGTAAATTTAATAATAATAATTAATTAATTATTAGAAGGGTAATATTGTCTTTACAACCAACTCTACTATTACTAAGGGCATAACGGTCATTTGACCATCTGACCTCTGATTTTAACGAAAAACATCACAGAAGGACTGAAATGGCTAATACTTGAACGACGGGGACCAAAACGGATAATATGGTAAACCATAGGGACTAAAATGATAATTTCCCTTTATTTTACTTTGTATATATACATCTTTTTAACATAAAAAACCTAACCCTAAATCAAAAAACTTTTCTAGTATGTAATTTTTAGTTAAACAGTGGAAATGGGGAAGACGGGGAAACGGAGAAAACGGAGGGAAAACGGAAAAACAGGGAAAATGGAGAAATGGGGATGGTGATGGGGGGACCTCCCCCCAAAACTCCCCATCCCCATTTTTCCCAAATGCTCATCCCTATCCCCAATGATTAATATCCCATGATTAATATCCGAAGGGAAATGGGGAGGGATGGGGGAGGGTTACGAAAGTGGTGATGGGGATGGGGATGGGGGAACCTATATCTATCCCCATTCCCCAAATGCTCATCCCTATCCCCAATGATTAATATCCCATGATTAATATCCGAAGGGCTGGGACGCTACTAATATCATTTAACAATTTTCCATATATACTTATAGATTTTAAACTTTGAAATTATATATATATATATACAAAAATTCTATTATCAGTTTGAACTAACAAAAGTTATATCAGTTCCTTGCATATGGGCCACTGGATTTAAATACTTTGACTTGGCTGTATGCACTTGTCAGTCAAAGTATTTAAATCCAGTGACCCATATACAAGGAACTGATATAACTTTTGTCAGTTCGAACTAATAATAGAAAAACTGTATATATATATATATATATATAGGGGAGGGATCAAGGGACACAAGTTTTGACACAATTTTTCAACCATTGGATCCATGAAATTTGGATGACTTAGATTTAATAAACTGATTTCTTTTTATTCCCTTCTCATTTTTCTATCATTAATTTATTTCTTTTCTCTTTCCTCTCTTATACATTCACTTTCTCTAATTAATATTTTATCTTCCTCTCTCTGTCAATCTCTCTTGCGTCTTTTTTCCTCTTCCCTGTTAATATATATATATATATATATATATACAGTATTTTTATTATCAGTTCGAACTGATAATAAATATATCAGTTCTTTGCATATGGACCATTGGATTTAAAAGATGCTTTGACAAGTGCATGCAGTCAAGTCAAAGTATTTAAATCCAATGGCTCATATGCAAGGAACTGATATATCTATTATCAGTTTGAACTGATAATAGAAAATCTATATATATATATATATTTAAATCTTTTATCTTTCATTCAACTCTGTCTTGAAAGTTGAAACAGAGCAATGAATTTTTTTTTGACCTTTATGGGTATTTTTATTCAACTATGTATTTCATCTTACACTATGCATTTTGTGAACTCTAGCTGCAAGTAGTATTAATTCACAATTTTAATAAATTATTAATCTTAGACTATTAACAGAGAATAAGAATATTTAATCTCCCGGTCCGGAAGATCATTAGCATTTCATTGTAAACAAAATTTAAAAGGTTATCAGGATAAAGTCACTCTCTTAAACTCAACTTGGTGGTGATTTTTCTCTCATGCTTTGACTTATTTACATAAGCAACTTCTAAGTTATATGTCCTGATTCATTAGAGAGAAGTGAATTATATATCCTGATTCATGAGAGAGAAGAGAAAAATAACAAGAAAAATAAAAAGCAAGAGGGAGGAAGATGAAATATTAATTAGATTTTAATTAAGAAAGTGAATGTATGAGAGAGAAGAGAGGAAAGAAAATAAATTAATGATAGATAAATGATAAGAGAATAAAAGAGAAATCAATTTATTAAATCTAAGCCATCCAAATATCATGGATCCAATGGTTGAAAAATTGTGTCAAATCTTGTGTCCCCCGATTTCTCATTAGAATAATTACCATGGTGGCCATCAATTTGATGACACACTATCAAAATGGCCACTAGATTGGGAACTGGTTTCAAAATGACAAATGACACTATCATATTTTTCATCAAAAATGATCATTTTAAAACTAATTTCTAATCTAATGGTCATTTTAATAGTGTATTATCAAATTAATGACCGTCGATGTAATTATCTCTTTGTCCTTTGGTTTGTGTCAAAACTTTGATTTGTCCTTTTCTGATTTTTTTATTTTATTTTATTTTATTTATTTTATTTTATTTTTTTACACCCACTACTTCTCCTATCACAAATAATCAACCCTTTTTGATTGCGACAATCCATATCCACACACATGTTCACTTTTTTAAAGAATCATAATTAGATTTTACCCTTTTTGATTGCGACAATCCATGTACACACATGTTCACTTTTTTAAAGAATCATAATTAGATTTTATTATTATTATTATTATTATTATATATATATATATATATATATATATAGCGGTTCTCTAACAAAAACGTTTAACCATAACCACACAATTATATTGGTTGTGGGCCTACTGTGAGTGTGTAGCTGTGGTTGAACATCCTGAAATTATAAAGTCAGAACGGTCCTGATTAGAGAAGTATGATATATATATATATATATATATATATATCAAAACTTGTGTCCCTTGATCCCTCCCCTATATATATATATACAATTATTTTATTGTCAGTTCATCTTGATATATTTTATATCAGGACGAAGAATGTGGACCATTAGATTTACATACTTTGGTTCAAAGTGTATACACTTGTCAAAATTTCTCCATAATCTGTGGTCCATATTCTTCGTCCTGATATATTTTATATCAGGACGAACTGATAGTAGAAAGACTGTATATATATATATATAGACGTACCCCTTTAAGGTCAAGCCCACCCTAGCCAATCTTGATTTTTTTTTAGTTTGAAATTTTCAAACATATCCCTATATTATTGTGTATTCTCATATACTCTTTACATTTACAATATGTTTTTTTCCATATCAATTAATACTTGTAATAGATTTGTTAGGTTAAATTGGAGTAGACCCGTTTCAATCTTGAAAATATCTTTATCAAAATTTAGCTCAATTTATTTGTCAACATAAAAAATTGGTCTTCAAATTAGGTATATTTTCATAAGTTATATGAATTTCAATATTTGTTATTTTGAAATTTTAGAGTTAATCTAAATTTCAAAGTTATGATATAAAAATCAAGTGCATAATTAGGGAATACAAATTTAACTATATAATTTTCTATCATCTTTTGGTGTCCTTTATGACTTAATTATATATATATATATATATATATATATATATATATATATATATATATATATATATATTTAGATATATACATATATAAGTTATAATTCAATGAAAAAAGATATCATTTGAATACAAATTAAGAATGATGGTCTCTTTTCGTTGATCTATATATTTAGAAATATGCATTTTTTTCAATTAGTAAAATTTTATCGAGTGTCGAGGTTTAGAGAAATTTATTCTAACCCACCCTGTCATTCAATCCTAGTTATGTCCCTATATATATATATATATATATATATATATATATATATATATATATATATATTTATATATATATATATATATATACAGTCTCGATCTGATCAGGACGTCCGAATATAACTTTATCTGGATATGGAATTAAATGTGAGCCCCTCATTATGGAGAAGTTTTGACAAATGCATATACATTTTAGTCAAAACATGTAAAACTAATGGTTCACATTCAATATCTTCATGAAGTTATATTAGAATGCATTGATTTGAAAATTATATATATATATATATATATATATATATATATATGTAGTGGTAGATGGTGATGGAGTCTGACCAGGGCTATAGCGATGTCAGCTATTTGAAAAAAAAAAATTTATTAATAATATACTATTAATTTAAGGTTTAATATTACAAACCTCCCCTGACCTTTCAACAATTGTTGGATGTATAGGTAAAGATGTGTTTATTTTAACAACATCCCCTGAATTCTAACAGAGTTAATTGTTCTATTAAGTGGTAGGGGCACACTTGTACATTCCATAACAAAATAAAAAGAAAGAATTAAAAATTAAAAAAAATTCATCCCTTTTATCTCTCTCTTTCACGGCCTCCCAAGTCACTCATCTCTGGCTCTTTTTTTTTTTTTTTCTTAATCTCCGCCTCTCTCCATCCTCTATATCCCTTCTATTTCCTTTCTCTTTGTGGTTTGATTAAGAGTGGGTTTTAGTTGGATTTACAGTTGTGCTTAGTTATTGTTGTTGAACTCAAAAAGAAAAAAAAATTGAAGGTGATGTGTGGTGATGGAGTCGGCGACGGTTGAGTTGTCGACGATGGTGGGATTGTTGATGATGGAGTCGACGATGGTTGAGGTCGCCAACGTCTGCTCCCTCTTCGTCCTCCTCATCCTCATCGTGTCATGGAGATCTGAGATCTGCATATCTCCACCTGATGAAAATGGCGTGCCTCCACTGTCAGATTGAAAGATCTCAATCGCACGGTGGTGATTTACAGATCGCGATGCCATCGGACGGTGGAGATCTGCCATCAAGTTTTTTTTTTTTTTTTTCAATTTATTTTTCCAGAATGTTCAATGTAGTAGAAAGATAATCAAATATGATCAGAAAAAAAAATTGCTGATAGAAGAAGGAAGAAAATAGATTTTGTGGCATTTGTTATGTTTAATGTTGTGGGTTTTGTGTTGATGTGGGTGAGTTTTATTTGGATGCCTAATGGATCAATTGTGTTGATTTTATCTTTGTTAAGGATTTTTTTTTGATTTGGGGATTTATGCCTAGTTGGTGAAAGAATATGGAGATGGAGATTGGGATTGTAAAGTTGGAACTTGGATGATAGCTGATGACTGATGAGGGAGGCCGTGATTTGGTGTGAAAGAGATAACAGAGATAGATTTTTTTATTTTTAAATTCTTACTTTTTATTTTGTTTTTGAATTTACAAATTTGCCCTTACCATTTAACAGAACAATTAACTCCAGTAGAACTCAGGGGAGGTTGTTAAATTAAACACATCTTTACCTATACATCTAACAATAGTTGAAAGGTCAGGGGAGGTTGTTAATATTAACCCTTAATTTAATTAGATTTTCAGTTTATAACTTTATATGCCAAATCGATGCATTTTGCAAAAGAGCGGTCAGCGTTGAAGATGCCCAAATCATTTTTCTTTTTATTTATTTAAATGTCAAATCAATGTCTTTAAAATTTTTAAAATTCTTTATTTACATATTTCATACTTAATTATAATAATATGTAGGGTTAATAGCACCAATGCCCCTAAATTATACACAAAACTGCATGTTGCCCCCTGAATTTTTTTTCCTGGCATTAAACCCCTTGAACTTTCATTTATTGGCAATAGCTAACAGAAGGGTAACGGACGTCAAGGAAAAATTACACGTACACACCCTGATTATATGCATAATTGCATTACAACTTGAAATATATAAGGACTAATTGCACAAACCTCCCCTGAGTTTAGGTCTAATTACAACTAGATGGACATTTTGCTTGAAATTACACAAACCTCCCCTACCATAAGTTGACTTCCGTTAAATTTAACCATTGACCAAAATTTTAGGGCTAAATGACTTGAATGCCCCTATTTGTATTATTTCATTACCTAAAATAAATAATTAAACAAATATTATTTGATATAAAATAAAATTTTAATTTCTTTTTTTTTTTATATAAAAAAAATAAAAAAGATGAGAATAATGTTGTTATTTTTTTCGATATTTATCACCCAATTTTTGGAGGAGAAAAAAATGGCGAACTTTTCTTTTTTGTTGACACCTATCACCACCCATTTTCAACTAAAGAGAAAAGCATCATCATCCGAGGTTTTTTTTTTTTTTTTTTTTTTTTTTTTTTTTTTTTTTTTTTTGTGAGATTCATCACCCATTAAAAAAAATTCATGAAGGATTTTTATGAAAAATGAGTGATAAATATTGAAAAAAAAAAATAACAACATTATCCTCATCATTTTTATTAAATTTTAATAATTTTATTATATATTAGATAATATTTGTTTAATTATTTATTTTAGGTAATAAAACAATACAAATTGGGACATTCAAGTCATTTAACCCTAAAAGTTTGGTCAATGGTTAAGTTTAACAAAAGTCAACTTATGGTAAGACAGGTTTGTGTAATTTTGAGTAAAAGGTCCATCTAGTTGTAATTAGACCTAAACTTAGGGGATGTTTGTGCAATTAGTCCAAAATATAATAATAACATAAACACACCCTTTGACATATTGACTAATGTCCAAAAAAATAAAAAATAATAAGATTAATAAAATTAATAATTTTAAAAAAATAATAATAATATTAATATTAATAAACTTTAAAAACAAGAACAACAATAATAATAATAATACATAAAAAAAAAAATAGATTCTTCATCTCATAAAAAAAAAAAAAAAAAAAATCATCGATGACAGATGTTTTTCAATCTGAGAACAAAATAAGTAATCTATTTCTTCAATCAAATAAAAAATAAGAAACCAAACACATATATCTGAAATCCAATATAAATACAAACTAAAATCAGATTCCTACACAAATACAAACTGGAATCAGATTCCTGCACAAATACAAACTGGAATCAGATTCCAGCACAATACAAACTGAAATTGAAATCCACAACACCAAAAACCTATTCAAATCAAACTCCATAACATCTAAATCAACAAAATCATTAACATTAACTCCAAAATTGAACCCATCTATTCCTGGCGGCAACATTGCGAACTATGTTGAGGAAGATAGAGGATGATGAGAGATCAAGGGACGAGTTCAAAAATCCAAAATCGAATTACTGGAAATTGGATTTGGGGAGGCATCGAGATTTGCGATTTTGGATTTGGGGTTGAAAGAGAAGAAGAAGAAGATTGGTCAAGAGTTGGGGTTGGATTTGCTCCAACTGATTCTTATTGTTTTGTGGGTTTTTTTTTTTTTTTTTGGTACTTGGATCAATGGAGATGGTTGAAGGTTGCCCATCAATTTTTTTATTTTCCAGTTTTCTTGCATTTAGTTTTCAATTTTGATGGTTGAAGGTTGATGAGAATGGCAGTGGAAGATAGAGAGAAAGTAGTGTCGGCGGCGGAGGTGTGCAGTGGTGTTCGTGGGTTTGGTGGGTGGAGATTCCAATAATGGAGATTTGATTTTTGTTTGTGATTTTTAGTTGGTTTGGTGGTTGAAGATCTCTGATGAGATTTTGAGTTTTTGTTTGAGAATGGAGAAGTTTTTGATGATGATTGAAGAAGAAAATGGAGATCTAAATTTTATGGAATTTTTAATTTTTGTGTGTGTGTGTGTGTTTTTTTTATTTTATTTGTATTTACATATTAATCGATTTGAATTTATTATTAATTTGGGTTAATAATTTTTAAAGTTTATTATTATTATTATTATTATTATTATTATTATTATTATTATTATTTATTTTTAAAAAAAGTATTAATATTTTTTTTTGACATTAGTCAACAGGTCAAAGGGTGTGTTTGTGTTATTATTATATTTTTTCAGTTTTAATGCAATTATGCATGTAATAAGGGTGTGTAAGTGTAATTTTTCCTTGACGTCCATTACCCTTCTGTCAGCTATCGCCAATAAATGAAAATTCAGGGGGTTTAATGCCAAGAAAAAAAATTCAGGGGGCAACATGTGATTTCGCAAATAATTCAGGGTACATTAGTGCTATTAACCCTAATATGTATTCCAAAAAAAATATAATGCTGGAAAGATCTAGTTGAGATCTTTAAAATTACAATAATAATGATATACATATTTAATTTACCTATTAATTATATATTTAACTAATGTTAAATAAATTACTATTGTATACATATTTACTGGGAGAATATTCTCTAAATAAATTACTATTGTTAACAAATTTGTTTGATAATTTTAGGTTAAAATATCAAACAACCATACATATTCAAAACTAAGAAAAACTATGCTTTTATATTATGAAAAAAAAAAAAAAAAATCAATTATAGAGCGATAGTGAATCAAATTTTCCGTGCAATGTCGGGGATGGATGTTTAAGTTGTTTTATTCATCTCAATGGAATAAAAACAACACTAATGCTAGACAACCCAAAAATTTAGCCCAAATTTCAACTCAAATGATTTGACAAGTGATTTTTTCATTAACCACATCATTACATGTTGTGTATGATGATAACAACCCACTTGACACATCATTTGGGTTAAATATTTGGGTTGTATAGCACTACTCTAAAAACAATATTGTCTTATATATCTAGTTTTGTTTTAGTCCACTATAGTAAAAGATCCTGAAAACGCACACACACACACACACACACACATATATATATATATATGGTCCCGTTCGTATCAGTGCATCCTGATATAACTTTATCAGGATATTGAATGTGAGCCACTCATTTATAACAGTGATTTGACAAGTGCATACATACCAAGTCAAAGTATGTAAAACAAGTGGTTCACATTCAATATCCTTATATAATTCTATCAGTGCGCACTGATAGGATAATTTCTGTGTATATATATATATATATATATATTTTCAATAAGTCAATATTATTTTTATTCTATTAAGATGAATACAACAAATTTGAACCCCCGCCCTCGATTTCATATATGGAGAACTTGATTCTCTCCCACCCGATAATTGATTTTTTTTGCTCTTCAAAGTATGTTGTTTAACATTATAACCTAAAATTATCAAATAAAAATTTAACTAAGAAAAATATCTAAATCGAAGAACGACTCTGAATTTTTTTATATTAAATCTTGTAACCAATTTTTTTAAGGAATAAAAATAATTATTAATTAGGAATTGGGAATAGAGGGAGAGATTGAGAGAATTCGGATTTAGGAAGTGCAAGAGAGAGAAAAAATTAGGATTTAGGACGTGAGAGAGAGAGAGATATTGAGGAGAGTTGGGAGTTGGGAGTTGGGAGTTGGAAGAGAATGAATGTTGAGGTGAGAGGTGAGACCGTGAGAGGACGTGAGAAAGAGAGAGAGAGTGAGTGGAAGTTGACGTGAGAGTTGAGAGGCATGTGCCTGTGATGCGTTGAGACTTGGATAAATTTAATAGTTGCTACTTGCTAGTCTAGGAATTTATGTGTTGGGCTTTGATTTGTTGGGACTTTGGAATTAATGTAATATAATTTATTTATTTTTACAAAACATTGACCTGGTTATAGCCGGGTCAACCCTCCATTACTGTTATCACCCTCCATTACGGACCTTTGTACATTTTATTCCTTTCTTTTTGCATTTTCTAATTTTTTACATTTTATGTTTTTTTTTTATTTTATTAAATCTTTAATCAAATCAAATTATTAATTACTAAAAATAATAGTAATAAAAGATAATGGGTTAAACAGGTCGGTTTGGGTTACCCTCTAAATAGAGAATGGATTTGGGTTTTCATTTTCAAAACCAATAAGCTAACCGGTGAGTTATTGGGTTCGGGTTAAGTAAAAATTGATTCGATCCATTTATAACTCGATAAGTATTCGATTCGATTCAGTTCATTTTGTCATTTGTCAATCTAAATAACATTTTAGTTTTCTTGTTAACCGGCCTCATTGATAACACTTGAGTTAATATGACTAGTCAACATGATTTGATCAGACTTAATATGAATTATGATTAAATCCTAAGATTATGTAATCCAATATTCATTAAAATTTCTATTGATAACCAGCTGGAGTCGAACCTTTTTTTGTTTTCATCTCCAAATCTCAACTTTTAGGAGATAACCATCGATTGTATATATATATATATATATGTATAGGAGATACTCTTAGACCATACGATCCATTGCCACAGCACTAGCTAGTTAGTGACCAAAACCATGTCCATGGCAAATTTCTGTCCTTCCAAGTTTCTCCTTTCTCTATTCCTCCTTGTATGGACTGCCACTTCATCGTCCGTGTCAGGAGATCGAAAGACTTACATTATCCACATGGACAAATCAGCAATGCCAGCTCCCTTCTCCACTCACCATCATTGGTACATGTCCACACTTTCCACGCTTTCATCATCATCAGATGGTATTGCCCCAACCCATCTCTACACATACACCCATGTCATGGATGGCTTCAGCGCTGTGTTGTCGCAAGCCCACCTACACCAAATTCGTAACATTCCAGGTCATCTTGCTGCGTATCCGGATACAATTGGCCACCTCCACACCACCCGAACTCCAAAGTTTCTCGGCTTGAAGAAGCGTGCTGGGATATGGCCGACTGCAGGGTTTGGCAATGACATAATTATTGGTGTCATTGATTCTGGAATTTGGCCAGAAAGTGAGAGCTTCAATGATGATGGCATGCCTCCAGTGCCTGAACGTTGGCACGGCATATGTGAAGTTGGAACTGAATTTAACTCTTCTCACTGCAACAAAAAACTGATTGGGGCACGCTCATTTAGCAAAGGATTCAAGCAACATGGATTCAATATATCGAAAACAAACGACTATGATTCTCCAAGAGATTTTTTGGGTCACGGTACTCATACATCATCAACCGCAGCCGGTAGTCGTGTTCAACATGCCGATTACTTTGGGTATGCTGAAGGAATAGCTGTTGGAGTTGCACCAATGGCTAGGATTGCCATGTACAAGCCATTGTTCTTTCACGAGACTGATTTAAAATCTGCAGCCACTGATGTTCTGGCTGGTATGGATCAAGCCATAGAAGATGGTGTGGATGTCATGTCATTGTCTTTAGGTTTCCCTGAGACAATATTTGATGGGAATCCAATAGCGATAGGAGCCTTTGCAGCCTTGAAGAAAGGGATTTTTGTATCATGTTCGGCAGGAAACTCTGGCCCCCATGCTTACACCATCTTTAATGGAGCTCCTTGGATTACCACCATTGGCGCCGGAACTATTGATAGAGATTACGCAGCTCACATCACTCTAGGCAACAACGAGCTAGCTGTGAACGGAAGATCTGTTTATCCGGAGAACCTCTTTGTGTCTGAGGTTCCTATATACTTCGGACATGGTAATCGATCCAAAGAAATTTGTGCTCCGTACTCATTAGACCCTAAAGATGTTGCAGGAAAGTATATCTTTTGTGCCTTTGTCAATGATGGTCTTGTGGGTTTTACTCGGCAATTGAACGAAATGAATAGAACCGGAGCTGCTGGAGCCATCTTTAGTTCAGACATGGGGAAATTTCTTGATCCCAAAAACTTTAACATGCCTTATGTTACAATAAACCCGAAAGATGGAGAGTTGGTGAAAAATTACATGACGAATGCGAAGAATGCAACTGTGAGTATCAAGTTCCAGATCACAGTGTTAGGTACTAAGCCAGCTCCTCAGGTGGCATTTTTTTCATCAAGGGGGCCAGCTCGCCAATCACCTTATATACTAAAACCTGATATATTGGCTCCTGGGGTTGATATACTGGCTGCCTGGGTTCCCAACAGAGGTTGGCAACGGATTCGTGACCAATATCTACTCACTGATTACGCTCTCGTCTCAGGAACATCCATGTCATGCCCTCATGTGGCAGGCATAGCTGCGTTGCTTAAAGCAGTCCACCGTGATTGGAGTTCAGCTGCCATCCGTTCAGCAATGATGACAACTGCTTACTTGTATGACAATGCTAATGGTATTATCACCGACATGGATACCGGGGCTGCAGGCACTCCTCTCGATTTTGGAGCTGGGCATGTGAATCCTAACAAGGCAATGGATCCTGGACTTGTTTACGATATTGAGGTCGAGGACTACATCAACTACTTGTGTGGATTGAACTACACAAGTAACCAAATTAGAGTTCTAATAGGAACATCAAACTTCACCTGTGAACATGCGAATCTAGACCTTAATTATCCATCGTTTATTGTCATCTTGAACAACACCAATACTACAAGCTTCAACTTCAGAAGGGTGTTGACAAATGTAGCTGATGGGAGTTCGATTTATCGTGCGATGGTGAATTCTCCTGAAGGTATGAAAGTTGTCGTGCAACCGGCAACGATATCATTTGCAGGAAAATATAGCAAAGCAGAGTTCAACATGACAGTGAGCATCAATTTGGGAACAGATGCTAGTCCACAGAGTGATTATATTGGAAATTTTGGGTTTTTAAGTTGGTATGAAGTTAATGGGAAGCACATGGTGAGAAGTCCCATTGTCTCCGCATTTGCTCTTGAATCTTCTAAACACAATAATATAACTAAGGTGTGATTGAGAACCCTGTTTCCCTTTAAATTAAACAATCTTTCACTTTGTTGAAGTTTTTAAAGAATATCATTTGCTTACCGAAAATATTAGACCCCTTTTTTTTTTTTTTTTTTTTTTTTTGACAACACTTAAAGCTGTTCAAAATACAGCAACACAGCCAAAATAAAAAACGATACATGTAATACTGTAATGAAATTTTTACGGTTGGAATTATAAATTAAAATAGCATGAGAATTATCAAAATAAAATAGCAATTTTATATGTTTTTTTTAAAACACTAACAAACGAGAGATATAATGGCATGCCTCCCACACTACAAGAAAAACTGACATTTACAAGCTTTGAAAAATGCCGCAAAACCCATTTTACGGTATTTAGTAAATATCATTATGAAGGAAATCGCAAAAGACTGTCAATCTATGGCAACATCTCAATAATGCCGCAAAAAATGCTTTAAAAAATGCATTTTGGGGCAGCCAAGAAATGCCGCTAAAAATACATTTTGAAGTAGCCCAAAAATGCCGTAAAAGACTTGTGTTGGAACAATCCAAAAATGCCGTAGAAAACATGCGGGACATCCATAAAATGCTGTATATTTTGAGACAGCAAAACAATGCCGTATAAAAAGGATTTTTTACGCCAAAAAAATGCCATATGAAACAGAGTTCTGAGGCAAATAAGATCCAAAAATGTAGAATATCTTCCATATGAAAAGATATTTAAATTGAACAAAAATAGAATAGCCAAATAGAACATGTCATTGCCCCCAAGAATATCAACTTACAAAGTCTACTTCCAAATATCATTTTACATAACTTTAAGCCTATTCCTTCCCCACTAGTATTTTCCCAAAAAGCAAACACTATCACCCATAACTACATTGCACGTACGCTCCTTAACCACCCCAGTGCCCATCCCATGTATAACAAAGACAAGACTGCGAATCTGTTCCAGAGATGACCATATCAGTAAGCTGGCGAGCAGCTTCTTCCACTTGCATACCACGGAGATCAACAGTGTCCTTGGAAGTTTGCACCCATGGGACATAAGATACATCTTCACCATTGTTTGTCATGGAATGACCCTAGGACTCTTCACTCTTTTGTCACTAGTTACATATCAACCTTATCAGATTTAGCATTGCTGGATAAACATAAACAGAAGCTACAATGCTACCTAAACTAGTATGTTCGAACATCTCAAGTAAGTACATACCTGCTGTGTTTAAAATTCTATTTGAACCACAG
The DNA here is from genome assembly GCA_030490815.1 of Acer saccharum. NCBI lineage: Eukaryota > Viridiplantae > Streptophyta > Magnoliopsida > Sapindales > Sapindaceae > Acer > Acer saccharum. The sequence continues at coordinate 10,427,096 of CM059870.1, forward strand.
TTTCTATTTGAAACTTAGTAGCCTTTAATTCTTTCTGGACCTGCTATGTTTCCTTTGCCCTAAGAGATGCCTCACGTTTGTCTAGATTTTTTGCCTCATCTTGAATCTTCCACCATGAAATTAGAGGAGGGGCCAGGCAAGGGACAAAAAACCAATAAGTTACTTTAATTCTATTCAAAGAATGTTTGGCTAATACTTAGCACTCTGAATCCAAATGGACATTATTTTTACTGAAAATTAATGAAGAAATTTATAGAAATCTTCATTGTAAAATATAATATATTGCCTACCTCCCTAAGTTTCATTTAGTTTGCAAAATTATCACCCACAATTTAGAATGTCCTTTTTCAGATATAGATATATGAAAAGAAGCAGTATAGAAGAAATGGCAACAAAAACAAAAACAAAAATCTTGTACCAGACTAAAAAATTATAGACACTCTACTCATTCTAAAGATCCATCATTTCTGCATGAAGAGATGTAGCTATCCTGGAATGACTTTCCAATTTGCGTCTTTCTTCCGTTAGTGATTGGTATAGAGCACCTTTCCACTGTTGCTCCTCCTCTGGCCTTAACCTCTCCACCCACTCTTTTGCACGTTCAATAATATATTTGTCAAAACCAATTGATTTGGCAATATTCAGTGCATTTGAATTACCAGTATTTCCCCCACAGAATTCGATACGTAGGTTGTAAAGTTTCCAATGAAAATTGCAACACAGCCATAATGGGCAGTTACAATTGCTAAACCAACACGACCTCTGAGATAAGAGATGAAAAGAGCCAGCGTCAAAACAAAAAGGAACAACTAAACTTAAAAAAACTAAGATTTTATCTAGTATAACAAAGTGAACTACTACCTAGTGATCACTAATATCTGCCAGAACAAGATCAAACCATGGAAACCTTGAGTGGTTCTTAGCAGGTAAATACAAGTTTTAATCAAAGCATTTTTATTCTATTATATTAGGTCCAGAGATCACAACCACTCTGGTTACATGTTCAACTTTTATGTCTACTAGTTTAGGAAAATCAGAAACACCTTTTGACAAAATTCCAATAGTTATAACACCATTTGTCATATCCAATATCAATAGACAATAAAGAGCTTGGAAGATCATGAAAGAAAATCGTGAGAGTTTTTTTTGAAATCACACAATCACAATCCATAATAATCAAACAACAATTACAATATCTATTTTTTAATACAATCTAAATATTTAACTCTCAAATCGTAAGTTATAATTACAAATTAGAAATTGTGTTATTGTTGATTCTCTTTCTTTGAATTGAATGATACGTCCATTTTAAGAGATAATGATTTCTGATTAGGTTGAAGTGGAATAATAAGATGATAAGAGTTGTTAATGTTACCAACAGTATCACTCTTCAGGTCTCTTCACATATCATCACAAAATAGTGATTTGTTAATGTCATTTAATACAGTTTATGTTAACACAATTGACAGAGTTAAATGAACAAATCCAAAAGTTGCAGAGTTATGTGAAGTCAAACATAAGATATCAAATAATTAGAGGCAATCCCTAAATAATTAACATGTTAAACAAACATGACACTCAATTTATCAAAAATGACATACCTGCAGTAAAACAGAGTATAGAAAAAACACTGCTGAGACGTCATAATTCAAAATCAGTAACTAATTAACAAATCAACGAAAATAAGAATTAACTAATTATATTTGTGAAATTTGTAGTTCATCACAATGGGCTCATCCTATTCTATTACCGATGTGAATTATTACAGTATTTATATACTGTCAAATAAAAAATAAAAATTACAGTATTTATATAGACATCGAGGCAAAATAAAATGATCGGTTAACATAAATTTGGAATGATTTTAGAAGTTTGATCATGTAACAAATGATTTGAGCATAAATCGTATGACCCAATTGAAAATTAATAATCAATAAGTGTTATCAGTTATGATCTAATTGAAAATTAATAAAATTAATATCTTTACTTTACTTTAACCATGTTTGAATTCATAATTCGGATATGAAATTTACCGCAACAAGCAGTTATGCAAATAAAACCATGCAAGCATAAAAGGACGCTGGTCCAACAAATACTCCACTAATAGATTCAATGTTACAAGTAGCTCTTCCCCAGACAACTCACAAGCTAACAAAATTAATCATTAGATAAAATTTCATGCTTTGGCTCCAAGCTAACAAAGTCATTGTTGTTGCTGCTGTATATGACCACCCTCGTGGAACTTGCTGAGAACTCGTTGAAGACATCACGGCCATCTCAGGTAGAAGTTAAGGATGATTTAATAACATCTCAACCGTCTATTGCTCCCTCGGATTTCTTACAAAACACCTTCTCACAAAATCTTTGCCCAAATCCGACATGAGTTGTGGAATGTTGGGTTCTTGCATGACAAAAGCACATTTAAGACTCCAAGTTTAAGGGACCATCACGAACTAGCATAGCAGATTAGCCGGTAAGCATCTCCACCACAACACACCCAAGGGAGACAATGAATGCCCAGTAGGGGCTCGAGGCTCCGTTGAGCCAAAAAAAAAAAAAAAAAAAAAAAAATTCTATAATTTTTGAGTAATTCTACTTTGCTCAAATTTGGTGAAAACCAATGATTTCAATCATCCAATTATAATACAGAGAAATCAATAATTAACTTCATTTGGACACCAAATTTGAACAAAGTAGCATTATTGTTAATTTTTTAATGGGTTTATAATTTAAACCTAATAAAAAAAAAAAATTTAAAAAGTCTTAATTTTTTCATGGGTTTATAATTTAAACCTAATATCCTTAACAGTTAAAATAACTCACATGATAACCGACGAGATGAGGTTGGTCCGGTGGTAAACACTCTTACACCTGCACCACAAGGTTGTGGGTTCGAATCCTCTCATTCCTTGTATGTGGGCCACTGGCTTGTATGTCAGTTCAAACTGATAATAGAAAGACTGTATATATATATAAAATAAAAAAAAAAATAATAAACTCAAATGATAACTAATTGGATCTAAATTTATTATATAAAAAAATAACAATTACAGCTCACAAAACCCGTAACATTTTAACAACAAGATTATCAACCAAGTTCACCATCAATTATCGTTTTTTTTTTTTTTTTTTCTATATTTTTGGTTTTCACTTTTACTATTAGAAATGAGCAACCCCACGCCATCACCATGTCGAGCATCCTTGTCACAAAAAACCTTAGACTAAAAACCAATTTTATTATTTACAATTTTTATTATACTTGCAGAATTTATAAATTAAATGTCTCTTTTTCAGGGACCGATACTGCACAGTAGGACCGGTCCTACACTATGGAACAGAGGTTAAGGTGGTGTGCCGGTGTGTGGAATGCGGCTTATATATGTTTGAGGGGGTGAGCAGGTGTATCTTTTATTGCTTAACCATGGGATACATTGTTCATCGATTCATATACAACATTCGACTATTACAAAATGCTCACTAGCGGGATAAGGATGCACCATGCAAAAGTCCACGCTAGGCAAAAAAAAAAAGGGGGTTCATTTAATAGGCTGCACACGGGAGCTCTGACTAGGCGGGGTAATAGTCAAGTAGGACACACTTAGGAGCTTTGACTAGGCGGGATAGTAGCCAAGTAGAACACGCATAGGAGCTTTGACTAGGCGGGGTAGTAGCCAAGTAGAACACACATAGGAGCTTTGACTAGGCCAAGTGGGAGGTTTTTTTTCTTTTTTTCGAGGGGTCCCCCTCCTCTGTGGGATGTAGGGGTATTTATAAGGTCGCTGGTAGGGGGGTAGGTGGAGGTGGTCTGTTTAGGCGGGAATCCCCGGTTAAATCTCCCCCGTTCCCTCCTATCCACAATGGCGGTTTCAAGGAATCAAGGATTAGGATTGCGCCCTGCTGGCTTTGCCTTGGCGTAAGCATCAGTTTTGATAGGTAGTGGCCCTAGTTCCTAGGGCGCAATGGGCAAGATTGATCCCAGCCACTGATTTAGGGCAGGATCGGGGTTAACACACGCCTTAGAGGGCTCCAATCGCTCCACCTAGGCCTCAGGTCCATATCAGCGCTTCCGTAGGGCTGAGGTGGTGAAAAGGTGGCGTTTCCACGAGTTTTTATTGGTCGTAAGGTGTCTTCATGGCGGTGGGAGGTCGTTATCAAAGTTCTGGCTTGGCAGGGGACAGTGTTAGCGCCTGTCCCGCTGCACCCTGTCAGGCGTTTCCTTCCACCATTTCCTTATTCATGCTTGCTGTATTTTTGCAAGTATTTTGCTGAGGAAACCAGCATCCCCTTGCATTTAAGGGATAGTTGACCTTCAATTAGGGCTGAGATGGAACGTCATCCAGCCGTTGGTGTAGGGCGGCCAGTAGGCGATCTCAACCGTTGGGTGCTGTTTTTCCTCAATCGTGCTTACTACTTCCCCATTAATGAGGCAACATTGGTGCCTTGCAGGTGTTCCCAGCACCCTTTTATCTCGTGTGGGCTGGAGGCGAGGGCTGGCATCAGCCTTTACGGAGCAGGACACGCTGGTGAGCTCCTAAGGGTTCTTCTATAGAGGATCGCTCGAATCGTAGGAGGGCGCCGTGGGTGGTGAGGTAGGGATCTCTGCAGAGAGTATGGTCACCGAGGCGGGTCCGTTGCTGGAGGAAGTGATCCTTCTTGTTGGGTGACGGAGTGGGAGCCGGATCTCAGATGGGTCGGGGTACTGGAGGCGGGGTCCCCCCCCCCCCGGTTCAGGCATCCTTTCTTTGCAAGCGTTCTCCGGGGAGGAAGGCTGGTTCTGGGTTGCGTAGCGCTTAACCCTAGCGTGTCTGCGCATAGGCGCGGTCGAAGGGGGGCCGGCCCCTTTTTCCCAACAAGCGGGCTGGGCTAATTAGGAGTGCCATCGTGGCAGGCAATGTAGCGGTTCTCGAGTGGGAGAAGCTCTTCCTTGAATTAATTGCCTAAATTTCCGGTTAACAAATTATATAAAAGGTAATAAAAATAAGATAACTAAATAGGAAATGTTTTATTTTTTACCAAATTGAATATGAAAGGTTAACCTGTGATTTTTTACTTTTAATTAATTAATGGGATAATGAATAAATATAAATAGTCAATTCCAAAACAAATGAGATAATAAATAAATTCTTTTAATGAACTAAAAATAAAATAGAATAACTTAGCAAATATTATAATTTATATATTATTGTGGTAGCCAAAAATAGCCCAATGGCCCAATTTGCTGAGGCCCAATCTTAGCAATATAAAATCCTACCCAAATTCGCTGGGTTGGGTCGACCCAACATAGCTGCCAGACTTGTTCAAAGCATCAGTTACAAATTGACTTGTAACCACAAGAAACAGTCCACTTATGGAGAGGATATTGCTCCACAAATCTAGCCCACAATCAAGTCTCTGAAAGTGGACGTTGGAGCTACACCTCCTCCTATAAAAAGAAGGGCTCATTCACTTGAAACCCTCTCTGATTTCTCTCTCAACAAAAGATCATAAATAGCGTATTGAAACTCTGCCCCTATACACATTCTGATCACTGGAAATCAGCCATATCCATCTTCACAATACATTACTCAGTCCAAGCATATCTAAGGCTATAATCTAACCCCCACCTCTCTCTTTTTTCTACATTGTATTTCTATTTGAAGTTCTTTTGCAGGTTCGACAAAGTTCAGACGACCATATATAGACGACAGTCGACATCGACCAGCTAACTTCCAGTCTAGTTGCTTTGGGCCTGATTCAACCCGACCCATTTGACGTACCAAGTCATCCTACCACCTACAATTATATAGATAACTAATTAACAATATTTTTTTAAAAATATTACAACTAATTAACAATACTTAAAAAAAACTAATTAATACGAATTTATGGCTTGTCTTTTTCTTTTTTTTTTTCCTTTTCTTTTTTTTTTTTTTTTGAAGAGAAAAACGAAATATATTTATGGCTTGTCTTTTAAACTTACCAAATAATTTAAATTGTAGCAGATTTACATAATTTAAATGAATGAATTATAGTGATGCCACATCACTTTGTACACCAGATTTGGGCACCAAATTTGGTTAATATTTTTTTTTTAAAAATCAAAACCTGATACTTAAAAATCAATTATGAGATTGGTAAGAGAATTTATTCCATTAATTACGTGAATAACTCTTAATTACCTATAGATTTTTTTTAGGGAAAAAAATTATATTATTAAAAAATATTAAAATTAATAACTTACCAAATATTATAATATATATTGAATTGATAACTAATTAACAATAGATTTAAAATATATATATATTACAACTAATTAACAATACTTTGAAAAAAAATAAAAAATAAAAAACTAATTAATATGAATTTATGGCTTGTTGGGAAAAAAAAAATTACGGCTTGTCTTTTAAACTTAATAAATAATGTAATACTTAAAAAAAAAAAAAATCAATTAAGAGATTAGTTAAGAGAATTTATTCATCATCTCATTAATTATGTGATTGACTTTTGATTATCTATAAATTTTTTATTTAGGAAAAAATTATATTATAAAAAATTATTACAATTAATAATTTACCAAATATTATAATATGTATTGTATAGATAACTAATTAAAAATACATTTTTTTTGAAATATTACAACTAATTAAAAATACTTAAAAAAAAAAAAAAAAAAAAAAACCTAATTAATACGAATTTATGGCTTGTTGGAAAAAAAAAAATTATGGATTGTCTTTTAAACTTACCAAATAGTATAATACTTCAAAACAAATATATATATACTTAATAATTAAAAATCAATTATGAGATTGGTTAGGAGAATTTATTCACTATCCTATTAATTATGTAATTGACTCTTGATTACCTATAGATTTTTTATTTAGAAAAAAATATATATTATTAAAAATTATTACAATTAATAACTTACCAAATATTATAATATTTATTGCATAGATAACTAATTAAGAGTACATTTGTGCTTTGAAATATTACAACTAACTAACAATACTTTTAAAAAAATATATAAAATATAAAATATAAAAAACTAATTAATACAAATTTATGGCTTGTTGGAAAAAACAATTACGGCTTGTCTTTTAAACTTACCAAATAATTTAATACTTAATAATTAAAAATCAATTATGAGATTGGTTAAAAAATTTATTCACTATCCCATTAATTACGTGATTACCTCGTGATTACCTATAGATTTTCGATTTAGGAAAAAAAATTATATTATTAAAAATTATTACAATTAATAACTACTTAATAGCTTTGGCAAAAAAAAAAAAAAAAAAAAAAAGAATTTATGGCTTGTCTTTTAAACTTCCCAAATAATGTAAAACTTCTTATTCACTATCTCATTGATTACGGGATTGCATTTTGATTACCTATTGATAAGAGCATCTCCAATGCAAGTGTGACTTGTGAAAAGAAGAGTTGCCACGTATGATAAATAGACATTATGTTAATAATTGTGTCTTCAATGCAGCCGTGCATATTCAACCTCAAGCTGACGTGGTAAAAAAAAAAAAATAGAGATTGTCAACATGACCGTCCACTTTCAGACGGTCTGTTGCACAACTATTTTTTAGGTTGACTCAGTAAACATTTAAAATTGATATTAATTTTTCATATATTTTTGCTAAGTAAATAAAATAAAAAATAAAACAGAAAATAAAGATGGACACGTCATTAAAAAAAATTGTGTTTTAGACGGAAGCATTAGAGACCAAATTTTGAGTTGATTGTCTATCAAGTCTATTTTTATACCACACAGGAAGCAAATCTCTTGACATTGTTACTATGTCAATAATTATTGGTATGCAAGTCACTTTTGCATTGGAGATGCCCTAAGTTATTTACAATTTTTTTTTAGCAAATTATGGCTTGTCTTTTAACTTACCAAATAATGTAATATTTCACACTTATTTTCTAAAAACATTCCATTTTTTTTAATAAACTAATTTCTAGATTTTTTTTTTTCATGCGTTTGTCTTTTAGAAAATTCAATAAAAAAAAATATATAAAGGTGAAGGCTTTTATGAGAGGCAAATAGTAGTGGAGATATTTTTTTGTTATCTTACAAAAAAAATATTTATTACCATTTATAAAAAAAGAATTATGATTGAATTTCATATATTTAGAAAAAGAATCTATTGAATTGAATGTAATAATTAACGTTCTAATGTAGTACCGTTAATATTTGAATAAAAATTATTATTTTAATTTTTTTTGTTATGGTATCATTAATATATTACCATTGATATGTTTTTAAAATTTACCATTAATTCCATAAAAATAAAAACAGATTACCATTAATTTGGTATTACAATTGATATTGTTTTGAAAAATATTTATTTATTATCATTTATAAGAATAATTAAAATTCAAAAACATTTATTTTTGGTAATAATCATAGTGTATTTAATGCATACTTAATATATTCTAAAAAACCAAAAAGAAAACAAAACCAAAAAGCTAAAAATAGTAAGAAAAAAAACCTGTACAAAAAAAATCGATGTAAATTTCTATTAAAAACAAATCCGGGTATTGGATACCCGAAAACCTGGGTGGATACAATGTTTTAAAGAGATAGTACAAACATAGTTAGACATAGAACCAAAAACTATAACACTAATATTTATTTGTAGTAGTAGTCTATCTATCGAATTCTTAACCGGTCCCATTGATTTTCTACATTGGTGGTGATGAACGGGATGTTAGCCTTACCGGAGGGTTGCATAGCAAACAACATAGTGAACACCTTATTACAAATTCTAAAATACATTGAAACAATAATCAGTCCAAAATTACATTTACAACTACTAAAGTGTTTCCTTAAAAAAAAAAAAAAACGATAAACAAAAAACTTCTAAAGTGTTTGAATAAAAAAACATATATAGATGCTTTGTTTTGATAAGAAAACGATACTTGAGAATGATGTTTGAGATAGGCTTTTGGCAATCATCACGAATTGAAAGAAAAAAAAAAACAAAAACTGAAAGATTAAAATTATTCAACCAAATATATTTTTTTTAAAATGTAGAAATTACTCTTATCACCCAATGCCAGCCAGTCCCCCACTGTTTAGGTGTTTTGAGTTTGTCTGTGATGGAGAGTCAATGGAATGGGATGGAAAAATATATGAGATTTTGGATGGTTTTTATAGAGAAAATTGAGAAAGAGGAGAGGACTTTTGAATAAAGATTGTGATAGGCATATTATGATTATGTGGTTTAATTGACAAAACTTAAAGTTAGATTTAAAGGAGAATATGAAGGGGTTTTGGCTTTTTATTATTGATCGTTATAACATTTAAATCAAAGCTCCATCATGGATAAATTAATAGACAAACCAAGCTAAAACTAATCCATCAAATGACCAATAAGAATAGCAATTACGAAACTGATAATGAAATTAATGCAAGACTTAAAATATTGTAATTAAGGAGTATAAAGATTATATATAATAATAATATTAATAAACAAAACAACTAATTAATGGTCAAGTTAAAAAAAAATAAAAAAAAAATTAATGTTTCAATTATAGGAGATTATATAGGTATAGAAATAGAAATGAATATATAGCATTTAAGTCTAAAACTCCCTCACAGCGACACGTGTCAAGGTAAGGTTCCATTTTTCTATATTATATAGATAGATATAGATATAGATTACAAGGCTAAAAAAATCTTTTAAATTAAACTAAATGATAAAATATTCATTTTTTTTAAAAAAAAATAATTTACATTTGAAATATCATTGGAATTACGTCATTAATAAAAAAAAATTAGTACTCCTATAAAATTTAGAGAAAAAGCAATACTCTTTAATATATATATATATATATATAATTTCATAATGGATCACACCACATTGAAATTATATTAATAAATAATCACAAAAAATATTCTATTACTTAGAATTAAAATATCTGGAAATATGTATTCTCAACATTGATTGTTTAAATTTTTTTTGAGAATCAAAAGTTTTATAATAAGTTTTAGAAATTAAAACAAAACAACGCTTAGATTCTTTTCATTAAAACAAAAAAAAAAAAAAAAAAAAGATTAAATTTCAAATACAATGTGTTTGTTTTAAACATTAAGTAATTTAATATTAGATACACGAAGGCCTAATTTTATATTTTCACTGAATGCTTCAAATGTTGAGCCAGCTTTGAGTACATGTAAATTAACTACTGTAAAAAGAAATATATATTATTTTGAGGTGGAGGAGATTGAAGTATACAAATGCAAGTAATCAGATAAAACGTTTTACAAAAACATCAAACAGTTCTACCTGTAATCAACATGAAATACCATTGCCAGTTTGCCATATGACGTAAGTTTCTTCTTTGATTGGTTGCTCATAGCACATGACGCAATATCAATTATCCGAATATATTAAAGCAAAGTCTTCTAACAAGCGATTGTTGTTTCTGCTGTTGATGACCATCTTCAAACAATGAGCACCACCCTTGTCGAACTTGCATAGAATTTGTTGCAGACATCACGGCCATCTCAGGAAGAAGGTAAGGATGACTCAATAACATCTCAGCAGTCCATCGCTCCCTCGGATTTCTTGCAAAACACCTTGTCAAGAAATCTTTGCCCAAATCCGACATGTATTCTGGTATGTTGGGCTGTTGCATGACAAAAGCACATTCAGACTCCAAGTTTCTACGAGCATCACCAACCCACCGCATAGCATGCTTTCCGGTAAGCATCTCCACCACAACACAACCAAGAGACCATATATCCAATCCCCATTCAATCTCGCCAAACAAAAAAGACTCCGGCGACATGTAGAGCGGTGTGCCGCGAAACCTGAACCTGAAATAATCTCCATATCGCTTCTCTTCTCCAGGCTCTTTCGCCAACCCGAAATCAGCTATTTTCAGATAATTAGTTCCATCTGTAAAGGAAGGACCAGAATGTTGTCAGGCTTGAGATCACAGTGGACGTACCCCTTCTCATGTACTCCACAAAGACCCTTCAATATCATCCTTGTGAAGTCTTGAACTTCACGTTCTGGCAAACAACCTCCGCGCTTCTTTATAAGATCGGAAAGCGAACCTCCAGGCACGTATTCGAGACAAAGATCGTAAGCCCAGCCACCAAGTTGGTCATCAAAACTGACTGTGTCCGCAAGAAACGCGAGAATGTGAGGAGAGCCGTAAAGATGATCAAGAATTCTCTTCTCCTTCTCCAATGATTCCAAGGAATGTGAATCCTCCAATCTTGACGATTTGACAGCAATGGAAGGTAAACTGGGATCTTCCGAATTGACTGCCAGCGTGACTACTCTGTAAGACCCTTTACCAAGAACTCGAACTTTAACCCACTGCATGATGAAGAAGATGATCAAGAAACGCTGATGAAGATTGAAACTGATGATCAAGAAATGTTGAAGAATGAAACTGAAGATGAAGATGGTGGTGTGTGGAAGAATTTTTGATTTGATAATTACGCGTGTGAAGTCTGATTGAGAGAAGACTGGAGAGCTCTGTTTTACTCTCTGCTTCAGCACTCTGTTTCTTGACAGCCAAGTAGAATTGGAGGGAGACTTAACTGACTCTGCTTCACTTTGACACTTATAACCCTAGCTGACTCTTTTTTTCTTTTTCTTTTTCTTTTTTTAATTCTATTTTTATTTTGTTATTTTGTCAAATATTTACTGTTAATTATTCCAATTTTAGAAAAAAAAAAAAAAATTGCTTAACAATTCCTTAACAGATATATAAAACCAAAAAAAATTAGGATTGTACTGTTAACTTGATCCCAAAAAAACATTATTATCAAAAATAGAAAAACAAAATTGAGTTTACAATATATTTATTCTAAAAATAGACTACTAAATGAACTCAATGACAAATCAAAGTATGTATTTGACATAACTTTGAAGTAGAGTTTACAAAACCAAAACTTCCATTTATAAAAAATAACCAATTATTAAAGTTATTTATTTATTTATTTATTTATTAAATAAACCATCGTTAGTGTATCTATCAATATATACAAAAGCTAATATACATATAATTTTGTCGGACAAACTATCGATCGTATAATATTTAACTTTGATTTTTTGGTTTAATAAATAACACGTGTGGTAGTGTATCTCCTTAATATTTGAGTTTTACTATTCAACAGGAGCAAAGAATTTAGGGGTGGGCAAGAAAGCATAAACCGAAACGAACAACCCAAAATCTAATCAAACAAACCCAAATCGTTTTACCAATTGACTCTTAGTTTTTTCCTATCAAAATTTGTGTTAAATTTTCCCTGACACCATGTGAAGCTTATTTAAGAAGTTTAGTAATATTTTGTTAAGCTTATTTAACTATAAATATTATTAGTCCTTTGCTGCGGCTCACTGATTTCCTAATTTAATCATTCTTATAACCACTCAATAATAATATTTATAGTTTTAATACAGCCAAAATATATCACCACGCAATATGACTTGATGGTAAAAATATATTTATTAAGCTTGGTAAATTTCTAAGTTCGGGGTCACTATGTGTATCGGCACTGGATATATATACAAAGAATACAAAATATTATGTATTAGTGTTATAAAATTTTTGAAGTTAGAATTATAAATTGACCATAACCAAAACCTCACTTGCCAAGCTCATTTTATAACGGCTTCATTTTTATAATAAAATATTTAATTCTATTTATACATTTAGTGTTTTAGAAAATATTAATTATTATTATTCAATTATCTTCTTTTGTCAAACTAAATGATAAAAGTCATTTTTCAAATTATTTTTTATACATTTGAAATGTCATAGTTCGAATTAACCAAAATAAATTATTACTATTAAAATTTAGAGAAAAAAAATATTAAAAAATAATAATTTCATAATGGATCACACATCATTGGAATTATAACAAATAATCACAAAAATAAATATTATATTTCTTATAAAATATCTTGAACATGTATTTTTAATATTGATGGTATACATTTATTTTGAGAATCAAAAGTATTAGAAATTAAAACAAAAACTTGAATTACAATGCTTAGATCCTTGTAAAAATTTCAAATACAATATTTTTTTTAAAACATTAAGTAATTTAATATTAGATACAACAAGACCTAATTTTATATTTTCGCCCAAGGCTTCAAATGTTAAGCTGAATCTGAGCACATTTAATTTAAAATCAGCACACAAAGAACTTAAGACAAGACATATAAATTAGAGCATCTCCAATACAAATATGAATTTAGAAGTTTTTTTGTTTTTTTTTAATTTTTTTTTTTTAATTTTTTTAAGTATGACAAGAACTATTACAATAGGATTGCTGGGACCTAACGAGATCAAACAATGCATGTTTAGTTCGGATATCTATTCTCATAACAGGTTATAACTACTCCCACAACTCGAGAGAAAACTCCATACACATGCTTATAAAATGCGCAGGGTGGAATTTGAACCTCTCACCACTTATGTGAAAGGGAGATGAACCACCAGCTTTGCTAAAGATGATATGCATTTTGGAGTTTTTAAATAGTGACACATCAGTATTTCTATTCATTATAGATCCAATTTGGTAAAAAGAAATGGAGAAATGCATTTTCACATCTCCAATACAATTATCTAAAATCAAATATACATTCATAATAAAACATTTATTTCACTATCTCTCTTTTTTTTTTTCTTTTTTCTTTTTGTACAATTAAATTGGCTATAATATTATTGGTGGAGAGAGTTAGAAATCCTAGTAAGTATATCTAAGGAGAGTTTCTAAAGTTAGAAACTCATCTCCATATTCTCTAAAAAAAAATGCCACATCAACTCTATATTGAAGTTAGATAGTTGCATTAAAGATGTTTTTTCTATCTCATTATCTATCTATCCTATGTAATACTCAATTTTCTCCAAATGCATGATAGCATTAGAGATGCTCTTATTTAGAGAAAAAAAAAACAATATTTTAAAAAAATAAATCATAATGGATCACACCTCATTGGAATTATAACAAATAATCACAATATATATATATATATATTCTATTACTTAGAAAATATCTTGAAATATGTATTTTTAATATTGATGGTATACATTTATTTTGAGAATCAAAAGTATTAGAAATTAAAACACAAACTTGAATTACAATGCTTAGATCCTTGTAAACAAGATTAAATTTCAAATACAATATTTTTATTTTAAACATTAAGTAATTTAATATTAGATACAACAAGACCTAATTTTATATTTTCGCCCAAGGCTTCAAATGTTGAGCCGAATCTGAGCACATTTAATTTAAAATCAGCACACAGAGCACTTAAGTGGTAATATTCAATTAACAAGACATATATATTAGAGCATCTCCAATACAAATATGCATTTTGGAGGGTTTTTTTTTTTTTTTTAATTTTTTTAATTTTTTTTTAATTTTTTATTTTTTAAGTATTACAAGAATTATTACAATAGGACTACCAGGACCTACCAAAATCAAACAATGGATGTACGGCTTGCATATCTATTCTCATAACATGAGATAAGTACTCCCACAACCCAAGAAGAAAACTCCCTACACAAGCTTGTAAAATGTGTATGGTGAAATTTGAACCCCTCACCACTTATATGAAAGGGAGGTGCACTACCGGCTTTTTAAGTTCCTCATATTTTGATTGGCTTATTTTGTTGACAAACCACATTTGGAGATGATTTTGTAATGAGTAGCTTATGTCCTCGATGGCGAGCTTCCAAACATCTCCGTGACTTCAAGAGCAAGAGCGAAAAGTAAATCACTTGACTTGCCTCTTGAAGAGATTAGTTGACACACATTTTTCATGCATGTTTATTCTCTTGCATTTGTGTGTGTTCTTCACCTCCCACACGTGCACCTTGTTGTTAGAATCTAAGTGTGGTTTTGTGTGTTGTAATTCGTTTTCCGATGCTCGATCGGAAACGTCCGTGCATGTACGATGGTGTGCTTATTTTAGCGCGATGAGTGACCACCGAAGATGGTCCTAGTGCGCGAGTCTCTACCCACGCACCACCCGCATAGTGCACTCGGGTTGGTTTTCCAGGTCCCGGTGTGTTGGTAACTTCGCTGGTAGTGCATTGGTCTTACCCTGCACTTGGCTATTGCCCCACCTAGTTCAAGCTCCATTGTGTTAATCCTACTTGGCTACTGCTCCGCCTAGTTAAAGCTCTATTATGTTAATCCTACTTGGCTACTACCCCGTCTAGTTCAAGCTCCATTATGTTAATCCTACTTGGCTACTACCCCGCCTAGTTTATGCTCCATTGTATTCGGTCTATCCGGCTATCACCCCCCCTAAAACCGCCTCCAACCCGCTCTCTATTCTCCTCGTTGTATATGTTGTTGTAATATTGGCCATGGTCTAAGCAGCCACACCTAATGTATTTCCTTGACAATCAATAAAAAGCATAACGTTACTGTTACAGTATCTTTCTGTCCTACCCCCTAAAGGACCCATCTCAACCTCGTTATCCCCTCAAGACTGGTCCTACCAATCAATGTCGCTCCCTAGTAATCGGACCCAGGACTTTCCCCGGTACCTACCTCGGCGGAGAAGGAGCCACGTCCTACCTGGTCCGGGCCAATTGCGGTGCACCAGTACACCGCCGTCAACCGTTGTCCCGAAGGCATCCGACGGATTTTTCAGGATAACAGAAGTTTTAACAAATATCATTTTATGTCAAAATTATAAAATAAGTTGATTTTAACTTTTTAAAAACAATACCAAACTGGCCCTTAGTCTATTTGCTTCACATGGACGCTTAAACCCTTTTATTAAAAATGGAAACTAGTTTTCTTGACAGTTATGTAGAATTAGCTCAACAAGTTTTTATGTGCAAAACTTCCTTTTGATAATTTGTCAAAATAAAATAAAAATAAAAATAAATTCCTTTTGATAATCTGTCAAAATAATAATAACAAAATCCTTTTATAATTATTTTTTTTTTCGAAACTAAAAATTTGTTAATTATAAAAGTATTTTAAACTTAACAAATGATCATTATTAGTGTATCTATAGGTATACGTTTGATTACAAGGCTAAAAAAACTTTTAAATTAAACTAAATGATAATATTCATTTTTCAAAAAAAAATTATACATTTGAAATATCATTGGAATTACGTCATTAACCAAAAGAAATTAGTACTCCTATTAAAATTTAGAGAAAAAGCAATACTCTTTAAAAATATATATATATATATACTGATAATAGAATTTCTGTATATCGGTCTTTCTATTATCAGTTCGAACTGACAAAAGTTATATCAGTTCCTTATATGTGGGCCACTGGATTTAAATACGTTGATTGACAAGTGCATACAACCAAGTCAAAGTATTTAAATCCAATGGCCCACATGCAAGGAACTGATATAACTTTTATCAGTTCGAACTGATAATAGAATTTCTGTATATATATATATATAATTTCATAATGGATCACACCACATTGAAATTATAATAAATAATCACAAAAAATATTCTATAACCTAGAATTAAAATATCTTGAAATATGTATTCTTAACATTGATTGTTTAAAATCTTTTTGAGAATCAAAAGTTTTATAATAAGTTTTAGAAATTAAAACAAAAACTTAAATTACAATGCTTAGATTCTTTTCATAAAATAAATAAATAAATAAATAACAAGATTAAATTTCAAATACAATGTGTTTGTTTTAAACATTAAGTAATTTAATATTAGATACACGAAGGCCTAATTTTATATTTTCACTGAATGCTTCAAATGTTGAGCCAGATAAAACGAAATATATATTAACTACTGTAAAAAGAAATATATAATATTTTGAGGTGGAGGAGATTGAAGTATACAAATGCAAGTAATCAGATAAAACGTTTTACAAAAACATCAAACAGTTCTACCTGTAATCAACATGAAATATCATTGCCAGTTTGCCATATGACGTAAGTTTCTTCTTTGATTGGTTGCTCATAGCACATGACGCAATATCAATTATCCGAATATATTAAAGCAAAGTCTTCTAACAAGCGATTGTTGTTTCTGCTGTTGATGACCATCTTCAAACAATGAGCACCACCCTTGTCGAACTTGCATAGAATTTGTTGCAGACATCACGGCCATCTCAGGAAGAAGGTAAGGATGACTCAATAACATCTCAGCATTCCATCGCTCCCTCGGATTTCTTGCAAAACACCTTGTCAAGAAATCTTTGCCCAAATCCGACATGTATTCTGGTATGTTGGGCTGTTGCATGACAAAAGCACATTCAGACTCCAAGCTTCTACGAACATCACCAACCCACCGCATAGCATGCTTTCCAGTAAGCATCTCCACCACAACACAACCAAGAGACCATATATCCAATCCCCATTCAATCTCTCCAAACAAAAAAGATTCCGGCGACATGTAGAGCGGTGTCCCGCGAAACCTGAACCTGAAATAATCTCCATATTGCTTCTCTTCTCCAGGCTCTTTCGCCAACCCAAAATCAGCTATTTTCAGATAATTAGTTCCATCTTGTAAAGGAAGGACCAGAATGTTGTC
This sequence comes from Acer saccharum, assembly GCA_030490815.1. Classification (NCBI taxonomy): domain Eukaryota; kingdom Viridiplantae; phylum Streptophyta; class Magnoliopsida; order Sapindales; family Sapindaceae; genus Acer; species Acer saccharum. The sequence goes on from CM059870.1 coordinate 10,444,601, forward strand.
AGGCTTGAGATCACAGTGAACGTACCCCTTCTCATGTACTCCACAAAGACCCTTCAATATCATCCTTGTGTAGTCTTGAACTTCACGTTCTGGCAAACAACCTCCGCGCTTCTTTATAAGATCAGAAAGTGAACCTCCAGGCACGTATTCGAGACAAAGATCGTAAGCCCAGCCACCAAGTTGGTCATCAAAACTGACAGTGTCTGCAAGAAACGCGAGAATGTGAGGAGAGCCGTAAAGATGATCAAGAATTCTCTTCTCCTTCTCCAATGATTCCAAGGAATGTGAATCCTCCAATCTTGATGATTTGACAGCAATGGAAGGCAAACTGGGATCTTCCGAATTGACTGCCAGCGTGACTACTCCGTAAGACCCTTTACCAAGAACTCGAACTTTAACCCACTGCATGATGAAGAAGATGATCAAGAAACGCTGATGAAGATTGAAACTGATGATCAAGAAATGTTGAAGACTGAAACTGAAGATGAAGATGGTGGTGTGTGGAAGAATTTTTGATTTGATAATTACGCGTGTGAAGTCTGATTGAGAGAAGACTGGAGAGCTCTGTTTTACTCTCTGCTTCAGCACTCTGTTTCTTGACAGCCAAGTAGAATTGGAGGGAGACTTAACTGTCTCTGCTTCACTTTGACACTGAAAACCCTAGCCGATTCTTTTTATTATTATTATTATTATTAATTCTATTTTTATTTTGTTATTTTGTCAAAAATTTACTGTTAATTATTCCAATTTTAGAAAAAAAAAAATTGCTTAACAATTCCTTAACAGATATATAAAACCAAAAAAAATTAGGATTGTACTGTTAACTTGATCCCAAAAAAAAAAAACATTTTTATCAAAAATAGAAAAACAAAATTGAGTTAGCAATATATTTATTCTAAAAATAGACTCCTAAATGAACTCAATGACAAATCAAAGTATGTATTTGACATAACTTTGAAGTAGAGTTTACAAAACCAAAATTAACTTCCTTTTATAAAAAATAACCAATTATTAAAGTTGTTTTTTTTTTTTTTTAATTTTTTAATTTTATTGAATAAACTTCGTTAGTGTATCTATCAATATATATATACAAAAGCGAATATACATACAATTTTGTCGGACAAGCTATCGATCGTATAGTATTTAACTTTGATTGTTTGGTTTGATAAATAACACATGTGGTAGTGTATCTCCGTAATATTTGAGTTTACTATTCAACATGAGCAAAGAATTTAGGGGTGGGCAAGAAAGCATACAACGAAACGATCGAACAAACCCAAAATCTAATCGAACAAACCCAATTTGTTTTACCAATTGGCTCTTAGATTTTTCCGATCAAAATTTGTGTTAAATTTTCCCTGACACCATGTGATGCTTATTTAAGGAGTTTAGTAATATTTTGTTAAGCTTATTTAACTATAAATATTATTAGTCCTTTGCTGCGGCTCACTGATTTCATAATTTAATCATTCTTATAACCACTAAATAATAATATTTATAGTTTTAATACAGCCAAAATATATCACCACGCAATATGACTTGATGGTAAAAAATATTTATTAAGTTTGGTAAATTTCTAAGTTCGGGGTCACTATTTGCGTCGGCGCTGGATATATATATATATATATAGTCTTTCTATTATCAGTTCGAACTGACAAAAGTTATATCAGTTCCTTGTATATGGGCCACTGGATTTAAATACTTTGACTGACAAGTGCATACAGCCAAGTCAAAGTATTTAAATCCAGTGGCCCACATGCAAGGAACTGATATAACTTTTGTCAATTTGAACTGATAATAGAATTTCTGTATATATATATATATAATGACAGTCTTTCTATTATCAGTTCGAACTGACAATAAATATATCAGGACAAAGAATGTGGACCACAGATTATAGAGAAGTTTTGACAAGTGCATACACTTTGAGTCAAAGTATGTAAATCTAGTAGTCCACATTCTTCGTTCTGATATATTTATTGTCAGTTCGAACTGATAATAGAAAATCTGTATATAAAGAATACAAAATGTTATGTATTAGTGTTATAAAATTTTTGAAGTTAGAATTATAAATTGACCATAGCTAAAACCTCACTTGCCAAGCTCATTTTATAAAGGCTTCATTTTTTTAATAAAATATTTAATTCTATTTATACATTTAGAGCTTGTTTGGTTGGGCTTTTGAAAAACCTCTATTGGTAAAAGATCTACTTGCAGTAGATCTATTAGAAATAGAGTTCTTGAAAAAAAAATTATAGTTGTTTGGTTGGTAGACTTTTTTTAAAAAAAAGATCTATTTGGAGAAGCACCTCCCAATGAGCTTTTGCCTAGTAGAGGTTTAAACTCTATTAGCCTCTACTCAATTTAAAATAGACAATCTCAAAAGCCTAATCAAACAACTTTAAAAAACTCAAATAGACGTTAGTAGACCTTTTGAGGCAGTAGAAAGCTCAACCAAACAAGCACTTAGTGTTTTAGAAAATATTAATTATTATTTGTTATTATTATTATTCAAATATCTTTTTTTTGTCAAACTAAATGATAAAGGTCATTTTTCAAATTATTTTTTATATATTTGAAATGCCATAGTTCGAATTAACCAAAATAAATTATTACTATTAAAATTTAGAGAAAAAAAATATTAAAAAAATAATAATTTCATAATGGATCACACATAATTGGAATTATAACAAATAATCACAAAAATAAATATTCTATTACTTATAAAATATCTTGAAGCATGTATTTTTAATATTGATGGTATAGATTTATTTTGAGAATCAAAAGTATTAGAAATTAAAGCAAAAACTTGAATTACAATGCTTAGATCCTTGTAAACAATATTAAATTTCAAATACAATATTTTTATTTTAAACATTATGTAATTTAATATTAGATACAACAAGACCTAATTTTATATTTTCGCCCAAGGCTTCAAATGTTGAGCCGGATCTGAGCACATTTAATTTAAAATCAGCACACAGAGAATTAAGTGGTAATATTCAATTAACAAGACATATATATTAGAGCATCTCCGGTGCAAATTTGTATCTTGATTTTTTTTTTTTTAATTTTTTTATTTTAAGTATTACAATAACTATTACAATAGGACTGTCGGGACCTATCGAGATTAAACAATGCATGTACGGCTCGGATATCTATTCCCATAACATGAGATAACTACTCACACAACCCGAGAAAAAAACTCCCTACATATGCTTGTAAAATGCGTATGGTGAAATTTGAACCTCTCATCACTTATGTGGAAAGGAGGTGGACTACCGGCTCTGCTAAGAGATGATATGCATTTTGAAGTTTTTAAATAGTAACACATCAACATTTCTATTCATTATGAATCCAATTGGTAAAAAACAAAATGGAGAAATGCATTTTCACATCTCCGATGTAATTATCTAAAATAAAATATGCATCCATTTTATAACCAATCATAATAAAATATTTATTTCACTATCTCTCCTATTTTATTTTACAATTAAATGGGCTCTAATATTATTGGTGGTAAAAGTTAGAAATCCTAGCCAGCATTTCTAGGAGAGTTTCTAAAGTTAGAAACTCATCTCCATATTCTCTAAAAAAAAATTACTACAACACCTCCATATTGAAGTTAGATAATTGCATTAAAGATGGTTTTTCTATCTCATTATCTATCTATCCTATGTGACACTCAATTTTCTCCAAATACATAATAGCATTAGAGATGCTCTTATTTTGAAGGCAACCAATATGTTTGAATTCATTCATTAATAAGTAGTAATATTCAACTAATCTAGGTAGAATATAATTGAAGGGGGAACAATTTATATAAATAAATAGAAAAAAAAAAAAAAATTGGTTCCATTGGGTAGAAGATATGAGTTATTAAAATTATATATATTACTACAAATAGTGGAAACATGCCAAAAATTGATGAATAAATTGAAGAAAGAGAGCACTTAACACAAATCCTTCGATGATTGATCATCGTCAAATTATATGTCCCATGCTTTTGTTCCATATATATGATATGCATCATCTTCAAACCGGTGTATTTTCTTGCCCTTGTTTGTCAAACCACCTTACCTACAAGTCTACAACCATTGCATCCATCGTATTATTTATTGAAAATTATATATTAATATTATAAAAAGGTTCCCATAAAATTACATATTTTTTAGGGTTAATTGCAATAACATATCCTGACGTTTTGTATTAACACACGAATATTGAACTTTTATATTAATTATATGAAAGTACCATTGACTAACAGTTGACTAGCCTTGACTAATAGTTGATTGGCACTAAATGATGAAATGACCCAAATATCCTTTCTTTTATGTTTTATCAATTATTATAATAGTATTCTTGAAATAAATATTAAAAAGATTAAAACTCAATTAACAACCATGAAAATTAAGAAAAATAACAATAAAATTTAAATATCATTCATTGATTTTTTTAACGTAAAGAAAAACAAAATAGAAATTAATCAGCTTCTTCGGTTGTTTTAACAGTGTGATGCGGCGTGGAGGTGGGGGAGAGACAAAGACGGTGAGATCTGGTATCCAGATTTCTATGTGACTGTGAGATGAGATTTTGTTGAAAATTAGTGGATATCAATCTCACATCTGGTGAGATCACAAAAAAAAAAAAAAAGGGAAATTATCATTTTCCCCCTTGAGATTTACCATATTAGATAAACATGTCCCTCTAGTTTCAATAATGGCCAGTCAGCCCCCTGAAACCCAAAATAATAGTGCATTTGCCACCTTTTCTATTGAAAAAGTAACTCTGACAACTTTAAATGAGTTTAAAGATGATATTGCCCTTGAGCAGCTTTGAACACCCTTGAACACGTTTTTACCCCTGACTCAAATTGTGGAAAATACCTTTTTACCCTCAATTATAATCACACATTTGCTTTGCTTTGTTTTTCTCCCACTGTTTCCATTCATCATTTTCTACTGCTTTGATTTTCTTCCATTGTTTGCATTTTTTTTTTTTTTTTTTTTTTTTTTGAAATATTCTCCCACTGTTTTCATTCCAACATTTCTATTACAAACACATTATATTTTACACATGCACACATACACATTTCTTTTTTACAAACATTTTAATGTTGTAAAACATAGAATTGACATAGATATAATCCGGATACATGGTTTTAATATCATGAAAGACAAAGTAACAAGTTCAAACACCCAAGCACTACTAGTTTAGGTGCTAGCAAAATCCAACAAAAGGTACCAAGTACCAACACCTAAGCTCTAACAGTTTATAGTTTAGCTATCATAATCATAATCATTATCCAACAAAAGGTACCAAGTACAAACACCTAAGAACTATAATCAGTTTAAGTGCTAGATAGCAAAATCCTAGTTGCATCAAACAAAAGATAGCAACAAACGCCGGCTAGTAATCAATCCATGACTTGAGATTGTGGTCGAGTTTGAACTTGTGTAGAAGGCTGTGAAAAGGAGGCTTCTACTTGTGGGTTTACAGCCATATGTCTATGTACACAAAAAAAACAAACAAACACAAGCAATCAAAATCCAACAAAAGGTACAAATACCAGCACTATAATAAGTACAAATACATTAAAAAAAAAAAAAAAAAAAAAAAAAAAGGCAACAAACACCAGCTACTAATCAATCCATTGCAATTAGAGATACATATAAATGTATGATATCTCCATATTATACAAGTAGTATAAAAGCACAAAACACTAACTCAGATATAGGTATAGATTAGATCTTCTATTTCAAGATACATTGCAAGTTCTCATTTTGCACAAAGTTTATTCAGCTGAGAATTATAATGGAAAAAACAAGCGTAAATTCTGCATAAGCATATGAGAATGATTACCAAACCTGTGTGGGAAGCTGTGAAGAGGAGGCATCAACTTCTGCTTGGTGGTTGCTAGGCTGTGAAAAAGTGGCACCAACATCTGCTCGTGGGTTTGCAACCCTCTATCTCTGTGCACAAAAAAGCAATTAACAATCAGAACTGTTGACACCTTAATGCAAGCTACCAATTAAAAAAATCAGTTAACAAATTGTTATTTGCAATTTTACCTTGTTGCTTCCATCAGTGGTGTTAGCTTTACAAGTCCTTTTGTTATGGCCAGGTTGTTTGCATTTTCCACAAATAACACTGCCACTCCTAGCTGCTTTGGGTTTCTCATGCGATTCTCTCTTCCTTAGAAGCTTAGGTCTACCAGGTTTTCTTTTCAGTGGTGGTGGTTCCACATGTGCTGCTTCAATATCAATCCATACACATAAGTCTGGTATGGGATGTATCATGGAGTTATAGGTTCTGAGAAAGGCCGAATTGGTCAAGCTTGGGTCAATAAACTGAATTATGTTGTCCTTAGTACCACCTAGACTACCCAGTCCATAACTATGTCTAATACCAGCCAATGCATGACAGCATGGCACCCCACTGATCTGCCATTGGCCACACTCACATGTTTTTTCTAGTAAATTGGCAGTATATGCCCTAGTTAACCCCATCATCTCATATTTCCCCTCTTCTGCATGTAAAATTTTAAGGATTCTACTCTCCTCACTATTTTCCACTATCTTTTTATTGACAGTTGGTGGTATATCATTTTTCCACTTGCTGCAGTCCTCCTTTCGCTGTTGGAATTTACTCATCACCATTCTTCTAATGAATTCCATCAAGCTTAAATATGTCCTAGCCCTAAAATATTTCAACATACTATTGAATGCTTCAGTCATATTATTAGTTACATGATCACACTTAATTGAGGGGTCAAAGGCATGCCTAGACCAGTGACGGGGTTTTATTTCCTCTAACCAAGCTCTTGCCTTAACATCGATACTACCAATATCTGCCATAATTTTCTTGAATTGATGAAACTCATAGCACTTACTAGCTTTCCAGAACAGTTTTTTTTTAATTTGAGTCCTAAATATGTAATCCTAAAATTGGCATAAATATGCCTTGGATAGTACCTAATTAAAACAAAATGGAAATTAATATTTAAACAATTAACAAAAACAGTAAATAGAAAATAAAAATGTAAATGGAAATTAAAACAGAAAATGGAAATTAAAACAATAAATGTGACCATATAACAAAAACAGTTAATGGAAAATAAAACAGTAAATCTAACCAAATAACAAAAACAGTTTATGGAAAATATAACAGTAACCGAATAATGAAAACTGAAATGTAATAGTACCTTATACTAGCATATGGCCAATGCATCTTCAAAGCCCCAATCACCCCCTTTTGCCTATCACTCATAAAGCATATTGGGCTTGTCTTCTGGGTACTTCAGAAATAAACGCAATTGCTCCAAAAACCACGACCAACTCAACAGTGTTTCTCCTTCACAAATACAATATGCTAGTGGATAAAGACCACTATTTGCATCCAAGGCAACCGTTGAGAGAAGTACTCCTCCATATGGCCCCTTCAAATGGTAGCCATCGATGCCAAGGAAAGGTCTGTATCCCTCCATAAAACCTTTCTTCTGTGCTTCAAAGCTGACAAAGATCCTTTCGAAGATTGAGGTATCTTCTTTCAGATGAATGTATACAGTTGAACCTAGATTACGCTGCTGCACTATGATTGAATATCCCTTTAAATAACTAAAACACTCTTCATGATCTCTAATCAGAACCTCTAGTGCTCTCTTTTTTGCCTTGTACAATCTTTGAGCATCAACGGTTACATTATACTAATCTCTCAATAGATTAGAAATGACTCCACACTTGATGTCAAGATTATTCATCACAAGAACTTGGAACTTACTTGCTATCCACTTAGCTCTTGCCTCCTCACTTTTATAAATCCTATGACATGTATGCTCATTCTTGTAAGTCTTAATTTTCATTGTTGTATCACCATTCAAGCTAGAAGCATGCAACCTCCAAGGACATCCTTTTTCCTTACATGCATATGTTAACCTATCTCTATCATTTTTTCACCTTATTGAAATTAAACCCCTCTTGAATGGCATAATCTGTCAATAATGCCCTCAATGATTGGACACTTTCATGTGTTTGTCCCACCTCAAACTCTATTTGATCGCCTACCATTTGCTTAAAAGGGTTTCCCTTCATCACTCTAGTCATTTTGACATCGTGATTTTCATTTTCTGAGTCACTAAAGAACTCATCATCGGTCTTAGATTGGTACCCTTCAAGCAAATCAAAGTTTACATTATTTTCAGCCTTATCTACCGTAGCTAATGCCCTTCTACTTGCAACCTCACCCACTACATTATACTCATCACCTAACCCAAGTTCATCCTCATCTAACCCACCATCTGCCCTAACAGTATTTACCTCAATCACTTCCTCACTATCACCACCATCACTTTCTACACCTTCATTATCACCCTCATAGTTAAACAAGTTCTCCTCAAAATCACTAAACCCTAAATCTTGGTTGTCACCCATGAACCTAATATGTGAATTGGGAATGTTAGAAGAGGCTATTGGTTGAATTGGGATATATGCTTTCTTTTCTACTTCAAACATAATTTTCTTTTTTTTATGATTACTAAACCATCTAAACACTTGTAAAAGGTCACTATCACTAGTCACTTCTTTCTTCTCAGTACACCATGGCAAATACACCCAAACACTGTAGTCATCACTAGACACTTTGTCTCTATCAGTTTGATTTTCAGAGAATGCATGCAACAATGTAATCAAATTGATGTGGTCAATATCACAACTGCCAAGCTCAACCACCTTTGCGTCATTAGTAACATATATTTCATATATATCCATTGAAACTGTACACAACCAAAAAAAAAAAAAAAAAAAAAAAAATCTTCAGTCAACAATACTTACTACAGCAACCACAGGCATTAACCATATACACTCACATAAATAATCAACAACCGCATGAATGAACCGTATATGCAGACATAAATAATCAACTATCATAGGAATTAACATACCATCAACTTCACAAACATAAATAATCAAATAGCAACCACGAGCATTAAACATATATATATACATAACACAAAATCAGTAACATCAATCAAATATGTTCACAAACATATAATTCAAATAAGGAAACAGTAAACAAAGAAACAATAATTACCATATTGTTCACATATATTTTCACCAACTTGCACGAATGAAAATAAAACTTGCATGAATGAAAAAAAAAAAAAAAAAAAAAAAACTTGCATGAAGGAAATTAAAACATTAAAACGTGCCCAGAACTCTACCACAAACAATGTCAAAAAAACCCTAACTTTCTAAAAAAAAAAAAAAAAAAAAAAAAAAACATTTTAAAACCATATTATTCCTTATTTCATGTCTAACAACCATTTAAACGTCAATTACACTGTCAATTTTAAAGATAACAACTCCACACGAAAAACCCACAATTTTGTAATAACAGAAACCCTAAATCTTTAACGATAACGAAAATGAACAAATGGAAGTGCAACCATGCGTGCAAAATCAACACACAATCAGCAAAACAAATAAAACTTTAAAAAAATACCTTATTTTGCAAAAAAATAAATAAATAACCAGAATGCGTCTTCGAACCTTCGATTTCGACAACCCTTCTCTGTACTCAAACAAAATTAACCTAACTCTACTTCAAACACTCTTAAACAAACTTGTAAATGTTTGGTTAGTATAGATCAAGTGTTTGAAAGTTTCGTTTGGCGGGAAATGTGGGAGAGGAATCGTTTGCAAAGGTTGGATACTGGTTTTGAGAAGAAAAGCATATACAATGGCCTTGGGACCACGCCCCTTGTTTTGTTTAATTGAATATGGCGGTCACTGTGTACAACAGGTGAGTTGTATCCCTCTCACCCACTCATTTAATTTTTTTTTTCTTTTAAATCATTTATTGCAATTTCAATTTTACATTTTTAACCTTTAACATTAATTACAAAACGTGCCCTCAGTGATGAGTTTACAAAACTGCCCTCGATTTTTAACAGTCAACGCTATTTCCAAACAGAAAAGGTAACAGAAGGGGCAAATGCACTATTGTTTTGGGTTTCAGGGGGCTAATTGGCCATTATTGAAACTAGAGGGACCTGTTTATCTAATATGGTAAACCTCAGGGGGGAAAATGATAATTTTCCAAAAAAAAATGTTAAATGGTGCGGTCTCCAATATTTTTTTATTTTTTTATTATTTATTCTTTTTTTTTTTTTCCATTTTAAATATACTTTTTTATCCACTTGCTGTTAAAATGACTTTTTAGACCTCCCATCATTAAGTCAACATTAAATTTAACCCCAGTTAAACTGGCCAAAGGTATCTTCTTGTAAATAAAGGTAAAAGTTCAATATTCGTGTATTATTGTTAAAAGCAGGGTATGTTATTGCAATTAACCCTAATTTTTATAAATAAAAAAAAGGCTCCCTTAAAATTACTAAAAAAAATACCCCTAAAAATTATTTGAATATTAAAAATACCCTTATGCACTAACACAAAAATTTCTAGAGGGATTATTTTGATCCATTTAAAAATAATCTTGACTTCTGTGATAGTAAAATGAAACTACAAGGAATAAATGGATATTGTTTTTTAAATAACCATCGGTGAAATTATCCTAAAAAACAATTTAATTTAACTTTAAAACTATGAACCGTTAGATTGCAAATCAGCATCAGCAATCCAACGGTTTCTACAAGTTTTGATTATTTTAGTCGCATCAACGCCTCACATACAAGGGTTTGACTACTATAGTACTATACTACTATGCAGGGAATGAAAATCCCTTTATCACACAGCGAATAGTCAATCATTTGGTCCATTGGATCATTCTAAAATGGATCCAAGAGCTTGCATTAATTGTCAATTAATAAATCTCATTTGAAAAAGGAAAAAAAAAAAAAATGAAAGACCCATTCAACAGGTCAGGCAGTCAATTTCTATTTTTTTTTTTTTTTAAACTCATTCATTCACAAGGAAAGATTAAAATATGGGTGGTTCTATTGCCACCCACAAAATATCTTCTTACACCCATACTAATAAATTAAAATTATTAATTTTACTCGCTACACCTTTTAAAATACAAAACTATCATTTATGTAATTTTTTTTTTTTTAATTTTAAATATATATTGGCTGCACTATTTCTTTTCATTTGCTTCCACCATCACAAAAACATAAAATTATTGTACCTTTCGACATATGCAGCTTCTCATGTCTTGAGAAAAAAAAAAAAAAAAAACTATTTTTTCACTCACAAAACAAACCAATTTTTTCATTTAAAAATTTGGTTTTTTTAAAACTCCATCCACTAAGTTTTTGGGTTTACAAACCAATAAAATTAATAAGAATTTGTAGTTGAATTAAAGAAAATGCAATTCATGAGCCAGAAAGCAGCACTGATTCATGAAAATGTGGATATATAGATTGCCTGGTTGTTTCTGGTGGTTTTACCAGTTAAATTCATTTATGCTTGTGCATGAACTGTTGTGTTGAATTTCAGGCTAGCTTAGATGAGATTCATGGGAGCTAGAAATTAATTTATATCAATTTTCAATTTTAAGAAGGAAAAGAGATGTATACATTAAGAGTAATGCTAGACGTTCCAAAAAATTTTCCCAAATTCTGTCCCAAATGATGTGGCATGTGAGGTGTTAACATCATATCGGTCACCATATAATCTCAAGATTTATAAAATGCTTACACCTCACGTGCCACATCATTTGGAACAGAGTTTGGGAAAAAAAAATAGGGACGTTTAACATTACTCATACATTAAAAAACTTCCTGTCATGACAAGCCTTATCTGGCAAAGAAATACAAACAAATCCAGGCCTAATCCAAACAGAAGAACCCTATTTAACCAAGTTTCATGGAGTGAGTCATCATGGCCATGAATTCATCTATGTCAACCATGCCATCGCCATCAGTGTCCACAGCCCTCACCATATTCCGGCAGTCCTGCAGACTGCACCTCTCTCCAAGCCTCTGTAATATTTCCAATATTTCTTCCGCGCTTATCTTCCCATCACTGTTCTTATCAAACATCCGAAAAGCACTCTGTATGTCCCTTGTTCTAACCCCTCCCTTCTTGTACACTTCCATGAACTCTTTGAAATCAATGAAGCCATCTCCATCCAGATCAACCACTCGGAAAATCTTCGCCACTTCCCCGCTCACGTCTCCCTGCCCTATAGCTGTCAGAATAGCCTTGTACTCCGACTGGGATATCTTGCCGTCTTTGTTGGAATCAAATTTATCAAAAACCTGTCTCATTTCATTTGTGTTTGGCTGGTAACCGGGCGTTAAGCCTGAGTTCTGCCTGTCCTGGGAGAACATCCGGGATGGCTTCTTCGAAATCCTACTTTTTGAAATCTTGTACTGGAAATCAAGAAATCTCACGTTCGACATGTCTACTTGTGTGGTGTTTCTGAAGATGAAGATAGAAATCCAAAGTTAGAATGAGAAGAGATGTACAGGGTTTTTAATGTACCTGTTTAGCCTTTATATCCTTCTCCGGATCAACGAAGGAAACCTTTTTCGAATCGGAAGTCAGGGATAAAGCTAAACTAAAGTTACCCTTTTATTCTTTAGCAACTTGGAAGCAACTATACATCAAAAGATTCTCAAATGATAAGATAAACAAAGAACAAATTTGTGGTTCCAGAGAAAAACTTTTAAGAAAGGAATAAATTCTATGGTAAAGTTACAAGCAGTTCCTTTTCCTCAACAAGGAGGTCGTCTTTCTCAGACTATCTGTAAAGACTAATGTACAGGAAGAATGTTAACAGAGGTGAACAAAATACTATGAAAAGTATTCCCAAGTAAGGAAAATGAATGTTCAGGTCAAGGTGGTTTTCCATTATCCAGATCCTCCATTACTTCAATATCCTTGCGAGCTGTAATCTTCTGTACATATCCTGCAATGGGGATAATATGTTGTAAACAGCCATTAACTTTCAACCACAAGAAGCAAAAGCGAAAAAATTAAATATTATGATTTGATTATTCAGGATGCCTACATGAAATATTATCATTTAATGTGACATGTGGATATCATTTATTTCTCTACATTAAAATTGAAACCATTATAAATGACCAGTTTTTTCTATTTATTTACAAATCAAACCAACAACTAACTTCCTAAATTACCCATTTAATATTGTATCAAGTTTTTTTTTTTTCGACGGTTCCCAAATTATCAATCATGGTCAACCATTGAACTTTTTTTTTTTTTTTTTTTTTTTTAAATTTCACTCCAACTCTCATCATTTTCAAACATCAATTGTCTTCCACAATTGTTACATGTAATTTTTTTTTAATAGCTATTTTATTAAATAATTTTATTGTGTTGTATTAAATTTCTATATGAACTCTTTTTTTTACCTTATATCACTATGTAGATGAAGAACTAAATGTTTTTGTTATTATTTTTTTTTTTTAAATGCCTTTGTTATTATTATATATTTCTTTTTGTAAAAAAAATAATCTAATATTATATGGTAGTTTGGTAAATAAATAAAGGGTAATTTAGGAAATCAGTGATTGATTTAATTTGTAAATAAATAGAAAAAGCATGTCATTTATAATGGCTCCAAGTTTGATACAGACAAGTAAATGTTGTCCACATGTCGCATTATAAAGAGAAAGTGAGTTTAGAGAGTGGGTTGAGAGAGTGATCAATTCTAGCACTCCTCATGGTATAAACAATAGCATTATTGACAATGTCTATACACACATCTAGGGATTAGATAAATAATCACTGAATTTTTATGCATTCCAAAGACCCTACAAGTAAATAGTTCTTATAAATCCTCAACTTTATAGCATACCACTGGTCCAGTACTACATCAAAATATTCTCATATTTCTTTCCTCCAAACACACTAAAAGAGAATACATGGAGATCGTTGTCAAACATTTCTAACAGCACTTGCAGTGCAAAAGATTAACGAAGATATGTTCACATTTTTTAGTTAAATTGGATTCATCCAATAACTGTATCACTTCAATCAAAATATAGCATGAAAAAAGAAAAAATGAGCACATGGGGTTAGACTTTTGAACGCGCTTGGTGCGATTTCGGTGATATGATTTTTGGTTAGTGTGTAGTCCATGCGCCGCCTTTCTTCCTTGCGTTTTTCCTATGATCTGCTTTGGGTATGGAAAATCCGAATGAGGTTTTCATTTTTTTCAGCTCACCAATGTCCCTAGAGTGCTGAATGCGAGGGATCTGTTATGAATCTGGATAGTATTGCAGGTTCTGCTAAACGAGCTAGAGCCGAGAGTGATGTTCTTGGTCAAAATGATGTTAAAGTTGATAATCTGAGGAAAGAAGCTATGGGAAGCTTTAAATCAAAGCCTATGAGCATGTCTAGTCCTAGTTCTTGGTCTGGGTTTGGTGCTAACAAGGAAAAACTAAGAATCGAGCAAGATGATATCATGGTCTCTAACGGTCCCAACGGTCCTATGATGAAGCTCTCTCCTAACTTGAAAGAACAATTGCATAAACCATGGGCTAATGTGCTGATTCTAAAGAACATGGGTCGATCGCATACTTTGAATTTCATGATTACTAAGCTTGCACAGAAATGGACTCTTCTAGGACAATGGCAGCTGACTGATCTTAAATTATGTGCTTACTAGTGGTCCCTGAGTTATTGCGAATCAATACTTGGTGGTGTAAAGATGGAAGCCTAATTTTGTGCCTAGACAAGATTCGATCCAGAGTATGCCAATTTATGTGAGATTATCTAAACTACCAATGGAATGGATGGTATCAGATTTGTTGTGGAATATCAGTGGTATGTTGGGAATGATGTTCAAGGTGGATCTGATTACAGAGGCTCAAGCTCGAGGTAGGTTTGCTAGAATCTGTGTTGAAATTGATATCACCAAGCCCCTCTTAGGCTCTCTTAATGTTGATGATAGGTCTATTAGGGTGAAATATGAAAGCTTAGGTTTAATTTGCTTTAAGGGCACGAAAGCGCGTTTACTAATTGGGAATGAGAAGAATCGGAAACAAGTTTCACCAGAAAGGGAATGGAAGGGAATCGGAATTAAATTACTAAATTTCATTACTGTGTTTACTAACTTTCTTAGAATTAGAGGTGGAATCAAATTTATACAAAATTGATTACAAAAATACCCTTGTATACAATATATATATATATATATATATATGAGATGTATGACTATAACTAATAAAAAAAAATTATATTTAAAGAAAAAAAAAATCTAAAGCAAAAACAATATGAATTCATGACAATTCACAAAAAAATTTTGCCGTTGTATAGAGATGGAATCAAATTGATTACAAAAATACTCTTGTGTACTATATATATATATATATATATATATATATATATATATGAGATGTACGACTGTAACTAGTAAAATATATATATTTAAAGAAAAAACAATAGAAATCTAAAGCAAAAGCAATATGAATCAAGTTTGAATTTCATCAATATATATATATTTTTTTTTGTAATTAACAATTCACACGCGTATAAAGTAAAAATCAAGTGTGAAGTATATAAATAAATATTTAGTTATTTATTTATTTATATATGTATATATAGTTAGTTATATAGATATAGTTATTTAAAAAAAATAAGTGGGGATAATTTAGTAAAAACATATGAATTCCCTTTTCAATCAGAAAAGGGAACTTGATTTGTAGGGTGAGTGAGGAGAATCAAGTTCCCTTTCAATCAGGAACTTAAGTCCTGATATGTGTGTGGGGTCCACGGAACTTAATTCCCAACAAAATTAGTAAACACATGAATTCGAAAATCAGGAACTTAATTCCCTTTCCAAGGTAGGATTCCTGATTAGTAAACATGTTATAAGTGTAGAAGATATGGGCATAGAAAAGAGAGTTGCAAAGAAGGTTTGGAGGAGCCAGTTCATGAGGACTTGGGTACTAACTGTGATGTCCAGACTAATGAAAAGAATGAGAATCTCCGTACGGTCTGTGGCTCCTTGTTTCTTATCGCAAACAGGGAAATAGGAATTTCAAAGGAAGGAACGGAAAGAATGGGAATGGTAATGGTTATAATGTTGCTAAGAATGGTTCTGATGGCAATGCTTATGCTGCTATGAGTAATTCATATGGTAAAGCTGATAGGAGCAGCGGTATTAGGAAAATGGAGGGAGATTTCACTGATTCTAGAAGTGGCAAAAGAGTCATGCAAGCAGTGGAAGGATTGTTAAGAGCTCTGAAGGAATCCTCAAGACTGAAAGTGGTTCCAGGTTTGATATTCTAAATAAAGAGATGGATGTTTCAATGATTGAGGGAATTGCTACCGGAGGTAATCCTAATGAAGGTATGAAAATTAAGGGTGGAAATTTGTGTTATCAGAAATTACCAATCTGAATGGTAGTCAGGGTGGTAAGTCTGGTAAGGGGTCAAAAAAGAGTAGCAAAAAAACTAGCTCAGGTGATAAAGTGATCTCCCAGTTGACTAATCACCGAGGGGCTGCTGGCTGCTTTAAAGGAAATATTGTTGTCAAAGGTAAACTTCATGCTCAGAAGGCTAATGATCAAGAAACGGTTATGGAGGGACATGATAGTGCTAGTGTGTTGTGCCAATTTCATAAAGAGGTTACAGAATTTTGATGCAAAACAACTTGAGTAAGCATAATGTGAGTAATTTTGATGTTGTGGCCTCTAATTTGGAGGAGGCTATTGCTTTGGTCTCTGATTTGCGAAGTTTATATCACTTTGAGATCCTTGATCAATAATGAGTGGAGCTGCAGCATTTATCATGTTAATAGAGAGAGCAACAGGGCTGCTGATTGCTTGGCTAAGATGGGTCACTCATAAGAGCTGGGAATCTCCTTCTTTGAGGATCCTCCTCAGATTTTTGGTGTTTTGGATGATGACCTTAAGGGTCTAGCTGCAGCTAGGCTTTTGCCTATTTGCTATTGTTTTCAAGGAATGTAAATTTCCCTATCTCTATTAACTTTACAAAGTTAGAATCAAACTACAAACAGCCCCATAAACAAATAAATTGGCTACTAAGCCATGTATAGAAGCTTTGAGGAGTTTGGCAATCTGTTTTGCTTCTATAGAATTCTGGTGTTTTTAAATATGGTTGGTTTTTGGTGGTTTTACCATTTATGCTTGTGTTGAATTACAGGCTAGCTTAGATGAGATTCATGGTAGCTAGAAATTTATACATTAAAAAGAGGTTCATATCTGGCAAAGAAATACAAACAACAGAAGAACCCTATTTAACCAAGTTTGATGGATCGATTCATCATGGCCATGAAGTCATCCATGTCAACCATGCCATCGCAGTCAGTGTCCACAGCCCTCACCATTTGCCGGCAGTCCTGCAGACTGCACCCCTCTCCAAGCCTCTGTAATATTTCCAAAATGTCTTCCGCACTTATCTTGCCATCTCTGTTCTTATCAAACATCCGAAAAGCATTCTTTATGTCCCTTGTTCTAACCCCTCCCATCTTATGCACTTCCGTGAACTCTTTGAAATCAATGAAGTCATCTCCATTCAGATCAGCCACTCCGAAAATCTTCGTCACTTCCCCATTCATGTCTTCCTGCCCTAAAGCTGTCAGTATGCCCTTGTAATCCGACTGGGATATCTTGCCGTCTTTGTCGTTATCAAATCTATCAAAAACCTGTTTCATTTCATTTGTTGTTGGCTGGTAAGTGGCCATTAAGGGTGAGTTCTGCCTGTCACTGGAGAACATCCGGGATGGCTTCTTTGAAATCCTACTTTTTGAAATCTTGTACTGGAAATCAAGAAAGCTCACTTTTGACATGTCTACTTGTGTGGTGTTTGTGAAGATGAAGATAGAAATCCAAAGTTTGAATGAGAAGAGATGTACCGGGTTTTTAATGTACCGGTTTAGCCTTTATATCCTTCTCCGGATCAACGAAGGAAGGGTTTTTCGAATCTTAATTCAGGGATAAAGCTAAACTAAAGTTACCCTTTTATTCTTTAGCATCTTGGATGCAACTATACATCAAAAGATTCTCAAATGACAAGATAAATAAAGAACAAATTTGTGGTTGCATAGAAAAACTTTTAAGAGAAGAATATATTCTTTGGTAAAGTTACAAGCAGTTCCTTATGTGTGATCCAACCCCTCCTCAGTCCTCAATAAGGATCTCAGACTATCTGTAAAGACTAATGTACAGGAAGAATGTTAACAGAGGTTGTGAAAAAAGACAACTCATCTATTACTACGAAAAGTATTCCCGAGTAAGAAAAATTGATGTTCAGGTCAAGGTGGTTTTCCATTTTCCAAATCCTCCATTACTTCAATGTCCTTGCGAGCTGTGATCTTCTGCACATATCCTGCAATAGGTATAATATGCTGTAAACAAACCATTAACTTTCAACCACAAGAAGCAAAATCGAATTTTTCACCAGAAAGACATAAGTATTTGGAATAAACAATAGCATTATTAACAATGTCTTACACTTACACAACCTAAAAGGTGTCTAAAGATTAGATAAATAATCACGGAATTTTTTTATGCATTCCCAAGACCCTACAAGTAAAGAGTTCTTGTTATAGCATACCGCTACATCAAATATTCTCATATTTCTTTCCTCCAAACACACTAAAAGAGTATACATGGAGATCCTTGTCAAACATTTCTAACAGCACTTGCAGTGCAAAAGTTTAACGAAGATATGTTCACATTTATTAATTAAATTGGGTTCATCCAAGAATTAACAACCTCATCTCTTCAAGGGAAATCAAAACTGACATTGTCTATCAAACAAATGAGACAGCTTAAGGAGGCCCTCATGACATCAATAGAGACAAATGAGACAACCGCTAATTGAATGTGAATTTTAATAATAGATCTAAAATCAAATTGGTATAGATATAACAATTAGATCCGAGATCATGGAATGTAAATTTCCCTATCTCTATTAACTTTACAAAGTTAGAATCAAACTACAAACCACCCTATAAACAAAATAAATTGAGTACTCATACATTAAAACTTCCATAAATTTCTGAAGCAGAAGCAACCAACGTTTAATGAATAAGTTTTGGTTTCCAGACTCTCAAGCACTTCCACAAATCAATTTGATTATAGTGATTGAAACTTGACTAGCACACTGAATTTGAACCCTACACCTGATTGATCTCTATGCATATGCACATGCATTTATTTCCATTAAGGTTTATAATTTTTTGATTGGTGGATAAACCATAATCCCCAGATTAAAGGGCAACTCGGTGAACATGTATGGTGCATTGGTGCATAGTGTGCAAAGTCCCAAACAAGAATGACTCCAAGACATACAGACTATGGAGATTCAAGAACTCCAAAGAAATGACATGCCTCACCTTCATATGAAAGAAGCAGCTCTAGCCTCTAACAATTTACTTCACATCAATATTGTAATTCGGATGCATGGTACACATCGGACTCCAGTGCATTTCTCCCTTTGAGTTATATTCAATGTCCCTAAGCTCGTCAAGTTTGTGTGTGGTGGACCACATCACAGATAAAGATTTAGCAGCCAAGCCATCTCAAAATCAGAGAACACTATGCAGTCCGGGAGGATAACTTACTAGACCACCTTGATTGCATGATGCATAAACAGGCCAGTAATTTTACCATTCAACATTTTCCACACAGTATCATCATTCGATGATAATCATACAAGTGAATAAACATAATCATCAGTCAAATAGGAGATGATTTGAATTTAAAAAACAATTCTCTGTTAATTGTTATAGCCGAATTGCTCAAACGCAGGTGGACAAGTATGTCAGGTTTGATAAGTGTCCAACACAGCAATAGAAGGAATGCCTCTCACCAAATATGAGAATTATGATAAACTTTTTTGTACCTCCATTTTCTAGAAACATGAAATTGTTTAAGCATATTATTCATTGACTATTTTCTCAAATTTAAATAGATAAATTACAGCTATATCATTTAGCATTGATAAATAAGATATGAAGTGTAAAACAAAAAAAGTGTTCAAAATGAAAATCTTTTACAAGGAAATCTAAATTTACAATACGGTAGGCAAAAGATTCACAAAGATGGTCAACAAGTTTTTTAATGAACACGGTACTCTACAATGATCTCGTTATTTTTTTCAGCCAAAACATAAAGCCCAAGAACAATATTGAATTGAATTTCATAGTTGTCTAGTGATAGGAGGAAGAAAAATACCGATTCCAAGGCAAGGTATGCATTTGCAGGTTATCTCTTTCCCCCTTTTATTATAATAGCTGACGTATCCTGACCCTTGACAGCTTCGACACTTTCCAGTCCATTCATAAACCACTTCCTTACAATCCTACATGCGAAGAAAAAGATCAAAACAAATTATCCAATAAAGACACACAAGACACTCATAACAGTGACATACAAAGAGGTATATGGTTTCATATACCAGAGGTCCAGCACCAATGAATTGATATTAAATTGGACCAACATAGTTAACAAGCAGCTTCAGGTCTTAAATTTGGTACTGGCTTTGGCCTAACAGATGAAATTAATGCTTTTGGCTGATGCTGTTCGATTGTTGATTTGTTTCAAATGATATCCGACACTAATCATTAGATACAAAACAATCTCCAAATTAAACACTTCTCTAAGCTAATTCTTCAATTACCAACAATCTCCAAACTTTTAAGGGGTTTATTAGTTTACTGAGAAGCTGAGAAGTGCCAATTATCTTGTCTTTTCTTACAATCATTTCGCCTTTTTTGCTGTTTGATTCATCTTATCCCAAGTTCTAATACCAAGAACAAAAACCCCCAAAAAAAAAGCAAAGAAAGAAAAAATCCCCTCAAGCAACTCTTAGTAAAGTTTTTAAATTTTGCTTTTAATAGTTAAATTAGTATCATATTTTACTTGAAAAGCACTCCAAAAAATGATTACTACATAGCTCATAAAACACCAAACTCAAAAAGAGATGCAATTCATGAGCCACAAAGCAGCACTAATTCAATGCAATAACTTGAAAACACAAAAATGGAATTGGAGATAAAAAAAATAAAGAAAGAAAGAGAGACCTGAACTTGAGGGTCACACCGCAACCGCTTATCAACCTCCTCAGGTGAGACCGGAGAAGAGTCCGGATAAGTCATTGGAAGAGGAAGTGGGTCACTGTCATCTGTCAAGTAACTCTCTTTGTTTCTCGACCACTTCTTCTCCCAAGCATTCACTTTCACGCTGCCGTTTCCACCACCGCCAGAGACGAGTCCCTCGTATTCCCGGCCGACCCGGATGCTGACATCGGCCGCGGACGAAGAAGGGAAGTTGACCCACCTGGGAAATGTGGAGCCGGCGGGGAGGTCGCCGGCGGCGGAGCAGCGGAAGGAGGTGGGTGTTAAACTGAAGGAGATTGACGTTGTTGGGGTTATTGGGTACATGAAATTTGTTCAAGTGAAATCTTGTACGAGGCTTTGGACTTTGGAGATGTAGATTTTTACTAAGAGGATTGATTGGGGTCCACGTTTACCTCCTGTTGAATTTTTTTTTATTTTTATGTCTACATATTATTCACATGCACTTTTGACTTAATAAAATTCATTTCAATTTTCGGCAGGCATCTCGCATGTAGTGTTTGATTTCAATAGAGCAATAATAAATCTCAATAATCACGATTAGATGTTAAAAAGAAAATATGTTTATTTGGGTTGAACTGATGATTAATTCTTGTAACGAGTAAGGTACCGAAAGCTTTATTTCTTTTAACTAAGTTGATACGCGTCGGGTAAAGACACTTACATAAAACCCACAATTTAAAACAAATCTATAGGTTTAACGATACAAGTGTAAAGCTCAAAACGGACGATATCTAATTATTGTGCATGAATTTAAGCTACTGTAACATCATTCGGATTCTGTGCTTATATTATATTTTTGGAAAATAATTGCCAAGAACAATTAGAATTAAATGAGAATCATCTTCCTGGCAATGCTCGAGCCTCAAAGGTTCATTTACCACCCTAAAATCTTCATAAAAGCCAAGTACCTAGAGTCCATTTCCTAAAGAAAGTGTACCTGTTAAATTGTAGAGTACATACCATCTTAAAGAGTCTAATCAAATGCTATAAAATGAAGTTTATATACTATAATCCAATGTCTGCAGTTCACAAGGAAAAGTTTCAAGAGAGAGACATTTCCGCGCTCTTTCTTGCCAGCGTTAATATGTATACGAAAGTTCAAAAAGAAATATCAAATAGATGACTAGATAGAAAGTATAAAATACAACGATTGTTCGAAGAGCTTTCCTAGAATTCTCAGCTGCTTGTCAAGGTTCTTTTATCAGGATTCAATTGGATCTTAAATAAAGTTAGTTGTTTGTACACCTCTCATTCTTCTGAGTTCCAGATTGAAGCTACTCAAACAAGCAGACCTGTCCAAGCCAACAAAAAAAAAGTGAAATGGCACTAATTGATATCTCTCTGCTGTCACTCCGCGAGACAATCCATTCCCATCGTTAAACTTCTATATATAGTATCATGTAAGACTAAATTTGAAAATTACATCCTAATCTGGCACTAAAAGTTTCGTTGTCGCTCTCTCTTGTAGCCTTTCTCTTTGGCATTATACTGAATCTGAAGGATCATTTTCAGGAGACACCCTGAAAGAATTTACAGAATCTCATAAGCGAAACCTAATAAATTTAGTTCTTTAAGAAGCAAAAGTATCATTAAGCTATTTTTTTCGATAGATGACAGATGACAGATACGCATATGAAAGTTATCTTATTGGAACGATCTTGAAAGACGGGTAGAGGACTGTTCTTACTTAATATTTAATCCTCGCCTATTCTGTACCCCTTCAGGAATTTTGCCATCAAGCTTGTTGTTCTGAAGAAATCTGTTAATCAAATCAGGTCATCAACCTATCTATTTCGCTAAAATTATATCTATAAATGTATATGATTATGCATGCTGTATTGTGTTGCCGAAAACCTTTAAGTAACTTCTTAAAAGTTGAAAAACTTACATTTCATTTAGTTTCTTAAGTAGAAATAATGACCGAGGGATCGATCCTTTAAACTGGTTGTTCTCCAAATGCCTTCATTCGATAACAAACAAAAGGTGGTCATCGTATATTCGTACTGCCTATATTTTTTAAGGAACCCGAAAAGTAAAGTTAAGAGGTAGTTGAAGCCAGGGAACATACAGAGTTCGTAGATCCTTTAACGTATTCATTTCTGGAATGGAACCCGAGAGTTTGTTCCCTCCAAGCCAACTGTAAGCAATCATTCAAGTTAACACTGATTGTGCAAAGCAAGCTAATGTAGTCCAGGAGCATGATTTTTTTTTAAAAAGGGTAGGTTACTTACAGATTCTGGAGTGAAGTTAAATTAGCTACGCTTTCAGACAAAGACCCGGACAGCCCAACGCTTGTAAGATTCCTGTCATATAATGAGAAACACAACCACCCGAAAAATTAATACATAACAAAACATATCAAAGTGTCAACATGGTGAAGTTGATGTATGATCAGAATCATAGTTAACACTGTAGAAGAAGAACACTAGTTTGTTTCAGAGGAAGAATACTAGTATCAATTGTGCCATTAACAAACATAAACAAAAAGACAATCAAACTTTGGGACGAAGTTCATGGTTTTATAAGTTACTCCCAATTGAAAGTGATGGATTGAAGTGAACTTACAAAGTTATAACCCTGGCTAATTTATCTTTAGAACATGTAACTCCAGTCCACGAGTTCTCGTAAGGCAGGCATGGATCGCCAATCCAATCAGAAGGTGGATTTTTTAAATTGCTTGCCAACGATTCCATTGATATCACTATGTAACACAAAACAGATAATGAGGTAAGAATTTGATTTTCTGATGAAGCTGCGGTACATATATGCAGACTGGCAAAAGATGTGAAAAAGAAATGGACTACCATCTCTAGTGTGAGTTCTTCCACCAAGAGGCAGAATCTGAAAGATCTCAGCAGCATTGATTATAGGTCCAACGAGTGTATCGTTATGAGGAGTCAAGGTGATTTCAGTCTGCCCCGACAGAGGCCATTCACTCCCGGTAACAGTCACACCTTTGGTTGTGGCATTAACATCCTTGTAAAAATCATTGCCGTTTATAGAAACACTAAAGACTCTCCAGCTAAATGGACTCGGGGAGCGACTATCTTGGAAATAAAGTGCAATGTAGTATCTGCTATTAGGAAGTGACACAGGTGGCCATTTGATTTGGAGTGACTTCCCTCGACTTGTTGTAATTGCTGATGCAAATGCTTTTACCGGTGGTATATTCCAAAAATCAGAAGAGGTGACATTGAAATGGCTATTTACAACAGGGTTCTGGTCCTTATATGGTTGCCATAATCGGTTGAATTGATCATCTGGAAAGCTAAGTTCAAATATATATACATATTCAAGATCAGATTTCTCTCAAACTTATAATCTTACATATTCAAGGTCAACATACATCAGTTGAAAAGTCATCAAATATGTTCTGAAACCATGATTTCTATAAACAACAAAGTATGCTTGTGAAAATTTCACATGATTAGGATAAATCTCTCTGTAATTCAACCCACGACATGATTTTTTTCTGCCTAGTAATGATGTATTAAGAACAATAAGAAACTAATACATGCCACAGTAAAAATGTTACAATTATCAAATGGGTTAATATGCATCTTATAACAGTAAAAGTAATGTACCTGATAATGTTGCTACTATCATCTCCGAAGGTAGTCCTTGCAACGGTACTAAGCGCATACTTTGTAAATTTCGTAGAATTATAAACAGAACCCTCAAGCAACTCAAGTTCAAGAGCTGATATAAACGGATGAGAGGTTGTGTTTTCATTCCTAGCAAGACAAACACTGAGATTCTTTCCGGTAGCTGCCACGATAATCTCATAGTAAGAGCTGAGTCCATTGGCATAATCCTCAGTTGTATTGACAATGCTCCATTTAGTCCCTTCAATGATCTGATCAAACACAGGTGGCTCTATGCCTCCATCAAAACCTCCATAATAATATGTAGTTCTCACCAAGTATTTCCCTCCTTTGATCACAGAAAACACATAGCAGGATTTTCTAGCAAATTGGTCAGGAAAATACCTCAATGTTGACAAAACAGGCAACAAATCTGTTCCTTTGAGACTAGTTGTGTTTCCGACAGATATGAAATCATTATCAGGAATGTATTTGAGACTCCCCACAGTTTGTTCCTCTGAAGAACCGCAGCTCACAAGCAAACCTGCCACCACCACCAACAACAACAACAATAACACACAAAAGGTTTTAACTTTCTCATTCATATATTATATTTTCTTGAAAAACAAACAGAATTTGAACTCAAACCCATGAAGGGTCTTCTTAGTAAGTAGTATTATTATTACCTGTGGGGGCAGATTGAGAGAAGGCAGAGAGAGGGAGGCATAGTAGGATGGAGATGATGAGCAGAGACATTGTTGAAGGGGAAATTTAACCCCCCAAAGAGGGGAAGGCAAAAATGTGGGAAGAAATGTGTGTTTCTTTTTTGGGGGAGCGATAAACAAGGAAAATGTGGGAGATGGAGGAGGTTGCAGCTATAGAGAATTGACACGTCCAAGGCAGAGCTTGAACATAGAAACCATTTTGAGAATCCATGGACACAAGCTTGACCAGGTCTCATCACAATCTATTCTTTCCTCTTTTTTTTTTTTTCTGTTTTTTTTTTTTTTTTTTTTTTTTGATGTTAACAATCTATTCTTTCCTCACTATCCAAAATAAACAATTCCTCTTCCATTAATTAATTATTTGTTTGTTTTTATAGATAACTAGTGTCGATTTTTTTAGGAAAATATAATTAGTCACAAATTATTTTCAAACTTAAGAACTTAAAAATATTAATAATATTTTAAGTGTGAATTGAGTGCATGTACTATATATAATATTTAATGTTGATTTATTCTTTATAATTAATTTATTTATTTTGAGCTTACCAAAATAAATAAATAAAGCCATTTATGATTGATACGTGGTAGCTCGATATACTATTGTTATATTATTATTATATATGAAAAAATAAATATTTAATAAAATGTAAAATATAATGTAATAATAATTTAAATGATCATTAGTTAACTTATTAGTCTAATGTTCATTCTTCTCTCAAAGTGTTGTCACTTAGGCTTCTTTAAAAATGTTTAAAATTCTCAAAAATTTCAGATTTTTATAAAGAGATTGGAAAACTTCATTTTATATATTATATATAATAGAGGTTTTTTTTTTTTATATTTTTAGAATATTACAATAATTAGATATTGAGAGAGGGAAACAACTCGAACCTATAACCTTATTGTGTAGGTGTGAGGGGTACACCACTTACTGACCTCATTTTATCTAATTAAAAAAGTTTTAAATAAGGATTATATCTATATAATTATAAGGATACTTCATATTATCATATTATATAGCTAATTAACGATATTAAATAAAGATTCATTATATAATATAATATAATATAAATTTGATGCAACATATATATATATATATATATATATATATATATATATGATATAATTTTTATAAGCATTAAATTATATATTATAATTAATAGAGACTTTTCATATTATATGACTAATTAACAACATTAAATATGACACTTCATATTATATAATGGAGAATTAATGGATCAAAGCTGCTATGGAATTTATCATAAAATTATTGATAATTAAATATTATATATAATTTTAAAAGCAATTCCGTGTATATAAAATCATCACACACAAAAAAAAAAAAAAAAAAAAACCAAAACAAAACAAAAAAAAAAACAAATAAATAAATTAAGATCCTTGAAATTAAATCATCACGACAGCAGGGATAATATGCAATTGCCATTGTATCGATAACATTTACTTTCAAATATTATCATTTAAAACAAATAAAAATAAAAACATTTACAGCCAAATATTAAAAAATTTGGATATTAGTCCGTCAACAATATCCCCAGAACTGTAGGCACTGCTCCTGGTTTCAATATATATATATATATATATATATATATATATATATAGCCAAATATTAAAAAATGTGGATATTAATCCATCAACATTATCCCCAGAACTGTAGGCACTGCTCTTGGTTTTGGCATCTTGGAGATTGGATAATGCAACTGGGAAAAGTGGAGACTCTTGCAGTTGGACTTTGGTTTAATTTGGACCCCAACAACTCCTATATGAATTTCCTGAGAGACTCTTCCTTCCAGCTCAATAATTTACAAAGATTATATGATACCATAAGATGAATTCACGGTATACATAAAATGAAAAGTTCAATTCCATGGCAATCATTGACAATGAGAAATGCTTCATTTGGCAACTGACAGTTATTTAACTAACTTTTCTATCATACAACATTCTAACACCTCAAAAACTACCCAAAAAAACTAATTACATAAACATGAACTAATCTAAAAATAATTAAATTTACCAATCCTTCATATAATTTCTCAATTTGAAATATATAATTAAAACCTCTCAAATTTGCTCGCCAAACAATGTAATAAAATTGTAGAAGTGGGAGAGGTTCATAATTTTTATATGGTTTGGTGAAAGCGAACGGAGGTTGTGAGTCCGATTTTTGAGAGTCGATAGTCTCCTGAACGATCTTCTAGTAAAGCATCTCTTCTACAACTTTCGATTTCGAAAAGATATCAGTTTGTGGCACCAGGTTTGGCTTCTACACTTTTGCAGAAGATTATATGACTGTCGCCATTTCAAAGTGGTTTCGTACTTCTGTTTCAGTGATGGTTTTATTTCATTCTATCTAAAAAACATTTTTCTCAACTGATCATCTAGGCTTTGATTGATGAGTCCTAGCTCTCAAGACATTGAATTATAACCTAAATTGAAACCTGATATCAAATACCGTAGTATTATATATGACATTAAAAAAATGTTAAAAAAAAAAAAAAAAAAAAAAAAAGACCTCCAAAACATAAGACACGTATGTAATTATCATCCAAGAATAAGAATGACCAAATCATCCAGCTTTGTCTGGATTCTCTGGAATCGAGAAAAGTCGATGCATCTTCATTGTAAACCTTCACTCTAGAGTGTATATGGAAATTGTAAAGCTATATATATAGGAAAATCACATGGTTTCAGTTTATGGGAGTGGAATAGTTTACAATAAATTATTGATGATTTTTTCTTCTTTGTATTCCAATTTAACTCCTTTGGCTATTATGTGGAATGTGAAACATCTCAATAATTGAGATTATTGTGTGATACTTAATAAATCTTAAAAATCATTGAACCCAACAGTAATACTTAACATCATGATTGTTTTTAAAATAAAAATACTTAACATTATGATAAATTTTTTGAAAGAATATCAAAAGAATTTTAAATATTTATCAATATTCATAAATATATTTAAGTGTGAATAGAGCAATAGTTCATGTATTATTGATGATGATGTAAAGAATTTTAAATATTTATTAATACAGGAATTATATTATCAATTCGAACTGACAAAAGTTATATCAGTTCCTTGCATGTGGGCCACTGGATTTAAATACTTTGACTTGGCTGTATGCACTTGTCAGTCAAAGTATTTAAATCCAGTGGTCCACATGTAAGGAACTGATATAACTTTTATCAGTTCGAACTGATAATAAAAAGACTGTTTATTAATATTCATATATATATATATATATATATATATATATATATATAAGTGTGAATAGAGTAATAGTTCATGTATTATTGATGATAATAATATTAATAAGAATTTAAATTCAAAGCTCCCTCACGACGACATATGGTGCTGTGAAAGTCTATTATTATTATTATTATTATATGATGCTTCGGTACCCTTTTTTGTTTAGAATTTTAGATACATATATTGGATCGATACTTTTATCAAAATATTTCCAATTTTATTTTTTTCATATTTCAGAGGATAGATATAAAAATTATTCTTAGATATCCACGTGTGAAAATATTAAAGATATATATATTGAGAATATCTATCTGTCTACCTATCTAGACAAGGTTTTTTTTTTTTTTTTTTTTTTTGAAGCTTTTTGTCATTGGTATGATTCGAGCCACTGATTTAAGAGTCATTTGCCCAAGCCTTAAACTCGTTTATCTACTAGTTGAGCTACACCCCTGGGGCTATGATGCACCGAAAATTGGTACGTGATAGTTCTATAAACTATCGTAAATGATCGGACGTGTGAGTTTTTACCCTCTCGCAAGTATACGAATCGTTCGCCACGTATAGTGGTTACGAGTAAGGGTATCGTTCCCACGGAGGAAGTGTGGTTTACCTTAAGTCGGTCCTAGGTCGTATATTATATATTCACACTATATATATATATATATATATAATATTTACACTATATACACTAATTACATGCAAGAAAATAAATAGCACTTGTCACAAACAATTAAACTAACTAATCTAAAATTACACTAACAAGCTTTAATCTAATTACTACTAAGTTAACTAAATCTAACTATAACTAAGGTTTGTCAATCCTTAGCAATTAACTAATCTAAACAACTAAACTACCAATAACAATTATACTAAATTAACTAAATTAACTAATTAGCTAAACTAATTACCACTAATGCAAAGTTATGCAAGAGTGATAATGAGATATGTTATGGACTAATGAATCATGCAACCTATCTAATTACTAGTTGATAACAATTAAGCACTTCAATTAGAGGTTAACTAAATTAAGCAAGGTTGGCATTAATCTAGTAAATCCTATTTTGCATGTTAACAATTGGATTAATTAATTAACAAGCATATATCAATTAAAGCTCAAATCAAATGATATGTTCAACTAGTATCATAGATAATAATACATAAATACACCAAATCCTTAACACAACTATTTAATTACACATCAATAACAAACTAAGGAAATAAGAGAGACAATAGAGATAACCCAATAATCTTGGTGTAGTCTTCAAGCTAGCTCACTCATCTTGCTTCCCCAAGCTTGGAATCAACATGTGGAGACTTTGGATCACTATTGGTGGCTGGAAAACCACCCTAAACACTAGTTACAAGCTAAGTGAAGTGGTGTGAGTTTATTCTAAGCTATTGGGTGTAATATATGACATAAGGATGTAAGATTTGCTTGTTTGGATATTTAGGGATGTGTTTAGGTTTAGGGAAAGGTGAATATATATAGTAGGGAAGGTTTGGGAGAGTTTGGACGTGCAAAAACCAAGGTCGGTCAAGTGGGCGGGTTCAAACCGTCAAGCTCGCGGGTTCTTGCCCGCCGTCGGAAGTCGCCGCCCATTTTTGGAAGTTGGAGGCGAGCTTGAACCTTCTGGATGGCGGGAAAGAAGCCGCCGCATGAACCCGCTGTCTTTCGGCGAGTTTGGACCGTCTGGATTGCGGGCAAAAGGCCACCGAAGTTGGCCTTGAAGCTTGCACATCCATGGAGTTTTGGAGACTTGGATGGCATGGAAAATGTTTGTATGGGATGTCAAAAATGGGTGCAATGGGACCACCGGAATGTGGGCTGCAATTCTGGGCAGAAAACCACCAAAAAAAACGGTCGAAAAGTGGTCGAAAAATGTCACCGAAGTGGCCAGGTCAATCACCGGGTCGTCAGGTCTGAACTGGGTCGGGCTGATCCGGTTTGCTGAAGAAGATGACCTAACGTCAGCGTGACGTCAGGCGTGACACAGCAGGCGCAAAACAACGCCGTTTCTGGGGGTGACGTGGCAGCTGATCTGACTTTGGCTGGCGAATTACCATTTGCCCCCCTGAACTCTGCTCAAATCATAGAATGGTCATTATATTCCCGACTATTGCACTGTAGCCCCTAATTTCTCCATAATTCCCTGAAACACTTATTTACACCCTATTAAATACACAAAAATACTCGGAAACAAATACAAAAGATAGGAAAAGGTAGCACTAAATGTGAACATTTGGAGCGCGATCAGGCTAATAAAGATATTTACTTCTGTTGGACACGATTATAAACCTCCATGAAGACTACTCCCGATTCAATCTCGGAACTACATAAGCCATCGTAACCATTCCAGTGGAGTCACTGCCTACGATGACACCAGGAGAATCCCATCGAGGGTCTCTCGGTAGTAATGCAGATGGCACAACACCTGTCAATGGGGCAGAGATGCTCACTAACCTCGACCAATAACAAGTTGACACAATCCCCACGGTGTCATAATCAAAACCTATATAAACCCTCATTTTTCACCATTTGAAGGATTAGAACTTTTCTACAAAATCTAAGACGCAAAGCCCAGTACACGGTAGTCAGTATTCAAGCTCACCTGATCCACTTAATTAACCACTAATTAGGATAGACACGGATGAAAAGGTCTTCCCCCGTTTGATTAGTTAGGGAGACTTGCTTTCTTCCCTAACATTTGGCGCTAGAATGAGGGGGGAGACCAGCACCTTCGCAAGAAGAATGAATCAACAGTCGGGAGAATAGTATCCTAACTTCAATCTGGGGCTACGGTCGCTTGGAGGCCAAGAGTACGAACAGGTCCCGAAAGCCCAGCAATACCCCATGGGCCATATTTCAAACCCCACGCAGTTCTTCCCTCACCATGTGTCACCTCACCCCAACCCGATAGCAGATCAGTCGACGCTACCCGCCAATTATGGCTTCCATCTGTACCAAATGCAGTACGCCCTATCGGCTTATTACTGATAAGGTCATTTGTGCACATCAAAATAATGTATATACGTGATTTTTTGAAAATAATGTTTTACCACTTTGGAATCCTCTTAGGATATAAAACGTAATAAATGGTAAGCTAAATTCGTTTCACATGGAAATGAAGTAATATGTTAAGTTGATTAACTAATCTAAAATGCAATAACATAAATCATAATAAGTAATAGTGTGTGGTTTAATGTACCACCAAAAATACATAAAGTAAAAGTGACAAAAGTTATAGGTAAAATAAAAGCTCAACAATCTATGATAAGAAAAGTGGGTGTAAACAGTTAAGAGATACACTAGGGGATTGATGAAGTTGCAAGTGGATTAGGGGTGCTTTTCAAACTATCTTAAAAAACCAATCTCTTATAAGCTAACCTCTTGTATTCTTTAGTGTGTTTAGGCCATAACCATGAACCATAAACATCTTCCCACCTTAATGCCTAACCGATTAAGGAAAAGGGGTCAAGGTGGGATTGGTTGTTTATAAGACAAGGTTTAGACTATTGTGGTTGGTATACCCTACAATAATCCATCCCATTCATTGGATTCTTTAATCACACAAGGTTGTCAATCCAAAAGTGATTATATAATATATTATTCTAACAAGATTATGATCAACAAGTTGATATACAAATTAATCACATAATGAAAAGAATTTAATGATAGAATAAATAGAAAACATATAGAGATTCAATTAAAATATAGTCAAGCAAACCAACCCTCTAGATTGGGGGTTTAGCTACACATAGTTACAAATACGAAAAGATAGTAATAAATAAGGAAATCACCTTTAGGTCCCCTTCTTTAATACTTGATTCTTTCTCTCCTTAGATGCTCCTTTGTGCAAAAGTGTGGATGAATGTCAAATGGTGAGTGACTAAGGTAATATGGTGAAGAAAATGGCAAGAGATGAATGATTTGGTGAGGTAAAATAGATTTGATGTTGAGTGTTTGATGGAAAAGGTAGTTCAAGGTTAGAAATTGAGGAATTTGAAAGTGGGAATTATGGAAGAGAAACTAGGTCTAAAAATGCTAAGTAAAAATGGTGCTTTTGAAACTCTATATATTCTTGTGTGTCTTCAAACTCAAAGAAGAGGGATATTTATACTAGTCTTGATTTTGCGCTGAAAATCGATTGAAAAGCTGATGTGGTGGGATTGTCACCATTTTGTTGCCATGGCGACCTTGTGGCGTAAAACGGCTACGCATTCTGAGATTCACTTGTCGCCACGAACATCATCTTTTTCGCCCTTGTGCAAATGGTACACTGAGGAATTTTGGGTGATGTCGCCATTTGCCATTAAATGTCGCCATGGCGACATGCAAATGGCGACAACACCTAATGCATTGCTCTTTGGAATAAACATTTTGTCGCCATGGCGACCATATGGCGACATGGGGGGTGACATTTGGTCTTTTTGTAACGCTCCTCCCTATCGCCATGGCGACCATATGGTGACATGGGGGCGACATCTGGTCTTTTGAAAAACACCACCCTGTCGCCATAGCGATCTAGCTTCAGCAAATGGCGAGAATGCCCTGTTTCATGTCTTTATGCTCCTTTTTGCACCAAGTTCCTCCTTTTCTTCACAAATGCTCTTAATGCCTAATAAAACCTGAAACACTTGATTTTACAACATTAAATACGGGGAAACGCCCGAGAATTAAGCACAAATAATAGGAAATAATGATACAAAATCGTACCATATTTGGTCATATCAATTACCTTAGGCACCAAGATTTTTCGTAGTATTACCCTCTAGGACCTCTTTAGCCCTACTATCATTTGGGACAACCCTACTACCCACCGGGGCCACCACAGTAAACGTGTAGTAGTTTTTCCCTAAGCCCGATGACTCGGTAATACGCAGCATTACCAACAGGCTAGACACCTTAGCTTAGAACGTGACTAGAATGGTCAATGTCGTTGACGGTGGGGGCCTGCAAGATGGCTTGGATGAAGTTAACTCCCATGCCGAGGGAGGAAACACTAGAAATCGCTTAAAAGAGAGGAGGAGAAGGCAGCAACACACAACCCAATTTGTTGAGCCAAGCCTCAGAAAGCATATAAACCATCAGGCCCCTAAAAAGTGGCGGGAGTCACACGTAGCAGGGAAAAGTGGGTTGGCAATGCTCATAAAGAGATATTACGGAGGATAAGACATCGACAAGAACGAGGAGGCAGGTCCGGCTTCCTCGATCGAGAAACCAAACATAACACTTTAGCTGATCCTGAAGCTTTCCGCGCTTTTTAGGACCAATTCGTAGAAATACAATACCAAATCCACATCTACCATCGTCGCTGTAGTGAACACAAAAAGAGCCCATTTACAGATGAAATCATCTCCTTCTCGATTCCAAATGACATCAAGCTACCTCACAAAGACATGTGTGGTTTCGGTGGGACAGGAGACCCCAAAGATCACCTTGACACCTATCTTGATTGGATGAACATGCAAGGAGTCTCTAATGTAGTCAAGTGTAGAGTTTTTCCGTTGACCTCTCCAGCGATGCACGAACATGGCACGGTGGTCTCAAAATAAAAAGCATATCCACATTCTACGAATTGTCCAAGGAATTCTATAGTGGTTTTGCCGTAAGTAAGAGAAGTCGGAGGCATAAGGTACACCTAAATTCCGTTAAGTAGCTAGACTCCGAGAATATTAGGGACTACATGAAAAGATTCAATGAAAAGACGAGGCAAGTCCAAGACTTTAACGAAATAGGGGCGGTCATGGCCTTCACCCAGGGGCGGAAGATATAGTATGTTCCCCCAGAACCCAATGCATTGTCAAAGAAATGGTACAAACCAAAAAAAAAAGGCAATGGGAAGGAACTCTAAACCTCCAAACAGGTAAACAGCGGGTCAATCGCCCGGATGCTTAGGTTTCCAAAAAATAAGTTCGATCGTTACACTCCACTGAAGCATTCAGTGGATAAGCTATTCAAAATAGCCAGTAAGAACAGTCTACTCCAATGGCCGATACCGATGATGGCACCCCTAGATACAAGAAACCGAAAACTAAACTGCTAATTTCATAAAGACCATGGCCATGAAACTAAGAACTGTCATGCCCTGAAAGAGCAGATCGAAGAACTAATTTGAAACGGTAAGCTCCAAGATTGCGTCAATACTGAAAACACGGGTGTGGTCACAGTAAAAGTCAGCAGCCCCCCAAGTAACCAATCCTGTAGCAACGTCCTGGATTCAGATGATAAACCCATCCATTTCATCCTCAAGGAGCCCTTGATGGGGGAATCCACCTTATTATCATCCGGAAAAGCACTAGCTACCGTGTGTCTAACCTTAACACCAGAAGATCCTCTGAAGAATTGGGAACTGATCTCCTTCACTCCTTATGACTCCCAAGGAATCAAGTACCAGCACTGTGATGCCCTTACCATCTCAATGAAAGTTAGGAACCGAACAGTAAAAAGCACACTCATTGACCATGGCAGCTCCCTTGACATTATCCAATGGGATCTTCTATCGAAATTAGGGTACACCCTGCAACAACTTCAAGCTTCTAAGTATTACATCAAAGGAATTAGGGGACACCGTGTTAGGATTATGCTCAATAGCAAGAGTGTAATATTGTAATTGATAATCTTTTTCATATTAATAAAGTGATTTCTGGTTTAACAAATCTTATAGCATTTATAGTTTAATATTATAATTGTCAAAGTAAATAATCATAAGGTCTAAAGACTATGAGAAAAGAAGAATTGTTCGTACATCTGGATATGTATGAGGTAGACACAATTCTTTAGTTAGTCTTGAATAATGTTCACAACTTAAGTTAAAGGTTGGGCACATTTATCTTGTTAAAGTTGTAGAATTCTTTTGCTAGCATTTGAGTGAGATCAAATGAGATATGATGAGTCTAAAATCATCGGAGTGTCTTCGAGTAAAAGAATCTAGTGTACTGGGTGCATTGAACTGGATCACAATGAAAAGCTTTATCTAGAACCGTCAATAGATAATAGTCTTTTCATTATCAGGATAATCGGAGAGTCTATCTTAATCCTGAGATAAATGATGGACTTATGGTTGCAAGTGATATCATTTGAGTTATCAATGAGTACGATTATATAGCATAGTCTATCCTCGATAGTTTGGTGATATTCATTTGTTAATCGATAGAGGACTTCATTTATAGATATGGACATCGTGGCTCCATTTATTAAATGAGAGTATAATATCATCATATGGATGTTTTGAGGTAATTGAATATTAAATCTCAACGTTGAGTTTTCGATAGTGTCTATTAAAAACACGGCTTCTGGACAAGTCAAAATATCCAAGTTCAAAACGTGGTCATATGAGTAAATATGGTAACTTGGAGAGTTATAGGCGGTCTATGAACTCTTGGCGATTACTGATATTAATCACGAGGATACACTATCTCCAACATGATTGTCTAGGGTATGAATGAGGAACATCTTCTTATTCTATCTTTATTTAAGAATTCAATTTTAGCTCTTTAGTGGAATGAGTTAAAATTAATGAATCGGACCTAAGTGAATCATTTGTTGATTGTGATTAGGTTATGTCTATTGAAGCTTAAATTTAGATAGCCCGCCAAGATCCCCAATCCACACGGACTTGCATGGATCACTTGATATATTCTACCAGACCAATTTATGGGTCCATCTAGAATTGCATTTAATATATTAAGAATATAATTTGCACATTATTTATTTAATGGGCTGCTCAATTATATTAATATATTAATGAAAGGCATGTGGGCTTGTTTCTTTTAGTAAGAATGGGTCTAGTTCACATGTGGGCTTTTTATTTAAAGTCCAATGGATTAAATGAAATAAGAAAATAATATATGGCCCATTTTATACATGTGGGGCGGCAAGGTTAAACTATTAACCTAATATATTATTTTGTTTCATTGTTTAATTAAATAAGAATTAATTAATTTATTAATTAATTGTTTAATTAAGAAACAAATATTTTTCTGATCAGGAAATATATTTCCTAGAGTTATACTATTGGTAGTAGTATACTAAAAGTAAAAGACTTGTTTGATAAGAAAATAAATAATTAAAGTTTATTTATTTAATCAAATAAGAAGTCTTTTTATTTAGTCAATAAAAGAATAAAAATACTTATGAGTTGGATTAGGGTTAGAAGTTTAAAAGTTGATGTGTATTAGGGTGCAACACAAACCCTTTTTTGTATAGGATTTGCGGCAACCCTAATAGCATTATAGGAAGATTTCAGCAACCCAAAATAAAAGAGGAAGCAAAATTCGGCCACCCTATATATTTCATATGATAGGATTCGGCCACCTCTAATGGTTGATGGATTCAATTTTCTTCTTCTTCTAAACTCATAGACAAGTATTTGATTATTCTACCAAGACAAAAAGAGAGAAGAGATTATTCTTTTGATGGTACACTAATTGCTTGTTCATCAATAAGCTTGTGTGTACAACATCGAATTAGGTTTACGCGAGTTTCGATCATTAGATTGAGAACTCAAAAGTGACCGGAATAATCTTTGTATTCTTTTGATTGTTTTGTGACTAACAAAAGAAAAAGAAAAGTTTGTTTGTCCATTCTCAGGTTTGTGATTCAAAGAAAAGGGAGACCACGCTCCTAGGTAATTCACGTTCATGCTAGGATTGAAGATCTTGCGGATTACCATCGACGTAAGTCAATCGGATCACACGACAAAAGGTATTTTACTTTTGTTACTTGATATGTATAGTTAATTAATTAAAGGGTTAAGGTTCATAAAAAGGAAAAATTTTAAAACATACTAAATCTATTTTTAGTCTCGCTTCCGCTGCGTGTACTACGGTATTTTTGCCTACACACCGCACCCGACTCATCTGTCAAATCAACCTCCTAGTATGTTTCGGCACAAGACCCTTGATCTGAACCATGTGGATCAGTTTTCAGGTCATCGACATACCGTTTCCCTTCAACATCCTGACTGGAAGACCGACCCTTTACGCCCTCAGGGTAACCATAAGTGTGTACTCGTTAAAGATCAAATTCCCCATTGAAAAGGATCCGAACTTCGATTGGAGTATCCGGAGAAGACGATACTTATTGGTGCTAATCTTGCACCTCTAATCCGAGATGCATTGATCCAGCTCATGTAGGAATTTTTGAATATATTCGCTTAATCCTATGCCGACAAACCTGGTATCGAGCCTTCCATCATAACCCATTCCCTCAGCATTGACCCATCATCTAAGCCAATCTCCCAGAAACTGAGATCATTCAACACCAAAAAGTATCAAGCAATAGCCACCAAGATAGACAAGCTCCTAAAGGTTGGATTCATCAGAAGCCTCAACTATAACGAGTGGCTGTCGAACATGGTTCTAGTGAAAAAGATGGACGGAAGATGGAGGAAGTGTATCGATTTTACGGACCTAAACAAAGCATGTCTGAAAGACAACTTCCCACTTCTAAGGATCGACCAGTTGGTAGACGCAACATCTGGTCATGAGTTGTTTAGCTTCATGGATGCATACTCCTACTATAATCAGATCTAAATGAACGAACAAAACGAAACTAAGATAGCATTCATCACTGACTGTGGGGTGTATTGCTACCGCATAATGCCATTTGGGTTGAAAAACGCCGAGCAACCTACCAGAGGCTTGTCAACCAGATATTTACATAAGCAGAACATACGCTTAACCTCCGAGAGACATTCCTACTTTTAAGGTAATATCAGATGCGCCTCAACTCGACCAAGTGCGCCTTCGGGGTCTCCTTCGAAAAGTTTCTCGGATTCATGGTCTACCAAAGGGGAATAAAGGCCAACCCAGACAAGATTAGAGCAGTGATAGATCTATATGCCCCGATGAAAACAAAGGAAATTCAGAAATTGAACGGTATGATTGTCGCTCTCTCTCGATTCATATCAAGGCTGATCAACCGCTATCTCCCATTCTTCAAGGCCCTAAGGAAGTAGAAGTCTTTGATGGCCAATAGCCCCTGAGGCTGCACCAATTGTGCAAAAAAGCAAGACACCCCGATAGAAGCAAAAGAGTCTCCGAAGACCAATGGCCCCCAAGACTGCACCATTTGTGCCAAAAAGAAAGACTCCCCGATGGGAGTAAAAATATCTCGGAAGCTCAATACCTTCGAGACCCATATCGCTACTATTAATTAACACAGTTATATGTTATGGGATCAATTGTCTAACTCTTTTTGTTATCCTGTTTAAAACTTAAAAGGAAACATGTCTATTGGCTAACCCACTTACTGTTAAATATTACTAAGGAAAATAAATCATAAGAAATAACTTTGGAAATAGTCTGAAGATGAATTTATAACCGTAAAAAGTTTGTTAAGAGCATCTCCCAACCATTCTCTATCTCTATCTCTATCTCTAAAATAGAGATCCAAAATGGAATATTCGTCCCAGATTCCATCTCTAAAAATTTTTCACTCCCACCACACTCTGTATCCTTATCTCTATCTCTATCCCTATTTCTATTTATATCTTCAATAACTTATATTTTCATTATTATTTTTTAGTTTCTTTAATAAATTATTGTTCAACTAAATTTTAACAAATATTATTTATAATAACATTTGTAATTTTTTTTTTTTTATACTTTTTTTTAAAATATAATGTTTTATTAATGCATGAAGTTATAATAACTAATTTTTAGGTGCTAAAACATTTTTCAACTAATTTTCTCAACCTACTTATTTCTTTTATAACATTTATCAACTAATTTTCCCAATCTACTTATTTCTTTTCTAACTTTTTCAATCAACCTTTTTAAATATAATTTTTTAATCCAACCTACATATTGTTGTATCAAACTTTGTTGCTATATAAATACATATAATTTGTTGCTGTACCAAACTTTCTCAACCAATTAAAGGTGATATAATAAATATCTTACTCATTTGTAGTTGTACCAAGCTTTCTCAATGAATTAAAGGTGAGATAATAGATATCTTACTAATTTGTTGCTGTACCAAACTTTCTCAACCAATTATATACACCACTCATCAATTTTTTTATTTTTATTTTTTTATATAAAAAGCTACTCTCAACTTCTCTTACTTCACCATCCACTTCACCACCAAGTTTGTTTTGCTTCATAAAAATTTAGTTCGAAAATGAGTTTTTATGCCGATTGTTCATCTTATATATCTTCATCTTCATCTTCATCTTCAAATTCCAATGATGATCTCACATCACCTAATTATGTAGAGAACACATAAGCAAGACTAGAAGAAATGGATGAGGAGGAAGCTTTGTTACATCATTTATATACTAACAACAACATCCTCATTGCTCAGTGTCTCAACGAACAAAACTATCAACCAAGGCGTCGAGGAGGTGCGGTTCATGGTCATAAAGTCATTAATCGTGATCGTGATCGTGAAGTTGCTCAACGTAATTTGCGAAATGATTATTTTATGGACAATCCATGATATAACGATGTCATATTTCGTAGAAGATTTCGAATGGGGCGACTTTTGTTCCTTTTTATTGTCAATGCGGTTGAAAATCATGATGGTTACTTCGTTCAGCAAAAGGATGGCCTTGGGAGACTTGGCCTAACTTCTTTGCAGAAAATAACAGTTGTATTTCGCATGTTGGCATATGGTGCACCTACAGATACGTGAAAATTGGAAAGTCTACATCAATCAAAAGAATGAAGAGGTTTTGTTGGGCTATTGTGGAGGCATTTGGAGATGAATACTTGAGATCACCAAATGCCAATGACATTGCAAGACTATTTGAAATAGGTGAAAAACGTGGTTTCACTAGCATGTTAGGGAGTCTAGACTATATGCATTGGATTTAGAAGAATTGTCTATCAAGTTGGGCTGGACACTACTTTGGTAGTAATGGAACCCCGAGTATTATTCTCGAGGCAGTAGCAGATTATGATCTTTGGATTTGGCATGTATATTTTGGTTTACCAGGTTCCAACAATGATATTAATGTGTTAGAGACATCTCACTTATTCGCAAACATCGTTAAAGGTACGGCTCCTCCTACACATTATGTCATTAGAGGGAAAGAGTACGATGTTGGCTATTATTTAGCCGATGGAATATATCATAAATGGTCTACTCTTGTACAAACTATTCATCATCCACAAGGGCAAAAAAAAAAAAAGCTCTGTGCAGTGAAACAAGAAGCATGTAAGAAAGATGTAAAACGTGCATTTGGAGTTCTACAATCGTGTTTTGCAATAGTCAAAGGACCGATACGTTTTTGGGATAAAGTGGAATTACGTGTTATAATGACTGCATGTATCATCATACATAATATGATCATTGAGGATGACCATGATATGCATGCAAATATTAGAGAATTTACTCCATCACCGATCCCAGTTGTTGAGATGGTAGTAGATGAGAATCACCGATTTCAAGACTTCCTTGCAAGAGATAAAAAAATAAAAACAAGGAAGCTCACATTGAACTTTGTAATTCATTGATTAATCATTTGTGGGATCAATATGGTCACTATGTTGATTGATATTTGATCCTATCTAATGTAGTGTTGTTTTTCATTAATTCGTTTTTCATTACTCCATCACCAATCCCATATGTTGCGTTTACTATTATGAATTGTAAACATATGTGTATCTACAGTCGTAAAATCACTCTATCTAATTAATATTGTAGTTTAAATTTCCTCAACCATAGAGTCACATCTTTTAAACACTCTATCTAACATTTCACCTTTTTCAAGCTAGACTGGTAGATTCATTAATAATCTAATGAAAATTAGCTGAAGCTCCACCATCCTCTTCAAGCTCCTACGTCTCATCTATAAAAAATCTATTGAAAATTGGTTCAAGCTCCATGGGTAGCTAGGATGCAATAAATTAAGCCACTTCTTAATAGTTAGAAGTCACTCACACTTTAAGATACGATATGATGAGTCAATAGCAAGATCAAAATTAAACAATTAATTAACTCATCAAAGGGAAGATATATGAATATATGTGTATCTGTAGTCATAAACACTCTACCCAATTAATATTGTAGTGTAAATTTGCTCAACCATCACAGTCACATCTCTTAAACACTCTATTTAACATTTCACCTTTTTCAAGCTCCACCAGTGGATTCATTAATAATGTAATGAAAATTGGCTCAAGCTTTACCACCTTTAAGATACGATCTGATGAGTGAAGCTCCACCTATGAACATTTCACTTCTTCAAGCTCCAACTTATCAATAGTTATTCTAAAGCCAGTTCACTTCTTCAAACTCCAACTTATCTATAGTTATTTTAAAGCCTATTCACTTCTTCAAGCTCGATCTCTACTATAGTTATTCTAAAGCCAGTTCACTTTTTCAAGCTCCAACTTATCTATAGTTATTCTAAATGGCTTTAGATCATGGAAAATT
Source organism: Acer saccharum (assembly GCA_030490815.1). Taxonomy (NCBI): domain Eukaryota; kingdom Viridiplantae; phylum Streptophyta; class Magnoliopsida; order Sapindales; family Sapindaceae; genus Acer; species Acer saccharum. The sequence continues at coordinate 10,486,603 of CM059870.1, forward strand.
ATTTATGCCGAAGGAAGACCAACTCTTATGTCATGTATATCTTGACATTTCTCAAGATCCTATTATAGGTATGAACCAAAAAAAAAAAAAAGATAAGTTGTGGGAGCGTATTCATGCTGCATTCCATTATTGTAAACCAGCTCATTGTGATGAGTGAACTGTCAAATCTTTGCAGTGTCGATTGTCTAGAATGTTAACGGCAATCAACAAATTTCGAGGATGCATGTGTTCGACAAGTTGAACATCTTAATCCAAGTGGTGCTTCAGAAATTGATGTGGTAAGAATAAATTAATATTTAGTGTTTAAATTTTTAAATATATTATTTTTATTACAATGTTGATTTTGTTTTTTTAATTCTTAGTTAAGTTAACTGGGTGAAGAAATTATTTTTTGTGGATGTTGAAAACAAAAAGAAAGTTACTTTTCAATTTGATCATGTTTAGCCTATTCTTAAAGAAGCTGAAAAATGGCTTGCTACACTAGAAAATTGTAAACATAAGAAAAAATTTGATAGCTTTGAAGCATCTCAAATGGGGTCTTCGACATCAAGGTGTTCAAAAAATTTGTCAATTAATTTGGATTTGAATGAATATGGAGATGATGAAGAAACAATGCATAAAAATATTGGTTCTTCCGAATGACTAATTGGAAAGAAGAAAGAAAAGATGAAAAGGAAGACAGATGATGAGATGAAAAAACTGATTGAGTCTCTCGTAGAAGATAGCAACGAACTAAAAGAGTGTTTGAAAAATCATAAAAGGGAGAAAAAAGAAGAGTCGGAAAAGTATGGTCAACTCCAAGTGTTACAAGCTCAAAATGAGGCAACAAAATTAGAGATTTTATGTGAACGTGAAGTGATTCAACGTGAATGTGAAGAGAATAAAATTATAATGATATATTTGGATTCCATTAAAAATCCCAACAAATGTGAATTTTTTCGAAGGAAAAAGATGCAAACTTTAGAAAAAAAACACTCACAAATCCCAAATACGAGGTGGATCATTTTCGGGTGAATATGGAAGTCATTTGAATGGCTTTTCCAAAATTTTAATGTATCTCGACATTATAATATGTTATGTTATTATTATTTAAGTTTTTTTTTTTTTTTCTATCCTTAGTTTAATGTTTTTATGTTATTGTAATTTTTAATATTAATATTTATTATTTTAATACTATGTTTCGATTTTTATTTTATTATTAACTTATAATTATCAATTTGTAATAAGAGATTGCCCAAATGATAGGTAACTAAAAAATTATTAATTAATATTCAATATTAGACTCATTTTAAAGATCTATATGAGACATTTCTAATGGTATAATTTTTATGTTAATAAAATGTATAAATTAAATTTTATTATACATTAATTAAATTTAATGAAAAAGTTAAAAAGTGGTTTTAGAGGATGGGAAATGGTTCTCTAAATTTAGAGAATGGAGTGGAGGTTCTCTAAATATTTTCTTGGAAACAACAATTTAGAGAGTGAGTGGGAGCAACCAATCCTCTAAAATCCTCTAAATTTTCTTGGAAACATGATTTTAGAGGATGGATGGGAGATGCTCTAAAGAACAGCACAATGTTTTCTTGCATAAAGTGTAGATTGATGCTGGTCGCTACTGTTGAGCAATATTTTAGTGATCTATCCTTCGATAGTGCTACAAGCGATTTTTCTAAGAATGAATTACCTCAGACTTAAAAACACTACAATGATGCATTAGAAAAACTAAATTGTTTTGAGTGGAAAAACTTGATTAGTTGTCCTGGAGAAGTCAATTGTAGTAGTATATTGCATGGAAAAACTACTATAGAAACTAACTATGGTGCTTGTAACACTTCTGCTCCATCTGTCTTAAATCAACTAGACACAATGGAACTTATAAGGGAGAAGCCGAATGCAGCGATGGAGGGGAAGAAATGCATGCAACATGATGAAGGATTGGCAAAGAGTTGTATCATTTGTAATAATAACCGAAAGAGAAGACTTGAAATATTTCATAACAAATAATAATCAAGAGCCAAAATGTGTGTTCGAATTTAGCAAGACTCCCCGATGGGAGCAAATGAGTCTCTGATGGCTGATGACCCCTGAGGCTGCACCAATTGTGCAAAAAAGCAAGACTCTCGATGGGAGCAAAAGAGTTTTAGATGACCATTGGCCCCCCGAGACTGCACCAGTTGTGTAAATAAGCAAGACTCCGCGATGGGAGCAAAAAAGTCTCCAACGGCCAATGGCCCTCGAGACTGCACCAATTATGCAAAAAAGTAGGACTCCCAGATGGGAGCAAAAGAGTCTCGGATGTCCAATTGCCCCGAGACTACACCAATTGCGCAAAAGCAAGACTCCCTAACGGGAATAAAAATGTCTCTGAAGCTCAATACCTTTGAGACCCTCATCACTACTATTAATTAATGCAGTTATACAGTATGGAATCAACTTTTATAATTGCATTTATCTGACTCTTTTTGTTATCTTGTTTAAAACTTAAAAGGAAACATGCATATCAGCTAACCTGCTTGCTGTTAAATATTATTAGGGAAAATAAATCATAAGAAACGACTTTGGAAACAGTCTGAAGATGAACTTATAACTGCAAAAAGTTTGTTAGAGAACAGCACAAAGTTTTCTTGCATAAAGAGCAGATTGATGCTGGTCGCCACTAATGAGCAACATCTTGGTGATCTATCCTTTGATAGTGCTACAAGTGATTTTCCTAAGAAGGAATTATCTCAAGCTGAAAAACACTACAACGATGCACTAGAAAAACTAAATTGTTATGAGTGGGAAAACTTGATTATTTGTTAATGAGAAGCCGATTGTAATAGCATATTGCATGAAAAAACTACTATAGAAACTAACTATGGTACTTGTAACACTTCTACTCAATTTGTCTTGAATATGCCAGACAATGGAACTTACAAGGGAGAAGCCGAATGTAGCGATGCAGGGGAAGAAGTGCATGCAACATGATAAAGGGTTGGTAAAGAGTTATATCATTTGTAACAATAACCAAAAGAGAACACTTGAAATATTTCATAACAAAAAATCATCAAAAGCCAAAATGTGTGTTTGAATTTAGCAAGACTCCCCAATAGGAGCAAAAAAGTCTCGGATGGCCGATCGCTCTCAAGACTGCACCAATAACTCCCTGACAGGAGCAAAGGAGTCTTTGATGGCCAATGGCCCTCGAGGCTGCATCAATTGTGCAAAAAAGCAAGACTACTTGAAATTCCCTTAAGCAATATAGTGTAAAATATACCTAGAGGGGGGGTGAATAGGTATAGGCCCAAATTCTTCCAATATTAAAAATGATGCGGAATATAACAAAGAAAATGCACACTTGATTAGATTTAGCAAATGAATTGATTTCACTAATACAAGAGTTAATCAATTTACAAGATATGCAATCAATGAAAGATATGAAAGATAAGGAAAAGTAAAAACAAAAATGAACACAAGTGTTTTTACGTGGTAAAACCTCAAAGAGGAAACATCCACGGGTTGATACCACAACCACCGGCAAAGCAATCCACTATGTGAAAAAGGACTTACACACTTAAGCTACCAACTCATAATATCCGCTCAAGCTATCAACTCCTAATCTACCCTCGGGCTAGTGAATCACCAAGCCTACTTCCTATCTGAGATGTATCATACACCTCTAGAAAGCAACTTTCTATCTAAGACACTCACGTCTCTAGGAAGATTTCTTGCTTGCCTATCCGGATCCTCCCGACCCTAGACAAGTCTTCCTTGCTTGATTATCCGAGTCCTCCCGACTCTAATCAAGAATTCCTTGCTTTATCCACAAAGCTTCACTCACTTTGCTAGAGACTTCAACCTAATGCAAGGCTATGATCTAAGTGATGCAAATGATGCAAACACAAACAAATTAAGCTAGATGATCAATCAAGCAAAATGTACATGTTCAATGACAATCTAGAATATGCTTCCAACACACAATCACAAGATTATCTAGAAATCAAGACATGTAAATCAATAAGAACAAAGGTATGAATATTCAATATATCACACTAAAAACCTAGTTCTTAGATCATGAAATAAAACCTAGAAAATAATATGAGACATATCATATAAACATTTTCTAGAATCAATTTCAAACAAAATTAAGTATAGTACATATATGTTCAAGAAAAATCACAAAGCTAAAACTCAATTGACAAATGATCAAACACCCCTAGCATAAGATCTAACATACTTCTCAACAAATTTCATCAATCAAATAGTAAGAATCAAGAGATGATCAAAGATGAAATTGAAAAAGAAGAAGTTGAACAAACAACCTTGACCTCGTACTGGAAATCAGGCTGCTGGGAACAATGACGAAGTCAGCTTCCTCTAAAAATGCTTGGGGTTTGTAGCTCTCCTCAAGACCAACAATTTTGGCTTTTCAATTTATTGATTTCGAGTTCGTATGAGAAAGATATGATCAAAATACTAAAACTAAAAATTGAAGAAATCTGCAGAAATTTCGTGAAATGCTCTTGAAAATCTTCAACAAATTTGGAGGGAAGGAGAAGTGATTAAAAGGATGAGAGAGAAGGTTTTCAGGGCCAATACGAAGAGGCCATGTCACCCACCCCGTGGGGGGCGCGTGGGCCTCACGGGACCAGAGAGGGTCCCTGGCCGTGGGCCCCACGGCCTCCCTCACGGGAGGGGCACACGTGGTCTCTTGGCCACTCTAGCCTCTCTCGCGCACTCTCACGTTCTTCAGTCGTATCTTGGGCATCCGAATTCCGATTTCGAATCCGTTTTTGGATTACAAACCGTGACTCCCTCATGCATGACAACGACTAACAACTTTAAAAAATGGTTGAGAAATCATCTCAGAAAACGACGATGAAGTCAACTCAACGAATGAGAACAAAAAGTAGCGTAGCTACATCGTTTGGACTCGAAACCTTATGAATGAGTAACCGAAATGACCGGAACTCAATAAGGCATCAAATAAGAACATGTTCAAGTCCAAATAAAAAAAATACGGAAACAAACAAACACAAATTCACACAAGCATGCAATATCAAAGAGATAATCACAAAGCATGCAATTCAACAATGTTTAACTATTAGAGAACAATGCATGAGCATACTAAGAAATGTGTGAATGTGTTATATCAAATGTTTGAACCACGATGCAGGGGCACACATGTATGAATTGTGTGTGTGTGCGCTTATGCCTTGCAAGAAGAAGAAGTATCTTGATACCTTAGCATCCAAGAAAACGCATTTCCTCTTGAAGACAAACTTTGCATGCGATGTTGCTTTCCTTCTTTGAAGCTTGATCTAATCACGAAACACCTAAGCAACTAAGCAATACATACAAAAAGTGTTTTGCAATGAAATCAAGCCAACACAAATCTAAGATCTTACAATCTCCCCCTTTGGCTATTCCATTGGCAAAACCTCATCCTCACCATACAAAATTCACTCAAATAAACTCAAGTTGAAAGCATACTCTCATCCTCACATTACAAAGGGATTCCTAGACTAAAAGGTCTTCAAGTCTTCATGAGTCTTCATGAATTCCTCTTTGGTATTCAAAGTACCTAAGAGAGAAAAAGCAAACCAAACAAGAGATCTTCTCTAAAGAAGAATGGTGAGATATCATCACATAAATAAATAACAAGACTTCCCTTATCTCATACAAAAATGCATTATCTCAAGTGTATAAATGTTTTCACATTAAAGCTCTTCCTAAGATCCTTAACACAATTAGGCAAGAATTCTTTTCTCCCCCTTAAGACAGAGTCTCCATAAATGCACAAAGAGGAATTTCCCACACATTTGGAACATTTCTCCACACATGGTGAGAGGTATACATTTTTCTCCCATATATTAAACATGGATTCCCCCATATCAAACATGGTGAGGTATACAATTTCTCCCCCTTTTTGTCAAGGAATAGACAAAGGACACAAGAGATAAAGAATGAGATATTAAGCAAACAAATCGTATAGAAAGCTAAGTTGAATAAACTAAAGCTCCCTTTTAACATATGCTCCACATATTATCATCAAGTATATTTGTTCACAAGGGACATCACACAATCACACAATCAAACAATAAGAGAAAATATTTCATAACATGTCAAAGTCCAAGAGAGAATCATAGATTTTCATTAATCTCTCAAAAATATTCTCACATTGCTAATGAATCAAGCACATAAGCAAAATGTGTGTGTGTGAATGCTTCTCAAATATATAGAAGGAGTAATTGTGATATCAACATGCAAACTCTATCCACACCTATCCATCTAAAGCATTTCCAAAAATAGGTCAAACCAATATTCGTCCGGATTTTTTGCTTTTAAAAGGAATAGATATCAACATATGAGCGTGTGTGTGCATGTGACTCGTTTTCCCATTTCTATTTGTCAACCCGAGCTTTTTCACAATTCTCAACTATACACCATAAGCCTTTTTGTTTTGTTTTAGGCTTGAATCAAAGAATTTTTTTTTTTTTTTTTTTTTTATGATTCATTTCAACACTTCTTTGATTTTACTAACAAAAACATATATACCTCATGGCGGCTTTCACTCATCACAATGGCGTAGCCCTTTCCTACATTGGGCGGCTTCACAACCAAGGTGTGTAGCCCTTTCCATGAGGGTGCTCGTTGAATACTATGTAGTGCCGAAGCAAAATGGATACATACCATAGGTCATCTATCATGTACTAAGCAATAGGCTTCTAGATGCATCCATAATCTACATATTTTCAACCACGTATACTCAAAACTAAAACATACAAGAGAAGCATTAGTGCACTTTTCAAAAAAAAAAATTCAAGCTCAAGTGCATGATCTAGAAACAATAAGAGTTATTTATTTAAGATCATTACTTCTCAAGTGAGTAGCTCTCAAAGATATTGATATCAAATAAAGTTTTGCTCATCAAGCCACTCACAATCACACATAGACAATAATCAACACAATCATGTCAATGGATCTTAGAAGAGTTTTAAACATCTTTTTGTCCAATGGCTTAATAAACAAATCCGCAAATTGATTTTTAATAGGCATATGCTCTAGAGAAATAAAAGAATGTTCAACATGTTCTCTAATAAAATGATGCCTAATATCTATGTGCAATGATATCATGAATACATAGAGTTGAAAAGATGAAATAAAAAGCAAGCTTTTAGAGTAGAGAAATACCTTAGCAAGCTTTTTCACCAATGAAAGGTCTCCGCTCTTTTTATGAGCTTTCTTGGCTTGTTTGTCCTCATAACAACAAGTTGTTGGTGTGTCATCCCAATAAAATAAAGACCAAACACTTTCAACTCAAACAAACACATGAAAATGACTTTCTCTAAAAGTCTTAACAAAAAAATTTCACCAAATAGATTTCAAAATTTAACTTCTTTAAAGTTAATCAACAAATTTTGACTATCATGGTGATTATGAGAATATTGAGTTCATGAATTGATTAGAGACACCAAGTTTGAATACTAGACCTAGCACATTACAAATAGCTTAGTCAAGCATCAAACTTGGAACTCTTATCAAGAACAAAAATATTCTCATATGTGCTACTCAATCAAGTATGAGAGCACTCACCTTTGACCATATTGGTCTTAGGTGAACCAACACAAACAACATCATGATCATTACGCATGGCAATATGAAATCTAGAAGATAAATCATCAACTATCTTCTTCATGAAAACATCACTCATATTAAAGTCAACATTTTTGCCACGCACAAATATTTCATCAAGACTCTTCAAATGATCATAGTTAACACTCTTCTTAACATATTTCTTAACATGATTATTATTAACATGCATGTCATTCTTTTCAATCCAAATTTTCTTGGTAGGTTTCTTCACATGAATATGATCAATATGCACATTTCTCAAAACATCAAAGCTATTGTCATGTTTAGAAACTTTCAAAGAAGATTTATCTATTTCACAAGGATGCACATTATTTTTCTTAACCCAAACTTTCCTTGTTGATTTCTTTTCATTAACATGTTCATCATTCATAGTCTCTAATGTCCTAACATGTTTAGAAACAACCAAAGGAAATCTTTTCATCTCACTAGCATGCATCTCATTCCCTAGTTCGCATTGTCTAATATACTTGTAGCATTTAGGTTTGATATGCCCTACAACATTGCAAAAATGACAAACCGGGATAAACTTAGAGATGTTATGTTTAGCTCTAAACTTAAACACATGCTTAGGAGAATGATTAGGTAACTTTTTCACATTTTTATCATGTTCCACATTTCCTAGTTTGCATTGCCTAGCATATTCATAACACTTAGGCCTAATGTGACCAACCACATTACAATAATGACAAACCAGAATGAATTTATAAAAGTTACCTTTTAGGTGTGCATGCTTTGGTTGAGAAGTCGGTTGAGAAGTTCCATAGCTCTTCTTATCTTTGTCTTTGATGTTGGAAGGAATAGTAGTTAAGTCTTTCTTCTTCTTGGACTTTCTTGACTTGTTCTTGGTTGTAGGAGTCTTCTTAACTTCTTCTACAAAGCCTAAGCCACTCATATCTCCATGATGCTTTCCAAGCTTTATTACTTCATCTAGCTTAATGGCTCCAATCTTCATGCCATTAATTGACTCTTTAAGAGATTTGACTTCATCTTTAAGCTCACACTCATTTATCCTCATGATACTTAAAGAGGTCTCTTTTTGCTTAATCTCTCCTTCCATGGCAAACAACTTCATAGTAAAGTCTTCTTTTAGATTATTTAGCTCTTGAGCACTTTCCTCCACCTTAGAGACATACTTTTCAATGGTCTTTTCATGCTCCTTGATGACTTCACTTTGCTTGCTCATCTTCTCCAAAGACATCTTCTTTTCATTGACAAGAGCTTTAAAGATCACCACTAAATTGGCATTGATCAACTTCAACTTGTTGTTCTCTTCATTCCTTTGTTGAAGGATCTTGTCATTGAAGCTTATATAATCTTGATTTGAAGAGGCTTTGAACACTTCATCATTGGAGGAGATTTCACTATCTTCACTACTTGAAGAGTTTTCACTTTCCTCATTACTTGAGGACTCTTCACAACTATCCTCAAATCTTCTTTCATATATAGCCACATGAGCAATGTAATTGCTAGTAGATTCTCAATCATTCAAGGACTCCTCTTCCTCTACTACATCACTCACACTCATCCATGATTTATCATTGACGGCTCTAATGTAGGCTTTCATTGTATTTCTCCAAAAGGTGTAGTTACACTATCCAAGAGTGGAGGTTTAGCACTAGAAGCACCTTCCGGCATTGAATCACCCAAAGCTACAAAAATAAACAATACACAAAAAAAAAAACACAACAAAACAAAACACAAACACTATAATATGGATCTATCTAATTACTTATAGACACCCGCTCTGATACCAATTGAAATTCCCTTAAGCAATATAGTGTAAAATATACCTAGAGGGGGGGTGAATAGGTATAGGCCCAAATTCTTCCAATATTAAAAATGATGCAGAATATAACAAAGAAAATGCACACTTGATTAGATTTAACAAATGAATTGATTTCACTAATACAAGAGTTAATCAATTTACAAGATATGCAATCAATGAAAGATATGGAAGATAAGGAAAAGTAAAAACAAAAATGAACACAAGTGTTTTTACGTGGTAAAACCTCAAAGAAGAAACATCCACGGGTTGATACCACAACCACCGGCAAAGCAATCCACTATGTGAAAAAGGACTTACACACTCAAGCTACCAACTCATGATATCCGCTCAAGCTATCAACTCCTAATCTACCCTCGGGCTAGTGAATCACCAAGCCTACTTCTTATCCGAGATGTATCCTACACCTCTAGAAAGCAACTTCCTATCCAAGACGCTCACGTCTCTAGGAAGATTTCTTGCTTGCCTATCCGGATCCTCCCGACCCTAGACAAGTTTTCCTTGCTTGATTATCCGAGTCCTCCCGACTCTAATCAAGACTTCCTTGCTCTATCCACAAAGCTTCACTCACTTTGCTAGAGACTTCAACCTAACGCAAGGCTATGATCTAAGTGATGCAAATGATGCAAACACAAACAAATTAAGCTAGATGATCAATCAAGCAAAATGTACATGTTCAATGACAATCTAGAATATGCTTCCAACACACAATCACAAGATTATCTAGAAATCAAGACATGTAAATCAATAAGAACATAGGTATGAATATTCAATATATCACACTAAAAACCTAGTTCTTAGATCATGAAATAAAACCTAGAAAATAATATGAGATATATCATATAAACATTTTCTAGAATCAATTTCAAACAAAATCAAGTATAGTACATATATGTTCAAGAAAAATCACAAAGCTAAAACTCAATTGACAAATGATCAAACACCCCTAGCATAAGATCTAACATACTTCTCAACAAATTTCATCAATCAAATAGTAAGAATCAAGAGATGATCAAAGATGAAATTGAAAAATAAGAAGTTGAACAAACAACCTTGACCTCGTACTGGAAATCAGGCTGCTGGGAACAATGACGAAGTCAGCTCTCTTTGAAAATGCTTGGGTTTGTAGCTCCCCTCAAGACCAACAATTTTGGCTTTTGAATCGATTGATTTCGAGTTCGTATGAGAAAGATATGATCAAAATACTAAAACTAAAAATTGAAGAAATCTGCAGAAATTTCGTGAAATGCTCTTGAAAATCTTCAACAAATTTGGAGGGAAGGAGAAGTGATTAAAAGGAGGAGAGAGAAGGTTTTCAGGGCCAATACGAAGAGGCCATGTCACCCACCCCGTGGGGGGCGCGTGGGCCTCACGGGACTAGAGAGGGTCCCTGGCCATGGGCCCCACGGCCTCCCTCACGGGAGGGGCACACGTGGTCTCTTGGCCACTCTAGCATCTCTCGCGCACTCTCACGTTCTTCAGCCGTATCTTGGGCATCCGAACTCTGATTTCGAATCCGTTTTTGGATTATAAACCGTGACTCCCTCACGTACGACGACGACTACACAACTTTAAAAAATGGTTGAGAAATCATCTCGGAAAACGACAATGAAGTCAACTCAACGAATGAGAACGAAAAGTAGCGTAGCTACATCGTTTGGACTCGAAACCTTATGAATGAGTAACCGAAATGACCGGAACTCAATAAGGCATCAAATAAGAACATGTTCAAGTCCAAATAAAAAAAAATATGGAAACAAACAAACACAAATTCACACAAGCATGCCATATCAAAGAGATAGTCACAAAGCATGCAATTCAACAATGTTTAACTATTAGAGAACAATGCATGAGCATACTAAGAAATGTGTGAATGTGTTATACCAAATGTTTGAACCACGATGCAGGGACACACATGTATGAATTATGTGTGTGTGCGCTTATGCCTTGCAAGAGGAAGAAGTATCTTGATACCTTAGCATCCAAGAAAGCGCATTTCCTCTTGAAGACAAACTTTGCATGCGACGTTGCTTTCCTTCTTTGAAGCTTGATCTAATCACGAAACACCTAAGCAACTATGCAATACAAACAAAAAGTGTTTTGCAATGGAATCAAGCCAACACAAATCTAAGATCTTACACTACTGATGGGAGTAAAAGAGTTTCAAATGACCATTGGCCCCCGATACTGCACCAGTTGTGCAAAACAGCAAGAGTCCCTGATGGGAGACAGCCAATGGCCCTCGTAACTACATTAGTTGTGTAAAAAAGCAAGACTTCCTAATGGGAGCAAAAGAATCTCAGATGGCCAATTGCCCCTGAGACTACACCAATTGAGCAAAAGCAAGACTCCCTGATGGGAGTAAAAATGTCTCTGAAGCTCAATACATTCGAGATCCCCATTGCTACTATTAATTAATGCAGTTATACGGTATGGAATCAACTTTTATAATTGCCTTTGTCTGACTCTTTTTGTTATCTTATTTAAAACTTAAAAGGAAACATGTCTAATAGCTAATCCGCTTACTGTTGAATATTACTATGGAAAATCAAAAAAATAAAATAAAATAAAATAAAATAAAATGAAATGACTTTGTAAACAGTCTGAAGATAAAATTATAACCGTAAAAAGTTTATTAGAGAACAACACAAATTTTTCTTGCATAAAGTGCGGATTGATACTGGTCGCCACTGTTGAGCAACATCTTGGTGATCTATCCTTTATTAGTGCTACAAGCGATTATCCTAAGAAGAAATTATCTCAGGCTGAAAAACACTACAACGATGCATTAGAAAAATTAAATTATTTTGAGTGGGAAAACTCGATCAGTTATCCTAGAGAAGCCGATTGTAATAGCATATTGTATGAAAAAACTACTATAGAAACTAACTATGGTGCTTGTAACACTTCTACTTCATTTGTCTTGAATCTGCTAGACACAATGGAACATATCTGACTCTTTTTGTTATCTTATTTAAAACTTAAAAGGAAACATATCTAACAGCTAACCCGCTTACTGTTAAATATTATTACGGAAAAAAAAAATTATAAAAAAAACGACTTTGGAAATAGTTTGAAAATGAAATTATAACCGTAAAAAGTTTATTAGAGAACAACACAAAGTTTTCTTGCATAAAGTGCGGATTGATACTGGTCACCACTGTTGAGCATCATCTTGGTGATCTATCCTTTATTAGTGCTACAAGCGATTTTTCTAAGAAGAAATTATCTCAGGCTGAAAAACACTACAACGATGCATTAGAAAAATTAAATTGTTTTGAGTGGGAAAACTTGATCAGTTGTCCTGGAGAAGCCGATTGTAATAGCATATTGTATGGAAAAACTACTATAGAAACTAACTATGGTGTTTGTAACACTTCTGCTTCATCTGTCTTGAATTTGCTAGACACAATGGAACATGTCTGACTCTTTTTGTTATCTTATTTAAAACTTAAAAGGAAACATATCTAACAGCTAACCCGCTTACTATTAAATATTACTACGGAAAATATAAAAAAATAATTAAAAAAACGACTTTGGAAATAGTCTAAAAATGAAATTATAACCGTAAAAAGTTTGTTAGAGAACAACCCAAAGTTTTCTTGCATAAAGTGCGGATTGATACTGGTCACCACTGTTGAGCATCATCTTGGTGATCTATCCTTTATTAGTGTTACAAGCGATTTTCCTAAGAAGAAATTATCTCATGCTGAAAAACACTACAACGATGCAATAGAAAAATTAAATTGTTTTGAGTGGGAAAACTCGATCAGTTGTCCTGGAGAAGCCGATTGTAATAGCATATTGTATGGAAAAACTACTATAGAAAATAACTATGGTGTTTGTAACACTTTTGCTTCATCTGTCTTGAATCTGCCAGACACAATGGAACATGTCTGACTCTTTTTGTTATCTTATTTTAAACTTAAAAGGAAACATGTCTAATAGCTAACCCACTTACTATTAAATATTACTATGGAAAATAAAAAAATAAAAAATAAAAAACGAATTTGAAAACAGTCTAAAGATAAACTTATAAACACAAAAAGTTTGTTAGAGAACAACACAAAGTTTTCTTGCATAAAGTGCGGATTGATACTGGTCGCCATTGTTGAGTAACATCTTGGTGATCTATCCTTTGTTAGTGCTACAAGCGATCTTCCTAAGAAGAAATTATCTCAAGCTGAAAAACACTACAAAGATGCATTAGAAAAACTAAATTGTTCTAAGTGGGAAAACTCGATTAGTTGTCCCAGATGAGCCGATTGTAATAACATATTGTATAGAAAAACTACTATATAAATTAACTATGGTGCTTATAACACTTCTACTCCATCCGTCTTGAATCTGTCAAACACAATGGAACTTACAAGGGAGAAGCCAACTGCAGCGATGCAAGGGAAGAAGTGCATGCAACATGATGAAGGGTTGGCAAAGAGTTGTATCGTTTGTAACAATAACCAAAAAAAAAAAAAAAAAAACTTGATATATTTCATGACAAAAAATCATCAAAAGCCAAAATGTACGTTCGATCGAATTTAGCAAGACTCCCCGACGAGAGCAAAAAAGTCTTGGATGGCCAATCGCCCTCAAGACTGCACCAATAACTCCCTGATTGGAGCAAAGGAGTCTATGATGGCCAATGGCCCTCAAAGCTGCACCAATTGTGGAAAAAAGCAAGACTCCTGATGTGTAAGGTTTATAGTTGGTGTTGGCATAAATTCCATATCAAAATGTGTTTCTTTTATAATGTTTAGTGGTTCGTATTGAAGAATTAAGAAGACGAAGGATGTCTCAACCACAATTCATTCAAAAAGCCAGCTTTTAAGAGATTCGTGCATCATTGTTCAACAAAGGTATTAAAGGACCTCATATCTCTTACAAGGCTAGGCACACACACACACATAGCATTCTTGTGTGTTCCTTCATGATTAAACATCACTTATGTTTCACTTTCACACACTTGACAAAATATGCTCATGCATTCATACCATATTGGTAAATATTTTGTTTATTGCATTTTCTAGGACTATGTCTGGAAATTAGCATATGTGTGTGTATTTGTGCTTGTTTGTTTTCGTATTTTTGTACGTGGACTTGAACATGTTCTTATTTGATGGCTTATTGAGTTCCAGTCATTTCGGTTACTCATTCATGTAGTTTCGAGTCCAAACGACGTAGCTACGTTACTTTTTCGTTCTCATTCGTTGAGTTGACTTCATCGACGTTTTCTGAAATGATTTCTCAACCGTTTTTTAAAGTTGTGTAGTCGTCGTCGTGCGTGAGAGAGTCACGGTTCGTAATCTGGAAACGGATTCAAAATCAGAGTTCGGATGCCTAAGATACGGGCTGAAGAACCGAAGGAGCACGCGAGAAGACAGCCCAAGCCGTGAGACCACTTGGCCTGGCCGTGAGGGAGGCCGTGGGCCCCACGGCCAAGGGGGCTCTCTGCCCCCGTGAGGCTCACGCGCCCCCCACGGCCTGGGGTGACGTGGCCTTACACTATTGGCCCATTTTGGTCTTCTCTCTCCTCCTTATATCTTCCCTCTCTCTCTCCATTTGAATTTTTTAAGAAGAAAATTACATTGAATCCCGTCAGTTTTCTCTCAAGGATTTTCTCATCTTCCAAACATCATATCTCCCTCATCCGGAGTCGGATTTGAGTGATTCGAATTGAAGAACGTTCGTAATTGAGTCTTCTATCATTTCTGAGTGGTTTGGTAGCTGATTGTTCGTGTTTTCTGGTGGTCACACACTGATTTCCGAACCAGCTATTGAATCTAAGGTATTGGACTAATCTTTGGGATTTTTTTCTTTTTAACCTTCAATTTGCTTGGGGTTTCTTCTTCTATATCTATGTTTATGTTTGGTAAAAGCTATTGAGAAAGATAGCTTGATTATCATTCTAATTGAAAGTCAATTTATGGACTAATGTTGACTAGTTTCTATGATTCTAGGTTTTACATATGTTTGTGAGTTATATTGTGATTAGAATGGCATCTTAGGTTGTTTGGAACTTGATTGAATTAATTTTGTGATAAATGACCTTGAGATTTGATTTGATCCTTTGATTAATGAAATCTAGGATTATTGAATTTTGTTTGTGTTTTAGAGCAATCTAGGATTTGATTGATTTATATCTTGAATCCTTGCTCTATATTTTTGGCTAGAATATTGATTGATTTAAATCTCATATATCTAGCATTTAATTGTATATTGATAGCATCTTGAATTTGTTCTTCATGAATATATTTTGATTCAAGTGTTGTATGTGTGAATGAGACTTTGAGCTTATGTGTTTTGATGTTTCACATGCTTTAGGTTTTATTCGTGTATTTTGCATCTAGACTTGATTACTTGTGATATCACATGTTTAGGTCTATTTGTGCCATAGAATGTATTGATCACATATTCTATGTTGATTTGATTGTTTGCATCATTTGCATTCACATGATCACACTAGGAAGTCCTTGTAAAAGACATGAAGTCTTGGTTAGAGTCGGGGTGACTCGGATAGCCAAGCAAGAAGTCTTGCCTAGAGTCGGGATGACTCGGATAGATAAGCAAGGAGTCATGGTTAGACTCGGGAGGACTCGGATAGTCATGCATGGGAGGCTCCCTAGAGGCATGAGTGTCTCGGATAGGGAGTTGGCTATTGTATTGGTAGGCCTAGGCGTATGGTTAGACATAGACTCCGATAGAGCGGGGTACACGGGAGGTGTATGCACTCTTGAGAAATTTCTAATCTACCATCGATGTTGGTTTTGTGTGGTGTCCAATATATGGTGGTTTCGCATCATTGAGGGATTTCACACTTTCCAATAGAGTTGTGTAGGCTTAGACTTCACTAGGTTAGGTGAGCTAAAGATTGGTCACTTCGTGAATGTTCTATGTTTACTTTCCAATAATATAGTACCCAATGGTTGTAGTTCAACCCGTGGATGTTTCCTCCTTGGAGGTTTTACCACGTTAAAAAATCTCTTGTGTTAATTCTTCCTATCTCTTTCTCTTATATTTTAATTGTATATTTTATTATCTTGGTTCATAATATTCACATGTGATGTATTGTGAAGCAAGACTTTGTATAGTGTGATTTGTGGATTCATTATTTTGATCATTGTTGTATCTATGATTCTTTTGTATATTGTAATTTTTGTATAGTGATATTTTGATCACTCTTGTAACTCATTGAACATCTTTTGAAATACAAGCTTACTTTGTTGTTGTGTTTATTTGTTCTTATACCTCACACAACTAGATGGTATACTTAGACCTTGCCCTTATGATTGTATTCTCGTATTGTCTATATATGTCTTCCTTTGCTTATTTTGTTGTGTGTAAGGCTACCTTGAGGGACAAACGAAAGTTTGTTCAAGGGATTGAAAAAAGGTGTAAAAACCTATTCACCCCCCCCCCCCCCCCCCCCCCCCCCCCCCCTCCTCTAGGTATGCTTTAAGCAATTTAACTACGTTTGTATACTTTCATGATGGGAGCAAAAGAGTCTTAGCTGACCATTGGCCTCTGAGACTGCACTAGTTGTGTAAAAAAGCAAAACTCCCCGATGGGAGCAAAAGAGTCTCTAATGGCCAATGGCCCCCGAGACTACACCAATTGTGTAAAAGTAAGACTCCCCGATGGGAGTAAAAATGTCTCTAAAGCTCAATACCTTCAAGACTCCCATCGTTATTATTAATTAACGCAGTTATATGGTATGGAATCAACTTTTATAATTGCCTTTGTCTAACTCTTTTTGTTATCCTGTTTAAAACTTAAAAGAAAACATGTCTATCAGCTAACCCGCTTACTGTTAAATATTAAAAGGGAAAATAAATAAAAAAATACGACTTTGGAAACAGTCTGAAGATTAACTTATAACCGCAAAAAGTTTGTTAGAGAACGACACAAAGTTTTCTTGCATAAAGTGCAAATTGATGTTGGTCGCCATTGTTGAGCAACATCTTGGTGATCTATCTTTTGATAGTGTTACAAGCGATTTTTCTAAGAACAAAATTATCTTAGGCCAAAAAACACTACAACGATGCATTAGAAAAACTAAATTGTTCTAAGTGAGAAAACTCGATTAGTTGTCTGGGAGAAGCCGATTGTAATAGCATATTGCATGAAAAAACTACTATAGGAACTAACTATAGTACTTGTAACACTTCTGCTTCATCTGTTTTGAATCAGCTAGACACAATGGAATTTACAAGGGAAAAGCCGAATGTAGCGATGAAGGGGAAGAAGTGCATGCAACATGATGAAAGGTTAACAAAGAATTGTATCATTTGTAACAAAAACCGAAAGAAAAGACTTGAAATATTTCATAACAAAAAATCATTAAGAGTCAAAATGTATGTTCTATCATCCGTTATTACAAAACACTGGGGGACCTCGGAATAACAAATAAAAAGTTCAAACAACAGAAATTGAAAAACAAAGTTCGGAAGTCGTTCTAACTGTGCTTAACGACCTTTCCTTTTCCTTTCTCATCCTCCCTTTCTCCCGTAAACCTCTCATCATCCAAGGAAACCTCCACGGGCTCATCATTCGAAAGTGTAACCTCTGTAAATCGAGACGAGATATCCTCGATGGGCGAAGGAAGAGACTTCTCTATTCTCTCTAGAGTCCATCGTTTTCTTCAACTGCGAGTTGAAGTTAGAAAGGTCCAAATTAGGGTATGCTTGAGTGAAGATCTCATTTACTTCCTCCACCGCCCGATCGAATATCCCCGCTTGGGTATTATAGAATTCCTCAGAGGCTAAAAATGCATCAACCACGTTGTCACCAAGGTCTTCCCTCATGTCTTTGATGGTGATGTTCGCAACACCAATACAAGTACGATAATCGCGAAGCTTTGTTTGATTTTCTCTGCACTTAGCCTTGGCCTTCCAGTATGACGTTGAGGCCTCGCTCGCCTCCACCTTCAGATCTGAAGCTTCTCATCAACTTTAGATTTTGCCGCTTTGAGCTTCAAACATCTCTCCCTTTTGCCTTATGTTTCTCCTCCATCTCTAAGAGATTCCCCATGACTTGTTTTAGGCTCGAAAGAATGTTTACAACACTGAAATATCGAGCATGGAAGAACACCACTTAAGTAAAAACAAAACAAGTACGTGCCAGAAGGTGCCCTGAGACTGCCTGACCTGGTCGACATTCGACATCTTCCTAAAATGACTCGTCTCTTTGCTCCTCAACAAATTTTTCCCATAAGAGCACAAGAACTCCACGCCAAAGTCGAAATTGATTGATTCGGCCTCTAAGTTGAACTTTATGGTCAAAGGATCACCATAATAGTTGGGGGAGATCTTTGGATCATGCATGTATAAATCTGTAAGAGAGTCTTTATCATAGTCGACTACCTCGACAGGGGCTCTACTATTCACCGATTGCTCACCCACCAATACAACTAAATGGATGGCATTGACATGCTAGCTACCGAATTCTGTTACAGTCACAAAAGTGGACTTCCCCACTACCTGAGTCCTCTTCGAAACCCAATATGTATCAGTGGATTCCTCCCTCTTTCGTAGTGATGGCCCAGTCGGGATCCAACGCTTTTTCTTTGGGGGATCCACATCTTTCGCTTTGTCTGCCATCCTCTTCTTGGCTCCCATGGCCAATTCCCTGCATCAAATGATTAGAAACGTTGAAATTACAAAACTTGAGATAAGAAAATTTTCATTACTTTTCTTCTCTAGGTTCCTCTCCACTGCATTTTCCTAACTTCCGAAGGCACTGAGATGAAACCAATATCCCGTAGATTCCAATCATCTAACAGAACATCTACATGCCTTGTGAAAGGCGAAACAAACCACACTTTCGATATATGATCCCGTTCCACCTTAGAAAGATCCTCCAAAGGAACGCGCTCCCACATAACTGTCGAAACACAATAATCAGATAATAAAATAGAGCGACAAGCAAAATAAGAATACCGATAAATCAACATAAGCCATAACACCTAGGGGATTGAACACCGAACAAACACTATGTGAACGACCACCAAGTTGGACGTCTTTTCCCCAATCACCATTCGCAACAAACCATGTCTTCTTCCACTCTTTATTTGAATACGGTAGCCTGATGATTAAAGGTTCGCCACCCTGCTTATCACAACAAGCGAGAGCCCACTAGCCATCACCCCTCGGTTTATGGGAGTAAAGGTTATAGCAGTGTGTAATCTCTAGGAAGGTTGTAGTAGGAAAGTTCATGCTGCACCACAAACCGAACATTCTGATCAGGATCCTCTAAGCATTCGGATTTAACTGTGCCGAAGTGATCCCTATCTCCCTTAAGAACCTCCGAATAAACGGTTGCAGAGGTAACCTGGCGTTGATCTCCAAAAACGCCTGGTGAAAAGCCATGGAAACACATGCGGGGTTGCTTACCAACTCCCCCGTAGCTGGCAACCTGAAACCCACCAATTTGGAAATCGAAAACTCATCTTCAATCCGCTTGATCCTTGCTTCAATCATCCGATTCTCCATCACATGGTTGATTGCAAACCTACTGTGATCCATCTTGTGCCAATAATACTCTTCTGAATTATACCTGGCAGTATAATCACAAGGACCTGACTGTAAAACTTCTGGATCAACTAGGTTCAAGGCACCGCCTTCTCCGAAGAGGCTAGCAGTGCTACTCCCTTTGGAAGTCGAATGTGATGAAGACCCAAAAGAATTAGATGAGGAGACTCTCGACAGCCCAGTTTTTCGAACCATTGTTCACGGATGATGTAAAGAAAACAAGAAAAAGAAAATAAAACAAATAGTTCATATCGGAGGCTAACCTTGCTTCGAAGCAATTGCTTGGAACACCAAGATGGCTCTAATTGCTTGAAAATTCACAAATGAGAAGTTGAGAGCTCAACACTCCTATTTATAGCCCTCAAACCATCTCTTGGGCCAATGGGAAACGATATGGTGGTTACCCTTCCAAGAACGACGGTCGGGTAACCGCTGCACCCACCTCACGACACGTGGCACCCCTTCTAGGGGCTGGAAAGTGGGCTGAACCCAATCAAGTGAGGTCCACAAGTCAAGCCCATAATCGATCACTCCGCCTAGAACCCTGTACACTTTGGTCAATAGGCTTGAGAGGGAATTGTTGGACACGATTATAAACCTCCGTGAAGACTACTCTCGATTCAATCTCGGAACTACATAAGCCATCGATACGGTGGAGTCACCGCCTACGATGACTCCAGGAGAATCTAATTGAGGGTCTCTCGGTAGTAATGCAGGTGGTGTGACACCTGTCAACAGGGCAGAGATACTCACTAAGCTCTACCAATAACAAGCTGACACGATCCCCATGGTGTCAGAATCAAAACCTATTTAAACCCATATTTTTCACCATTTGGGGGATTGGAACTTTCCTACAAAATCTAAGACACAAAACCTAGTACATGGTAGTCAGTATTCAAGCTCGCCTGATCCACTTAATTAACCACTAATTGGGATAGACGTGAACGACAAAGTCTTCCCCCGTTTGATTAGTTAGGGAGACTCACTTTCTTCCCTAACAACTTCATTAGTTATAAATTGCATTGAGGGGCGGCACTTATCAAGTCGGGTTAGCTGAAAATAAATAGCAAAATCAGGTTATTAAAATATTACTGGATTATATCTTCACTCGGGTTGGGTTATATATGGTTGGGTTATATATCGAACCCAATAACTTGACCTAAAGACTAGAAGTTCTTTTAATAGAAAAAAAGAGATTATCAGCTTTTTAATTGTAAATTATTGGTTTTTTAACTGCATTTCCATTTTTAGTGTTCGTGGTCTCTTTATTTTCATAATCCATCAATTTGGTTCCTCAGCTAGTCAACGTTAGTTAAATTTATGATAACATAGGGTTCACGGACACTAAAAACGGAAAGACAGTTGAAAAACGATAATTCAAAAATAAATAAAGGGACTAAATTGATAATCTCCCAAACAAAAAAATCCAAAAAACCCTAAACCTAAAGTTCATTTCAGCCACCACTGTTCTCTCATCTCCCACTCTGTCATTTCCCACCCGAATCTTCTCGCTCTTCTCCGTTCACGGCAGCCGGCGTCGCTCGTCTACCATCCAAGTCGCTTCCCTCCACGCCGACGCCGTTTTCATCTCCTCCACGTCGCTTCCCGGTAACTTTACTCTTTAAGATTAAGTAAAAATAGGTTTTTGCTGCAATTTAAAGATTATAGCTTACCGGGTTCCCTTTTTGTGGTTCTTAGATTAATTTATAAATGTGTTAGTATGATTGTATTGTACATATTGATGGTGTTGTTATTGTGTATTTCTTAGTGCACTAACTAATTAAACAGTTAACCTTCATAGCTTGAGTATTTTATCATCTACTGCTTCAAAATTGGTTTAAATGTAATAATTTAAGATTGATGTCAATTTCATGTCTGAATTAACATGGGATTGGTTTGATTTTTGATGAACTTTTCTTTATCTATTATTTTTTGCAGAAAAAGAAGCCAAAGTTACTCAATTGAGCAGACCAGCAACAATGAAAGTATTCGAGATCAGTAACGGAACCACTCTCTCCCTTGCCCTCTTCACCGATGTCACCAACTCTAAGTACTGTGTCTCTCACTCTCTCTATTTAACTCAAAAATAGGGGGGAAAATGAAATGAATTGGTCATTTTAGCAGTTTTTTTACATAATCAAAATACCCATTTAGTTTATTCACTCCTTGAAAATATTTTTGAGCTTCATGAGAAAAAATACAGGTTTTTAGTGGTATTACTATTTACTACATGTTCTTAAGCTTCTAGTATGTAGACAAGTTTGTATCTTGACAATGTTTATGCATCTTGTTGTGTGCTTATGTTTTGGAATCCAAGAAAGTGTTGCTCTTTTTAGTTTTTTGTGGCAGCTAATTCTGTATTTGTGTTTAATTATTTGTTATTATTGTTATTTTTGGCTTGGCTGCTATGAGTTCTTGTTAGGTTAGTTAATTTTTATTTTTTATTTATTTGTTGAAGTTTAATTGGACTCTTAGAAATATAAGATGTAATCGTGTTATTTTTATTTTTTATTTTTTTTCTCGATGTGAAGTACCTAATGTGAATTCAGGCATTTTAGCTTTGTGGTATTCTGCTTTCATGTAAAGTTATCAGTCGAGCTTCATTATGACATATTAGGGACCTTGGCAACCATGGGGCCACCCCAAATGAAGTTTCAGATAAGAATTCTTTTAGTGCTGATTAATGGTGGATTTGGATTAATACCCTTGGTCGCTCTTGAAGTGGGCGCATTTTTTTGTTTCAAAATATATATTAGTGAAGAAGTTTTGATATTAATGAACAATGGTAAGATTTGAGTTGAATTTATTTATGCACTAAAATTTATTATAAGCAAATTGTCATGCAGGGAACTCTTAGAGTTTATGCAAGCTGGGACACTGGAACCAGAAGTTGCTTTTCTTAATGCATCACTTGTATGATTCCTTTCCAAATCGCCTTTTTTTTTATTCTTTATTCAACTTTCTCTATTGTACTTTGTTGGGGTTCTTCTTATGTTATTTATATGAACAACTTTGACAGATTCCAGATGTTTTCCCTCTTCTAGCTGCTGCACATAAAACACTTGTATCCAAGTCACGAGAATCTTTGACAACACGCACTCTTCATTCTGAGCTTGTATTCAATTACTCAGGATCTAAGCATGTAATCTTCATAAACTGTGACTGACTTTCGATGCTCAAGATTTCACTTGTTTTTAACTAACCAAGGCTTTTATCCTCACTAGATTACAGAATCGTTGAAAAGATGTGGCATTTCAGACAGCTCAACTTACGTACTTGCAGCTCGTTTCAATGCTTCACCAGATGAGGTGAGTTGTGTCATGAATATTGTCGTACATTAGTATATCTAAGACATCAGCCATCCTGGTTATATAATAATGTGTTCGTATTCCATCAGATGAAAGCTGTAGAAAAACTCATAAATGGAAATGAAATTGATTTGGAGGAGCTGGAAGGAAGAGCAGATAAAGCCCATATTCAAAAGGTTTGTTAGTGTAATGATCTTCAGCAGTGTTAAATCGAATATTATCCTTTGTATTGATGCTTTCAGTCAATGATGATCAATAATTGATTTCCTTTTTCAGCACTACAAAATAACTGCCGTGGAACTAGGGATATCCTCTCTGGCAGATGCTATTACATGCCGGATTGCTGCTCGCGATGCCTTGTGAGAGGCTGATGGTCGTCCTATTTTTTTTCCCTTTATTTTCTGTTTGTAACATTTCATGCGTGTTTCTCTATTTATCTATCAGTGTTCTACGAATTGAGGCTGGGGATTTTGAGATTCTAGAAATGCAAGTAAAGCTGGCTGCGGTAGCACAAGGGATATATAGTTAGGCTTAGCATAAAGTTGGAAATAGCATGTGTATGTAATTCTAGGTAACGATTTCATGGACTGAATGCAGACATTAATTTCTGTATTAGATGATTTAGATCTTATATTGCAATTTATTAAGCGTCGGTGATTGATCGTATTCATTCATTTTCTTCGCACTCTACAAAATCTAGAAAGTTGCTTGTTATTGTCCAGCCAAAGGAGATTGTGCCTACTTCCCATCACATTTATTAACTGGATGCAGTGCCCAATTGTGAGCTGAGCTTTTGAGTCAATTGATTAAAAATTTATGTATACCATTTAATTGTAGAAAAACAGCACACACAAGAGTGTGTTTGAAAGTTTTTTTTTATAATGGTATTTCAAATTTTCAACTAGAAAGCATAATGATTAAGAGACAGAAGTGCTTGTTGATTTTCTTTACGGAAACTGAAGCAGGAATTAATGAGATTAATCTCTACGAACACGGTTTGAAATGCAACTCTCACTATTATAGATAGGGGTGGGCACAAAAACCGAAGCTGAATTGAACCGAGTCGAAAAAGGGTGTTTGGTTCGGTTTATAGTTTGTATTTGGTTCAAACCGATTTGGGATTTGAAAACCGAATTGAATTCGATTCAGTTTTGGTTTTGAACCTACAAAACCAAACCGAATTGAATAAATAGAATTGTCTTAATGAATTATTTTGTAAAGTTTAATTTTATTATGGGTTGTTTGTTGATGATGTTTTATTTTTGACTACATTATGTACTGCATTTTTTGAAGTTATGAAGATTTTTTATTTTGATTGAGTATATAGATGGAATTTGATTAAAATTTTAGATTTAGATTGAAAATTGGATTATATTTTGTTTAAATTATTGTTTACAGATTATGTTTTCATTAAAAAGTTTAAGCCCCAATACTAAAAAAGCAGTTTAAATGGCTAAAAAAAATTAAAAAACATATAAAAAACCTTCAAAGCCCAATAAGCCCAAAGCCGAACTGAACCGAACCGAGATAAAGGTGTTCGGTTCAATTTGGTTTTCAGGTTCAAAACAGTTCAAACTGATTCATATTTTTAAAAACCGAAAATATGTCGGTTCAATACAGTTTTGATCAAAACCAAACCAAACCGATTCGTGTCCACCCCTAATTATAGATGGTTCTTTTCGCACTATCATTAAGGGCTCATTTGGCACACTGTATTTGATTGTATTGGATTGTATTGTATTGTATTTGACTGTATTGTCATTAATATAAATCTGTGTTTGGTGATACATTGTATTATATCGTATTAAGTTATTCATATATGATTTTATTGTATTTTATTATATTATAAAAATATAATATTTTTTAAGAAAATAGGTAGTAAATCAATAAATATTTTTATATACAAATCAAGAAATATTATTTTAATTAAAACAAAAATTTTAAATAAATAATATTTTTATAAATAAAATAAATATTTCCTATATAATTTTAAAATTATAAAAAAATATTAACAACATAACACATATTTCATTAATATTTCATATTTGTTGAAAAAGAAAGTGGTTTTTTTAATACAATATAACATAATACCACCAAATATAATGTATTAGCTAATACGTTGTTTACTATATTAAACAATTAAAATATACTAAAATAATACGATACAATGTTTACATCCAAACACTATATTATATTATTTTAATATATTTTAATTACCTAATACAATACAATACATCGAAACAAACGGGACC
Source organism: Acer saccharum (assembly GCA_030490815.1). Lineage (NCBI taxonomy): Eukaryota > Viridiplantae > Streptophyta > Magnoliopsida > Sapindales > Sapindaceae > Acer > Acer saccharum. The sequence continues at coordinate 10,512,110 of CM059870.1, forward strand.
TTAATGGGTAAATGTTATAGGCTCTAAAGTTCTTTTTACACTTTGCTATTTAACGGATATAGTCCCGGAAAGATTCCTAATCATTAAATGTCGGTACACAAAAAAATGTGATTATTTTTAATTTTTTACCTGAATGAGAATAGGAACCTCATAAAACGCGGATCCAAACACGGGATATATACGGAGTGCTCTCATTTTCTTCGCTACCAAGTAAATGTTGGACGTTATATCAACGCTAACCGGTTATAGCCGGTGACCTGCGGAGAATACTACAAAAGTTTTCGTAATTTTACTCATGCCCCTTCATTATTCTGTTATTACTTCCCTTCCTGCAAATTTTCATATGTTGACTTTTGTTTATGAACTCCAATATTTTTGTCCTTTTTTTTTTCACTATGCTTTTGTCATTTGCAAAAAATAAAAATTTAACATTTAAATTACATGATTAACAAAAAATTTCACAAATTTTTTTACAATTTTTTTTATAAAAGTTTATCAATTATTATTAGTTTAATAATTAAGACACTTGCAAAATTAAATAGTCTAATCATATTTAATATTTATCTCTAATCTTATTAAAGATATGGTTGGAAATTATTTGTTTGGAAAAAATAAAATTACCTTTTTATATTTAAATTTCACACATATATTATAACTATTATAATTGGACTGGCGAGACCTGTTAAGATCAGAAAATACATGTACAGTTTGAATAACTATTCCCATAAATCGAGAGAATGTTTATAAAATACGTATAGTGGTACTCGAACCCCTCACTACCACTGTGGAAGGGAGATACACTATCATCTCTACTAAGAGTTGATGTGAATTTATAAATGATTGTACATGTCCAAATGATTATCAATGCCATAGAAATCAAGGTTCCTTATTCATCTTCTATATTTATAGAAGGATGAAAATGTAATATAGTAAAAACATTTGTATGAAAACATAAATATTAATTTTATAAAAAAATCAAAGACTCGAAGTGGATAAAGTCAAAAACTGGTGATAGTCGGTGAACAAATCTCGTATAAATATATTTTTAACGGGCACTTTGATCAGAAATCTGCTCTCAACAGTTTCAAACAATTTCGAAAAACTTTGGCTCCAGCGATCATTTCCTTCACAAAAAGAATTCACTGTTTTTTTTTTTTTTTTTTTTTTTTTTTTTTCCTTCTAAAAACTAAATCATGGGTACCTCTCAAAGCCGCGAAGATTACATCACAGACTCCGATTATGAAGAAGAATCAGAGTCGGAAGAATCATCTCAGTACGACGACGCCCCAGAGACAACAAGCTCTCCTTCTTCTTCTTCACAACCAGGTACGAAAACCCTAAATTCTCTTGACGAAGTTGATGCCAAGCTCAAGTCATTGAAACTCAAATACCCGATTCCGAAAAATCCGAATCTTAAAAACCCAGTTAAGCTTTATCGCCATATGGGTGGCAACACGCCGACAGCCAAGTGGGTTGTCTCTGATAAGATCACTTCTTATAGTTTCGTTAAAACCCAAAAAATCAACGGTGGAAATGACTCTGATGATGACGAAGAGAGTGAAAATTCGGATTTTGGAAAAGGGTATTGGGTTTTGAAAGTTGGGTCAAAAGTTAGGGCTAAGGTTTCGACTGATATACAGTTGAAAATGTTTGGTGATCAACGTAGGGTTGATTTTGTTAGTAACAGTGTCTGGGCGTTGAAGTTTCCTAGTGATCCAGAGTATAGAAAGTTTGTGACTGAATTTCAAGATTGTTTGTTTGAGAATGTGCATGGGTTGAGAGCCACTGAAGAGAATAAAGTGAAAGTTTACGGGAAGGATTTTATTGGGTGGGTTAAGCCTGAGGCGGCTGATGATTCGATGTGGGAGGATGCAGATGATGATGTAGGGAAAAGCCCTGAATATGTGACACCGGTGAGGGGAAATCGGCATTTGTTGGAGGAGTTTGAGGAGTTAGCGAATGGTGGTGTGCAGAGCTTGACATTAGGAGCCTTGGATAATAGTTTCTTGGTTAGCGATTTGGGTGTTCAGGTTTATAAAAATTTTAATAATGGAATTCATAATAAAGGTTTGAGTGTGAGGTTTGATGGTGGAAGTTCTCAAATTGGCTCGAATTCGACTCCTAAGAAAGCTATGTTAATGAGAGGGGAGACGAATATGATGTTAATGAGTCCAATGAAAGAAGGTAAGCCTCATGCTTCGGGAATTAAGCAGCTCGATATAGAGACAGGGAAGATTGTGACCGAATGGAAGTTTGAGAAGGATGGAGCCGATATTACAATGAGAGATATTACTAATGATACTAAAGGATCACAGTTGGATCCGTCTGAGTCTACATTTCTCGGTTTGGATGATAATAGATTGTGTCAGTGGGATACGAGAGACAGGGGTGGGATTGTGCAGAATCTGCTTAAGGGAGATTCTCCGGTGTTGAATTGGAATCAGGGGCACCAGTTTTCCAGGGGCACCAATTTTCAGTGCTTCGCAAGTACGGGTGATGGATCGATTGTTGTTGGTTCTCTTGATGGGAAGATAAGGTTGTATTCAAAGACATCTATGAGACAGGCTAAGACTGCTTTTCCGGGGCTTGGTTCACCCATTACCCAAGTGGATGTTACTTATGATGGGAAGTGGATCTTGGGGACTACAGATACATACTTGGTGCTTATTTGCACACTATTTACTGATAAAGATGGGAAGACTAAGACTGGTTTTGGTGGGCGTATGGGGAACAAGATACCTGCTCCAAGATTGTTGAAGTTGACTCCTCTGGATTCACATTTGGCAGGAACAGATAATAAGTTTCACGGTGGCCATTTCTCATGGGTAAGCTTACACTGTTTTATTCATCAGCAGTTATGTAATTGTTATAGATGGTATATCAATAATTACATTTTAAGTTATTGTCGTTTTATATTTGGCTTGCATATGAGATTTAGCTTCAGTCGATTGTGCATCTCCTTTTATTTTGTGCATTTACGCTTTAACCTGCAAGATTTAAATAAAAGTACACTTAAATGATCTTCATAATTGAATTCTTTAATTGTTTTTTGTGCTGGCTCATTTACTGCTAAGTGAACGCTGAACTCTTTTTATAAGCAATCATGTTTTAAGTTATGCTCTTTGCATTAGATGAAAAAAGATTAATGCTGAAAGTTCATTGCAATTATGCTATATAATTAATATGCTTTTACTAAGGTACTAAACAAACAATTCTCGATTTAGGTTATAATGCCGAAATTCGAGATACTATGTAGTTGCCTTATTAAAGTTTGAGATGCTAGTGGCCCTGCCATTGGGGCGCCTGATGCATTGTTGTGTTTGTTGCATGTATGTATGGGTTTCTGTTATTTTGATGAGGAATGGCCCCTCTCTCTTTTGTTATCTATGAAGCCCCGTATTTATGCGGATTGCTGTATTGTTTTGATTCCTCAAGGCTTGTATTATGGTAAACCAACCAGCTGCACTATGTCATGCCAATGTATGTTCATGAGAATTTTCCTGTTATTGTTGAGTTGTGTTTGCCATCATGTTTAAAAGCGATATAATTTAGCTATAGGTTAACTGACAGATCTTCAGTTAACCTGGGATTAAATTAAATCAAAACATAAGGCTCGGGGGGCCTGATTGTTTCTTGGGAAGGCTCTGTCACTGGACCAAATGGCTTAGAGGGGTCAAACTGGGACCCACGTTCTCATGAGCAAGCCCCATATAGATGATTTTGCATAGGCCTGATCCACAAAACATGGGTTGGCCATGGATGGCTCATTAAAGGCTTTATTTTATTTTATTTGGAAATTGGCATAACCTGTGAATTACTGAATGTCAATCTGATTGACCTGCGCTAGTTTGTATCTTAAAGATGCAAAAATTCCGGGTGATCTACACAGTAGTAGTATCCCACTAGCTTTGAAAGTTGACTATACCAAAAAAGATTTTGTGCAAACACGAGAGGTTTTCCATTTTTATCTGATCTGACTGAGGAGTATGTTGAAAAGTAATAAATGATTTTAATTAGGGATAAAGAAAACTAATTGGCAGGAAAGCGCAGAAACGTTAACAATTTACTACTATAGGAAAACTAATTCATTATCTGCTGAATTTTTCATAATTTTCTATAATAAGAAAATTACAACGGTATCCTCTGAATCATTCCTTAAGGTATAGGTATTTAAATGATGCACTTGGCATTTGTCAATCGTCACGCATATACTGATGTAACTTTTGAAAGAATAATTTGATCTCTAGCTATATATGCTAATTAAGTGATATTTTTATGTTTGTGTATTTGTAATACATTAATTTTGTGGGGAAGAATGTTATCGTCTTTATTTCATCGTAGTTGAGGTTTATTTTCATTTTTTTGGGTCTGTTATTATTGTACCATATGGTGGATTTATACTTGAAGCATAATCTTAAGTGCTCCCGTAGAGAACTCTTATTATCCTTTTGCATGAAATGTAATTTAACTTTTATAATTATGTTGCGTAAATGTAGAATTCCCACTGAGAAATTGCTTGTGCTGCTTATAGGTTCACTTAACCTTCAACTTTCCTTGCCTGTTATGCTATAATTTCTTTTGGTATCTTGTCTTTTCGTTTAATAACTGAACTTAAATTAGTATATCATATGCGCAATTATCTCACATTTATTGAATGTTGCATTTCAGGTCACTGAGGGTGGTAAACAAGAACGCCACTTAGTTGCAACAGTGGGAAAGTTCAGTGTGGTATGGGACTTCCAGCAGGTGAAGAACAGTGCTCATGATTGTTACCGCGGTCAGCAAGGTCTCAAGAGCTGCTACTGTTATAAGATTGTGTTGAAGGATGAGTCCATTGTACAAAGTCGTTTCATGCATGACAAGTTTGCTGTCACGGACTCCCCAGAAGCTCCGCTGGTGGTGGCAACACCTCAAAAAGTCAGCTCAATCAGTCTCTCCGGCAGGCGATGACTTTACTTTACCTAACCATCCTTGTTTATATGCTAGTCTTCTTTTCTTTTCTGTGTAGGATTGATTGATTCTGCTGCTAAACCCCTTGAATTTGTTTCTCTCTCTCTCTCTCTTTTCTTGGTTGGATATTTGCTTCTTCTGCCTTCTGCTTGTATACATTGTGTTTCTTTCTTCTTGTTTCAGTTTCAAGCTTGTAAAATCAAATATATTTTTTATTATTTTGGTTAATGGAAGTTGGTTTCTTTGCAAAATTGTTAAAATCTCATTAATTCATGAAATTCAAGGATTGTGAATGTAGGAATTTGAGGAATCTGGTTGATGTACCATTGGACATTGGATCTATAGAAAATTCCAGTTTATGTAATGATTGGCCATAAAATCTGTACAAACCCCTCGCAGCAACCTTATAGCCAAGAGAAAGAGAAATCAAAACACATGTGGCAGCTAATGTGTCAATTGTTAAATGGATACACATTAATAATGATTTATCTCACTTATCCATGTATCCACTCACCAATTGATACCTCAACAGTCACATATGTTGTGATATCTAGCATTACTCTATTGAACATTATTGTATAAAAAAATAATTTGGTTGTTGGAATGATTTAATATTAAATTATAGCCTTTTCATAGTTTTTACTTGTAATATTGTAAATCGAAAATTGAAGAAAACACGTACAATGTTGAATATAGATCCTAAAGATGATTTCTTGCAATATCACACTAAAAATGCAAGGGTATTTGTTTCTTGTTAAATTATTCACATAAAGATATTAGTTATGAATTCTCATATGCATTTCACTTTCATCACCGTTATCATCTCTCTAGTACATCTCCATCTCCTTGAATCTGCTCATGGATTCTAGTGATTAGTGATTACTCTTACAGATTTATGCAACCAATCCATAACCTGGGAATTTAGAGGTTTTACCTGGGAAAGTCCAGGTTTTACTTGGGAATTCCGGCCCGGGTAAGACCGGGTACCCGGCCCGGCCACGAACATTTGCCATCCCTAACCGGAAGAGAAGAGCTTGCCCCATCCATGAGTAAATTTTTCATAGTACTCGTTAGACCGGACGTCTCTGTCTAGATAATAGGTAGTAGTATAAACCGAAACATTTTAGAGTTACAAAGATGGTTTATTAGATTGTGTTAGGTATTGTAGAAGATTCTGATCATTACATTAGTATTAATGTATTATGTCTATGGGTTTAAAATGAGCAATCTGTTCCCAAGCAACAATAATAATTATAAACAAGTCTTGAACCTTAATCTTATATCTCAACATCTTTGAAAACTTATTAGAAGAGTTTTAATGAGTAGATAGATCATAGATGGGACAAGATCCATTCCTCATTTTTTTTTAAATTTAATTTAATTTTTTTTATATTTTTTTTGTGGATTTTAATGTTGTGAGTAAAGTTCTATATGTTAAAATTATAGATCTTTATTTAATTTATGAATATATATTAAAGTTTATAGTACTTATTCTCGATTGAGATGTCACGTCATCTCAAATAAGTCAAAATAGATTTTATTTAATCAAATTTAAGAGTCAAATTCTTATTACGTCAGTCATTAGGCCCATCAGAAAAATGATCATGGACAAAATGTTAGGTGAGAGGTCAAGTAATTATGAACCCCATTTGTAAAAAGATGATTAACTGACATGGTAAGGATTAGACGTGACATACTATTGATTTAACACACATGATTAAGGACCATATATTCCTGTAAAATGATACATATTTGGTGTTGATCAAGTTAAAAGAGTGATCTGGTGTGTCTGGTTGACAACTTTGGTGGGGTTTGTCATGTGATGGCTTCTCAAAAATCATGAAATTTGATAATATATAGAAAGAGACTGTCCAGTGTCCATCTTCAAAGGTTGAAAACTCAATATGTTCTTCACTTGTCACCTACTCAAAATTAAAATTTTTAATAAATAAATAAACAAATCATAAATTATCAGAATTCATCGAAATTAACAAGTTAAAGATGAGCATAAAACGTCAACAGGAACGTAGCTCAGCTGATAGATGGATAAGTTTAGAACTTAGATAAATGACTCATAGATTAGCGGTTCGAATCATACCAATAACAAAAACTTTTAAAAAAAAATATCTGATTCCGAATTAATAGATATTATAAAATAAAATAAAAAACATATTTGATCACATGGTGATTTCTCAACAAATAATTATCTAAAATAGCATGCTAATCATGTGCCAATTACTACCAAATAATAATAGTACCGTACGCGTTGGCGTGTTAAACAAAGCAAAGGTTGACGTGAGTGAGACTCAACCCCACTAAACTAAGCTACCATAATAAGTCTTATCATTATTCACTTAAATTAATTAATTACCTATATCATCTCCTTAATCCAATATTTTAAAACTTAATTAGATAATCAGTAATGCTACACATCCCACTATTTTTATCACAATACACGTGGCAGTTGAGATGGCAGTTGGTGAGTGGACAAACATTAATTGGTGAGTGAATACATGGGTAAGAGAGATAAATACCAATTAATGTATGTCCACCCACAAAGTGACACCTCAGCTACCATGTTGAGATGGAAATGGTGGGATTGTAGGTAAGATGTTTAGCGTTATTGTTATATAATAATATAATAATGATAACACACCCCAGTTTACATTTTCTCACTCTTTTTTTCTTTTTTCTTTTTTTTTCTGGTGTTTCCCAATCCCAACTACTTTATTCCTTTTTATTATTTTTATTATTATTATTTTCACCATATGTTAAATATGTGTAAACATATTATTTTAATCTGATAAAACGCACGAGTTAGAATTAACAGTGACAGGTCACCAACACAAAGTGTTACACGTGTCATCCTTTTTGGAATTGGAGAATATCATTTTGATTACTCGCTTACGCGCTCCACTGTTTCCTTCTTAACTGTGTCTCAGCTTCTGTAACACTCTTGGGTCCCACTTTGGTCTCCTCCGCAGCCAAAGGCACTGAACTTACTCAGAAATTATCAAACAACGTACACGGTACACCGTACAATCTTATCATTTTTACAAATTGAATTTTTATTAGAATCTGGAGTTTTACACTTGAAAAAATTAATTAACTGCGAGATTGAATAATTTTTTGCATCAAATATTGTACGAATTAGCTGACATTCTTTCGTAGAATACAAATAAATCAACGAAAGAATCAAAAAATAAAATAAAATGAATTTAATTGATAGGAATGAAATTAACAACTGAAAGCATTCCCGGTAGTAGCAGAATCAGACGAATCACCATTAAAATCCATCATCGTCCACATCCATTGTTCAATCTCGTCTTCTCCTAATTTGTCCCAGATTTCTGTTTCTCTTGCAGGGTCGACGAAATTACTCACGACGTTTTCTTGCAAATATGTTTGTTGCTGCTGCTGTGGTGGTTGTGAGGGTTGCGGTAATTGCGGCAGTTGCGGTGGCGGTTGCGGTTGTGCAGCTGCTGGTTGGTCGTTTGTAGTGGTGTTGTCGGGAAATGGAAAATTGAGCTTTGCTCTGGGACCGCGGAAATCGATGGCGGCTTTATCGTAGGCCCTGGCGGCGTCCTCCGCCGTGCTGAAGGTACCAAGCCAAACCCGGGTCGCTCGTTTCGGGTCTCGGATCTCCGCCGCCCATTTTCCCCACGGCCTCTGTCTCACTCCTCTGTAATTCTTCTTCACTCGTTTCTTGGGTTGTTTCTTCTCCTCCTCTTGTTGCTGATTTGGCGGGAAAAAGTTACATCCTAAACAACCCGGAATCCTACAAACCTGACACGTGTCCGGATCTAACGGTGGAAGCACACTGCTTTCAAAACCCATACTCGTTGTCGCGGTAGCGGCGGCGGAGGAGGCGGCAGTCGTAAATTGATCAACCGGAGGTTGAAAGTAGAAAAAATCGGAACTTGATGTGTTGCCGGAGACGACGTTCTTGAGAGTTTCGACCATGACGACGAGTTCTTGCTCTCGAGTAAGACGCGGTTGATGTAGCGAAGACGAAGACGACGTCGTATGGGGGTTAACGGCTGCGAGTCTGGGTCGCTTGGAGGACTTGTTCATGTTTGTCATCCAAAAATAGTCACTCTGTGTGTTTTTTTGTTTTGTGTGCGTGTTGGTGAGAAGTGGGATTTTGAGAGTGTAGTGTTGGGACTTGGGAGGGGCGTTTATATATAGTAAGGAGGAAAAGGATGATGAGGTGGCAGACAGCCTGTACACCGTTCACACACGGGTTTGAAGATACTTTTGATGGCATGTGTGGATTTGGTCCAGGTGGTGATAGGATACAGTTTTGGTGTGACATGGCACCTGACGTAATCATTGTCCGGACGCGGGACTTTATATTAGGGTAGTTGTGAAGCATTAATTGCTAAAAAGGTCTCAGTTCAGTTATATCAGTCCAAGAAGTTTCCATTTTTTTATTCAATTTCTAGAACATCACTGTCTCTATTAACAAAATAAAATATGTTTTAAAACAATTTTTTTTTATTTTTTTATTTTTTTTATAAAAAATATGACAAGGATAAGATAAGGATATCTACTCATTGCATTGGGATATATCTATTCCCACAACAAGAACAGTTTTCGATACCATATTTAGATACATGATGAGACTCGAGCCCTTGATCACAAACGTTTACGTTCACATTTCCACCGCAAATGTAAAAGAGTGTATACATAAATCAACCAAAAGTTGGATATAAAAGTATATATGTTATAGACAAGTATTAAGAATTAAAAAAAAAAAGGTAATTAAAGAGATATAATTGTGCTTTCAAAAGACAAAACAGAATTATACTAATATGTTGAAAAACAAATATGAATTGTTTAATTAAGTTTTCGAAACTTACCATGTGCTATTTAAACACATGAATGACTAATGAGATCCTATAAGGCATCCCTTAAATTGTATATTTTTCGTATAATTTATGTGTCATATATAATATGGGCCAAATTTTTTAAAAAAAAAATACGAAGTTGAACATAAAATTTGATATAGTTCTATTACAAGCACTTGTGTTATAACTTATAACATGTACATTTGAATTAGTTGTTAACAAAATGTCAAAATCCACGATGAGTAAGAAAGCAAGAATGTTTTTGTTTCGATAAATTTAAAGTCATATATATATATATATATATATTTAAAAGCTCACATTTATGTTTAAAAACAAAAGTTTGGTTAATTGGAAGATGGCTACAAATTATATGAGCTATATAAAATAAATCATGAATGCTAGTAGGATTTAGTAGCATGACTGAAGATGTGACATTAAGGTCAAATGACTATTGACCGACTTGGGAACACCTTTTTTTTTTTTTTTTTTTTTTTTTTTTTTTTTTTTTTTTTTTTGTGATGGATGACTTGGGACTTTTGTTTCAATGATCATTAAATATTTCCTTGAAAATTTATAAACATTTATCAACCTTTGCTTAAGAGATTTTTTCAAACAAAATTAATGAATTGGATTTTAATTAATTAGTTTAAACTCGGCAAAGAAATTTGAAAAATTAAATATAAATTTATTTATCATGTGAATCTAATAGGTAAGAGAGAGTACGTTTTCTGTTTTTATTACATAGTCATATTTAACATGTGTTTTAAGGGTACGTGATGAGAATAGAAAAGTTAAATCATATCGATTCATATTTATTTCCTCAATCCAACTTTACACAACATCTTATATCTTAAAAGTATAAAAATAATAACTCACGATTCATATTTATTCTCTCAATATATTTATATATATATATAAATTATATTATCAGTTCGAACTAACAAAAGTTATATCAGTTTCTTGCATGTGGGCCACTGGATTTAAATGCTTTGATTTGGCTGTATGCACTTGTCAGTCAAAGTATTTAAATCCAATGGCCCACATACAAGGAACTGATATAACTTTATCAGTTCGAACTGATAATAGAAAGACTGTATATATATATACATACATTTTTTTCTCTCTTCAGGATGAACTGATTTTATTTATATCAATTCTATAACTATAAACCATTAGATTCACATACTTCAGTTTAGTCAAAATCTTTTTAAACTTAATCAATGACTCATAAGCCTCGTAATAATCTTAAAAGTTCAGCTCGATCCTGATGAGAGAAAACTATATATATATATATATATATACAGTCTTTCTATTATCAGTTCGAACTGATATAAAATATATCAGTTTCTTGCACGTTGGCCATTGGATTTAAAAGATGCTTTGACAAGTGCATATAGCCAAGTCAAAGCATTTAAATCTAATAGCCCACATACAAGAAACTCATATATTCTATATCAGTTCGAACTGACAATAGAAAAATTGTATTATATATATATATATATATATATATATATATATATATATATAAAGAGGAAACATATATAAATATAAAAACTTTGTCTTTTTAATCTTTATTTGGTGAAGGCTAGGATACCATAGCTCTCTAGGGCTCAAAGTAGTTTTACTAGTGAACTTGTCAACCTTGACTTTAAACAACAGATTATATTTTTTTAAAAAAAAAATATGTGGTATCAAATTATAAGTCAAAATAATTTAATATAGAAGTTGAAGATAAAAAAGTTCTTAATTAAGACTAATTAAATTAACTCTAGATCTCTCAAATAATCAATCATACTTAAATAGTTATTTATGTAATAAAATACAATTATGGTTGTTGGTTGATGTGATACGTTTGTGGTAGTATTTGAAACTTTTTTTCAAACTTGACTAGAGTGGTTATACTTATATCACTAAATTATTTTAAGCTTTATTCAACAAGCTAAATTCTCAACCAAATGAGCTCTGATCTCTATTGTTCGTCCTGACAATAAATATATCAGGACGAAAAATGTGGACCACAGATTATGGAAAAGTTTTGATAAGTGCATATACTTTGAGTCAAAGTATGTAAATCTAGTAGTCGACATTCTTCGTCCTGATATATTTATTGTCAGAACGAACTGATAATAGAAAATCTGTATATATATATATTACAAACTTGGGAGGTGTATTATTACCTTACTTTGTTTATCGTTAAAGCATCTCCATTGCAATGCTAAATCACTGTGTCAATGCTATAATTTAACACAAAGTAAAAAAAATATACTCCAATGCAATGCTAAAAGCTGTGCTAAATTTGACATATACTATAAACTGTGCCAATAAACTGTGCCAAATTTGGCACAGTGAATAACATATACCAAATTTGACACAGCAATAAATACAGCCGTATTTGTTGACTTTTTAATTTTAAATAATAAAAATTTAACAAACTTGGTATGAAAAATTAAGATTAAAATAATTCTAAGAAAATATTCAATGCATCTATTGAATGCATTGGTTGTATTTATTGACTTTTATAATTTTAAATAATTAAAAAAATAAAAAATAGCATATCAAATAGAATTTTGCATTGGAGACTAAAATGATGTGACAAATATAATATTTTATTATATTTCGTACCAAATTTGACATTAGCATTGACATATGCACTGGAGATGGTCTTAATGAGTGGTTGGAACTTAAAACTTGGAAAAATAAAGTTCCAAAATAGAAAGTGTTTTTTTTTTTTTTTTTTTTTTAAATATTTTTTGTCTTTTTATATGATAATGATAGATCGATAGCCAGGAGAGAGCTGCCTCATCACCGTACACGTGTAGACGGTTTCGACCACTTTTTTTTTTTTTTTTTTGTAAGGATAAGGTCTAACTATAAAGCGTGGACCAACTCAAAAGACAAAACTAAGAAAAATAAATAAATAAAAATTGGTCAAATGAGGATCGTGAAACTGAAAACTGAAAACTCCAAACATCAACATCTTCGCTTTGAATTTCAAATGGTCTGGAAACTATAAGTTCAGAGACAGCTAATAAGCTCAAAAAAGGTGACAATTTGATGGACGGTTTCGTTTTGTACAAATTTAATGGTGTTCTATGCACAGTACAAATGGCAAAACATAACAGCCCAGCCCTCAGGGGCGTAGCTCAGCTGATAGATGGACGAGTTTAGGGTTTGGACAAATAACTCTCAAGTCAGCAGCTCGAATCCTATCAATAACAAAAACTTTATTAAAAAAAATATATGATCTAGATAAATACTGTCAAAAAAAAAAAAAAAAAAACATAACAGTCTATACAAGTTTTTTCTTGTAAAATTGCTTGTATATCCTAAATTAATATATATATATATTTTTCAAAATTCCAACATTGCCCTTAAATAAAACTATTAAAATGTTGAAATTGTTATAAATATTTTGCAATTATAAAAGAAACTTCCATCCTTTTGTATTCCCACAAGCTCTATCATAATGATCAATTTTATTATTCATTATAATATAATTTATGTGTACTTAATGTAATGTGGGATTGTGAGGCTATATAAAGGGTTTCTCACCATTGTATTTTATACACTTTGTGATGAGAACAATTGAAGAATAAAAGACTTCTCTCTTTGATTTATTCTTTTTCTCTTATTATATTTTAAGTTTATGTTTTATATTATTGTTTATTCTTATTCATTTTATAACACGTTATCAGCACGAATCTCTAACCATTACAGGTTTCAAATTAAAAAGTTTCTTGTTTGAAGATAAGATGTCATATGTCACTAAATTATTTTAAGCTTTATTCAAGTATTCAACAAGCTAAATTCTCATCCAAATGAGCATCCGTACTTAACTTAGGTGGTGTGATCTCTACTTCTATATTAGTGGCGGGATTTAAGTCTCATCATATTTATACGGAGTAATTACACAAACGTTCCCTGAGTTTAGGTCTAATTACACATATATGGATTTTTTACCAAATATTATCCAAACATCTCTTACTGTCAGTTGACTTCCATCCAAATTAACGATTGACTAGATTTTTAGTATTAAAAGTCCAAAATACCCTTAGTTACTTATTTATACTTTATTTTGTTCCCTTGAAAATAAAATAAAATATATAAAAATGCAATAAAAATCTTTTAATTATATTTTTTTCAATCAAATTTTAAAAGACAAAAATATATAAAACAAAAAATTTAGAATTTAAAAAAAATATATAGAAAAAGGAATAAAGGAAATTTTTTAAGAAAAGAAATGGAGAACAGGTCTCAAATATGCAATTGTTGGGACTTGAATCCACAATCATGTAAAACAAAACTAGATTTTAAGTTTTTGACATTAAAATACAATCATTAATTTATTGATGATTGAAAATTGAATATAATTGTGGAATCTCATTTATTGCTAAAAATCTTGTGGCTTTGATGGAATCCTATTGATGATTGAAAATTAAATATAATTGTGGTTTATTGGTTTATGAATCATCAATAATGATTGTATTTTAATGTTAAACTTAAAATCTAGTTTTGTTTTTCATGATTGTGGATCCAATTCCCATCAATGGCATATTTGAGATTGATTTATTCTCCATTTCTTTTCTTAAAAATTTTCTTTTCTAATTTTTTCTAATTTTTTTTAAAGTCTAAATTTTTGGTTTTATATATTTTTGTCTTTTAAAATTTGTTTGAAAAAAATATAATTAAAAGTTTTTTATTTGCACTTTTATATAGGAACAAAATAAAGTATAAATAAGTAATTAAGAGTTTCTTGGACTTTTAATACTAAAAATCTGGTCAACGGTCAGTTTGGATAGAAGTCAACTGACGGTAAGGAATGTTGTATAATATTGGGAAAATTGCACAAACTTACCCTAACGTTTCCCATTATGGCATAATATTCAACTAATGCCTTTAATTGCACAAACAACCCCTCATTTTAGTCAACTTCAGTTAAAAATAGCCATTGACTATGATTTTTTTTTTAAGTCCAAAATTGCCCTTGCACTTTATTACAAAAAAATCTTAATTGCCCTTTATTTAAAACATTATCTACTTTAAATTATTAGAATATAAAAAATAAATACTAAATATAATCCTTTTTAAATTAAAAAAAAATCAAAAATAATATATTAAAAACAAAACAATTTAAGAAAACGTTATTTTGAGAAAATACAATTTAATAATATATTAAAAACAAAACAAAAAAAAAATGTTATTTTGAGAAAATATAATTTAAAATTATGCAAGTCCAATATGAATAGTGGTAATGTGCTACATATTTTTAAAATTTAAAACATATATTTTTTTTATTTAAAAAGGATAATGTTTAGTATATTTTTTTAAAATTTTTGAACCAAAATATAATGCGTAATGTATATTGAGTCAAATTATTTTGTCTTATAGAGATGAACATTGAACAAATTTTTGGTGCTACTGTATTTTATTATGACAAATTATTATATTTTTATTTCAAACTCTTGATGATTTTATTTATATTTGTGTTTAGAATACTAAACATAATCCTTTTTAAATAAAAAAAAAATTCAAAAATAATATAATAAAAACAAAAAAAAATTAAAAATATGTAACACATTACCACTATTCATATTGGACTTGCATAATTTTAAATTATATTTTCTCAAAATAATTTTTTTTTTTTTTTGTTTTTAATCTATTATTAAATTGTATTTTCTCAAAATAATGTTTTCATAAATTGTTTTGTTTTTAATATATTATTTTTGATTTTTTTTTATTTAAAAAGGATTATGTTTAGTATTTATTTTTTATATTATAATAATTTAAAGTAGATAATGTTTTAAATAAAGGGCAATTAAGATTTTTTTTGTAATAAAGTGCAGGGGCAATTTTGGGCTTTAAAAAAAAAATCATGGTCAATGGCTATTTTTAACCAAAGTTGACTAACATGAGGGGTTGTTTGTGCAATTAAAGGCATTAGTTGAATATTATGCCATAATGGGAAACGTTAGGGTAAGTTTGTGCAATTTTCCCTATAATATTTGGTAAAATGTCCATATGCGTGTAATTAGGCCTAATCTCGGGGGACGTTTGTGCAATTACTCCTATTTATACACACACACACACACACACACACACATATATATACACTGAAATGTTCAAGTCAGTGTGCACGATATAACTTCATCAGTACATTGGATGAGGTCCATTAGATTTACATACTTTGACTCAAAGTATATACACTTATCAAACCTTTTCTATAATCAGTGGTCCACATGTATTGATACTAATGTAGTTATATCAGTGCGTACTGATGTGAATAGGACCGTATATATATATATATATTATAAATAATATCTTCATAAAAATTGAAGCCCCTATTTATTTGTCTTTTTTAAGATCTAAGTTCATGCTTTGATTGTTTTGCCCGATAATCGACACTGTCGTCATATTGAATCGTTTTTCAAACTTTTCATAAAAAAACATCATGTATCTTAATTATTAAATCAAGAATGTAATACTTAAAAATAAAATAAAATAAAATAAAATAAAATAAAAACCAAGAGGAAACATTCTAATGAAATCACACAATGACACAAGGTAGAATCCCCGTATTATAAAAAGTATGAATTCTCAAAAAATAAATAAATAAATAAATAAATACTAGTCATTTGTTTACAAACTTGGGACTTGGGAGGTGTATTATTATCTTAGTTTGTTTATCGTTAATGAGTGGTTGAAACTTGAAACTTGGAAGTTCCAAAATATAATATTTTTTTCTTTTTTTTTTTTAATTTTTTAATTTTTTTTTTTTTTTTGTGTCTTTTTATATGATAATGATAGATCGATAGCCAGGAGACAGCTGCCTCATCACCGTACACGTGTGGACGGTTTCGACCAAATTTTTTTGGATAAGGTCTATTATAAAGCGTGGACCAACTCAAAAGTCAAAACTAAGAAATAATAATAATAATAATAATAATAATAATAATAATGAGGACCGTCAAACTGAAAACTCCAAACTCACAACATCAACATCTTCGCTTTGAATTTCTTTTTTTCTTTTTTTTTTGCACTTTTCGCTTTGAATTTCAAATGGTCAAGTTCTGGAAACTATAAGTTCAGAGACAGCTAAGCTAAAAACAGGTGACCATTTGATGGACGGTTTCGTTTTTGTACAGTGTATGGGATGTGGGGTCGAATTTATAGTTTCAATTTACAAATTTAATGGTGTTATATGCACAGTATAAATGGCAAAACATAACAACCCAAAGGCGTAGCTCAGCTGGTAAATAGATGAGTTTAGGGTTTTGGTAAATGATTATCAAATTAGCGGCTCGAATCCTACCAATGGCAAATAAACGAGTTTGGGGTTTGAGCAAATGACTCCCAAGTCAGCGGCTCGTATATATCCCAAATTAATATTTTTTTTTTCAAAATTCCAATATTGCCCTTAAATAAAACTATTAAAATGATGAAATAAATTTTAGATACACCTTATATATCATATTAATACAATCTTTAATATTTAAAAAATGTATAATATATTTTGACCGAATTATCAACTATTTACTAAATAAAAAACTTAAATAGTGATTATTTTAATTAAAAATGTTAAATAAATATTATAAATATTTTAATTAAAAATGTTAAATAAATATTATAAATATATGTATAAAAAGAGATGCAAGTACAAACGCAAAGTTTTTGACAGAGTAAGTATTGTCACTCTTTCCTCGTGCCATAAACCCAACAATTGAATCAACCTGTGTAAGGAGTCAAAGGACTAATGAGTATGCCCCAAAAGTTTCCGTCCACTAAC
Source organism: Acer saccharum (assembly GCA_030490815.1). Taxonomy (NCBI): domain Eukaryota; kingdom Viridiplantae; phylum Streptophyta; class Magnoliopsida; order Sapindales; family Sapindaceae; genus Acer; species Acer saccharum. Next base: position 10,529,693 of record CM059870.1, read on the forward strand.
AAAACAAAAGACATAAAATGGGCAAATGTCATGTCATGTGTGTGCACATCCCCCGCTTACTAGTACACCATTGTTTTTGGCTAGTGCTTAGTTGTGCACAACAATGTCAGTGTCCTACTATTTATTGCTTTTGGAATCAGATTTTGTCTATTTCTGGCAACTCAAATTCAAATGCTGTATGACATCAGACATCCCATTTCTTCATACCAAAATTTCTAGGGAAAATCGTATTTTAGTCCCTGATGTTTGTTTTAATCCGTGTTTAATCCATGGATTTTTGGAATTGTAATTTTTAATCCATCATTATTCTGACAATAGGGATTATAGTCCCTACTGTCCAATTCTGTTAGGGTTCCGTCAAGTCAACAAGGGTCAACAAGGGTAAATAGGTAAATTTATCAGTGGGGACAGGAAGGGTAATTAGGATTGAAGGCTATAAAGGTAATTTGATATATATAATTAATAATATATTAAATAAAAATAAAAATAAAAAACAAATAAATAAATAAACAAAATCAATAAATACTAAAAATTAAAAAAGAAAAAACAAAATAAAATCCTCTCAATCTCTCATCTCTACGATCACCCATGCCCAAAATCACCCAAACCACCGAATCAACCAAAACCACCCATCTCCAAATCACCCAAATCACAACATCGAACTGCAGCCGTCGCGAATCAATCTCCGCCGCTGTCGCACAACATCACACCAAATCACAATCAAACCCAGAAATTGAACCGCCGCCGTGGCGAATCACACCACCACAATTTCTCTCTTCTCGCTCTCTTTGGTCCATCTGGGTCGAGTCTTTGTTCTCGAACCGCCTCTGCTCTCTCTTCTCACTCTCTCTTGTCCATCTCGAACCACCAATATTCTTTCAACCAAAACCACCCATCTCCAAATCACCCAATGGCGGCGAGAATCTCAGTGATAATAGTGATGATTGCTGCAGCCTTTCTCTTCTAGGCATCTTTTGCTAGAGCTTCTGAGACAAAGCCATAAGCTACTTTTGTCAAAAAGACCATCTCTTCCCATAAGATCGTCATCTTCTCCAAGTCTTATTGCCCGTACGACTTTTCCTCTCTATTTCATTTTCTGAATCATATTTATATAATAATTTCTTTTTGAGATCTGAATTTCATTTCAGGGTTTTGCTAGTTGTTTGAAATTGATACGTGCTTGCTTATGTTTGCATTTCTTATGAATGCATATCTGATTATGGTATTAGTAATTTCTCAAAAAAAATATCAGATTTGAAGAGATTTTAAATTTATGTGTTTTTATATTTGATTATGGTATTAGTAATTTCTCAAAATGTTCATATAAAAATGAAACATTCATTTTTTAGGTTATTTTCATATAACTTTTTCGATGGTTTTAGGTTTTCAAATGCATTCTTAATACCTTAAAAATAAATTATACATTTTCTATTTCATTTAAAATTCATTTTTCAAAAATAATTTATAAAATAATGCTATTAGCCACATACTTTAAAATTCCAGATTTGAAGAGATTTTAAATTTTTTCCCAAATTTTCCATATCTGGAAAATAGTTATAACAAAATTATTTGTGCTTGAAAGAGATCTGGTCTCTCAAAATCTCTTTCTTTAAAAAAAAAAATTCAATAATTATTTATATTATAATCAGTGCTTGGTTTTAAATAGTTTAAAATATATAGTTTTATTTGATTTGTGTTTTTGTTCTTGGAATTAAGTTATGTTTTGTGTTGGTTGTTTGTGATGAAGAAATTGATGGATTGGTGATGATATTGAAGATGAAGATGAAGATGGAGTTTGTTGATGTTGAAGATGAAAATTGGGATAGAGGTTTTATTTTGATTTTTTATTAATGTCATTAATTTTTTGTTTATAATTTGTAATAAAATAGTTTTTGTTTTAATTAAAATGGTCTTTTTAGTTAAAATTTAAATAAGTCACACATAAGACAAATTTAAGGGTAAAACGGTCTTTCAAAGGGGATCAGCAAGTCTTAGGGGTATTACAATCATTTCATATGTCTGACATGGCAGAATCTGTCTTTTGACAGATTCTGTCACAGAAGGACTAAAAATTATAATTTTAAAAAACCGTGGACTAAATACAGATTAAGGCAAACTATGAGGACTAAAAGGCAATTCCCCAAAATTTCTAAGAAATTTCAACCCTAGTCAAGTCATAGTGTACTATAAGCCTGAAATGTGCTAAAAATATCGATAACTATTTATTTTATATTTTAAAACATTAATTTAATCGACCTCTTCTTAATCAATATGATCATTTTCAATGAACTTAAAAAGTAACAGATCCATCTATTTATTCAAACTGGATTTGTTTATCCTTGATCTCACCCAAATTTAGTGAGAACACTATTGGGTATAACTCGAATTTCCAATGGTTACCAAACGAGATTCAACCAATGCAAAGATTTCCTAAAGACGTGGGAAAATGTTTGGAAGTAGGAGATCGTGTTTGAGGGAGGCTTGAAGACCGAAGAAGAACTAAAGAATCGGATTCTGATAGGAATTGCAGTGTGGATCACGGTACAGACAAAATTGCACAGATAGTAGCGCAAACCGCGGTACATTCCAGTGAGATCACGTGGTGTAGACCGCGGCATAGGCAAAAGGCACCAACTGCGGTATTCTGAGCGATGGATTCCAGAGATCGTCTGCAGTGTAGGGAGCGAGTTGCAAACCGTGGCCCAAACTGTGGTAATAGCATATTTTACCTAGATCAGGAATGTTGCATGGAAATAGGAAAGGTTTTCTTCTGGAAGTTCTTGTGCTTATCGAAAAAGGAAAAAAGAGTTTGTCTTCATACTAAATAGGAAAGTCTTGTACTTGAAAGAAAATGATTTCTCTTTACAAGAAGATTTATCATAAAAGAAAATATTATTTATCTGAAGCAAGTAAGTCATATATATAGGAATAGGATTTCTTTTTATCTTAAACTTCTTGTAACTCATATAAATAGACCATAATAACTAGGTTATTATGTGTGGAGTAAAATAGCAAATACTAGAGAGATCTCAAAAGAGTGGGCATTAGGTGTAATTGGGTTTGGGGTATTTTAGAGAGAGAAACCTGAGTGTGTGGTTGTAAAAATTTACTACATAGTGGAGCTTTCTCTTGTCGTCCTGATAGTTGTGGTTTTTTCCCTTCTTAGTTTCCATGTAAATTCCTTGTGTTGTGATTGGATTGATTGCTTTATTTCTTCCATCTTATTTTTCCTTATTATTGTTTGTTTGTTGCTATCTAGCAACGCTTCCTCGTAGTGATTATTACTAACAACTGGTATCAGAGCCTCAAGTTGCCTAATAGCAGTTTAACATACGGTATGATTGGAATGATGGGTTTGATGAAATTCAATATTGAGAAGTATGATGGAAAAATCAACTTTGGCTTGTGGCAAGTTCAAGTCAAGGATTCGTTAATCCAATTGGGATTACACAAGGCGTTGAAGGGCAAGTCAAACCCTAGAAACCCTAGAAACCCTAAAAACTCTGGAGATTCTAGTAAAGATGCGGTGGTACTAGTTCTGGAAAATCTGTGATGAGCGATGATGATTGAGAGGATTTGGATCAAAGGGCTGTGAGTTCGATATGATTGTGCCTAGCAAATAATGTTCTTATAAATATTCATGGAACATATTCAACGAAAAAACTTTGGGAGAGGCTTGAAGAACTGTATCAAGCGAAGAGCGTCTGCAACCATTTTTACCTGAAGGAGCAATTTCACTTAGTGCGGATGTCTGAAGGTATGAAGGTTTCTGATCATCTAGGAGATCTCAATGGAATTATTTCAGAATTAAAGTTGATTGGTGTTAAGATTAATGAGGAACAAAGCGTTGAGATTCATCTGGTTTCTTCCATTGTCCTATGCACACATGGAGCCCATATTGATTCATGGGGGTCTGACTATAAGTCTTAGGGATGTGACAAGTAAGCTAATCTTTGAGGAAAGAAGGCTGAAGAGAGAAGGTAAATTTTTTGATAACTTTGCCTTATTGGTTAATAATAGAAAGAAGGGGAACTCTGAAACTATATAACATGTGTCTAAAATACCTAGAGGGGGTGAATATATTTTAATCAAGTTAATTACCAACTTTTCTTGATTAGTTAATATTCCAAAAATCACCCAAATTAAACAAAAACAATCACCGAAATTTAAGTGCGGAAAACAATAAATTGCACGTTGATTGATTTACGTGAGAAACCCTCCAATTGGGCAAAACTCATGGGCTATTGTGCTAGCCACACACGATCCTCAAATCCACTATTTGAATGAAAGTTTATAACCTAGGTTGACCTCAAGTCAAATCATACTTAGTCACTAACCCTTCCACTCTACCCAACAGACCTTTAATAATGATCTTAAACTTACTTGCTTGTGCACTAAACCACTTAGTCACAAGGCTTAACTCTCAAGGAAGAGGACACAACCTACGTGAATATTAAATGCATAAATGATAGGTTAACACATAAATGCTTGTCTAATCATGTATGAACATGCCAAGCAATCCTAGATACCGTGTTCCTACATATCATATATAAAACTTAGCTATATAAAATAAATGCAATCATAGATGCAATATCTATCATAATACAACAATCCACAAACAACACAAAAATCTCAACTTGAAGCTAAGAATTTAATCTAGATGCAAACAAGTCATAAAAGAGATTTCTTATTAAGCAAGAACACTAAGATGAATGAGAATGGTGCTCTACTTACCAAGTGATGTGTGTTGATGATGACTCATACAAGAACATTACCTAGATGATGCTAGATGATGTTGGATTCATGAATGAATGAAGGGTATTTGGGTTTTGGTCAATAAAGAATGAATCTTTGTGGTTTTTATTGCAAGGCACTCTTAAGCTCCCGAAGATATGAATTTCTAAGCTCTAATTCAGCCAAGAAGAGAATACAACATATATATATATATATATGAAGCCCTAGCAAAAGAGACGTCGTTTTGAGGTAAAGACTCAAAAATGGTCAAAACCGTGGTGAGTGCCGTGGTATGGACAAAGTGTCTACACCGCGGTACACACGGCATGGAGGCTTTGGAAAACTTCACAGTGGGGACCGCTCCAGAGGCAAGGTGCACCAACCGCGGTAGGCACAATGAAAAACATCAGAGGCTACATTTGACAAGAACTGCGGTTCATGCAATGTGCACCAGCCGCGGTACCCAAGACGATACAAACCGCAGCAAAGAAAAAAACTCTCTTTACAAAACAACAAGGCACACCTAATCTAAATGAATGTTGTGCAAATGTGAAGTGAGAAAGTAAACATGCATGGGAATGGATATAATCATGAATAAGCACCAAGCATATAACACACACAAGAATATACAACATGTGAAAATGCAATCATAGAAATGCAATATGAAAGTGTGTGTGTGCAACTAGCCTCTTCAAAGGGGTTAAGCACAAGTGATATACCTTCAATGAGCACTTAAGCTTGAAGGGCTTGAATTCTATTTAAGCTTGATCATGAGCAATGAAGCCCTAATCTACCCTTACATATTTAAACCCCAATTGTGGTTTGTCAACGAAATAAGTCAATCAAAATTGAGGAATTTACAAAATCCAAGAAAGTAGTCAATTGTTGGAACTGAGGACATACGGGTCATATGAAGAAAGATTATAGCAAAAAGGCAAGTGAGGCTAAAGGCTCCAAAAAGGGGGATTCGTAATCGCCTCTTTTGAGTATAACGACTACAACGATACCCCCTAAAGGGGCATGGACATCCTCATGGCATGACCGCTAGTTGCCATGGAAGAGGATGTATTGCTGATAGTGGGTCCACAATTGCACACATGCATTGGTTAGGAAAGTGATGCAAGGTGTGTGGTGGATAAGAATGTCGATGGCTAATGTACTCCCAAAAAATCCTAACATGGGGAGTTGCACCAAAATTTCAGCAAGTAATTTCGACATGTGCCGGTGAAATCTTAGGATAGGTGTTCCTAAGTGGTTATACCTCGTGGTGGATATGTTGATTCTCAGTTTGAGAGTCGTAGCTGAGGATGGAGTTTTGAGAATTCTCGTCATAAGGGAGGATTGGTAGGTATGGCTCAAATTTCCAATGGTTACCAAATGAGATTCAACCAAAGCGGCAACTTCCTAAAGACATGGGAAAATATTTGGAAGTAGGTGATCGCATTTGAGTGAGGGTTGAAGATCGAAAAAGAATTGAAGAATCAGATTTTGAAAGAAATCGCGATGTGTACTATGGTACAGACAAAATTACACAGACAACGGTGCAAATCGTGGTACATTATAGTTTGATCACGCGGTGTAGACTGTAAAAGGCACTAACCACGGTATTCTGAGTGGTGGATTCTAGGGATTGTCCGCAATGTAGGGCGCGGGTTCCAAACCGTGGCCCAAATCACGATAATAGCCGATTTTGGCCAGATCAGGAATATTGCGTGGAAATAGGAAAGGTTTTCTTTTAGAAGTTTTTATGCTTATCGGACAAGGAAAAAGCATTTGTCTTCATGCGGAATAGGAAAGTCTTGTGCTTGAAGGAAAATGATTTCTCTTTACAAGAAGACTTGTCATAAAAAAAAAAATAGTATTTATATGAAACAAGTAAGTCTTGTACGTATAGGAGTAAGATTTCTTTTTATCTTAAACTTTCTATAACTCATATAAATAGACCATAATAACTAGGTTATTATGTGTGGAGTAAAATAGCAAATACTAGAGAGATCTCAACAGAGTGGGCATTGGGTGTAATCAGGTTTGGGTTATTTTAAAGAGAGAATCATGAATGTGTGGTTGTAAAAATTTACTATATAGTGGAACTTTCTCTTGTCGTCCTGACGGCCATGGTTTTTTCCCTTATTGGGTTCCCACATAAAATCCTTGTGTTTCGCTTTATTTCTTCCATCTTATTTTACTTGTTATTGTTTGTTTATGACCATCTGGCAACGCTTCCGCGTAGCGATTATTGCTAACAAACACACACCACCCCAGTCCCTATGTGAATATATGTTTTTTTTTTTTTCTTTTCTTCTTGATCAATATGATCATTTTCAATGAACTTGAAAAGTAACAGATCCATCTATATATTCAGATTTGATTTGATTGTCCCTGAACTCACCCAAATTTAGTGAGAACACACACCGCCCCAGTCCCCACGTAAATATATGTTTTTTTTCCTTTCTTCTTGATCAATATGATCAATTTCAATGAACTTGAAAAGTAACAGATCCATCTATATATTCAGACCAGATTTGATTGTCCCTAATCTCACCCAAATTTAGTGAGTAAGTAACACATACCACACGCCTGTTTTTTTTTTTTTTTTTTTTTTTCCTTTTTCATCTCTCAATATTAACCGCTAATATCAAACAAGGGAGAGTTTTAACCAGAGAAACAATTATACAGGAATTGCCTATTATTTATACAACAGAAACAAATCAAGGAGACATAACGCTTGATGGTTCTTTTTTTTCGCATCTCTGCCCCTCATCAAGAATCACCGTACACCACTACTACAACCAATTGAGTGCATACACAAATCTACCAAAAGGTCAGAAATATAATCTTCCCAGAGCTAATAATATCATCGGTCAGAACAAAAATGTTGAACAAAATCTTCCACCTAATCGTCATCCTCCGAATCTGCATTATGTTAATAAACCTTCAGCAAACTAATAATTAGGTGCTAGACAGCTCAGAGAGGTTTTAGAAATCTCCTACAGGTATAACAGAAAATGAGAATCAATTTATACTGAATACTTTAAAAGGCTCACCGGATCTTATGTCTTCTCCGACTTTTCCCCTATTTTTCAGTTGTCGCCTGATCATCAAGCATATTAGAATCCACCAATATATGTGGAACACCAATAGCATCAGTAACATTGTATTGAAACCATAGTAAATGAATGTAGGGTAACTCTCAGACATGTTCAAGACCTCCAGAAGATCATAGCTGGAAAATGTCAACCCAAAAAAGCAGGATTAGTACAAGGAGCCACAGTATGTATAGACAAATGAAATGAAGATAAATAATTCATCATGCAGGCGAACCTTGTAGATCTGATGACCCAAAACGGAAAGAATATAAGTCGTAATACGAGCCATGATACAGCGAATAATCCAAAGAATGCACTTGCTCCAAGCTCCTTCTCAGAGTACTTCAAAACTTTGGCAGCCTCCATAAATACATCACTTGTATCATGTAGGGCGAGAATAATAGAACCAATTTGGAAAAAGCTACAAGTAGAGAAAGCATAACTTTTATTCTCACTCGATATCCATAAAGCTTTTGCCTAATTCTAATATACTTTAAACACCAACCAATAAAGAGGCAGAGGAATGTTACATTGTCAAGGAATCAGTTTTTCTCTTTAAAAGAGTTATCTTAGATTACATGCTAAAGATAAACCGATAAGAAAGAAATTTCAGCAGATTTTTTTTTTGCAATTGATGCTCAAAATTGAGCTTGAAGTTTAGATTCATTTAAAATTTGACACTATAAAAATCATTTACAAAAGACGGTTGATGTGATCTCAGCTAATGAGGGAAAAGAATAAGGTAAGACTAACAACATAATTAAAATAAACATGTAACAATTGAAATGTCCAAAAAGTTTAAAAGAAACCTAGCATGTATGATTTCTTATGAAGTATAGCTATGTAGTATAACATAGCCAATAACGTACTACAAAATAAGTGTTACCAGAATGTTCAATGCCACAAAGATTAGAATAATAGTATCCTGGAGGAACAATGAAGACTGGTGTGAGAAATGGAAAATGACTCGTGTAATCTCATTTATAAAGAAATATGTATGGATCTGTCCATGCATATTGCTCCAAATCCACCCCATAAGTCTTCACTTCATATACAAGTACATGCTACACCACCAATATTAATCGCCCATATAGTATTACTGAGAACTCCCACACATGGTGCTCCAACTCTACCCCAAAATGCAACAGCTTACGGACAATCGATTACAATGTCATATGACTAATAAAATGGACATATTTATAGATCAGGAGAAACTAACAATGATAATATCTGAACTAGCTATTCAATTGTTGCAAATTCATATAATCAGTTTATTAACACAAATGGATTTATCTTATTATCTGGCTGCTAAATTTTAATTTTACTTTCTTATAAAGCATGAACCCATTGTTCTTGCCAAGAAGTATTGAAGTTTTTTCACGTTCAGCAAACAACCAAAATATACTCACAGTATACTTCATTATCATTTGTGATATTTAACCTTTTATTAAAAAGATTCATTATAAGAATGTTGAAGAATATGGTCAACTTCCAAAAATGATCCTATAACTTCTCAACTAATTACTACGATGAGATAAATAATAAAAATATTTTTGCACATCCCTGGCTCAGGTTAAACTTGTGCTACATGGCTGGTACATGTTAATTAAACAAAAAGGCATGCACAGATTAGCTCTATGGTATCCGTAAATCAAAACTAAAAGATTGCAAAGACAAATATGGACGCAACAAGTGAATCCAAAAGTAGAACTGGATAAGAATCAACAAAAAATAGACTTGTGACTTAATGATATTTATTACTAGCTTGCCACTCAGTATATTTAGACAAAAATAAAGATTTATTACCTAGTAAAGTATGAGTAGCCGATCAGGAGAGAAGTAATTACATGATGAGACATCATCACAGAGAAATCCTTCCTTCGAGTCTCCCATGTAAGAAGGGCAGCAATGCTATAGATGTAAAACCCAAGTTGGCACATGTAAAAAAGCTTTATTGGAAGCCTGAAACGGAAAAAGTCATGATTCAGACAATTTAGAAGAAGAATCACCTTATATTGACTACAGAACTCAAGTGTTAGGTGCTTCAAAAAAAATTCTCATGTGTTAGGAACTCTCCCAAATTTAGAACCAATACATTGACACAAAATGAAAAGATAAATCGATAATAAGAAATAGGCACGTGTAAGTGAGGAGACAAAAGATATATATTCCAAAACACACACAAAAAGATTCATTGCTTGACATCCAAAATATTATCCCAGCAGAAGGGCACTAAGTGCAGTATTGGATGCAGTCTTCAGATCGAAGCAGAAAGATTGCAAAAACTTGATAGAAGCACATACTTAGCTAAATTATGTGCTAATTCATTTGTACATGAAGATACATGATTTTTAAATATACAATGAATTATACAAATCTAATAACACAAGTAGATCTGCAAACCTTCAAACTTTTCATGGATATGAAAGACTAGAAAAACTAGAGTAGGTATAATAGTAACCAAATCCACCTTGAAACTAATGGTGAAAAAGATACATGTTCACCCATCTAGTAAGAAATTAAGATTAGACAAAAGAAATTTCTGTCCTATCTAGCTTAGTTCTGGAAACTAATCTAGAAAGAAAGAAAAAAAGAAACAGAAAACAAAAACAAAACTAGAGTTTAAGTCACGGGGGTCATTATTGTGAGGGGTAGTGAGCTAATGGCGTTTTCAACTAAAAATTAAAAAGAAAATAAGGGGAATATTTCCATTTCAAGGCACTTGATTCTTTAAATCAAAATGGAATTTCAATTTATAACTAAGGAGCAAAGAGAGGCGTTAAAAAATAAAATGAATGTTGTCATTTCAAACATTAAATCCAACAAGCAGAACTATGCAGACAAGGGACCAGTGTGCACTAACTAAATCTATAGTATTCATCAATCCAGTACCAGTAGTTAGAGTGAAAATGCAAGCTTATGTTATACTCACGTCAATTCTTGATTTGGCCAGCCCTTGAAGTATAATTTTGTATCTGTGAACCATGGCTCATGATATGCAAATTTGAGAATCCAAAATTGGACAGTTGCGTAGTACGTCAGCTTCCACAAAGATTCTGAAATTTTTCCAACTTTCGCCCTTATAGCATCATTCATCTTCAAAGGGACGGCTCTTTTACTCAACAACCAGATGCCCAGCCTCTAAAAGGAGGTGAAGAATTATGGCACATAAACAAAAAAACCAGTGTTAATATAACTGATACAACTGCACACATTCAAACCAAAAGTATTTATATAAAGGATCAATGGTATATATTATCACAACCAATATGTGAACAGAAGCATTGCTCCTTCCATCGAAGAAACATATATTTATGTTCTTTGTTGGAGAAATTTAGACTAGAGGCAGCACACCATTAGAGAAGAGGGTGGAAAGTCTCAATTACTGAAAATTTAAATGGAGGAAAACGAAATAACACTATATAAATTCTGGTAGTCCAAAATACTATTATTCACTGGATTAATGTCTTAGGATGCATCTATTCAGGAAAGAAGAATTGGGAACTGTGCAAAAATCATAAAATACTTTTCTTCGTCATCATGCCATCTAAACGACATCAAGTAAGAATTAGGAACCATAAAATAAGAATTGATATTTGGCTTCATCATTATGCAAAAGGTATCTTGGAGTAAATCAAATTCTTCCAATAAATGTGACTAGTTGCCTTTTCAGTTTTCATATACATCGCCAAGGCACCAACAACCCATTTCCATCCACAGTCCATCCTTGCTCGTCAATGATTGGGCTCCTCCATGACCATCAAGGCATCAAACATTTAATTCCATCGGAATCGACTAGCTAAAAAAGTTAAAACGAGGATGAATTAAAAAATGTCCATTAGTGTCTGTACAGAATTCCCCTGCTACCCAGCCTCAAGTATACAGGAGAATATATCAATTACTCCAACAGAAAAGACCCTATATCTAACTGGGTCTTTCTACTTTTTAACAGTGCTAAACAGAGAAAAAATAAAAATCAGGCGCTAGCATTCACTTAAAACATCATTGGTCAAATCCTATGGTTCCTCATCCTTGAAAGAAAAAGTTCCTAATTGCCTCCCAAAAAGAAAAAAGGAAAAAAAAAAAAAACTAAAGCCCATGCTATAAACATATCCTGCACTCACCTCAAACATTAGAGTATACAATTATATTACCAAAATAAAATAATAACATAGAAATAAATACTTCTTTGCTATCCCTTCCGCCTAACAACAGAGCATATTTATTTCATGCATTCCCTGACGACCAAACAAATACGTGTACGGAAATAAAAGCAGTTAATGCAACACAAAACCAAATCAACACTCAAGCTAGCTCCTCCACGAGCAAAATATCATGAAAGAAAAACAAAAGAAAGCAATTGTTGAAAAGCTAGAAATGTATTAAAATTAAACATTTTAAAGCAAAACTAGAGCCAATAACTAATTCAAATTCGAAAATGAAACCTAAGCTACCAAAAGGAATGAATTATTTCCGATTCAAGATTTGACAAGAAGAAAAATTCAAATAATCGAAAAACGAAACAGAGAGAAATGTGAAGAGATCTTACGCGAAAGATGAATCTATCAAGGAAGAAACTAGCGAGAACGAAACCGAAAGCGAAGTATATCGCGATGAGGAAATGCCAGGTGTGAGGATGTCCGCTTTGACTCCAGATCGAGTCCATGCTGATTCCGGGCGGCAATTCGACAGAGACGCATCAATCAATCAACCAACCGCAAAATCAAATAAATCTCATTCTCGCAACGAATGCGAGATGATTATTCAAACTCTGATGATTGTGACCTAATTTTTTCCAGATTAAAAAAAAAAAAAAGTTTTTTATTTTTATTTTTTTGGGGTTTTAATAAAAGGAGAGAATTAAAAGAATGAGAGGTCTGGGTGTGGAATTTGTTGAATTTTTGTTGATGTTGTTGGTGACTTGGTGGTGAAGATCTTACTTTGAATTGTTAATTTGTGTGCGCTTTAACGTATTTAACAAACCCAAACAAACTTCATTTTTCAATTTTTTTTTTTTTTTTAATAAGCGCCCCCCAAAACTTGTGGGTCCCAATGGTATCTCGACACGTGGCATTTTAGCTGTTACTGGACCCACTTTCGATTTTTTTATTTTGTTTGATAGACAAATCCCTCTCTTCATATTCATAATAATATTTTGCTGATTTGCTTCCTTATTTTATTTCAATAGAGATTTTCAAAAACAAAATTCATATCTAACATTTTATTTTTGGCCAAGAGTACTAGATTCGTTATCTTTTTTAAGGGAAAATTGCACAAACTCCCTTTATATATGCGAAATTGCAATCACCGACATTTAACCCTTTAATTATAAAGAAACTCGTTGAAAACCGTTGACTAACGTCTGAGTTAACGAATAAGGGGTAGAATTGTCTTTTCATATGTCAACAAACAATGAAAAGAAAAGAAAATTTTGAAACTACCATAAATATTTTCATAATCATGAATCAAATAATATAAAAATTAAAAGAATGAACCAAAAATTAAAATTAAAAAAAAAAAAAAAATTAAGGAAAAAGGAAAAACAACTCTACCATAAGTGGAGTGTCTTCTCCGGTACACAAATTAGAGGAAATTTGACAATCTCATTCTTGATTAGAGGAGATCTTGGTGTCCCTTAACAACTAAAGAAGATCAGATGCGAAACCTCCACTTCGTAGAAGAGACGCTCCACCAATAAAGTTGTGTTTTTCAATGATTAATTAATTTTTTTAATTACATGGGTATTTTAATCTTTTCCCTTCCTTGGTCAAAATCTCAGCTAGTCTTACCTAACGGTCAACAATTTCTAAGGATTATCTGTGTAATTAAGGGATTAATTGCTGAAAAGTGCAATTTCAAATATATACAAGGGAAGTTAGTGCAATTTTTTCTATTTTAATTGCTTACATATATACATATAATTAACTAAAAATGAACCCAAAAAGAACAGTAATGATAATATATAAATAAATTAGATTAGTTCAAACATAGTTGATATTTGTAATTAGTTAATTAATAATAACGTTAAAACGGACGGACAATTTGACAAAGGTGCTTCTAACAGCAAATGCTATGCAAATGGTAAAATCACGTCCGGTAGATTAAAAAAAAATATAAAAATCGTAATATCAAATTTGCATTTTGTTTGACATTATAATCTAAAATCATAGAACAATTTAGTTGAATAATTAACCAACCTGATTTTTCTATTGTAATTTGTAATTTTGTAAACTTGAATAAAAGGTAGGTCAGTAACTAACTCATCACAAATAATCATCAACTAATCAAGCATTCAACATTAATCCCATAATTTAGAAATAAATATCAATTTTAAATAACAGCAACACATTTATAAAAAAAAAATGTGTTGGAAGAGACTCTTTGCCTTCTCCAACGAGGGAGCAGGCAGCACTCTTCCAACCTCCAACAAATGGAGGAGCAGCCAATCTGCTTCTTTCGAAGGGGAGGAGAAGAAGACATTTCTAGTTACAGCAGTAGATATAACTTAAAACTTTTTAAATACGAAACACAGAACTTTGAGACGAGGCAATAACAAGTAAAGAGCAGAGATCATAATGGCCAACAATTATTATATAGAAGTTTCGGAGAAAAGTGTATGAGCAAAACTGAAATTTGGAACAAATATTGCTAGAGAAGATTACCTACATTCTGGAATCTCAAAGCATGCAAGATCATGACTTTAGATAAACATCACACGATAAAAGGAAAATGAAGAATCAAATGAACCAAATGAACCGACTACTAAAGCTTCTCCCAATTTCAAAAATCCAAAAAGTGCCGATGGTTCTTAACCTTGTGCATATAGATTTGGTCACCACCTAAGAGATTCTTCCCCTTGTCAAGATAACAGAGATGGACTGCTATTGTTTAATAACGGCGCTTCTTTGGGAGTCGGCATCCATTGTGTGGTTTTCGAGTTGTGTCTTCGATGTATACAATAGGATTCTGGTCTCCTCGAGAAGTACCGAAGCCTTCTCTAAAGCTCATGATAGCTTGTCTTTTCTTCTTAAAATAAGTGAAGCCATTCACCCTCATTACAACTGATTTCAACCCGAAATTTCTAGCCAATCGTCCAACGTGTTCAGCAGTTGCTTCAGCAGCATACTTTGACAGTTTCGGCCCTGCTTTTAATTCCGGCAAACATCCTGAAGAGGCACCAAGCTTCTTATTTCCTTTAGAATCCGTCACAGTAACAAATGTGTTGTTACGCAACAACTTTATGTTGACAAAATCAGCATTATGCTCAAAATTATTGTGAGAAAAATTAGGAGACCCCGTAAATCTCTTCCCATCTTCCTCTACCACCCCCCTCACGAAATCCATGGGCCTCGAACTCTTGCGAGGCTCAAAATCTTTCTGACTCGTGGAATGGATAAAGCTCCGGAAACCTAAAGCATACGGAGAAGACATGTTCCCCTTTGCAGCCAATGAACATAAATCCATCCCCGAATTTCCCAAAACTCGTGGAGGCATTTGTTTCGCACTTGCAACATTCCATAACGAAAAAAATATACTTTTCTGGTTCTCTAAATAACCTGCAGAGTGAAAACTTCTCTATTAACATCTGCCCAACCGAAATGAAAAATCGACAATTCTACTTGGTACCTCTCAAGTCTTAACCTCTAAAATTTTCTATCATTTCCTAGTTTGCTGGAACCATAAATTATTTTCTTGCTTAGACCAATTTTTCATTGTTCAATTATGTATTATAGGTTTGAAATTCAATTACTTCCTAGATAAAATCACTGAAAAAGAGCTTAAATTATAGGAATTAGAAACCCTAACAGGTGAGACCAATTTGGGAAATTATAAACTACCAAGGCGATTCACACACAAATCAAAACCCATGTCGGATTCTGAAATGGAATTAAATTCATCACTTTTTTGAATAAATTACCTTTGCCTTGCCAGTAACCAAAAAAATAAATTAAATAAAAGAGAGAGAGAGAGAGACTTACCCGGAAAACCAGAAGATACTGGTTGCAACTCAGAGACGTGATTGAGAGCTCCATAGAATCGGTGTAGAGAAGTAGCAGAGAAAGGACGAGCTTGACGAAGGGAAGAGAGGGATCGCATTTCTAGGGTTTTCACTCTTGTTGATTTTGATCGATTTTGTTTTGTGGGGTTTAGTTTTCTGGTTGTTCTTGAGAAGAAGAAGTTTAAGGCCAATCCAAGCCCGATCAAGCCCAAGCCCACTTCGGGTTGGGTTTTTTTTAGACCCGTTTAAATGTTTTAACAGTAACAGTATTTATTTCAAAAAATAAATGTTTTAACAGTATTATTTATCATGAGAGTAATGTTATATATATATATATATATATATATATATAGGCTTTCTATTGTATATCAGGATGAAGAATGTGGATAAAGCATATCAGGATGAAGAATGTGGACCATAAATTATAGAGAAGTTTTGACAAGTACATACACTTTGAGTCAAAGTATGTAAATCTAGTGGTCAACATTCTTCGTCCTAATATATTTATTGTCAGAAAGAACTGATAATAGAAAATCTATATATATATATATATATATATATATATATATAGTTTTTCTATTGTCAATTCGTTCTGATATAAAATATATCAGGACGAAGAATGTGGACCATTAAATTTACATACTTTGACTCAAAGTATATGCACTTATCAAAACTTCTCCATAATCTATAATTCGCATTCTACGCCCTGAGACGAAAAACGTGGACCATTAGATTTACATACCTTGATGAAATCACATCAATTTTTATGAATTTTGATCTGAATTTTGATCTGAATTTTCTTATAGATGATAAGTTTAATGAAATCTATCTATGAAAAAAATTTGAGAATTTTTCAACTACTGGAACTATTTATCCCGATTTTGTTAAATATAAAGACATCGGAAAAATGAGATAAATATAGGAAAATCCAAAAAATTGTTCTAGCACTTGAAAAATTCTCAAATTTTATTCATAGGTATATTTCAATGAACTTACTATATATACCTCACTTGATAATTACTATATATATATATATATTGTTAGAGATATTGTTACTATTTTCTAGGGATCTAGATATTTAATTATGATGTATATTAGGTTTCCTATTATTAGATGATTTGGTATTAGTTTCCTTCTTTAAAGAGGAAACAAATTCCTTAGATTAAGCAGTTTTTTACTGCCCATCGTGTGTGTGTGTGCGTATATATATATATATATATATTAGACAGATGTTTATTTTTCAAGTGAATAAAGTATAAACTTTCACATGGTATCAGAGCCTTCTTTGAAACCCTAATTATTATTTTTCTTTCTCTTACTGCTCTTTCCGGTAGTGTTTTTATTTTTATGTTTTATATTATTATTTTTTTATTTTTTATTTCCTCCTTCTTTTACTGCTCTTTCCGGCAGTGATCTAAATTCTGAATTCCTTACTACCTTTTTCCATAAGTAACTCCGATCTTCTTGTTGCTCTTTCCGGCAACAATCCTCATCATTCATCATGTCTAAAGAAACCGAATCCAGCAGTTCTGAAACCACCATTCTTGGCGGCAATGGTGGAGAACCTCAAAATTTCCCTTATATGTCCATTACTTCCTACAAACTTACCGGTCAAAATTACCTCCAGTGGTTTCAATCCGTCCTACTTTATCTATGCAGCAAAGAGAAAGAAGACTATATTATAGAAAAAGTCATCAAGCCCGAAGAGAAGGATGCTAGATATAGAGTCTGGAAGAGAGATAACAACCAAGTCATATCTTGGTTGATAAATTCAATGATGCCTAATATTAGTGAGAATTTCCTCATTTATGAGATAGCTACCGAGGTTTGGGAAGCAGTGAAGGAGACATACTCTCACAAGGACAACACTCCTGAATTAGTGACAATTGAAGGAGCACTTCATAACCTAAGGCAAGGGAATCTCTCGGTGACCAAGTATTACAACAAACTTCAGATTTATTGGCAGCAACTTGATGCATTTGAAAAATATAAGTGGAGTTCACCCGAACACTCTCAACAGTACAAGAAGATTATCGAGACTAAAAGAGTCTACAAACTCTGCTTGGGTTTAACTTCCAATCTCGATGTTGTGCGAGGAAGGATCTTCGATACCAAGCCACTGCCGAGTCTCCGTGAGGCTTTCTTTGAGGTCAGACGAGAGGAAAGTCGCAGAACTCTGATGCTTGGGACAGAAACAGGGGGGTTGAAGCTTCTGCTTTGGCTGCCCACAATCATCAGGAACCACGCAGGGGAGGTAGACCGTGGTGTGATCACTATAGAAAACCTGGACATTTAAAGAAGAAATGTTGGAAGATTTATGGGAAACCAGTCGATTGGAAACCAGCTAAGGACCGTGAGGGTTGAGCGAACTTGTCTTTCACCACAGGAACTAAACATTTCAGCAAAGATTAGTTGGATGCACTGCATAAGATCCTTAGCCAAACATAGATGTCTGCTTGTCCAATTGTAATTGGTACGGGTTCTATTGCATAAAAAGGTAATTTTCTTGATGCTTTGGCTGCTAACTTAGACAAATCTCAATCATGGATAGTTTATTCTGGAGCTTCAGACCACATGACTGGAGACAAAAGCATTTTTCATCAGTTCTCAGCCTGTGGTAACAGCCCTCATGTACGGATTACTGATGGAACTCTATCTAAAGTAATGCGCATTAGCAGTGTGTTTGCTTCTAAGAACCTGACTTTGTATTCTGTTTTATATGTACCTAAACTAAATTGCAACTTATTATCAGTGAGTAAACTTATTAAAAATATGAACTGTGTGGCTGGATTTCATTCAAATACTTGTGTTTTTCAGGATTTGACCACGGGGAGGATGATTGGCAGTGCTAGAGGCTGTGAAGGACTATCTTTTAGAAGTTCAAACCTCTCCTAAACTACAAGCATTAACAGCAGTGAGTAGGCCTTGTGTTATTAGCAAACATGACCTTGTTAGGGAGTCTAGTCTAGATAGTGATGTGATGTTATGGCATTACCGTTTAGGACACCCAAGTTTTATGTATCTTGCTAAACTGTTTCCTTCAATGTTCAATAATAAAAATCTTATGTCTTTCCAGTGTGAAATATGTCAATTCTCTAAACACTCTCACACAAGTTTTCCAAGTCAAACTTACATATCATCTAAACCTTTTTCCATGATACATAATGATGTTTGAGGACTATCACAAACCCCAAATATCACTAGTGCTAGATGGTTTGTTTCGTTTATTGATGATCACACAAGACTTACTTGGATTTTTCTCATGAAACACAGATCTAAGGTATCTCAAATTTTTAAAATATTTAATACCATGATTAAAACCCAATTCAATACTAAAATTCAGATTTTCACGACTGACAACGGCAGGGAATTTTATAATTCTCAGCTTGGCAATTACTTATTGTGTGAGGGTATCATTCACCAGAGTTCTTGTGTTGATACCCTACAACAAAATGGCATTGCCAAGAGGAAGAATAGACACATCCTTAAAGTTGCCCGACCCTTATTGTTTTCTACAAACATGCCTAAAAAGTTTTGGGGATATGTTGTTCTTACAGCAGCATACTTGATCAATAGGCTTCCCTCAAAGACTTTGCAGTTTTAAACTCCTAGTAAAACCCTTCTTTACTTATATCCCCAATGTCGCCTAATATCTAATTTACCATTGAAAATATTTGGGTGTACTGTTTTTATTCATCTTCATAAACACTAACAGGGTAAATTGGATAAGCGATCTGTCAAGGGGATTTTTCTTGGCTATTCTTCCATTCATAAATATTATAACTGTTTTTCTCCTCTTAATCATAAGTTTTATTATAGTATGGATGTTACCTTTTTTGAAACAAAACCATTTTTTACCAAAACCGTTATTCAGGGGGGAAATTCTGGTGAATATCAGTTTTGGAAATTTGACAGACCTAGTTTGTCAACACAAAGCCTTGAGAGTTTAGATGTGTTTTGGACTCCTAGCTTGGTTGAAATTCCTTCAATTAGTCCTCATACTCCTGAACCGAACTCTAATGAACCTCCTAATAGTCAGTCTTTGAGTGAAACTCCTAGAGAACCATTTAAATGTCATGTCTCAACTGTTGTTGATTAAAAGGATATTGTTTACACAAGGAGACGGGAAAAACAGAAAGAAGTAGTGGTTCTAACACACACTCAACCAGTGCAATCATCTGAGTCCGAACCTCAAATTCAAGAAATTGATACACAGAGCACCGGTGGCTAAGTTAAACTCCATTCGAGTTCTATTATCTCTTGCTGCTAATCTTGACTGGCCCCTCTATTAGTTAGATGTCAAAAATGCTTTCTTGAATGGAGACTTAGATGAGGAAGTGTACATGGAAATTCCTCCTGGTATTGAAAATGCAACCAATGGCAGCAAGATATGCAGGCTAAGGAAGCCCTTATATGGTCTTAAGTAGTTTCCCCGAGCATGGTTTGAGAGATTCTCTAAGGTATTGAAACATCAAGGATACATCCAAGGGCAAGTTGATCATACAATGTTCACAAAGCATTCTCCTAGTGGTTAGTTGGCTATTTTGATTGTCTATGTAGATGATATTGTGCTTACAGGAGACTTTGAGGGGGAAATACCTAGAATTAAAGGAGTTCTTGCAAAAGAATTTGAAATCAAGGATCTAAGGAACCTCAAGTACTTCCTAGGGATAAAGATTGCTAGATCGAAGAAAGGTATTGTTGTCTCATAGAGGAAGTATGTGTTAGATTTGCTCAAAGACATTGTTATGCTCGATTGTAAACCAGCTGATACACCAATGGACTCTACCACCAAACTGGGGTTAATTCAGGATAATGCTCTTGTTAAAAAGGGGAGGTACTATACATGTAGGGAAATTAATCTATAAGGTACTATACATGTAGGGAAATTAATCTATCTTTCTCATATAAGACCTAACATTGCCTTTCCTGTAAGTGTTGTTAGTCAGTACATGAACAGACACACTAAAGAACACATGACATCAGTACAGAGGATTCTGAGATATCTAAAAATGACTACAGGAAAGGGACTGTTTCTTTAAAAAAGAATATAGGAAGAGATGTTGAGGTGTATTCAGATGCAGACTAAGCTGGGTTTGTCACTAACAGGAGATCAACTTCAGGTCTTTGTACTTATGTTTGGGGAAATTTGACAACCTGGAGAAGTAAAAAGCAATCTGTTGTGGTAAGAAGCAGTGCTGACGCTGAATTTAGAGCCACGGCTCAAGGGATTTATGAAGGAATTTGGCTGAAACGCTTGCTAGTTGATTTGAAGGTTCCTATTGATGGATCTATAAAGTTGTTGAGTGACAGTCAAGCAACTATCAGTGTTGCTAAAAATCATGTTCAACGTGACAAGACTAAGGTTTGGCCCTCGGTCTCAACTTCATTGGGAGAAAGAAGGAGTTGTTGGACATTATCGCTAAGAGGGACGAGGTGAATGATAATAGGTTTCGGGATTTAGTGAGAAGGTTAGTGATAAAAAAGAAGGCTATGGGTAGTGCTTGTGTTCCAGCTTAGGCTTTAGGGGGTTGGTTTTGTTTTGTGGTGTTTTTGGGCTGCTTGCTGCAGTTTGTGTGGTGTTTGGTTGCTGGTTCTGCGGGATTTCGTTGGGTGATTTTGTGCTTTTGCTGGCCTGTTTCTTTGTTGTGTGGTGTGGCTTTTATGCCTTTGGTTTGTTGAGCTGATAGGGTTCTGGTTTCCTACTGCAGTGTGGTTTGATGAGAGGGATGGATGTAATTTTCGACTCTTGGATGTTTCAATTCTTCAGTGTGAGCTTTTGCT
Source organism: Acer saccharum (assembly GCA_030490815.1). NCBI lineage: Eukaryota > Viridiplantae > Streptophyta > Magnoliopsida > Sapindales > Sapindaceae > Acer > Acer saccharum. Next base: position 10,551,296 of record CM059870.1, read on the forward strand.
TTGTGCTTTCGTTTGGTGTGGTGGGCGTGCCTTTCAGTTCTTGGGTTTAGTGTTTGGTTGAGTTGCCTCTTTGCTTTGTTTTCTAAGGCATTTTGCCTGCTTTGTTTGTTTTTCTCTGGCTGCTCTTTGTGTGGCTTGTGCTTTGTTTATGTTGGCTTTTTGGCTGTCTTTGGCCCCTTAATAAAGTTTTGTTGTTCAAAAAAAAAAAATGACAGGACTAAGCATATCGAGATTGATAAACATTTTATCAAAGAGAATATAGAAATGGGAGTCATTGAACCTATATACACTCCTTCATCGTTACAAAATGCAAATATACTTACAAAAGCACTTCCGAGGACTGGCTTTGAAGATCTGTGTAGCAAGCTGGGTATGTTAAACATATACAACCCAGCTTGAGGGGGAGTGTTAGAGATATTGTTACTATTTTCTAGGGATCTAGATATTTAATTATGATGTATATTAGGTTTCATATTGTTAGATGATTTAGTATTAGTTTCCTTATTTAAAGGGGAAACAAATTCCTTAGGTTAAGCAGTTTGTTACTGCCTAGTGTGTGTGTGTATATATATATATATACATATATATTAGGGCTGTTTTGTACAAATGTTTATTTTTCAAGTGAATAAAGTGTAAACTTTCACACACACACACATATATTTATGGGTTAGGCTAAAACAACTTAAATTTGTGACTTCATCATCTCAACCACTCTGATAATATGAGGTTGGCCCAGTAGTTAAGCCTCTCACACCCACACCAGTTTGTGGGTTCAAGTTTCTCCTCCATACTAAAATAACCCAAATTATTATAACATTTCAAAAAAAAAAAAAAAAAAAATCTCAACCGCTTATGTACTCTTAATCCAAGAGTTATAAATGCATTTAAATCTCAACCATTGGATTAATAGTATATTAGTGATTAAGATGTTGAAGTTAAAATTTTAAATCATAAGTTTAAGTTGATTTGGCTTAACCATATATATTATATGTAGTGGCAGCGACTCGAATCAACTAAAATAGAACATTCCAACTATATATTGTGATTTATCTGCTATATGAATTGTATTCGTAATATCTTTGTTTTATTTATGGGTCAAGCTAAATCAACTTAAATTTATGACTTAAAATTTTAACTTCAACATCTTAACCATTCATGTGATCTCAATCCAATTGTTGAGATTTAAATACATTTACAACTCTTGGATTAAGAGCACATGGGTGGTCGAGAATTGAGATGTTGAAGTCAACATTTTAAATCATACATTTAAGTTGGTTTAGCCTAACCATTTATTTATTTAGATATAATTAACTCCAAATTTGGATGAAAATCAAGCGAAGATAGACAGGAATTCTTGAACTAACTACATTAATCATGTTTAAAATTATACAATCAGTCATTAATTCTATATCATGATTAAAATTTTGTAGTGGTTTTGGTGCCGGAAGCTTCAGGACACAAGGCTGATGCTGCCTAATTATTGAGGCCTGACCACAATATATATATATATGTAAAGTCACATCTTCCATTTCATTTCAAGTAATTACGTGTTATATATGTAGATGACGGACCAATTATTGATCTTGGTAGGATTCCTTTAAAGACTGAAGTCATAGTTTGTTGTAATTATTTGGACACATCTTGATGTTGGAATAATTGAGACCATAGGGTTAGGGGTGAGTCCTTTTTTTTAAGTTTAAGACGGTTCATTGGGTATTCTCCTTTATTTTTAGGTCATCTCCCTTAGACTGCCTTCAATTGTAATTCTCTTAAAAAATAAGAAGAAAAAAAAAAATGGCCATGGCCGGCCACCGTCAATTACACGGTTTAAGTGATGTGCACGTCTCCTTCTACATCAATGGTGGACCATTTTAAAAGTTTGATATTTCATTTCTAATATTATGACTGTGTATATCCTAACCGTACATATAATTTTGATCTCGATAAGACGTTTGACATTTGATAGTAGCTTAATATTGGTCCCGAGCATAGACAAACCCCTTTCTGCCCTTAAAAGTCTAGTCACCCTCCAACTAAGGGCACATGCTGTGTCCTGATTTACTTCAACCAATCACGCTGTTGACATGTGGCCCTTTTGAAACCCCTGTTGCAGACCCCCACCCCTCATGAAGCCCTCAAACCATGGGCAATTGGACATCCCATTCACTTTGATAGTGGGGTGGCTACTTTATACAACATTTCCTGCAAAAATCAATTATGATTCAAAACCTTAATCTAGTCGATGTGGATGAAAAAGATTTACCGTTATCTTTTTCTTAACTTTTATTGGTCAAAATTAAAGTTATAAAAATAAATTCTGTTATCTATATAACCTAATTTTCATTATCTCTATAGTTGCAATGCAAATTGCAATTGATAGTTCATGAGCTTTTTATTTTTAGAATTTTAATGTTCAAACTTCAAATTTTGATAGGACAATTTAATACATATCAATTGGTTGAGTTCTTCACAAGAGGAATAAGATCAAGAGAAAGGAAGATGATGAAGAAATACACAAATTTTGGGAGATCTTCACATTTGCTATTTGTTTACTTACAAAAAGGTCATGGATGGAAAAAGTAAAGTGAACTAATTCAATATTAATACATAATATATAATTAATCATATTATATATATATATAATAAAAGATCAATAAAATTGATCAAAATTACAGTTACAGCTTGAAAAATTAATTTCCTACTAGTCCTCCTCTTCCTCATTACATAATACTAACTAAATACATAAATCCACAAGCTACAAGACCCAGAAGCTCCTGCCCCCAGGGGCGTAGTTTAGCTTTAGATGGACGAGCTTGGGGCTTAGACAAATGAATTTATTTGTAAGTGATAGATAGATAACTATTTTTGGGGAGAGCTTGTAATAGACTCTTTCCAAAATCTGGCTGGGAGTCCTTGTTTAGGTATCGGAAATGGGGCATACTCAATCCCACTTTGAGAACCCACCACCTCCCACCTGCAACCAATGAGAAAACATTTAACTTTTTTCGAACCTGAAACATTATCATACTGAAAAAGCACACTATGTCACCAAACCACATCCGATAGTGTTACAAAACATAGACGTGTCTAGTAATTTAGTAGTGTTTATGCAATGAAAAAGTGGTGGTGGTGGTACCTAAATTTGGTGAGAAGATGGTGGAGTAAAATTAGAATCTCCAGCTTGGCAAGGTGATTTCCAGGGCAAGCGTGCACTCCATTTCCAAAAGGCATGAAAGTATTGGATCTTGGGGCTACCTGCAATGCATCATCCACAAAACAAAACAATCAAACTTTCCAACTTTAGTGGCCTCTAATATTCTGCACATGCATATGCCCTGCTTTTTCATGGTGGGTGAATTTAATTTCCCTTTTTCGCGTCTCTAAATTTGTAAAAATGGCTCATTTAGATCCTTAAATCGAAATATTACACACCTCGAATCTAGACGGGTCGAAAATTTGAGGGTCAGGGAAGAAATCTGGATTATGATGGATGTTCCTGAACAATGGCATCACTTTCCAACCCTTGGGGATCAAATATCCTGTCCATTAAAAAAAGAAAAGTTAAAAAAAGAAAACTTTTTTCATTTTTACAAGAAAAAGTTAGATAGAATCTTCTAAACTAGTTTGATTGAAGTCTTAACGATCACCTTTGTATTCCACATCAACCACAGCTTCTCTGTATGTAAAAGATATGATAGTTGCCATCCTCAAGCTCTCCATCATGAACTGAATTAAAATTCCCAAATACAATAATTAGATTCTTTCTTCATCAATTAAGTTGCCTTTTCAACACATTAATTGTATATATATATATATACACTTAATTACCCTATAAGTGAGGGGCATGTTCTTGGTTTGTGCCCATGTTAAGGGCTTTTGATCTCCTCCTCCTCCTCCTTCACTACTTATATGCTCTGCCTGTAACAGCAATAACCCAGAAAAAAAAATTAAACTTTGTCCATGATCATGAATCAAGTACTCATTTTCTCTGAATTATTCAAACCTTGAGAGCTTGTAGAAGGTTGTGATTGTCTTGAAGGTACTTGAGAATCCATGTAAGAGCAGAAGCTGTTGTGTCCTGAGCAGCAAAAAGTACTCCAATGATATTATCAGCAATCTGATCCTCTGTTAGAATCTGACCATCCCCATCTCTGAAATTCAAAAGATGACCCAACAGATCCGAATCCACCAATCTTTTCTCCTTCCTCTCACTAATTATCTCACTCACAATCTGGCTCAGCCTCTTCCTTGCCTGCACCACCAGAGAAAATAATCAACAATTACGTACTAATAATATATATAATTATGATTATAATAATTTTGTTTTTTTTTTTCTTACCAAGACTGCTTTGTGATAAGTAGTTCCAGGAATTTTGGTTGGAAGAGAATTGTAGCCTTTATCTACAATGACATAGTTGTGTTTGAGCTTCTCTCTAATGCTACCATCCAAATGACCAAACAATGACAGAATGCCGACATCAAAAGAGAACTGTTGTAGAAGATCAACCAAACCCATATGTTATATATGATTAGCAAACCCAAAAAAATATATATGTAAAAAAGTGAAAGGACACACATGCATGAATCACTAGCTTACTCAAAATCCCATCTATAGAAACAAAATTCCAAGCAACCCCACTTCACAAAATATGAGATATGTATAGACCTCATAATTAAGAAAAACACACATATACATATATACCTTCTTCATTTCAATGAAGGTGTTAATGACTTGGCCATGGCCTGCCCAAGAGTCCAACAGCGAAACGGCTATGTTTTCGATGTATGGAATTAGTTTCTTGATTTTCTCAGGGGACAATGAAGTTTGAACCAGTTTTCTTAGGTGGGCATGGTAGTCTCCACCGTGAAAGAAGAGTGCAGATGGGCCAATCATCTTCTCTTTGCTTTTCGGATACGTCGGCTTGAACAAGTGAGCATGACTCACCAGCACAAACTTCGCTGCCTCAGGACTGGCTAACATCACACAAGGGCAGCCAAGGATGTGTGTTTTGAATATTTCTCCATATCTGCAAATTAAAGGAAAATAATTAATCTTCTTGTAGCTAGTCACTACTACTATATATATATATATATATATTATATATAATATTGGAGATGATGATTGAAAAAAAAAAAAATTAAAGAAATGAACCTTTTCTGTTTAGTAGCAAAGAAGACATTAGGGTGTTGAGAGTACATTTGGACAGTTTCTCCAATGTAAGGCCATCCCAATGAACCAGGAGGAAGCTTAGGACCACCATGTTTGGTTTCTCTTCTAATTTGTTTCAAAATATTATATGAGAGAAAGAGGAATATTAGAACAACAACAACAGCAGCAGCAGCAGTGATCTCCATATACAAAAATGTAGAAACTGATCTCTCTCTCTCTCTCTCTCGTCTTCTTTGTGAGGTTTTGGTGTTTGAAAATATTATATGGGGAGGAACAATGAATGATGGATATGCTATATAAGTGGTGATAAAATGAATGATCAGTTTGTGAAAGAGTGAAGTGGGTGGGGGGGTTTATATAGAGTGTGAAAAGGGAAGAGGGAAGTGGATAGAGACAATTTTGGGTTTGGGAGGAAGATCGATTTTGCCTTTTGTGATGACTAATGAAGTCATTTGTCTTGTATTAATAACATAGTCAATTTGTCATCCAATATTCAATATAGAACGAATTACACTCAAATGCCGGTCTCTTTACAAACAGAAAATATCTTTACTATATAAACCGACAGACATTAACATCTTGTATCGTTAATCACATTTTATTAAAATTAATAGTGAAAAGGATATTTCTTCATTTCATTCCATTTTAATATTTTATTAAAAAAAAAAAAAAATTTAAAGATTGAGTGGATCTCGACAGGGGAGGCGAGCATGGATTAGGAATCTCTCTTTACTTTTTTTTTCCTAGACTTTTAATAATCTAATGACGTCTAAACATAACAAAAAATATACGGTTAAGATTTGATCACTTTTTTCTTTCTTATACAAGTTGGTGTTTTAATTACACTTAAAAAAAAAAAAAAATGGAAAAACAAGGTTAAGAAGAGGATCCTAACTCGACGAGCATCCCCCTTTCTCCAAACAGCCTCGTGGCAAAAAAGGTGAGCCTCTCATCTGGATCTCCATATATTTTATTTTATTTTATTTTAATCATGTTTTAGATTTTATATATATATATATATATATATATATATATATATAATCTAAAAATTAACTTTTATTTAAAGATATTTTGATAATTTTATATATTATGTCAGAAGATTTTTTGTCTTTTATAAAATCAAATTTGGTTAATGATTAATTTTAACAAACTTTGAAAAATCAAATTTGGTCAAAATTAATTTAAACAAACTTTGACTAACCTCAAGAAATTTTATATAACTCTTCAATATGGGTGCCGATGTTGCCATCCATAAATATGTTAAGCACACTCATATTTTAATAAAAAATTTAATTACAAAAATATTCCAATAGAAATTTACCAATAAGGACAAATTAGTTTAATTAAAAATAAATTAAATACTATGTACACTCATATCTTAAACTATATCTCTTTATTTGAAAAAAAAAAAAAAAATTATGGTAAACCTTAATTTTGATGATAAACCCAAATTCAGAAATAATTAGCACTATGTCATATCCATAGCTTTTCTTTTTGAATAGCATAATAGTAAGAGATGATCTAATATATATATAGTCTTTCTATTATCAGTTCGAACTGACAAAAGTTATATCAGTTCCTTGTATGTGGGCCACTGGATTTAAATACTTTGACTGACAAGTGCATACAGCCAAGTCAAAGTATTTAAATCCAGTGGCCCACATGTAAGAAATTGATATAACTTTTGTCAGTTCGAACTGATAATAGAATTTCTGTATATATATATATCCTAAGATTTTTGAAAGTGATATGATAAGATATTTTTGTTTGTTTAAAATTGATGTGAACTTTTTGATTATATATATTTTTTTATCTAAAAACTTAGAAGAACACTGTTTTTTTTTTTTTTTTTTTGAAGAGAACTCCGTTGCTTCATTATTATTTTTTTATATCAAAAGATTAATTTTATTTTTATTTGTGTTTTCGAGCTAGGATAACTTAAGAATTTATTATTTATGGAATTGAGTGTGTTAATAACTTAAAAGGGTTTATAAATAAAATGTATTAAAATGAATACATTCATTTAAATAAGGGTATTATTGACATTAAGATGAGTGCTTATACAATGATTTAATTTAAAATTTTAGACATAAATATATATGTGCTTATCATATTTATAGGTGGCAATATCTGCACCCCATCTATGTGTATTATATCACTGCATAGGAACTATATGAATTCCCTCTCCTTTCTTTTCTTTTGGGTTGTTGACTTTAAATCTATAATTTGAAAGAAGGAAAGTTATAGAGTCAGTATTAGAGAATTGCTCTATAATGAAGGTTTTTTTTTTTTTTTTTTTTTTTTTTAAATTATATAAATAAGAAATCTCAAAAGATATAAATTTGACGAAATCATATGATTCTTATTTTTTTTTTTTTAATAACATTTTATGTAAATCAAAACCCCAAAATTTAATGTGAGTGAGAAATGATTTCAAGACCTCTTGTACATATAAGAGTTGTATCACCCAACTAGATAATATCCACGTAAGTAATAAATTCTCTTAAAAAAAAAAAAAAAAATTCTTATTGCATTTTAAGCCGATCTTATCTTATTGGTAATTGTTTAATTTTAAGTTTTTATCATTTAATACATTGCTAATATATAGGACCCTTCTTTAATAAAATAGAAGGAATAGGGGGAAATAGCACCAAATGGGTTTGGTTTTGTGAGAAACTGAGAATATCACTAAGTTATTATTAGTAGGAAAGTATGTGGTGAGACTAAAATACCCTCACTTATTCTTTTACTTTTCTTTTTACTTTTTAAATTCCCCCCTCTCCCTCTCCCTTTCTCCCACTTTTTTTTTTTTTTTTTTTTTTTTTCAAATCAATGGAGGTCGTCAAAACGGTCGACTCCATTAGGGGTCGTCGAAACGACCTCTGTTTAAAAAATTTATGGCAATAAGTCTCGGTTATAAGTCTCGGGTAGGACACCCGAGACTTATTATAAGTTTTGGGTAGGGCACCCGAGACTTATTACTAGATATTTTTAGAGAAATAAGTCTCGGGTGTCCTTATAACCGAGATTTATTTCTAGAATTTTTTTTAAACAGAGTTCTTTTCAGCGACTTCTAATGGAGTCGACCGTTTCGACGAATTCCATTGGAAGTCATTTTAACCTCCATTGGAGGTTTGTTCGACCTTCATTGATGGATCAACGAAGGTTTTTGAAAAAAAAAAAAAATAGAGAGAGAGAGAGAGAGAGAGAGAGAGAGAGAGAGAGAGAGAGAGAGAGAGAGAGAGAGAGATTTAAAAAGTAAAAAGAAAAGTAAAAGAATTGGTGCTATTAAGGGCAATTTTGGCAGATTCCATTCATTGGTGTTATTTATATAAAACTTATTAACTATGTGACTTTTCTACCTATGGTTTTGGAAAGAGTGCTATAAAAAAATAAAAATAAAAATAAATAAATAAATAAATAAAACCTAAATTTTATAATGCTTTTTTTTTTTTAATTTATATAATGTGAGATCAAATGAAATTTAAGTAAAAGCAAAAATTCTCGTTGGAAAAATTCAAATTGATTGGTTAACATAATAGTAAGGCTTGTGATTTACTCCCACAAAATGGGATTTCTGAATTATATATATATATATATATATATATATATATATATTAAAAAAAAAAAAAAAAAAAAAAAAAAAAAACTACAACAACATTATAAAAGAATTAATTCAAAACCTGTTATCTTAGTTTCTTTGTTAGAAATCCTACACGGAATTAAAATAAACTAATGCTAGACTGTTTAAAATTTTACTCAAATGATGTGACAAACTGATTTATAGAAAGGTAAAATTACATATAAGTCCCACTTTTTTGGCAATTTGTCACATTTATAAATGTCTTTCCATATTCATCACTTTAGTCCCTATTTTTTTTTTTTTCCAAAACTCATCACTATAGTCTATTTTGACTAAATATTTGAAAGTCAACTATTTTAAAACCTGTGAAAGTATATTTTTGCCCTTATTACTATTTAATTTAGCTAAAATGGTTTTCTTAGCCTTAAATTAAAATGAAAAATAATAAAATTCTCAATAATAAAATCTTAAATAAATAATTAAAAAATCAATTATTTTTTTCTTATTTTGTATTTTTTTTTCATAATGGATTTTTATTTAGCTAAAATGATTATCTTAGCTTTAAATTAAAGTGACAAACAATAAAATTCTCAATAATGAAATATTAAAAAAAATAATATTACAAAAACAAATTATGAAAAATAATCATTTTAAGCTAAGATAATCATTTTAGCTAAATAAATATCCATTATGAAAATAAGAAAAAATTAATGGATTTTTTATTATTTATTTAAGTTTTTTTTTAATATATTTATTTAAGATTTTATTATTGAGAATTTTATTGTTTTTTATTTTAATTTAAAGTTAAGATAATCATTTTAGTTAAATAAATATCCATTATGAAAATAAGAAAAAATTAATGGATTTTTTTATTATTTATTTAAGATTTTATTATTGAGAATTTTATTATTTTTTATTTTAATTTAAAGCTAAGATAATCATTTTAGTTAAATCAAATAGTAACAAGGGTAAAAATGTACTTCAAAGATTTTAAAATAGTTGATTTTCAATATTTGGTCAAATGGCTAATTATGAGATAATACAGTAGTTACAAATCAATTTATTACATCATTTAGATAAATTTTTGGACATTGCAACATTACTTAACATAATTAATGCTAAAAGTAACTGTATCAACTAACAGTTATTAAATTCTTACTCTCTCTAACAAATATCTCTCCTCTTTTCTCTCTCAACTCCAAACCCTAACCGCCTTTGCTTCCCGTCGCCGGTTTCTCGCTGTGGCTGCGGGAGCTGGCGGCGATGTCGCCCCGGCGGGCGATCTGCTTCTTTCCCATGCTCGGCTTTCCCGTCCAACAGGGGGTCACCGGCGGCTGCTACGACGGCCCTGTTCTTCGCCTGGAAGTCTTTCTCGCGCCTCCGTGCAAGACGTTTTGTCCGGTTGAAGACGGCAGCTGTTAGATCGGCCGATCCTCCTGGATCTGGCCAGATCTGGTGTGATTCGACGTGAGCAGTCGATCGGACGACCTATCTCCGTCGGGACACCGCCGGCAGCTTCGGAGTCCTCCTTCCCTGGTCTTGGTGTTAAGCTTGGTCGGTTTATGCTTTGCGGTGAAGCGGTCGATACTGGTGGGGGTTTGATAGGCATGGTGGTTTGGGGTTTCGATCAGGCATCTCCGACGTCGTTGCTTGGTCGGCGGCGTCCTGGTGGGTCTTCTCCGGCGACATGGTCTCTCCTTCGGACCGGTTTCGGCTCGTTTGTTTAATTTCTGTTTGTTTGTTTTATGGTTTGGCTGTATTCCCACCTGTGTGTGGGTGTTTTTTCTCCCTGTAGTGGGACTCTGTTCTGGGCTGGTGCCTGAGTGGTTTTATTTGTAGAGTCCCAGTAATGGTTGTAACCTTGCCCTGGATCTGGTTTTCCAGATTTTCAGGTGCCTTTGGAATTTATTCCAATCTTCAAAAAAAAAAAAAAAAAAAAAAAAAAAAACATAATTAATGCTATATATATTGACTAAATTATTTATCTAAAATCATGTCAAATGATATGATGTTGCAAATGATAACACATGCCATATCATTTGACCATGATTTTGGACAATACAATAAGACAACCTAGCTATCATTATTTGTAAAGTATTTTAGGATTTTGTAGGATTGATGATAGTGATCATCTTGTTCTTTTCCTTTTGAAATTAAAAGAGCAATTTGTATTTCAAATCAAAATATGGATACACTCATACACATTACTTATTTTATAATTTTCCCCATATCCAAATTGACAAAGACAGTAAATAAAAGCTGCAAGCGAGTAAATTTTAATTGTGCTACATTTGGAAATTGAAATAACATATATATTCATGGGGACCAAATTGGAAAATCAAATATGAATAATAATATAGGAGGTCGAATTTCATTTGCTTTTTCAAACAAAAGATATATTGTGCTCTGTGCCCGGTCGAAATCTCCTCACCTACCTTGGTTAGAGGATTCTGAAGAGAATCCAAGATATATATCCACTGCAGCTTTTGCATATCTTGTTCTAATCTACTTTGAAATGTCAATTTTTTCTAGTGATAATGGAAAAACATTTATGCAAGTATATATTCCTGCTCTTGGATTAATGTTTGCATGGATTCAACTATGTGATAGAGAATGATCTCACTCTTCTGTCAATATATATTATTACCTTTTTAACCTAGTAATAATGTTTTTCAAGTTTGAATTAAAATTCTATAGCTTTTTTTGTCCGGTCATGTGATTTGTATCTATATATAACTCCATGTGTAATTTGATCTAGCTTTATCGTAACTCGTTTGTATAGAATAAAAACTCAATTTTAATTAGTAGTCATGATTTTTTGACGATATGAGATTGACTTAGTGGTATTTTATTCACGAATCCCCGAAAGGAAAAAGAAAGAGACGTGTTTTGTGCTAACATTATACACATTCTTTATTTTGTTTCACAAAGTTAAATATTCCTTTACCTTCAGGCATGGCTGGTGTAATAATTAAATTTGCCTAACAACAATCTCTCAATTGTTCAATCTCCCTGAAATTTAAGATACCGGCAGTAGCGCACAAGTCCTTCCCAAACTAACCTATAAATGTAGGTACAAGGGGATCATATGAATGTGGGATTATGATTCTCTGTTGAAGTGTTGAAGTGATCTTTGTGTTGATCTCAACTGATCTAGTGACATCTATAATCAATTACTGTGATTTATTTATACTGTTTCTTCCATTTTCATATTTTTAAATGTGGTGTATTATCTTTAACTTGTTTGTGATGTTAGTACAAACATCAGCACAAATCATAGAACGATGTGATAATTGATCCGATAGTTATAAATCACTCGTTTGATCAATTGTCACAAATTCTATAAAGTCGAGCTCTTTATATCAACTAGATAAATATTATTGTAATAATATGTGATATTTCATTTTACTTTAAAAGTTGCATTCATATCTTATCTTATAGTAAATTTATAATAATTTTGTAGATTCTTTATTATATTCGAATTAAAATAAAACTACTTGCAGTTTATATATATATATTACAATAATTCACGATTTATGAAAGGGGATATGACTCGAACCCACAATCTCTTGGTATAGGTGTGAGGGGCATATAGTATCAACCTCATCTAAAAAAAAAAAAACCTACTTGCACATTATATTATGGTTTTATTTTATTTTATTTTTTTGACACTATCTATCCACCTATCTAGACCATGTATTTTTTTGAAGTTTTTTTTTTTTTTTTATCATTGGTAAGATTCAAGCCGCTAACTTGGGAGTCATTTGTTCAAATCCTAAGCTCGTCCATCTACCAGCTGAGTTACGTCTCTGGGGGCTTTATTTATTTATTTATTTTATTGGGTATATATAAAATTATAAATGAACCTTAGTTTTAATCAAGTACAACATTAAATCACTCTCAAATAAGAGAACATTTTTGCTCACCTCCCCTTCAAGGGAGATAACCATTACCCCCCTCCCAAATAGGGAGATAACCATTACCCCCCTCCAAAATGAATGACATATGTCCAGAGAGGTAATTATGTTTGGACAAATTTACCCATCTATGGACACATGTCATCCATTTAGACCGGGGGTAATGCTTACCCCCTTGTAAGGGGGTAAGCAAAAATGGGCTCCTCGAATAAAATGCATGAATGGATTCAAGTGCCATATTGCACAATATTAGTTGGTGTGAGAGTTTTTCACCCGTTTTTTTAGGAGCTAAAGCCTCTTATTTATGAGAGTAGATATCTGGACCACTTATATGTTAATTAATCACAACAAATTAGTAAACTCATGACCCCGTTCGGTGTTATATTTGTTTAAAAAAAATGTTAAAGAGTGTGTGAGGTTAGGAATGTAAGCCAAAAATATGGATAGGGTCGTTTGTGTCATTTTGCGATCTTAAAAGAGTTGATGACGCGAGACTTTTCTAGCGGCGCCACCCCCATTCCTGTGCCACGAGGCAGAGGGACCCAGTGGTACGGCGATACATTATAGCTCACAGATTCAATCCATTAGATCCTGTGGTCATCATTCTTGTCTTTGTATCAGGTGGACCCGACCTATATGTTGTGCACGGACACTCGAGCAACCCCATTTGCCAACGTGAAACTTTCCTGACTGTGGGAAAAGACACGTTTCGAGATCCTGGTGGAGGAGGTCGAGATAGTTTGGGGACGGAAGCCAGAAACAAACTGGCAAATGAACCGTCTGATGTTTAGACATGTCGGCGACCAAACTGTGTACATGAAGCAAAAGGAAACTTTGGTAGTAAGTTTGGTTTGTAACTTTGTATTATATTGTGTTAAATCATTTTATAAAATTAATCAGGTGAACTTAAATTATATTATTATTATTTTAAGTATTACAATTTACACCTATTACAATTTGTCAAGATCAGACAATATATATGCGGTTCAGATATCTACTCATCATAAACCGAAAGAAAACTTTTTGCACATACTTTAAAAATGTGAATGGTGTGACTTGAACCCATGAATACCAATATTAAATTACAATAATTGAGTTTAGTAGACGTATTAATGTATTATCACTACATCACATGAAAAAAATAATAATAATAATTAAAATGTGATTAATTAGAAGAAGAAAAAAAATTCAACTTTACAAATTTGTTATGCGATTTATTGAAATTTGTTTAGAATAGCTAATCTCACAAGATGGAACGCGGAACACCTACGCACTTGCATATTAGTTGAAACTCATACCCTCTCACATCTTTACAAAAACGTATTGAGAGGAGATTTTACCACCGATAAAATTAAAACGTGTGTTGGTCCTCTCTAATGAATGAAATCGTTTGGATCAACGAGCTGTTAAGATATTGCAATATTAGCTTCTACAAGGACGATGTAGGAAGTTACTCCCATGATACTAGAGCTAGATCATCTTTCTATATTTTACGATTTAATAAGTAAAGATGAGGCTCAAATCTTTAATACGATATGAAATGAGAAATGTTACAACCCAAGGAGCGAGTATTTTTTTTTTTTTTTTTTTTTTTTAAGTTATTAACTTTAATAAATAGATTCTTTTTTCATATATATATAAATTTTGGGGTAGCTGAATTTTGGGAAAGTGAGATACGGCTTAAACCCACAAGTATATGAAATTAATAAACATACCCAAATCTATTTATTAAATTGATAAACCTAACCAAAATCCCTTCTAATTCAAGGTATGAAACCAAACTATCCAATTATTTGAAAGTGTTAAAAGAGTACTTACTTTTTCAATTTAATTGGAGTTGATTAGGTCCCAGCAATCAAAGCAGATTGATGTTACTTTGGGATTTAGATCAAGTTCAAATTCTTTGTCACCCATAAATAGAAAGTTATCATTCCTTCATAAGTGAGTTCTAGACTGAAGGTGCCTTTAGTTGAGTTAGTTTGGCTTTTTTAATGGAAAAAAGTGTCCCAACATTGTGATATCTATATTCTATTGGTCCAACCAAACTCTCCTTAAATTGAAAGATTTGGAGTATGGGTCACTATGATATACCTAAGTACCTAACAGATAGTTTAGTTAGTTAGGCTAGCTAGAGCTAGCTAAATATTTTCACTAATACTGTGATAATAAAGAGATTCATATCAAATTAAGAGCCATGATCTCAATGACTAAAAGAAGCGAAAATTTTCAAAGTAACCCTCAATTTAGTGGAAAATTAAAAAATAATCACCCCTAAAATTTTTATTTTTTAGCCAAAATAATGGTTTTTGAACAAAAAAACTTAAATTGCAATTTTTCATTTTCAGAAGAGAGAGAAACCAAAACTGTAGAGAGTCAAACATGAAACCTAGAGAGAGAAACAAAAATTAACTTAAATTGTAACTTATTAATATTATTATTATTATTTGCTTAAAATCATGATTTTGAGTGATAATATATATATGTGCTTGACATGTTATATCCGCAAGTTTCGTCAATTAATTTGTTTGATTTAGTTTTTTTTTTTTGGTTCTAGCAACATTACACGCTAACTTTCAAAGGCTAGTATATAAATATTTGGTCTCCCGTAAACATTTTTTGTTCTCAACGTGTATATATATTTTGTTCTTAGCATGATGTAGAACATATTCAAAGGAGTTTTTAGGGGGGGGGGGGGGGGGGGGGGAATAATAGATTTGCACTTATAATATGTCGTTGGAATTGTCTCGATGAGACAAAATTGTAAAAAGAAAAGAGGGGAAGAAAAAAGAGATCGAGAAGATAGAAAAATAGTGGAGGGAGGGAAGAAGATTATAGAGAGAGAAACACAAATGTATGAGATAGACAAGGGAAATAAGAAAGAGAGAGAGAGAGAGGAAAAAGAGTTAAAAAAAATTATCATACGAGTTAATTATCATAAGAGTTAAAAACTATATATCACCATTTTTGTTTTTAGCTATTGCAATTAATCAAGGTTTCTGAGAAGGGGGGTGGGTGGAGGAGGTTGACGTAGGTGTGAAAGGTTTGCCACTAAATCAACCTAGCTTGTCTTGTATTCAATTTGGATGTTTCCAGCTAAATTACATTTAACTCTAGAACTTAACGGTCCAAAACAACCCTATACATATGCATTATTATTATTTATTTTTAAGTACAAATTTAATTTGGATTTAGGGAAGGGGGCTACGATTTGAACCCATGATCTGAACATGTAAGTGTGGGCAAAAAAGTCCAAAAGCGCTGAACCAGATCAAATCAAACCAACCTGTTTGGTTTGGTCTGGTTTTTTACTTTTAAAAAAACTTTACGGTTTTTTTTATAATAAAACCGTATGGTCCAGTCTGGTCTATAGTCCAATCTTATCAAATCCGGACCAAACTGTAAACCGAATACTTTTAGCACATATTTTTATTCTATTACATATCACACCCAAAACTTTAAAACTAATAGTTAAAAGTGAAAACCCTAATTTAATATTTCATATTTGTTTTATTAAAACCATCAATAATCTATTCATTTTATTACTTTATTTGGTCTGAAAAGATATTTGAATTTGAATTTTTATATTTGAATATATTTTATTTAATTCATATTGTATATATGAATTGGTCAATAACTCATCATACCATATATTTCTTTTAAACGATGGACAATTTGATATAAATTTAAAATTGCATAAAAATTAAAAAAGAAAATTTTAAGTCAAGAACCGTTAAACTGAACCAGACCAAACCAAACCAATGTAATTTGGTTTGGTTTGGTTTGGTCTGGTCTGAAAAAGAGATTGGTCCAAACTGGTCCTGTTTTTTTTTTTAAACCGAAATTTTTGGTTTGGTCTGGTTCCGGTTGAAACCGAACCAAACCGGACTATGCCCAGCCCTACATGTAAGTGTGAATTGTTTACTACTGAATCACCACAACTTTTGTGGTCATATTTACATTATTCTCTCGGCCATAATTTACTTTATATATATATTCTTATGTACTTGTATGCTTTGCCAACTTTGTCAATTCAAGTGATCAAACTTGATAAGAAAATCTGCCTACTCCTTGCTATTTTTGAAGCATGCTTCATTTAACATTAACAGTACGTACTGCTACATAATTATATCATTCTCAGGTACAATATATTCTTTCTTGTAACACAATAGGTTGGTTCTCTATGATCACCTTTGAATATATCACTGTCTGCCATTTCTTAAACCATGTTTATATATATATATATATATATATATATATATGTATATATAGGAATTTCATCATCAATGATCATATCATAATTCATAACACGGGAGTACAGTACACCTAGGCCTGTACGCACGTCATGATTTGATAAGAATAAGTTGTTGGATTTCATTACAAATGAAATGAATATAATTACAATTTGGGCAGTGATTACTTTCTTGATTAGATATCCAAAAATCAAAAATGTGTTGTTGTTTTGGGTAGCATTGGAATCCTATACAATCGGTTGCTCATGATCATCCTGGGCCTCCTGGCTAGGCTAGGCTAGCTAGCTCCTTCATTATAATTTGTTGCTATGTGCCTATGTATCCCCAATTCACCATTGCATCAGATATTTGGAATCAAAATGGGCCATCTAAAACCATCCACAGCCACAACTTCATGATATATAGCAATAATGCAATTGTTTCCATGGAAACACATTTAACTTAATTGGTCGACCTATAGACACACACTACTACGACTGATCATGATCACTAGCCGATCGAGCCTAAAAACAACAACTAGTAAGATTCAATCTTCCATTAGATTTCCAACACACAGAGAGAGAGAGAGAGAGATAGAGATGGCCAATTAATTAAAGAAGAAATGATGCCACTGCTGTACGCCTCTCTGTCACTGCCATCCTTCTCACTCTCACTTGCTATATTTTTCAACATCATTCTTCAAGGTGGGCTTCACTTCACTTTTCCCTTTCAGGATTCTACACCTTTCATTTAAACTTTTCCCTTTTTACCTAAAAAAAGATTTCAAAACGTTTTCTATGAGAGAAATTCTTCCGTGAACCAGATGTAGTAGTTGACCCGGCCACTGATAAGTTGACATATCATCATGTGTCAGTATTAGAAAAAGAAAACAAAAAACCAATTGATTGAGATAGAAAGATAAAAGGTAAGAGCATCTCCAACGTTTTTCCTTGGAGACCCCCCTTAAATAAGAGTGGAAGTTGTTGTAAGGGTGCGTTTGGTACGCGGGACGAGACAGGACAACATGGGATAGTTTTTTCTTGTCCCACGTTTGGCGTGACTTTAGCATGGGATCAGGTGGGACAAAAATCATCAGATTCTGTCCCACCTAAGACCCTAGGCCAGACTTGTCCCATGCATTAGACAAGTCTCAAAAAGACCTTTTTACCCTTACATGTTTAAAAAATCACAAACTTGTGCAATATTATATATATATTATTAATACATCAGTTATCCGAATATCAATAATAATATTTTGTGTGCTACATACTCTCCATGTTTTTCTAAATCTTCTCCTTCTTCCTTCGAAAAGCCTATCTATGAAATAAATAATAATCTGTAATAATCTCAGTATGCTCTGTGCTTGCCTCTAGTTGAGGATCATGCACATCAGAAAAAGAGATTGATCCTTTCGGCTTAGGAGCCCTAAACTATCTCTCTAGAGTTTTACTGAGCTTTCCCCACAATGTCGGCCTACCCACGGCCTTAAACAGGGTACTAACATCTCAACCATCCAGAGACAGATAGGAACCTTAAGCCGAAATGATCAATCTCTTTTTCTGATGTGTAGGATCCTCAACTAGAGGCAAGCACAGAGCATACTGAGATTATTACAGAGACATAATAATTAAAGCAAACAGGAAGAGGGTTGGCAGTATTATGTTATAATAATATATATATAATATATGTATATATATACATAATATAATATATATATTATTATATAATAATAATATAATATATTAAGCACTATTACAAAAGATATATTAGTTCCTTATATATGGACCATTAGATTTAAAAGATACTTTGACAAGTGTATGCAGCCAAGTCAAAGTATTTAAATCCAATGGTCCACATGCAAGGAACTGATATATCTTTTGTCAGTTCGAACTAATAATAGAAAAATTGTATAACATAATATATATTATATATTATTATAAATATTAATAATATATAAATATATTTAATATTATAATATATTTTTTATTATTATATATGATAATATATAATTTATTAAAAATTATTACATATACAATAATATATATAAGATAATATATATATATATATATATATATACAGATTTTCTATTATCAGTTCGAACTGACAATAAATACATCAGGACGAAGAATGTGGACCACTAGATTTACATACTTTGACTCAAGTGTATGCACTTATCAAAATTTCTCCATAATCTGTGGTCCACATTTTTTGTCCTGAAATATTTATTGTCAGTTCGAACTGATAATAGAAAGACTGTATATATATATAATTATATTTTATTATATATATTATTGTATATGTAATAATTTTTAATATATTATATATAATATTATAATATTATAATATATATGTATTATAATATTATATATACATATGAGGGGCACTCTAGTTATTTGAACCTCTTGTCTCGTCCTGTCCCAGTCATACCAAACGCATAACAGTACAATTAACAGTTCTGTTCCAGACATTCCAAACACAATATGGAACAACTGTCCCGTCTTGTCCTATCCTGTCCCGTCCCATCCCACCTTGTCTTGTCCCATCTCTGTGCCAAACACACCCTAAGAGAGTATGTGTTCCAAGAATACTCTCTTAAATGGCTCCCTTAATAATTTTTTATTATTATCTTGATGTTTTACTTTGTAATTATTATTTTATGTTTTCATACAAATAATTTTAACTTTATATTAGATATTATTTTTATGTTCTAGTCTACTCCGTTTCGATATCTTTTTATTATTATTATTATTATTATTATTATTATTTTATAATGAAACTAAAACAAAATAACAAAACCAACTACTCCTGTCAATAAGATAAGATCAATATAAATTTTCCAAATACAATAAGATTTTTCCATTTTTCATACACATTAAACAAAGTCTGACTACCACCACCGAATTCTTTTGCAATGATTTCTATTTGGAGCTTCTTGGATATTTGGAATTTTTTCATACAAGATTCAGTCATCCATTTTGGTGCATGCCTTGGTGCATGCCTTAACTCATTTCAACAATGTAAACATTGAAAGCTAGTTCCTTGGATATCCCAAATATCATGGAACATTTTCATCGCTCGTAAAACCCGAGTAAAAATTTATGTAAGCTTATCTAATTAAAATATGAAAAAACAAATAACTCATTGGATTATAAAAGAGTTGTTGGGATTTAAAAGTTAAATATCTGGTGTTTTTCAAAAAATAAAATAAATTTAAATATGTGAGCCCACTTAAGAGGGCTGAAGCCACCCCTTGATTAAGGGAATAAACTCCACCAAAACACATTTAAGGGATCTCTTGGAGATGCAAAAATGCTACTTCTCCCTTAATTAAGCTAAGGGAAGTCTACAAGGGAGACTATCGGAGATGCTCTAAGAGAGGGAAAGTCTGAGAAGTAAAACAAAAAACTGACCATGTGAAGATGTGTCAACTTATTAGTCGCCGGGTGCACCACTCAGCTGGTGCACTGAAGATTTTCTCTTTCAATGGAATGAGGATACCATGTTATCTATACAATATTTATTCTCAAAATCATTATATCGAATTCTGAATTCATAAGTTGATGATTATAATGTGATATATATAAGCTTATCCATTGCCACTAAATATATATTTGCTTTTTTGGACGACTTGCACGCCTCTACACAGCTTTAGCTTCTGCTTCATCCAAGAACAAGCACTAATCAATTTCTACTTCTCTGCTGTACGTGTGTAAAATATAATTACACACGGTCTCATATTACTTGTTCTGAGAAAAAAGTAGCTATCAGATTCCTAGATAAGTCATTAGCATTTTTGGAAAAGGATTTGTAGTGGGAATCATTCCATAATTGAAGTGATTTAGATTCTCTAAAATATAGTTATCGCTTTCAATCTCTATTTGCTATAGATCATGACATTATTTAATTATCCAACTATATATATAGCTTTATGACCGGCTTGTTAACTCTAAACAAGTGGAAGTATTTTAATGGTAACATCTGTTTTCAAGTATATATGCTTTTTAATTTTTTAAAGTTTCTCTCAATTTTTCTTTTGTATAATAGATTCTTTCTTGTCTCCTCTATCTGTATGATTTTTAATACAAGTTTCCTAAAGTGAGACCCATTTGGGATTTGGGATTTGGGATTTTTGTTTCACGTGCAATGAGTGATGGTTTTTTTTTTGTTTTCAATGGTTATTAGGTTAAAAAGGTTTTGTATGTGTAGCAGATCGATTCGACTATAATCAGTGAATCATAATATAATATTTCATATCTCAACATGAATATATTAATCATTGTTTAATGTTAATCTCAAATTTTGTTACAGTTAAGTCAATCATTTACTCTCTCTCTCTTTTTTTTTTTTTTTTTTCTTTTATCTAAATTCAAGTGGAAATTGGTGCTTAAATTATAGGGCAGAAATGCAGAATAACCATCAACTAACAGTTATTAAATTCTTACTCTCTCTAACAAATATCTCTCCTCTTTTCTCTCTCAACTCCAAACCCTAACCGCCTTTGCTTCCCGTCGCCGGTTTCTCGCTGTGGCTGCGGGAGCTGGCGGCGATGTCGCCCCGGCGGGCGATCTGCTTCTTTCCCATGCTCGGCTTTCCCGTCCAACAGGGGGTCACCGGCGGCTGCTACGACGGCCCTGTTCTTCGCCTGGAAGTCTTTCTCGCGCCTCCGTGCAAGACGTTTTGTCCGGTTGAAGACGGCAGCTGTTAGATCGGCCGATCCTCCTGGATCTGGCCAGATCTGGTGTGATTCGGCGTGAGCAGTCGATCGGACGACCTATCTCCGTCGGGACACCGCCGGCAGCTTCGGAGTCCTCCTTCCCTGGTCTTGGTGTTAAGCTTGGTCGGTTTATGCTTTGCGGTGAAGCGGTCGATACTGGTGGGGGTTTGATAGGCATGGTGGTTTGGGGTTTCGATCAGGCATCTCCGACGTCGTTGCTTGGTCGGCGGCGTCCTGGTGGGTCTTCTCCGGCGACATGGTCTCTCCTTCGGACCGGTTTCGGCTCGTTTGTTTAATTTCTGTTTGTTTGTTTTATGGTTTGGCTGTATTCCCACCTGTGTGTGGGTGTTTTTTCTCCCTGTAGTGGGACTCTGTTCTGGGCTGGTGCCTGAGTGGTTTTATTTGTAGAGTCCCAGTAATGGTTGTAACCTTGCCCTGGATCTGGTTTTCCAGATTTTCAGGTGCCTTTGGAATTTATTCCAATCTTCAAAAAAAAAAAAAAAAAAAAAAAAAAAAAAAAAAGAAATGCAGAATAACCGATTATGAAATTAAATATTTATGATGATAAGAGTAAGAAATTATATTCTCTATATAGTAAATAATATTCGATAAATTAATAATATTGTTATATATTAGAGCATCTCCAATGCTATTATGTATTTGGAGAAAATGGAGTGCCATATAGGATAGATATTAAAAAAGTTAGAAAAACTCTCTCAAATGCTATTATCTAAGTTGAATATGGAGATGATGTGGCCAAAAAAAAGTTAGAGAATATGAAGTTGAGTTTCTAATTCTAGAAACTCTCCTAGAAATGCTAACTAGGATTTCTAACTCTTTCCACTAATAAGATTAAAGCTTTCAACTTTTTCCACTAATAAGATTAAACCTCATTTAATTGTAAAATAAAAAAGGAGAGAGAGTGTAATAATTGTTTTATTATGATTAGACATAAAATGGATGCATAATTGATTTTAGATGATTGCATTGGAGATGTGAATATGCATTTCTCTAAAAAAAAATTCAAAAGTGGGCCCAAAATAAATAGTAATGCTGATGTGGCACTATTTAGAAACTCAAAAATGCATATTTGCATTAGAGATGCTCTTAAATTTTATGTGTATTGATTTAGGTAAATGATATAAATTAATAATTCCGATTAAATTATAAAATAATACATTTCTAAAATTCATTTGTAAAAAAATAAGCAGTGGTAAAAACCTTTAACATCATTGTACAAGTACAATATCAATCTAATATAAACCACCTACGATACAACTATTCAAACTTGAAATATTATCAGATTGAATGAGCGTTAGCTCTTACCCAGGCCTGGCCCTAGGGGGAGCCTAGTGAGACAGCCGCCTAGGGCCCTTGATCTTTAAGGGCCCTAAATTGTAAAAAAATAAAAATAAAAATAAAAATAAAAAAATTGATTTCGATATAACCCATGTATGATTTTAAACTAACAAATTCATAAAATGAGTTTAAAATAAGCCCACTAAACATTTTTTTTTTTTTTTTTGTAAGAAAAGCACACAAATTATAAAACCCAATTATCATTCTTAAGTTCTTACACTAAGTCAAATGTGGGTTGAATCATATTCCTAATACTAATTGTCTTTTATATATCTAAAACGGGAAAACAACAGTATAACACTACTCATATCACTTATCAGACAAATAGAAGCAGATATCGAACAAAAATCAAAAAATCAAAAATCAAATTAAGGTTCTTCAAAACTCTCTTAAATTTTACTACGAAAATTCATAGTTTAGATATAAAATCTTAGGGCCCCATAAATTTATTTTCTATAGTTCGTCTCGGGCCTTGAAAATCTCAAGGCCAAGCCCTGCTCTTACCATATTGGACGATGATAGCATGTATTATTTTGTGCATTAATTGCGTGACCAAAAAAGCTGTGTTAGTATTTCAAAAAAAAACAAAAAACAAAAAAAAAAAAACAAAGACTGTGTTAGGTTAATTAATTTGACCACAAAAGTTAACTTTTATGTACGTCTGACATGAAGAGAAATGAGAAAGCTTAATTAATTAGAATATTAAATGGCCTAGGCCTAGGCACTGTAGGGAAGTAAGAATCAAAATCGAATTGAACAGAAAAAAAAAAAAAAAATCTTGTGGTATTATCCCAGAAAACAAAAAAGTGCTTGTAGATTCCCAGAATGATAACCCATGTCCACCTAAATTAGGCATTACAGCTCATTTCATCTTTTTAATTCCATTTTTGGAGTATACGGCGCCACAATAATAATAGTCATTAATATTCATATATTACATAAATTCGGTTTTTTGAGAGAACGACTCGAACCTAAAGTCTTACAATCTCGTAGCATAAATGTGAGGCGTATATCACCATTAACCTTATCTTATCAGTATTTATATTCATATTTGATAAGATGAAAAATTGAATCCTGCACTACAAATTTTTCTGTTTGGATTTTTTGTTTTTACTTTTTCGAAATTCACAATTAATATCATTCAAAAGATTTTGACGTGTCTGTACACTGTAGTTCCATCACACACGTACATTAGAATATTAGATTGCACAATCTCTTTCATCTCTCATACTTATTCCTATTGATGTTTCCTTTGGATTTATTTATTTATTTTTGAAATCTAACTTGGAGCTAGTCAGAAATCTACCTAAATTTGTCGAGAACAAACACTTTATATAGTACTTAAATATTTACTCTCAAAACACTAGGAAAAAAAAAATCTTATTACACTTATTTATATAAGTGTGGTGAGAACCTAACCCTACACAAAATCTTCATGTATACCTGATAACTTCTTTCCTCCAATGAAGAATTGGTGTCTATCCATTTTTTTAAAAAGTCTTCTCTCACTCTCATTATACCACTGTCGATATATCTTGCATGTAATAATATGGATGATATATTATCATATTGTTACATGATACATTTTATTCCATTAAAAACTATTATAAAATAAGCCCCAGGACGTAATTCAGTTGGTAGATGGATGAGTTTGGAGCTTAGGTAAATGACTCTCAAATCAGCGGCTTGAATCCTACAAATGACAAAAAGATTCAAAAAATTAAATAAATAAAAAATTATAAAATAAGCAAACTTAGGAAAAATAATCAAAACACACACAAAAACAATGAAAAATAATAAAGAGAGATGATATTTTATGTGGTTTGGCAATCAATGTGATTCCTACATTCACAACGCGTAGGTGGTGTTTGGTTTCATTTTTTAAAAATAGTTTTTTGTTTTTAAAAACAAAAAACAATTATAAAGTTGTTTGGTTAATCACTTTGTAAAATTGTTTTTGAAAATAAAAAGTAACTTTTTAAAAGTTATAACTAAAAAGTTAAAAACAACTTTTTATTGTTTTTCACCATTTTCAAAACAGTTTTTTAAAACAAACCACAATTTTTCCCAACTTTTCCCTCCAAACAATTATTTTCCCATTTCAAAAAATTACCAAACACATTTACATCTTTTTCTGTTTTTGAAACTACTTTTAGAAAACACTATCAAACACGTTTACATTTTTAAAAACATCATTTTTAAAACATGATT
Organism: Acer saccharum; assembly: GCA_030490815.1. Lineage (NCBI taxonomy): Eukaryota > Viridiplantae > Streptophyta > Magnoliopsida > Sapindales > Sapindaceae > Acer > Acer saccharum. The sequence continues at coordinate 10,576,479 of CM059870.1, forward strand.
TTTATTCTTAAAAATAATTTTCAAAAATATCATTTTAAAAACAATATCAAACGCACCCTTATATTCCTCATCTCAATTATCAAACCATTGATTACGACGGTAAAGAAAACCCAATTAGTTTCGGCTTTCTATATTTTTATTCTTCATGTCACTTTTCAACCAAAATAAAATAAATTCTTCTCTTTTTGGCTGAATCATCATATACAACTCATCAATTGAAGATCAAATCAAAATCTTCTCTCTTTTTAATTTTTTTTTATATTTATTTTTTATTTTTTTGGTTTCTTTGGAACCATGATCCCATATCTTTCTTCTTACAAAAACGAATATCGAACCTGACTCGGCATTGATGGGCATTTTTGTTTGTATGATTTGCTTTGAAAAATGGACAAAAAATATCTAGGAATATCCATAAAACATGACACCAATTGCATTGCAACAGTTGTTGTGTAGGGTCTCGAAATTCTAGTTAATTTAATTTGATGGGATGGCAAAAAGTGCACACTTTCATATTTTGATTTTATGAAATAATGTACGTACGTGGACTCCACGCACATCAGCTCAGCTCCATTTATTCAAAGATCTCCGCGTGACTCTTTCTCAATTGCCATCCCCACATTTATAGTAGCTACTGTTTTGGTTCTATATACCTTGAATTTGAATTTTCATTCTTTTTTTTTTTTTTTTTTTTTCTTTTTTATGCAATGCAATGCCAAGAAAGTAATCCTTTGAAGTTTGAAGTATGGCACCGGCCGACGGGTTCAATCAAGGGTTTAACAACACGAGTAATACTATACATCTCACCCACAATCCCATATTTTCAATCCTAACCCATGAGATAATTGATGTGTCACATGATAAGTGAATACACATTAATTTGTGAGTGAATATATGAGTAAGTGAGATAAATCATTATTACTTTGTATCTACTCATAATGTGACACTTTAACTGCCACATGTGTTGGAATTGAAAATGTGAGATTATGGGTGGGATGTCTAGCATTACTCTTCCACATTTTGTGATTTTATAGATAAATGTGGAATTCGAACCCCTATCATGAATTTGAAATGGAATTTATTTATTTTTTATTTTTTTTAAGTATTACAATTATTATAATCTGACTGCCGGGATCTATTAAGATCAACAATATATGTGCGGCATGTATAACTGCTTCCATAAACATGGAGAAAACTCTTCACACATGTTTGTAAAATACGTATTGTGAGACTCAAACTCCTCACCAGTATTGTGGAAGGGAGATGCGCTATACCATTTCTACTAAAAGGTGATGTGCAATCTAAAGAGGAATTACGTACACAATCAAGTTATTACTTATTAGTAGCCGTTATACTTGAAAATGTTTTTATGAAAACATTAATTGTCCATTAATGGTTTTTATTTTTTATTATTTATTTTTCAATAAAAAAAATCTGGTTATGAGATTTAAGAATGGGTGAGATCGACTTGAACCCAATAACCTTAAAATGTGGGTGTAAGGGGATATGTGAATGTAACAACCTCATCTTGTCACATCAATTTACGTGCTAATAGGATAAATTTTCAGAATCGTGAGTTTTGAACTTTTGATGCCCTTTCAGACTTTGAGACATCATATTTATCTCAAACTACATATTCTGTCACCTTTTGCATTTGTGGTCTAAAATTGAGAGAGCTAGCTGGATAAAATAGATAGCTCCCAACGTTTTTTTTTTTTTTTTTTTTTTTTGGTTCATTTATCTTCTTCTTTTTTAATTTTTTATATAATTGGGGTGAAGCTTCAAGTTTCTTTACATTTTATAAACACATTTATATTATCGAATCAGAGTAATATTAAAAATCATATGTCAAATTAATCAAGAAGGTCGATTGAGAGAAGCCTACAATTAATACAAACACGAGTGTGATTGGAATATATGCAGCCATCTGAAATCGTTGGAATTCCTGAGTGAACTCAACAAGTCTTTTTATGTGATCATTAATGATCCAAACTATTCAACACAAAAATGTACTCAAAATTTATAATAATTAATTAAATTCTTCATGATATATATATTTTTTTCAAGGGGGAATCAAGTCTCAATCTCATGAAATTATTACATGCAACGAAGACTCTTTGGTTGGTCTTTATTTAAACCATTCGAGCAACTTGTTGCAACATTAATGTCTATATTATTGTTAGCTCTTGATTGCAACTATTCAAGCAAGTTGTTTGATTATTATTGTTGAAAATCTAAACCCAACACCTTCCTCTACAGTCCCTATTGTCTTAATCGATACTAGACTTTTTATTTTGAACTAAATATCTTTTTGGTCTTCGTTCGGACATTTAAGATCTTCACGTGTAATGAGCCTTACCCTTAGAAAAAAAAAAAAAAAAAAAAAAAATCAATGCTACAACAGAAAAGAGTAGTGAACATACATTGAAAACAAATTATATGCATGCTTGATTATTGATGAGAATTTTGAATTTGCTAAAGAGGAATTAGTAGTTGATTTTCATTCAAAACATTAGTTATATGATTAGGAAAGTTAGACTGTACGTGTTTAATGTTTTCTATATCTAGGAGTATGTTAGGGTTAATTTTATAAATTAGATTTAAAAAATTATGATAGAGTGACATCACTCTTTGTTTGTTTGTTTTTATGAGGAAAAGAGTGGGGAGGTAAACTAAACTTTTTTTTTTTTTTTTTTTTTTGACAATATCTATTAATCCAGGATCAGATAATTTTTTGAAAGCTTTTACCATTGGTAGGATTTGAACCGCTGACCTAGAAGTCATTTGTCCAAGCCCTAAGTTTGTCCATTTATCAGCTGAGTTATACCCTTGTTGGCGAGGGAGGTCTCTTCATACTTTGTGATTTAATAGACAAATGAATATTGTATTATTGTGTATGATATTGTTGAATTGCAATGCAATGTAAATCTCCTTGATAGGTTATGTTATACATGTAAGAATAGAAGAAGCAAGAAGACAAGAGGTTTCGATTTTAAATTACCATGTGACATGATTTTCTCATGAAATAGATTAAATTACCACGTTTCTTATTTGCTGATTTTCTCCTTGATAGGCTGTATTTGTTGATCACAAAAATATGATTTGATTGATCATAATTACTACTTATATATATATACCAACACGACACAATAACTATATCGGGCTATATCATTTTTTGCCATTTTGGATAAGGTCTATTTCAAGTTGGGCTAAAATGTTGGGCCAGCCCGAATGAAAAAGAATAAGAAGCATGTTGAAAAAAATGCCACAAATTATTTGTTCTCATATACATTTTATAAATGGAATTTCTTAATGCATTTTTTAAAAAATCATATATAAAATAGTTAAAAACTGTGGTTGAGGCTATGTGGTAACTATACCTCTCAAATTTCCCTTTCCATGTCAAAAAAATAGTTGAAAACTTTCTACTTCCAAAAATAGTACAAGGAATGGAACACTTAAAGTTAACACAATGGATACATCACCTCTTAGGGTCAGTTTGATATTACTTTTAAAAAGTTAAAATCAGATTATTTTATAATTTTGACATATAATGTTGTTTAGTAAAACTTTCAAAAGTGATTAATTGATAATCTAACAAGTTTTGACAATGATTCTGAGAAGTAGATAGGGGGTTACTTTTTTAAAGTGATTATGGAATAATCTATTTCATCATTTAATGCATATTTTAAAATATCATTATTATTCTTATGAAATCAAGTTAAAATCATTTATATACCTTATTTCATCTTAAAATTAAATATTATATTTAAATATTGATTTGATTTATAAAATCTTTTTAAAATATTTCTTATGGATTTTTTTTTCCTTCTACTTAAATATTGATTTAATATATATAATTAATGATAAAAAATAAAATATGATCCTAAACTCATTTATATTTTAGTCATTGTAACTAATCTCAGTACTTTTGCAATAAAATTACCAAACATATAACTGTTGATTAACTTCACAACTGATTATTTTTTCAGCACAGTTAACGGTGATTATTATAAAAGTTACAGCAATATCAAACTGGCCCTTAGTAGAGATGGTAGTATACCTCCCTTTCACACATGGGCGAATTCAAGGGGGTGTCCATGGGGGCCATATAATTTTATTTAAACTATGATACATATAATGTAGGTAATAATATCACTTGGCTCCCCCTATTATTTTAATAATATAGATGAATTAATAATTTTTTCCATAATCCTATTAACAACGAAAACATAGTAAAAACAATTCATTTTAAGATTTTAATTTCTTATTATTTCATCAATTATTACCTCATCTAGTGTGTGTGCATTATATATACTTATTATTATTTATTTAGATTTCACTCGAAGTCTAAAATAAGCTAAGTAAATATTGAACAATAAGGCCTGTATCAATTATCAGATGCAGGATTTTCTATACGTGATCGTCAATTGCAATCAGTAGCAATCTAACAGCTACATGCATGTGTCTATTGAATTATCACTGGTAGCAATCGACGATTTCGTACATAAAATTCCGTAGCCGATAACTGCTCCTATCTTTATTAATGTTTTTTGTTAGGTTAATTTTATTGTTATTATTATTTTAACTATTACAATATTTTGGGATTAGGGAGTGGGCATGACTCAAACTCACAACCTCTTGTATGTAAAAAGAGGTGCTTACAACTGAGCTTATCTCATCTTGTCTATGATTATGTAACTGCTCACACACGATCTTGATTACGTAATTGATATAGAAATTGCAAAAAAAAAAATTAGATTAATTGGGTTATAGATAATTTTCTAGATATAAAACAGTGGCACATTTTATTTATTTGTATCTTTACTTTTAACACATAACGAAATTACATTTTGTTGAAAAATATCAGGTGCGAGATTTATGTTGTGTGATCTAGAATATTAGTTTTGTTATGTTGGATTGCCACCCCCCACCCCAAAAGTCAAAATTTTAGCTTCGCCTCTGCTTTCACACATGGTGGTTAAGAGTTTGAGTCCCACCATGCATATTTTACAAGTATGTATGGGGAGTTATCTCTCGGTTGGTGCGAGTAGTTATCTGGGCTGCACATGTAGTGTCTCATCTTGACATGTCCCAATAGCCCTATTGTAATAGTTGTAAATGTATTACTAAAAATAAAATAAAATAAAATAAAATAAAATAAATAAAATAAAAAAAATAAAAAAAAAATAAAAATAAAAAGGTTAACACAATGGACTAGAAAAATATAGCCAAATGGCTTCAACTAAACTTAAGGGTCAAGTACAGGTATGTGTTGTGAAAAATATGATTAACAATTTATCTCCAAATTATAATTGCTCGCAAGTATACGAATCAAAAGATAGTATAGCTAACAAAGCACAGATATTATTCCCACAAAGACTAAATTAATCCTACAATTCTTACCAATTAAACTAAAACTAAGCCTTAAATTGAAAACTTTAATGAATGAGAATTGATTTGTGAATTATTGACTAAGAATAGAGAATTAATGAAAAATAATAAAAGTTCACAGCAAAGCGAAGTCGAAAATCAAATAGGCAAAACACTAGAGCATCCGATTTTACCGTAACCAATCATACTTAATTCCTTTGGCATGTCAATTCGAATTAATCTCCCTTATTGAAGATCAATTTTCCCAAATATATTTAATGGTCATGGCATCTGGTTACACTAAAAGTATTCCTACAAATTAATCCTCTATGGCATCTAGATGAATTGAATTCATAAAAACCCATTAATTTCCATGGAAATTGTTAAAAACATCACATAAATCCTAATTGCATTTGCATGGCATCTACAATTAAACATTCATGGTATCAATTGCAAGAAGCAAAACTTAAGTAAAGTATGGCATCTACTCTTACTTGCATCAAGTTACTTAAAAATAGATGGTGATCAAACATCCAAATTCAAGCACACATAATTAAAGCACAACAAAAGATACTCAATAGAGATGAAAAGTCGAAATTAACATTAACCAAATAAATCAAATAATCATGGCTAGGCTACATCGTAGCCCTAGAATTAGTTCATCATAGTCATGAGTACAAGCCTAAGAGAAAACTTAGATTAAAATAATGATAGAACTCGGAAAATCGATGGAATGTCGCCTTCGAACTCTTCAACTTGCCTCTCCTGCTGTGTGTCTTAAGTAGGCATGAATAGGCATGAATTAGGTCTCCTTTTAGTTCGGTAATCAACCTCCAATAAGGCTAATTCAATGTGATTCAAAATAGGAAATACAATCCTTCTAACTTTAGGAATCTTAATCCAATCTCAACTAATCCTAACATGGAAAGTTTAGGATCAACTAAAACTGAATCAAAGTGAATTTTAGGCCTTCATTAATCTTCCGAAACATAACAAATTCGTCTAAGACCTTCATTCCTGAATTATGCAGCCCGTAATGCTTTATTTCCAAAATCCCGTGTAGAAATTCTGGGTTGATCTTTGGGTAGTAAAATGGTCATAACTCCTTCTAGAAAACTCGAAATCGCGAACCGTAAAATTCTATGGAAAGCTAACTTCCGTACCTTTCCAACCATATAAGGCTCGAAACCCAATTCCTTCTCAGATGATACAGTTTAATTTTTGAAGTTGACCCATCAGCAGATGTTGTTTTCTCGGGCTTGATCGAAAATCTTCCAAATTGCTTACAATTATCTCCTAGGACTTGAATAGCTGAGAACAAGGAAAAGAAACGTAAAATGCAAGAGTTGAACTCAAAACAAAACAATAAACTAAAGAATAGAGGTTTTATAAGGACCAACCTTGTCTATGAGCTCTATTCAGATCGAGTTTGCTTCTTGTGCTTTAGCTTGTTTTATATGTCTTAAAAATTTCTCATGAGCCTTAAAAATCAAGTCCAATCAACTCAACCATAGGGTTTGGAATCAATATAAAAATAAAAATAAAAAACTTTTTATTGATTTCAATGATCAATGTCAAATATAAATAATGGTGCTAGCTTTTATTGTAATTCATACTCCAAACTCTAGAGAAGGTAACCTAGAAAAACTATGAACGAAGGAAACCCCATTTAGTGTACAAACAGAGTAGATCTCTAGGGTACCCTAGAGAAGGAATCAGTTGTTCAAAATTCAAATTAATCTCCTAAAAAAAGGATCTCTTCAATGCCCATGTTTCTGCCTCCACATTACATAGATCAATCTTCTTCCTCTTCTTCCCTCTCTCTAAGGACAGCTCCAAACTTGTTCACCAAAATGTCCACAACTAAGGGCACCAAGTCCTTACAAGGAACACTCTTTTTGTAAATATCTCCCAAGTGTGAATCACTCCCAATTCTTCCTCCCAAGTACACATCTGCTCCTTCACAAGTCTTCCCATTTTCATCCCTAGTCATGCACCCCATGAAACCAATATCCGCGACTTGTACTTGTCCACACGTGTTAGGACAACCTGTCCAGTGCATCCTCACCGGTTTTGTCACCGACACTAGCCTCTCCACCTCCTCGGTCACCTTTAAAGCTCGAGCCTTTGTCTCGATGATTGCTTGACCGCAGAATTGATTGCCTGTGCATGCAACTAGCCCTTTCATTAGAATAGGTGGTTCTGGTGAGAACCTTTCTAACAAAGGCTCTTTAAGCAAGGCTTCGAGTTTCGAGTTGTCAATGTTGGGAATTATGATGTTCTGCTCAACAGTTAGCCGGAGTTCGCCTGAGCCATAGGTGTCTGCTAAACGTGCTAGCTCATCCATGTCGTCTGCTTGGACTCGACCAACTGGAATGTGAAGACCTACAAAGCTAAACCCTTCTTGCTTTTGTGGATGTACACCAAGAAGGTCCCTCCTCTCCCATTGCTTTTGAACCAGGTCTTCGGAGGATGCTCTCTTGAGCTCTTGTTGTGGCATTCTCTTCTCCACCTCTGACCGAAATCCTTCAATGCCCTGCATTTATCCGAAACTCTTGTTAGTTAATCAGTTAAATCATAAATAAGCTATTCACATAACATGTTACATTGTATCACATCATAATTACTCACAAGTTCATCAATTAGCCACATCATTCTGGTTTTTTGCCTGTTTCCTCTGAAGCCAAGATCTCTAAAAGCCTCTAGTACAGCTTTGCACAGCGGGATCACATCATCAGCCGCGACCCAAGCATCAAGAGGAACAGCCTCTGCACATCTCTTGGGACTGAAGAAACCACCCACCAGCAAATTGAATCCAAACCGTCCATCCTTTGTAGCAGGCATGTAAGCAAGATCATTGATGTGAGGATGCTCATAGAGATCATGTGAACCCACCACACATACATTCCACTTCCTTGGCCTGATCAAATTAAAAGACATGAGAAACTTTTTCATGCTCATTTTAATCAAAATTTGTAACAGAATTGTGCTTACAAGTTAGTGATGGTGGGATTGCCCTGCGAATTGGCAGTGATATAGTGTGATAACAAGTTGGTGTAAGGCCTCGTATCGATGATTTCTTGTGGATCAATGCCTGCAAGAGGGTTACCAACAGGATTTCTCACATTGTCCATACCACTCTGCAGGCTTGTCAAGCCAACTTCAGCAAGACCCTTGAGTATTTCTGGGACATCAGGCAAAACCACGCCACGAATTTGCCAGTTCTGCCTTGTTGTCACATCTCCACAACCATCCTTGCCATATTTCCTTATCACACTCGCTAGATACCTTGTTTGCTCACTTGTTGTAACCCCATTAGGTAGCTTCAATCTCATCATAAATCTACCATCTGAACATCACCAATCCAACAACATATCATCAATATTTTGACATCTAGAGACATTCATAAACACATACAAATCCAATCACGTGTGGGGACTCGAATCCAATTCTGATACCATGTTGGTAACCATTAGACCCGACAATAGTATTTAAACATGGGATCATAAATCTACAATCTGAACATCAACATTTCAAGAACACATCATCAATATTTTTACATCTAGAGAAACTCAGAAACACATACAAATTCGGAACTCGAACACAGGACTCCTGGGTCAAACCAAGCTCTGATCCCATGTGGGTTAACAATTCATACCTATTTAAATACTAACACGACCAAATGGAATCGACCAATTTGATCAACAAGTGATCTAACTAAAAGTGAAATCATTTATTTGAAATTGAAGATTGAAAAAACAGAGAAAAGGGAACACTTACAGTGATGCTTCCTCCTGTGAAAGAAACCAAGCCACTTGAGTCTAACATCAATATCATCTTTAGTAGTCTTAGCTTTATCAATCTCCTCCATAGAAATCTTAGCCAACTCTTCAATCCCATTTTCCACGAAAAGCTTCATGGGTTCTTTCTCAATCTTGACCTTCTCTTGAGGATTGATCCCTTGTCTAAATTTCTGCTTCAACACAAAGAACCCATCTTGCTCCTCCACTCTAGGCTCCAGTCTCTCAGCATCTACCTCAACCGACGTGGCCGGAGCCACCGCAGGCATGGCGGAGAAAACCCTTGTCCTGGAACGAGCAGAGGAGGTGGAGGATGACAACGGCAGTGAAGGAAAACGCACCGCAGAGAGTGATGATGACATTTTTGCAATGAAGAAACAGAGAGAGAGTAGTGAAATGAAATGAAATGAAGAAAAGAGAGAGGCGTGTGGACATTTTTGTAATGAAGAGAGAAGAGGCCTTTAGAAGGAGAGGAGAGGTGAGGGTTGTTTGATGAAAAGAGACTCTTGGGTGGTCTTAAGGGTCAGTTTGTTTTTGAGGTTAGAGAAGATGATGTTGATGACAAGAGGCAGACAATTTGACCATTTGTTTTTTTCTTTCTTTCTTTTTTAATATTATTTACTATAACGTTATTTCTATGTTCATGTATGTCAAGTGTCAACTACTGTAATTGGGTTATGAGGAGGGCTTCAGACAAGTGGCATGTGAATCTATTCATGTGGTGTTTGAGATGATGTGGTTTCAGTTTCATGTTTTTAGTTAAATAACTGCTTGTTTTTCAACCACAAAAATTGGCTCCAAACACTCCAACTCTCAAATATTACACACCCAAGAACTTGAATAGCCAACATCTCTGTTCTATTTAATACAAGCAAGAGCCAGCATTGACTCTACGACCTTATGATGTAGGTACCAATAACGGTCAACCTTATTTCGTAACTGTTTGTCAAATATTTTTTTTTTATATTTAATTATATTGGTCCAAATCTAATGTTACTATATCATTAAAATTATAAGTTTGAGTCTTTTTCTCTTCCCTAAACCCTAAATTACTTACAATAATTTGTTTAAAAAAAAAAAAAAAAACTTTATTACTGATAATAAAATTATATCTAAATAGTGCACCCGATGCACCGAATATTTGCTCATGTAAGAGATGAGCAAAGAGTTGGTAGAAATAAAATTCACTAGTTCAAATTGTAATTATACAATTGGGTGTCTTTTCTTAGCTTGTAAGATAACATTAAATTAAATGGCAAAATTCTATAAATAAATAAAATAAAATAAAAAGACACATAATAGAAGAAAAAGAAGAAACAATAATGATACATTAATCAAGTCATTAAAAAAATCAATTTAACTTTTATAGTGGTACATCATATACTTAAATTATTGTAGTATGTATTAATTAATATATAACCATGTTAACTAAAAAAAAATATTATAATGTCATGGCATAAAAATAAAACTAAATTGTTGTTGAAGAATTACATCATTGTTTTCTGGTCTTAACAAGTATATTAATTATTAAGTAAAGATTATTTAATTAAATGACACGCGCCAGGAGCGTGGTGAAGTGAAAACCTTATGGAGAAGCCAAGAGTCACCACCGCCGCAGACAACTTTGACCCCTGCGGCCCTCCTGCTCATGCTATCATCGGCATTGACTCAACTTATCCATTTTTTTCGTCATTTATTTGAACGATATGATCAACCGCTACGAGTATAGTCAACACCCATACTATTAACGATAAAATGTCTCGACTATTATATAATATTTTATAGAATTATTATTATTTTGAAAGTGAACAACAATCAATTGAGACCGGTTAAGATTAGACAATACATGGATATATAACCTCTAGGGGTATAATTCAACTGGTTGATGAACGAATTTGGAGTTTAGATAAATGACTCATAAATCAGTAGCTCGAATCCTACCAATGACAAAAACATCGGTCCATACAAGATAATCAACCCAGAATTCTCCCTACCTCAAGCAAACACTATTTCTTGTCGATTCACTAAGATCATTATTGGAAAAAAAAAAAAAAATCGTCCAAGAATATCATTAATCGTTATTTCGAATATCAAATAGCTCTACAATAATTTATCAGAAACAAAGGGTGTTTGAATCTGAACTAATATATCTGTTCCATGTATGATTGATCTGCTACAAGCTGCACTAGAGGGGCTTACTCAATGGTGTTTTTGAATTCATATTGTTTCCTATGCCCTAGCAAGTTCCATAATCTTCCGAAAAATGGAAGCAATACATACGTGAATTTCTGCGAATATCTCAGCTATGCCGAAAGTGATTATCTTCAATGCTCAAGTTTATAGACTTCAACCTACACAAATATGACTTCGAACTTTGCACAGGGTTTGCTTTCTATGTGACTTCTAAGGTCAGCATCCCCTTTGAATTTGAAGGTATATAAAGCCTGTCTCTGTGTCAAGCCGACGGGATGTATTCTATAAATTTTTAGTTCATCCCCACCTCTTATGCTTTCAGGTCTTTCCTGCTTCCATATCGGCACATGTTTCAGAGACTGGAATTTCTTCAGGATGGAAGATTCCAATGCCTTTAGAGTCAAATTCCCAGACCTGCTAATCAAAGAGTAAATAAGGACTCTCTGCACACTTGGAAAATAAAATTAACGTTGAGAACCGCATTAAGAATTAAACAGACATGATCTCTCATGCTTTAACATGGATCCAACTCAACAAGGAAGCAAAAAACTGATGACATAAAGGCCGTGCATCCTCTATTGGGTTTAATAATGTACGAGAAAATGATGCATTGGATGGATTTCTGTTGCTTATTTATTTTTCAAGACAACAAAATCAAATCCGCCAGAAAATTTAACCTGACAAAATTTATATATTATCGATAGGAAAAAACATACGCACGGTGCTGATAAAAACTGAAAAGTTTACCTCAAAAAGATTGATTCCATCTGAAACCTCCCCCTTTCCCGAACATACAAATGGTACACCGTTTCAGAGCCTCTAGTGCAGTTGCAGGGGCGTTTCTTGAAATCAGGGCTCATTTCTTCTTTCTCCCGAATCATTGTTGCCAGATGAATGCAAAGACGGCATGATGAGTGTACCGCCGCCATATCCACAAGCGCCTTGAAAGAATCAGAGGGACCCTCATACTTCCACCTGGATATCTTATTGTTAACAAGACCCCTCATAAAGTGACTAGATTAGAGGGGAAAAAGAAACAAGCAGTAGCTCCACAATGGATACCAAAAGTAAAGTTAAATCACTCACATTTGATGAGTTTGAACCTTACCTTATGGTTTGATTATATGCATCAGGATTTTCTGCTAGGTATTTCATTTGCTTCGCAACAGACTTGACATCTTCAAGATCCCGAATATGTAAAATTGAATTAGGAGAAGGGGCAAAATCTTGCATATTAGGAGCACCAACAACCACAGGGACCGTTCCTATAAGATTTTATACCAGTTTTATCATCAGAATCATGAAAAAGTTTTCAGAAGTTGAGTATCGAACTTTATCTAGATTTTTCATCAACCATCCATTACCTAAACTTTCTGTATACAAACCATTCATAAATAAGTTAGTAAGCATTCGAGAAGAAATTTGAAAATTATAAATGAAAACAAATGCTATTTTTTTCTAGGCAAAGCCAATATAGTACTTCAGAAATTTATTTGACATAAAAGTGTAACAATTAATATCTGAAATTCACCATTTTTTAATATATGATATGATAGAGAGAGAGAGAGAGAGAGAGAGAGAGAGATGACTAAGTATCTTACCTGCAACAAGAGACTGGAAAAACTTTTCAGTGACATAATCCTCCTCATTGGAATTTTCAAAAGCCAAGCTAAATTTATAGTGCTTCAGAGTTTCCACTTTGTCCACTGCTAACATAATTAAATGGAGAATGTTTTGACATTATATATATACCCAGAAGATTATAAATATAACAACATAATAGTTGAAACATTAGAGTCCCTAGCATATAAACAAATCAGTCATAATAATGATATTCCCACTCATCTCAGCAGACTTGAACCCACATAAAGAACATAATTTCAAAAGTTGCATAACAGGTGTAGATAAATCTTGTGCCTAAACTCCCTCTTTAAATTTAATTCATACAAGCACAAATATTTCTTGTTTTGTTGCAAGGCTTCCTAACAAAACTTGGAAAGATAGATCCAACGACTCACTCGCTATCATTACAATGTCAACAAATCATCAATTTATTTAAATGGAACATGATTTGTCAAAAGATCTCCTATGCTCTAGAAACAGGATAAAAAACACATCATTCCAATTCTCTCCAGTTCGACTCAATTGCAACTATAATGTTCTAAATACAAGTTAACAAGTACCAACCACAACATAAAAAAGTGAAAAATTTATTTGATTTCAAAAATCTCTTGCTACTCAAAAGATACTTAAAACTTCTGACATACAAACACCCTGAAAATGGAGGCTTGCATTCTCCAACAGTCGGGATGAGAGCAGACGACTAAGTTCAGGTTTAATCTAAGAAGTTAGAAGCCAGAACACTTGGCAAACTAAGAACCACCGGGAAAAAGTCACAACAAAAGTAGTACAGATAAACTTCAAACAATTAAAAATCACAAAATGAAGACCAAGAAGAAGCACTGTACACTAAAAATAATTCCAAGAATGATAATGTCATCACAGATGCTATCCCATTATTTATAAGAGGAATGATATACTGATTCATACAGAAGTAAGAATGTCAAAAAACAATTAGTTATGCATTGATGCACACCAAGTAAGAATGTCCAAAAACAATTAGTTATGCATTGATGCACACCTCTTCCATCACGGTTCCGATGGCAACCTCCATAAGAATCTATCTTCACGTTCTCCTTTTCAAGTCCTTCAAGAGCCTGCAAGCGGAAGTTGCGTGCGCCACAGTTGGATATGAAAGCAGCAGCAAGGGCACTCTCAGTCTTTGGCTGCACCGGTGCCATAATATCATACTCGGCCCAGGAAAAATATCCAACAGGAACATCTGAAGAAAGACTGGTTGTCATCACAATCTGATATCCCCTTCTAGTACACAAAATAAAGTTGAGATATTAGTTTATTGACATTTTGGGGCATAACAAGAATCAATTACTTGAGTAATTGACTTTAGAAGGCGATAAATATAATTGAGGATCAGACAAGGTTATTTGAAGTCTTCATATGCATTTTCCACTTTAGCACTATTGCTTACAGAGTCACAGACAAAAGATTCAGTTCAAAGAAAACAGTAGGCACCATATAAAGTCTTCTATTTCTGCCGAACCATTAAGGCCACGACATTTGAACTAGACCAAAATCATAGTAGAAACTCTTTTTATCATTTTTGCACAAAAAGTTTCCATAGAAGATTATGTTTAGCAAATCTCAAAATTTAATTTTTTAAAATTAGATAATCAAGAAAATGATGGAGCAAAACTTACAGAAACTAAAATATTCCAAAATTAGAAAAATAAAAGCAACAGTCAAATAATAATAATAATAAAAGTGTGAACATTTTTTTATGAACCACTTTTGTTTTTGTGAGTTTAGATTCTTGACCTACAACCACAATCCAACTTCTTGAATAATCAACCTTAAGACTTACAACAACCTGCAAGTAGATGTGACTCAAACTTCATTTTAGCTGAATTGTGGATGCTTCATTTTTAACTTAAAGAGTAATACTTGAAAGGAATGCTAAAACTACAAGATTTAATGCATTTGCAAAATCGTCATTCCGACAAGGCTCACTAACTAATGCAGGTTTTACAAAGGAATCCATTTGAACAACCAATGCACTTCAGATAGTTCCAACTTCCAACATACTCAAAATATCTGTATTCAACACTTTTTTATATGTCAAATACATTTTCCTCGGTCTTTTTTTACTGAAGCATCAAGGATCTTCGGAATTCTTGCACTATTTCTCACCATGTTTCAAAAACATTCTTGTACCCAAATTGAACAAAAAAAATTTACAATGCGCATTACTATGTTGTTCACAATGGGGAACTTTACTCTGCTTTAATCCTTATACATTGACCAAAGTTACTCTGCTTTAATCCTTATACAAATTGATAACACAGATATCGGTCCCCACAATAAGAATCCACGGAATTTAATCGACAACAGTCTATGTGAAGTATATATATTTCACCGTTCTCCAACAGAAAACGATGGCATCACACTCACCATGTTGAATACTGACCAAAATTACATTTAATACAACACTATTCTTTTTCTTTATATCTTCTTACTCCAGACTAATTGACTCCAAATTAATTTGCTGCTTAGCTTCACTACAATATTGAGTAACTAACAATTTGTAACATATCTTTGCTCCAAAATTAAAAAGAGATTTTTAATATTAAATGGACTGCCTCCACAGAAGAGCTCAAACAAATGCTTCAAGGAACATCCAGAAGAAATAAGCAAAAAAACTATTGGATAATTCAGCACAACCAGGAAAACAAAGCCTTTATTTGCTTAAGGTTTTCTTAACAAAAAAACATGTGTTTTATTTTCCAAATGTGACAGTCATTTCAGATAGTGCTTACCCACCGTCGTGCCTGAGCAATATTATTCTCAGAATAGTACTGAGCTGATTCCATTGAACGGAGTACAGTAGCTGTTCCAGTTTCATGAGGCATACCAAATGTGGCATCAGGCTTCTTATCGGAATCATAACCAAACTTGCACCCCACAGTACAAGTTTGCCACTCCTGAGCAGCATGTAAAAGGAGGTTTAGATACATAATGAAATAGAACTAAAATATAACATTACTTATTTGCATTTCAGAAATCCTGCTCAAAATCCACAAAGAAGTTGAACTCACAAAAGTCAATACCACATGAAAGAATATTTCTCAAAGTAACAAGATTGATCAAATACACAGAAACATATATGTTTTTAAATATTTAAAAAAAAAAGCATACATAAAATAAATACCAGCAGCACAAGCCAAAACCGCCATAATGATTTCATTATCATGAAGCTTATCTGCAGACTAAATACAGTTTTCTACCATTGTTATCAATAATACAATGGAGGAAAAATAATCCGAGACTACAAAATCGGTGCGTAAATCAAACTTGAACATACCCACATATCATAACATAGACCAATTGCTGTAAGTGTACTCCATATCACACAATTAAGCTAAATTTCAGACTTTGCTATCGGCAATAGATGATAAAATGTCACAAGCCCAGAAACTATCACATTATTAACATTCACATATCCAAACCAAAACACCATTGATCAACCAAACAAAGTACAAATAGTAAATCAAAATAGAACAAAGGAAAAAAAAAATTGCATACACGTTGATAACAATAAAAACTGTATTAATAACCAAATCAAACAACACCCTGATAAGGAAATTAAGCAGCTTATAAAAAAAACAAACCTTCTCGGCACCAGAAACCATGACAGGATCCTTATCAAAATCCCTTGAAAAGACCGCAGAATCTTCTCTCTCCAACCACACCTCACAAGTCTCTCCATTTAAAACCGAACCACTCTCAGTTTTTTCGATTCCCTTATCATCAGCGCCACCAAAAAAGTCCACACCACTTGAAGGAAGCGGTTTGTGGAAGATATCGACGAGAGAGTCGAGCATGGCGGCGTTTTTGGCCATATCAAGACAACCCAAGAAGGCGATCTCTAGTATAACCACAAGTACGACGAAAATGGGCATCCAATTTGACCATTTCCTCTTTGGAAGTGAAGAAGACGACCCGTTATTAACAATTACGGGTAGTCCTTCTTGTTGGTTTACGTTGGTGGTGCCTGTTCTCGACAAAATACCCATCAAATATGCTCTCTATCTGGGCTATTTTTTTTTTTCTTCTTCCTCTTCCTCTTCTGGTTCTCTTTCTCGGGAAAATGTGAGAGAGAGAAAGAAAGTGGAGGAAATTGAGAGAGTTTGACTCTTAAAGGAACCTAATACAATTAAAAAATGTCAACCAGTCTCTGCTCTCCACTTTGTGTTTGGATTGGTTGATGACTTGGTGCTAGGAAAAACAGGTACATACAATTTCTTTCTTTAACTTTATTTATCAAGTGTGATAGACATGATTCGAATCCACAACTTCTTGTATATAAAGGTGAGTGTGACTCGAACCCACAACATATTATATGTAGACGTGAGCGTGACTTGAACCCATAACCTCTTGACGTGAGAGCCTTACCACATAACCAATCTTTTTCTTTTCTTTTCGTAATCATATAATTAGTTTTAAAATGACTTTCTTTATATTAAAATGTTTGATTGAATTTTTTAAGAGAAAATTAAGATAATAGTCTAAAAAATAAGTATTTCTTAAAAATAAAAATAAAAACTTTTAAATGTTTTTTATAAAAACGTTTTTACTACTAAAAGGTTTCTACACATATAAATTTATCAAATTATTTTCTAAAAAATATTTTAGAAAAAATACTTTGTACTTTACATCTCATCACTGTTGTCTTTTTACTTTATGAACTCATTCATTATTGTTAGAGAATACTTACTCAAAGGATTGGTGCTTTCTCTTTGTGCTCTTATTATTATAGTTTTTTTTTTTTTGTTTTTTTTTTTTTTTGTTTTTTTTTTAATTATTTTATTTTATTTTATTTTAATTTAATTTAATTTCAAAATCAAAAGTGCTATCAACTGAAGAGTTCACTCTTTAACTCTTATTATTAAGGGAGAATCGTAAATAACTCCCTAACTTTTGATTAAATGTCAAATCAAACCCTCTAGTTTGAATAATTAGTAAAAAAAAAAAACCCCTACTATCAGTTAACAGTTAGTTGACCGTTAGTTGACTTTATATATATCTAATATTATAATTTAAATCCTTTATTATAAACAGAATAAAAAATATATATATAATAAAAATATATACTAATAATAATAAAATCAATTTCATACAAAAATAATTTTTTATATTTTAAAATAAATTTTTTGTTTAAATTTTATAATTATTTTATTGCTTTCTTATAATATATTTTTATATATTTAATTTTCATTAATATTTTTAGTATATTTTTTCATTTTTTTTTCAATTATAGAAAAAACCACTTAAATAGTTATATTTCATAAGATTTAATTAAAGTCAACTAACTGTCAACTAATGGTAGGGATTTTTTTTACTGATTGTTCAAACTAGAGGGTTTGATTTGGCATTTGATCAAAAGTTAAAAGGTTATTTACAATTCTCCCTATTATTAAAGAGTGAACTCTCTTGACTATGAACATAATAGAACTCAGTCACCTCATATTAAGATGTTTTAGGTATAATTTATGATAAAAGAGATTGGGGGCCAGTTTGGTATTATTGTAACTTTTATAATAATCACGATTAGTTGTACTGAAGAAATAATCAGCTATGAAGTTAATCAACAAATGTTTGGTTAATTATATTTTTAAAACTACGGTATAGCTCAAAAGCAGTATACGTATGTTTAATAATTTTATTTCAGAAGTGCTGAAATTAATTACAATGACTAAAATAGACATGATTTTAAAACCTTATTTTATTTTTTTCATTAATTATATATTAAATAATATTTAAGTAGAACATTTAAATTAGAAAAAAAAAATCCATAGGAATAATAAAAATATTTTTAAAAGATTTTATAAATCAAATCAATATTTAATTAGAGTCTTTAATTTTAAGATGAAATAATGTATATAAATGAATTTGATTTGATTTTATAAGTATAATGATATTTTAAAATATTCATTAAACGCCAAAATAGATTATTCTATAATCATTTTCAAGAAGTAACATCTATTCTTTAAAATCATTGTCAAAACTTGTCAGATTATCAATTAATCAATTAATCAATTTTTGAAGTTTTACCAAACATCATTTTATATCAAAATTATAAAATAAGCTGATTTTAACTTCTAAAAGCAATACCAAACTGGTCCTATGACATGGTAAGATATTTAGGTAGTTGAGTAGAGTTTAAGTAAATGCAGATTTGGGTAAATATATCTCAAATCAAACATAATCTGCTACTTCAATGTTTCAAAATGAAGTTCCAACAACCCAACTGATTCATAATTCTCTACTGATTTGAGTTTTTATAAGAACACAACAAATTAATGTTGATGTATCCAAGCCAGAGGGAATATCAAACATGTATAATTAAGCAAATGAGAAGATCTAAAAGTAATTGAATTTGATCATACTTTCAGTTGACAAAGCTAGAGCAAAGCTGTTACAAACAATCCTAAGATAATTTTGCTTTATATTTGAAAATTTATCGACAGACAACCTTATTTAAAAGGTTATGGAATAAATCGAAAACCTCCTCCCCTGCAAGGGGAAAAAAGTATATCAACTAGATTTGTCTATATTTTACTCAAAACTCTTGAAGAAAAAATATTCCTAACATCTCATTGGCTATATTGCACATAAATTGTACTTCTCATCTTCAACGTCGTTCAAAGATTCTACATTTATATATACAATGCCATTCAATGTATAAAGTAAATGCTAAACATGAATATATGAAGAAATATACATTATATCAAATAGTCTAATTGCTATCGACTAATCATCAATGGCAACTACCGGAAAATCTTATCTAGCATACATACTAGATTCCAGTAAGTTATGCACAAATATGAAAAAAAAAAAATTAAAAAAATCTTCTAAGTTAATCATTGTGAAAAATTGACTACCAGCAAGAACCATCCACAAAAAAATCACTTCTGATACTTTTTCATTGAACCTATCTCGAACATGTTTCTTCGGCTAACATACCTGGAGAAAGTTACATAGTAATAGCTTCTTTTTCTGGTGTATTCGTGTCGAAGATTAAATTTCGAACTTCAGTGCAAAGCCACTACTCAGCTTCCTCTTAGAAAGTAATGCATATTAGATCTTGGGCTGGCAGAGCTCTGAGGATGTTCTGACAGAAACTCTTGATGTACAAGTTCCTCTCTTTCAAAGGAAGCACGGCTGATAGCTTTAACATTAAGCCTTCCCAACAGCAAAACCTGAATGACATGCAAATAAATGAAAGTAAGACTCAAAAAATGAATGCTCTCACTTCACTTATTTAAACAGTTCATATACAAAGTGACAAATGTGATATCTATTCTAAAAATTACTTTATCATTGTTCAAAGCATCAACACCAGCTGTCTTCAACCTTTTCACTGTGGATCCATGGCTTGACTTATCTCGTCGGTCTTCATCCACAAAGTTCTGATCTGAGACCTCTGCAAATGATCATAAACTTTGTAAGGAGACAATAAACATATAAATGACTAAAAGGATCAAGATGAGCAAGTTGTATACACCAAGAATTAGCAAAACAAAAATGTGCAACAATCACAAATTCTTGAGTCAAGTACAAGCCTTTTTAAGTGGTCCATTGGGTTGAATATACATGATATTAAAATTTTCTATTAACAAGTTGCATTGTAACTTGGTTCATATTCAATATATAATGATGCGATTACTAAATATGTTTCTGTAAGGAATTATACCTCTTCGACAGACTTTGTTTCAGGGAAGGCTGCTTAAAGACAGAAATATGAACGAAACCATAAGTTTTCAGTTGTGTGGTATCTTTGATTTCCCTAGACAGAACAAATGTTTCATTACTTTTATAACATATTTAATGTTAAAAAAAAAATGATCCAACGTTATAAAATGTTTCATAAAATGTTTCAAGTTTTTAGATTGTCTTAAAAACATGCCTTAATTTATATGTTTGTGGAACTGTAACATTAATCAGCACTGACCACACCCAAAGCATTGACTTTAGAAACCAGCCTTGTTTTGATTCACCTATGTTGAGAAATAAAAACCAACTCTAGTTTGCAGTTTCATTTGCCTAGTTCTAATCAATAAAATAAATAAATCATTCAAAAGTCAGAACCACGATCTAATCCCTCCTAAATCTCAACTGATAGCAATATTGATAAATGACTATATAGGATGTCTGACCATAGTTATTAAAGGCGCTAGGCGCATCATGACACAAGGCAATGCACTCGCCCGTCTAAAGCGAGGCACGCCATTTCAAATGAGGTGCGCAATAGCTTTTTATGAATTCCCCAATGGGAAAAATTCATAAAAATGGTAACAACCTAATTTATCTTGTAAATGTCAAGTTATTAAGCTAAATGTATGGTTTAGAACTTTACAAACAATCAATAACACGACATAATTCATAAAACAATTAACATGCAATCATCATACTAACAACAGATATGTTCGAATTAGTTTCTAGACTCTAGCTATCCCCAACTCAAACAAAACCAACTTCATAACATCATCAATGAATCTTCATGTTGGGTTGTGAAGATTGAATTAGTTTTGTACTTTTGTTGCGCTACACTAATGCACTCGGGGGTTGAGCTCCCCGGTGAGCTAGCGGTGGTCGAGCTGCCCGGTCAATTCGCGGGGGTCGGAGGGCAACGCCCCCTAAGAAAATTGAATTTCCTATAAAAAAAAAAAATGAGAAATTCAACTAGGCGTGCCAAGGCGACACCCGCGCCTACGACGGCCAGGTGCGCACCTCCTTGCCTTGCTGCACCTGGCCATTCTTCAGGCGCAACTATGGATGTCTCTTCAGCTTTAGCAGGTGAAATTAAAAGTTGGCTATATAAAGAATGGTTCTATAACAAAATTTCACTCACCCATTTGTGATTTCGATTTTTCTCAGAGTTTTATAAATTCAGGATGAGTTTACTTTTACACACAATATATTTAAATCTCCCAACTGTGCCTGTGCACTATAGTAGAAGATAAATATGTCACCTCATTTTCTAATTCCTCACACAGCTATCAAGGAAATTGGCACTCTTTACTTAGCCGGTCATACTCAAATCCAAAGTGTAACCAAATATCTCTGGACTGAACAGAGAGACTAAAAGGGGTCAACTTAGCTAACACTTGGAAATTTCCGGTTTGCACAAAAATTGCCTTCTGTAATCACAGTGAGAGAAATAACTGTACAAGATAGTTTGTAAATATAACATTCCCAATGTAGACAGCTAGACGCTAGCAAGTATTTTATAAGGCAAGGTAAACAATGATAGCATCTATTAGTGGTAAGGCTCATTCACGCCAAGATCCAAGCCAGACAACATAGCAAGGCAACTAATTGTAAACCAGCATCCCTAACATGGATGTGATTATCATCCAGGTTGACAGCAAAGATTACATAGGTAACAGTTTTGCCATCGATCTGAATCAGAGATGTAAAATTTATTGTTCACAGTTCACACAATTCTGTATCTCCCAATAATGATTATGTTTGCATGTACTTACATATGTATGTGTGTGAATATCTATTGTCACTTATGCAACATGTTTGAAAAATCAGCCGAGGCAGCCGCCTTGAGGCGTCCCTCAGCCCTTCACCGCCTTGAGGCTGGCACCTCAAGGCTGTTTTTAAATGACCACGCCTTGGGGCAATGAGGCGACTGCCTCAAGGCCAAACCAACTTGAGGCAGTCAGGCAAGGTGGTAAGGCACTAAGGTGGTGCCATATCAATTTGGTTTTGGATGGTGAAGCGGTGAGCTTTGGTGCCATATCAATTTGGTTTTGGGGGTGAAACGATGAGTTTTGAATTAAGGCTTTTATTTTTTTTATCAAAACTCGCTATTTTGAGGTTGTCTGAGTTAAAATTAATATTTTAAAACCCTAATGGCCCACTCACACTCATCAAACGACAAAACCTCTGCTTCTAAAAAAAATAGAAAAACACCTCTGCCTAGGAAAAAAAGCCGAACAACACCCACCCAAATCTCACATTCAGAATTATTTAATATTTCTAAATCAAGGCGGCGCCCTCGCCTCATATTTTGACCACTAAAGTACAGAAAGCCTCAAACTGCCTCACTCTTTTAAAAACATTGTGCACAACACTGATGTAGCAATGCGTCCTGGTGCATAAATATCAAATTAGATAATCCTTTTTTAGCCAAAAGAGGTAAAATTTAAAAGAAAAGGAGGAAAGAATTATGCTGAAAGATTTACCAAAATTTTAAGTTAATGGTTATGTTTTATTTATCGAAGATGCATTTATTTTAACTTTCGACTGCCTTGTATGGAAAGTTCTGATAAAATTTAATCATGGAGTTGTTCATACTTTTAAATGCAATTTTACAAAATTTTAGAACTTATCATAATTGGATAGGAGATTAAGAGTCTTTCAAGTGTTAAGTTAAGAAACACGCTAAATTTTTATTGCAACTAAGTTATTTAAGAGACGTTTGTCCTCTTCTATCCCCTTTTCCTCCATTTCTAACCCCTAGTTCTAGTTGGTCCTTTCTTTGTCTTTCTCTTCCAACAGATCCTCTCTCTCAAATTTCTTTCTAATTTTCAATATTAAAATTCTATTTTTCAGGTAAATCATGCAGCAATTGAAAGATAAAAAATAAAAATAAAAATAAAAAATAGGGATGAGGAAGCAATTAATTATTAGGCAATGGAAAATTTTGGAGCACACATTCAAAAAAATCCAACCAATATTCCAATAGATGCAAAGTTAATGAGAGTCACCCGTAGCAATATCATCCAAACTTGGATGGCATAAGTGGCGATCAAGACGCTGCTCTGAACTTCCAGCTGGTTCACAAGAGAAAGTTGAATTATCCCTCGAATGGACTCCCTCGTCACTGAGCGCATTGTGCTCCAGGGCATCGAAAGATGTTGAAGTCTGAAGTTTGCCTACAGATGTAAAATGGCATATCCGAGGACTTTCTAGCATACCATGAGAATCAGCTGCATCGTCAAACAAAGTTTCATTGACTTCAAATTTAATCTTCAGCCTGTTTCCATCCTGTAGAACCATGAAGTGCAAAATAGAGTAAGAAAAATATTTGACTGAAGTAGTGGTCAGTAAGCTGACACAAAGACGTGGACAAATATCACAAGCAAATTGAAGTCCCTGACCTGGTCAGATGAATAACGAGTGTTGGCTGACAGTAATTGCGATGAGCATGGCCCTGATATGTTTTCTTGTGAGCACCTACCATGCAAACCTATGGAACTACGCAGATGATGCAACTGCTGAACGAATGATGCTTCTAAAGAGTTGAGATAAGCATTGTGCTTATCATTTGTCCACCCTGCAGCCTGGCCCTGTAACAAAAGTAGAAATATGAGGTGAAAAAAAAATTAAGAATCAAAGAAAGCTCCATATTTTATCACGGTTATGACATCCACATAAAGAAAGATGATTGCTATGCCGGTCACTTTTTCCTTCTTTGAATCCTTTCGAAGTATTCAACGGTCTGCATTAACCTAAAGGTTTTAACAATTTGAATGAAGTTGCTTCAAAAGCTCTTGGTCACAAATCACATTGAAAAGAAACATGGGGGCTCTAGAAAGTTGTTACAATCTAAAATACCCTGCTATTAATCACATGACATGGAACTCCAATCGCTATATAATCAAATGCAGCTTATACAATAATCTGCAAAAGATCAACCACAACAAACATGCGATAAACGTGCAACTCAATTCATCGTAAGGGGTGAAGAAAAACTAGAGGCACTCATTAAACCTGCCGAGAATTAGCAGCTAATCGGTTTCAATAAAGGAAGCAACTATAGTTTATTGTTTGTTTGCATTTATGTATTCACAATTGAATTGAATACAAATATATTAGCAATTTAGCACAGCACCTATCATTGTCTCCGGTTACCTACAGTGTACAGTAGATTTTAAAATCGAGGTCCTTATTCAGTAACCAAGATCAAATGAAGATCATTCTCTAACCCCAAATAAAATTAACATAAAATAAGATCAAATATTGAAACTTACACTGTAACAGGAAGAGATATATAAAACAGAAAACAAAATTATAGACCATCAAGACTTCACTTATCGACTCCTTTATATGTTATTTCAACAACAAAATTCAACTAAGTATAGAAGGAACAATAATCACATGAAACAAAAGATTGAAATTTCAACGTAGATATTTAAAACATATATAAGACCATCAAAAAAAAAATAAGGGAAAAAAGTGATCAAAAATCAAAATTACCGGTCTTGCATTTGCAGTCTGATGCGAGCTCTCAACAGTGATATCAGAGGAGTCCGAGTAAGTCCGAGTCAACTCACGCCGGCAACCTTCCTCCATTGCTCCGGGATCCGACGACGGAGTATTCCGCAGAATGTTATCGTTCATTTTTTTTTTTTTCAAAAAAACAAACAAGTAACTGGTTCTTCTTCTTCTTCGCTTTGATCGGACAATTTAAAAAAAATGTGATAAATGTTTTGTGAGTTCGTGAGGAGAAAAAATCGTCTCGAAAACTTAGCAGAGAATGAATGAGAGAGAGAGAGAGAGAGGCGGTGTAGTTGGGGCCAATAAAAGCTCCACATGGCGACGCTTTTACACGTGTCAGTTACATCAGCGGAGTACCACGTCATCAGATGCTGATAATAATATCTTAAATATCGGCCAATGTCAGCCAGATATTTATTTTAGACAAGACACAAAGTAAAAAGCAGATTAGATATATCTATATTTACATTCGTCAAGAATATACGGTCACGTGAGTGACCTCACGCGCTCTCATCCGGTGCGTGCTGTTTTGGGTTTTGGATTTGAATCGGAACGAATGGATTGGATCGGGTCGGATTGGATCGAAGCATAAACATAGAGAGTAGAGACATCACCCTATTGAATTATGTATCACATGACGAACAAGTTTTCAATATCATAAATTTTAACCGATGATATAAATGATGATGGTATATGTACCTCCGTTCCACATAAGTGGTTAGGGATTCAAATCTCCATCCGTATCTTACAAATATATGTAGGGATTTTTCTTTCTAGATTATTAAGACTAGTTATCTCCCGTTATATGTTTAGATATCCAGATATATACATATATCTTTTTATCTCGACAGGTCCCAATAGTCTTAAACACTGATGTTTTGATCGATATCAAAAATATCTTTGATATACTGATATTTTGAGGATGTAGTATTAATCATTTTGATTGGATACTAATGGTGGTGGTGGAGAAATAATCAGGTGGTGCTTGGAGTACCGTGCACGTTTGTAATGGTCACTCACTGTTGTTGATTAAAAAAAAGTGATACGGTCAACGTTTCAATTCATGCTTTTTATATATAGTTTAGAGATATTTATAATCTTTAGATGATTTGATTGAAATTCAGTTAGTATTAACTATTTAATAACTATTGGTCGTCTTTATTAACAAATAAATAAATAAATAAAACGGTACAGTTTTTATATATAACATGACTTTCAATTCTATGGTCAAAATAATTAAAAATATGCGTAATATCTCGTGATAAGTACATGTATATGAGATTTCTCTCTAATGTTGTGGGGATATATCTTCAATTATAGAAGTTGATATTCGAACCGTGATATAGTATTTGATCTCGTTAGGTCCCAACGATCAAGAATTTATTAAATACTTATAAATTATTACAAGAAAAAATTAACCAGAACTAATATTTGTCATGTTATAAGGGTGTTGAATAAAATATATATTTTTATGAACATAGAAGTCATTTAAAACTGGAAAATGCTTTGGTACTAACTGGTCTGGTCGATACCCAAGATATTGACTCACTAATGGGGTATTGGCATGTGGTATTTTTTTTTCTTCACATTTTACATTTATCTTCTTGCATTTGTTTAAAATGGATCACGTATCAACACCCCATTGATGGGATTAGTACCTTAAGTACTGACCAGTCAGTATCCAAGCATTGTCCTTTAGAACTTACAAGAAATGTTAAGATTAATTAATGTGAGTCTTCTTCTTGTGATATGTGCGTAATTATTATGAAAAATATAATTTAATGCCAATTAAATTATCAAATTGTGGTGCACGATCTTGATTAAATAACAATCAATTTTCAAATTTTCGAAAAGTTTTCATGAATTATAAAACTTGATATGACAATAGAGAAATTACACATGGTTTTAATTTATTTTCCAAATGTCATATTAATAAAAGCAATCTTTAGTTGACGTAAGACACAGTGGAGTTGATATTAGGAAATCAAAACAACGAAAAGAGATTTAACAAAATGGAAAAAATGGTTGCTTGAATTGGTCACATACGCAACACTTTGCGTAATTACATGCATGCATGTTATACACATGATTTTGTTAACACACAAGAAATCAAGACCATATGATCAAATCTTAATCAATAGAATGATACGATCGTGTTTTCTATGTCTAAAATTATTTACATATTTAGTTGTTAAGAATTTTATAATTTGTTTAATTTAATTTAGATAGTCAGTAACATTATCTAATCCATAACTTTAGGCTTAGTTAGTGGTTATGAGTTGATTACGTGAGTAGTGCAATAAAACTGTCCTAGTTTTAGGAAAGAGAATTTATGTTCCTAATTTTTAGTTATCAGTTACCTGTAACTTCGTATGTTTAATGAAAGGAGGAGAATATTTGTTTGCTCAAATTGAGTAATTGATTTTCTATTAAAAGTCATTGGAGAATGGTTCTTTCAAATCAACCATCATTTATCATTATTATTTTCATTTTATCCTAAATTCTAATTTTAGAATTTTTGTGATTGTATCAATTGGTATTAGAGTCGACACTATACCAAGCAGTGGGTTCGTCTAGGACAGGGTGACCTAGGGAGAGCTGCTACCCGAGAGAGCGGGATCCGCGAAGTCACCCAGCTAGGAAAGATGGGTAGCCGTGGACTACAGTTGTGGAAGCGTGGTGGAATGTTATAATCCCACATTGATTAAGTATGGGATTAATCAATAGTATATAACTCACTGGGCATCCTTTCCTTATAAGCCGGTTTTTAAGGATTACCCATTAGGTTCGTATCAAGTGGTATTAAAGCCTGACAATGGCAACGGATATGGAGCAACGCTTGGAGAAAATCGAAAAGAGGTTGTGTGTTTCTCATGTTTTGTCAACAACAAATCTTACAGAAGATGACAAAATTCATTGAGAAGATGACAAAACAATTGTAGCTTCTGAGGGTCCCTTTTTTATGCTTGTAAAAAGGATGACAAAAGAAATTGGACCAAAGCCTTAGAGCATCCACAATGGTGCCACAACTATTCAAGACCTATTTATTGCCACATCATCAAAAATGGCTCTTGAATAGTAAAAAATGGGTCTTCTCATTTGGGTCCTATTTATTTGGGTCTCATTTTCTCACAATGGTGTTCAATTGAAAAAGTAAAAGTGGATCCACTTTTTTAACTTTTTTTCCAAACAATCATTACTCTTCTTTAAAATATTATATATATATATATATATATATATATATATATTCAATAATTATTTAACAAATTATGATTAATTTAAAATAATTTTTTCACAACCGAATTACATCAACAATAAAAATAAATATTTAAAACAAAATATTGTATAAGATTAGACATGGCACCGGTTTCAGTTCGGTTCAGTTCGGTTCAGTTCCGGTCCGGTTTCGGTTTCGGTTTCGGTTTCGGTTTCGGTTTCGGTTTCGGTTTCGGTTCCGATGGTTCTGGTTCGGTTTCGGTTTCGGTTTCGGTTTCGGTTCCGGTTCCGGTTCCGGTTCCGGTTTCGGTTCCGGTTCCGGTTTCGGTTCCGGTTCCGATTTCGGTTCCGGTTCCGATTTCGATTTCGATTCCGACTCCGGTTTCGCCTTCGGTTTCGCCTTCGGTTTCGGCTTCGGCTTCGGTTTCAAATTTCGGTTTCGGTTTCAAATTTCGGTTTCGGTTACGGTTATGGTTTCGGTTTCGGTTTCGGTTCCGGTTCCGATTCCAAACCTTCAAAAAATTAATGTTTTCATTTAAATAATTTTAATTTCATTGAACTAAAATTTTATAATTGAAATTAAATTTATTTATAATTTTTTCATTATATATATAATTATTGAAGTTAATAATAATATATTTAAATTTAATTAATTGAAATATATATATTAAATTTATTTATATTTTTTCATTAACAATAAAAATAAATATTTAAAACAAAATATTGTCTACGATTAGACATGGCGTCGGTTCCGGTTCATGCTTCGTTTCAAAAGTGGCGGTTTCGAAACCGAAACCGAAACCGAAACCGGAACCGGAGAGATTCCGGTTCCTCGGTTCGGTTCAGTTCAGTTCTGGATGTTTTGACTGTTCGGTTTCGGTTTCAGTTCCAGACCGGTTTTGAAACCGAACCTTCAAAACCGGTTTTGGTTCCGGTTTTGGTTCCGGTTTTGAAGGTTCGGTTTCGATTCCGGTTTTGAAGGTTTGGTTCCGATTCCAAACCTTAAAAATATTAACGTTTTTATTTAAATTATTTTAATTTCATTGAACTAAAATTTTATAATTGAAATTAAATTTATTTATATTTTTTTCATTATATATATAATTATTGAAGTTAATAATAATATATTTAAATTTAAATAATTGAAATATATATATATATTAAATTTATTTATATTTTTTCATTATATATAATTATTAAAATTAATAGTTATATATTTTAATTTAAATTATATAAATATATATATATATATATATATATATATATTTAGGGGCCCAACCCAATGATTGGAAAGTGTTGGGAACCCAACCCAATCATTGGACAAGACCCAAATTGAGTTCCAAATGTGGAACCCAATTTGGGTCTAATTGGGTAGGCCCCACATTTGGCTCTCTTTTTTGGGGTCTCATTTTGCACTATTGTGGAAGAATGTTATGGGTTCCAAAGTGGGTCTTGACAAAGTGGGTCTCATTTTGACACCATTGTGGATGCTCTTACATTGAAAATTGTTTCTTGATTCAAGCAAATGAAGATGATGCAGGATTCGATCTCAGAGATGGTACTAACAAGTTCTTTACTACATCAAATGTTAAGCTAACTTCTTGTTGCTTTCCAGTTGCAACAATCCTCTTCATATGAAATGCACCAAGAATTCAACTTCAAATTAATCTCATTTTAAAAAGGATGGTGGTGGAATGTTATGATCCCACATTGATTAAGTATGGGATTAGTCAATAGTATATAACTCATTGGGCACCCTCTCCTTACAAGCCGGTTTTTAAAGACAATTTCTACCCAGTAGGTTCGTATCATAGAATTGTAATCAACAAATCATGATGAAAACGGACAGAAGGTGATGTGTGTTCCACAGTCCATTTTTTATTTTTTAATTTTTTTAATTTTTTTAACATACTGCATGTGGTATCACGACTTAAACATTAACTATTGGCAAACCAAATAGAAGTTTTTTACCATTAAATCACGTTGGACAGTTTGTAAGTTGTAACCGTGAGTTGGAATATAGAATTATATTAGAGTTCGAAAATTTAATAGCACTCTTTGAATAGTGAGATTGAAGACTATCACCAACTTAATAACTTAAGTTTTAATAGCATCTAAAGTGTGGATCTAATAAAAATACCCTTAAAACACACTCATAAAAATAAGTTTAGCGCTTTTTTTTTTTCCGAGACTTATTTTGGTATTTTTGAGACCTATTTTGGTGTTTCTGAGACTTTATTTTGGTGTTTCCGAAACTTTATTTTGTATTTTCGAAACTTATTGGGCAAAGATGAAAATTTTCAAAAAAAAAAATTATTCCTCTTCTTTATTGAGACCTCCATTGGAGGTCGAACAGACTTCCAATGAATCTCTATTGGAGGTCTATTCCACCTCCATTGATGGAGAACCTCAATTGGACCTCAATTAGTCCTCCATCAATGGAGGTTTTTGAAAAAGAAAAAGAAAACCTAAAAATGGTAAAAACATAGTAAAAGAAGGAGATGAGGGTATTTTAGTCTATTGATGTCATTTAAACTTAACTTATTAAATTAGCGATAGTCTTAAAATTCAACGTAAAAGAGTGATATTTCCCCCTATTTCCACATTATATAATTACCAAATCATGGCCAGATCTACATACGTATCGTAATTATCTTATTTCCTGAATTTTTTGTTCTTAAAGATCGAGATTTATCTAATTGATTTTTATTAAAAAAAAAAAAAAAAATTTGAGGTTTGAGGATATATATCTTTAAGTGGATTTTTTTTTTTTTTTTTTTTTTTTCCATTTCTTCTTAGATATAATTTAATCAAATCATAAATGAATTTTAGTGAAAAAAAAAAAAAAAAACTTGAATCTTCATATAAAAAATGAGTTGTGTTATTGGCACATACTCTACTGATCTATTTATGCCCCATTTTTTAAATTATGGGAAAATTGTACAAACTTACCCTAACGTTTCTCATTATGGCATAATATTCAACTAATGCATTTAATTGCACAAACAACCCCTCATATTAGTCAACTTCGGTTAAAGATAACCATTGACCATGATTTTTTTTTGAAAACCCAAAATTGCCCCTGCACTTTATTACAAAAAAAATCTTAATTGCCCTTTGTTTAAAATATTATCTACTTTAAATTATTAGAATATAAAAATTAAACACTAAACATAATCCTTTTTAAATAAAAAAATTCAAAAATAATATATTAAAAACAAAACAATTTAAGAAAACGTTATTTTGAGAAAATATAATTTAATAATATATTAAAAACAAAACAAAAAAAAAATGTTATTTTGAGAAAATATAATTTAAAATTATGCAACTCCAATATGAATAGTGGTAATGTGTTACATATTTTTGAATTTTTTTTTATTTAAAAAGGATTATGTTTAGTATTCTAAACACAAATATAAATAAAATCATCAAGAGTTTGAAATAAAAATATAATCATTTGTCATAATAAATACAGTAGCACCGAAAATTTGTTCAATGTTCATCTCTATAAAACAAAATAACTTGACTCAATATAAATTACGCATTATATTTTGATTCAAAAATTAAAATAAAAAAAAATACTAAACATAATCCTTTTTAAATTAAAAAAAAATGTTTTAAATTTCAAAAATATGTAGCACATTACCACTATTCATATTGGACTTGCATAATTTTAAATTATATTTTCTCAAAATAATGTTTTTGTTTTGTTTTGTTTTTAATATATTATTAAATTGTATTTTCTCAAAATAACGTTTTCTTAAATTGTTTTGTTTTTAATATATTATTTTTGAAAAATTTTTTAATTTAAAAAGGATTATGTTTAGTATTTATTTTTTATATTCTAATAATTTAAAGTAGATAATGCTTTATATTTTGTAGGCAATTAAGATTTTTTTGTAATAAAGTGCAAGGGCAATTTTGGGCTTTCAAAAAAAATAATGGTCCATGGTTATCTTTAACCGAAGTTGACTAACAGGAGGGGTTGTTTGTGCAATTAAATGCATTAGTTGAATATTATGCCATAATAGGAAACGTTACGGTAAGTTAGTGCAATTTTCCCTTAAATTATTAAGTATTATTTTTTTTCCTTGATCAAAATTACTAAAAGAGACATACAATTTAAGAAAAAAAAAATATTATATAAAGTAAATCTAATAAAACCCCACATTCCTTTTTTAAAATAAATAAATAAATAAATAAATATAAAAATAAAAAACCAACATTCTTTTAATCTTTTTCTTGAAATATTTTTTTTCCATAACTTTTAAACCCTAAAAATACTACTGGATCTTATTTAAACAATAAATCAAACACTTGGGGTGCATTAGACAAATGAGATATTGATTATTATTTAATCTCATTACTCTTTTAGAATCTGAAAGTGAAATGATGATAACCAAAACAAATACTTGCTATTTGCTTCTTGTTTCGTTTTGTTTGTGGGCTGTTTCGTTTTTTTTTTTTTTTTTCTCTATGTGTTTTGTCTTGGGTTGCTCTATTCCTTGCTCTTTTCTTGGGGCTGTTTGTTTGTTATTTGTTTTGTGACTTCCTGACATTTTCTATAAAGCTTGATATTCAAAAAAAAAAAAAAAAAAAAAATGAAATAGGAAGAAGAAAAAAAGATCGTTCATTGGAGGTGGGAGAAAGACAATACCAAAGATAAAGAGATCTGAGATAAATAGAGATATTAGAGACGGGGTTTATTAAGTTTGAAAAATAAATAAAAGTGTAGTTTTGGAAATAAATAAAATAAATTAATAAAAACATTTAACTTTATTTAATTAAATCAAAATTTAAACAAGTGGGGCATAAATAGATTAATAGGGGGTGTGTCAATAGCAGAACTCATAAAAAATTTATCTTTATTTTTAATATATGAGTAATACCATATAACCCAAAATTCAACTAAAATGGCGTGACAAATGAGTTGTCATCACCACACAAATCATGGAGGTGATATGATGAATAATATGGTAATGACAAATCACTTACCACATCATTCGAGTTGGTTTTTGGACTAATTTTTTGGTTTGACTAGTATTAGTGAAATAATAATAATAATAATAACAACGAGTCAAATGTCGTGCTATATATTTTGGGTTAGACTCTTATTTAATTAATTTTCGTTGTTCCTTTACTTATTGAGAAAAAACGAATGGTGTAGAATAAAAGTAGCATGATTTGTTAGGTTTTTTTCAGTGTTCTAGAAATCGGCCTAGGGGGCCGACTAGGCCCTATGCAGTTCTGGCCGCCGCGACTAAGCCTTATTCGGCCTTTCTAGGCGGTTGGCCAACTAGTCACCGCCTAGCACCGTCTAGGCCGATTTTTAGAGTTGATTAATTGGCAAAATCATTTATAAAAAAATAAATTCTTCATTAAAATAGAGTACAGTTGCCACCTCGCCATCGGCGTCTGGTGAAGAAGAAGAAGATTAAGAAAAAAAAAAAGAAACAAAGCAGAGAAAATTAAGAAGAAGAAGGTGAAGCCGTAAAAAGAAGAAGGCGAGTTGCAGAGAAAAAATAAAATAAAGATAGAAGATGAGTTAGAAGAGAGAGTGAAATATGGACACTTGATCCAGATTTGAGATGGTGAGATGGTGAGATGGTGGGATTTGTGTGCTGTAAGTTGAGATTTGAGATGATGAGATGGTGAGATAATAGTGATATTTATTTTGTATTTGGGCTGGATTGATTTTTATGGGCCTGAAATTGGATCCATAGTGATATTGGGCTTGATATGTGAAAAACTAAAAATAGTTGTATAAAAAAAATATATAAAAAAATTCCTTACCGACTAGATGCCGACTAGTCGGCCTAGCACTAGAACATTGGTTTTTTTCGATGAAAGTTTTTAAACCGAAAAGGTTTGAAAATGGTGGAGACACAAAGATCTTTTTAATATTACAAACTTTTTTAACCTTCACCAAAAGATATTACATTCTCAAACAATAGCTTAGAGCCAGTTACATGCACTAGCTCATCATGAATCTCAACTGCAGCTTAATATATATGCATACATCAAAATCAAACACATAAAAAAAGGCGATCGACGTATGTTTATTTTTCATATGGGATCGACTATGTAACGTAACAGAATGACTTGTACACTCTTTATACAACGTTACAAAATGGGTTTTGTAATATTATATAATCAATCCCACATGAAAAACACGTGGGAATTGAATCTCACACCTGAAACCTCTTTTATATATATAGAGTCTTCGATCATCTCCTCGATTGGTCCTGAGTGAATGGGTGGCAATGCATAGTGGTTACTGTGCCAAAACTCAGTCCTGAACATGTGTTTGTTGCTTCACGTGACCATCAACATTATAAATACGTACGTTCTTGATGATCAATTGATCATTCATACATTATATATACATGACAGTTTTTCAGCTGGTTAATTAATGTAATTGCTTTTGTCATTTTATCGAGCGAGAGAATATAAAACTAATAAATCGAACCAAACCGATCTAATCCATTAGTTTGAACCAAGTATCTATGGACCAACCTCATCTTGTTTTATTACGGTTTTAGATTATAATATAAGATAGAGATCATATACTAGCATTGTAATATTTTCAATTACAAGCTAACATGAATAATGTGGATTATATCTAATAGGAAAACAAAATTATAAGAACATTATTGATGGATGTTTATTTTCTTTTCTTTCTTTCTCTTTAAAAAAATAAAATAAAATAAAATAAAATAAAATAAAATAAAAGGAGTGCTCAAAACGTGCAAAGCAAGATGGTATAAAAATTATTAATTTGGTGAAGCATGGGTATTCAAGTAACAATTTAATAAAAAATGTAATTAATCTTCACAATTTTGGTAGCGATTTTAAATTAGACAAGATGGTATATCTAATTTTGTAAATGCATGCATGTGACAGTTTCATTATTGGTTGGTACTTGGTAGTATTAATGCGCCAGCTTTAGTTCCCTAATTTTAAACATGGAAGCCGATATTAGCATTTACCACCCACAAAACAATTTTAATCAATCTTTTGTGAGAAGAATATGATTATATTTTAATCAATTTTAAACATGGATGCCTCATCGCCCTCATTCTAATTTTTTATACTATGAAATTGATTTTTTTTTTCTTATAGAAAATTATAAAAACAATCTAACCGGGATTCGAACTCTTATCACGGATCTATGAGTGCACGTGCACAGAAACACATTGACTAATAGCTCTGTAAGTTAATGTGCACAACCAACGGAGCTATCAATGAATATGTTATCATGACCTCTCAATCCATTAATTTGATGAATCACTATTACAAAAGCACGTCCAGTCAAGCAATTCTCATTACGATATATGTGAGATTTGAATACTAATTACGGAAATGCGAGAATGCGTAAAACCAACGGTACTATCAATAAATGTGTTATTATCAATCTCTTGATTCATTATTTGAGCCTCAAATATTATTATTGTTTTTCTTCGATTCAATCCAATCCATTATTTGAGCCTCAAATACTATTATTATTATTTTTTTTTTTTATGTAACATCAAATACTATTATTAGTTTTCTTGAATTCAATTCAATCCTATAATACCATCCAATTTTATTTTATTTTTAAAAATTATCAATCTTTTGTTAGAAGAATATGATTATATATGAACAATATTTACAATACATATTAATGGAAGGGCTAAAAATGAAAAAAATAAATATATAAATAATTGGACTCTTTAGCCTTTATTACAAATTTACAACCATTTGTAAACATTGTTTCTGATCAATATGTTTATATTGCCTTCCTAAATCACTTCTTATACAATTAATCATGTCAATAAGAAATTCCCTCCCTTGTCAAGATTTTCCATTTCCACTCTTTAAGTCATTCAAAATTAGAAAAAGTAGTCCATCACAACTCTACGCCTCATCGTCCTCATTCCAATTTTGTAAATTGGTCTAATATCCTGATTTTATTATTATTATAAAAAAAAAATTATTAAAAAATCAAACCCGGTTAGTCTAGGTTTCTATTGGGACCTCGCAAGATAAAACGCTGATGTTACAAAAACACATTCCGAAAAGTAATTTTCACTTTTGTGATAAGGTGGGGTTCGATCTCTTAACACAGATGTAAAAATGCACAAAACCAGCAGTACTGTCATCGAATATGTTATTATTAATCACTCGATTCATTATTTTATCCTCAATTATTATTATTATTTTTATTCGGCCAATCCAATTCGACCCAATTCATTATTTGAGCCTCAAATACTGTTATTAGCCGGTCGGTCTAGGTTTCTAGTGGGACCCCGTAAGATAAAACGATGTTAAGGGCCAGTTTGGTATTGCTGTAACTTTTATAATAATCACTGTTAGCTGTGCTGAAGGAATAATCAGCTGTAAAGTTAATCAGTAGATGTTTGGTTAATTATACTTTTAAAACTACTGTATAGCTCAAAAGCAATATACATATGTTTGGTAATTTTATTTCAAAAGTGCTGAAATTAGTTACAATGACTAAAATAGACATGATTTTAGAACCTCATTTTATTTTTTTCATTTATTATATATATTAAATCAATATTTAAGTAGAATATTTAAATTAGAAAACAAAATCCATAAGAATAATAAAAATATTTTAAAAAGATTTTATAAATCAAATCAATATTTAATTAGAATCTTTAATTTTAAGATGAAATAAGGTATATAAATGATTTTAATTTGATTTCATAAGGACAATAATGATATTTTAAAAGATTCATTAAATGCTGAAATAGATTATTTCATAATCACTTTCAAAAAGTAACCCCTTACCTACTTCTCAAAATCACTGTCAAAACTTGCCAGATTATGAATTAATCACTTTTGGAAGTTTTACCAAACATTATTTTATACTAAAATTATAAAATAAACTGATTTTAACTTCTCAAAAGCAATACCAAACTGGCCCTAAATAACACACATTCTGAAAAGTAATTCCCACTTTGTGATAAGGTGGTGGGGTTTGATCTCTTATCACGGACGTGCGAAAATGCACAAAACCAATAGTACTATCAATGAATATATTAACAACAATCTCCCAATTCATTATTTGAGCCTCAAATATTATTATTAGTTTTCTTCAGCCAATTCAATTCGATCCAATTCATAATTTGAGCCTCAAATACTGTTATTAGTTTTTTTCGATTCAAATCAATCACGGGGTCTCATTTTTCCAATTGTCCAAGTCAAAGAGAAAGAATAAAACCAGAAATAATTCAGAAAATAAATAAATTTAAAAAGGATTTAACATATTAAACACAGCAATTAAAACTACATTAATCAAACAGTGTAGTAATCATATGGTTAGATATACCATTATACCACCACTTTAAATCAAATTATTATTATTATTATTATTATTATTTTAAATTCTGTTGTCCTTTAATTTGCTTCACAGTACAAGCAACCACCTGGGCCCACTGCTTCAATCTCGTCTTCACCATCTGTGGACTGTCCTCTATCATCAAATCACAACCGTTGGATCAATCAACAATCAACAATCAAAAAATAATATATTATAATAATTTTATTCAAATTTGATGCGGTAATAGTGAGTGAGTGATATAGTTACCTGGATCAAAAATGGTGGTGGTAGAGCTACCGGAATTGGTATCGGAGAAAAAGGACGACGACGACGCCGACCTTGAGAATCTGTCGGAGTACTGCTTATTCACAGCGCAGTAAAATCCCAGAGCGGGTAAAGTATCCGACAATTTCGAATCCAGATCGGGCGAGTCGGATTTGAAACTGAACCCTAAATCGATAAAACCCTTGAGCTCTTGCAAATCGTCGTCAGTCACGCTCTGGCAGCGGCGTCCTAACTGATGGCTTACCTTGAGTCTCCGCCACGCCGCGTCTCTGTGGGCGTCTGGAGACCAAGACTGCTGCTTGCGCAGCGGCGGCGGCGGAGCGTTGCGTTTCGACATTTGGTGATACCGCCGGCTTTGGTGGAGCCGGCTTCGCAGAATTAGTTGTAGGTCTTGAAGTGGGGGGTCTGTGTGTGCTTTTATACTTGAATGAGTCGGTGTTGTGCGAGCGGGACGACGGAACACGAGAGGGAGGGACTATTTTGAAATTTTCAATTCTTAATTTTTTTTCTTAAAAAATATATTTAATTATTCTTAATGTTTAATAATCTAATATGATTTTATTTCCACGTGGGCACGTATGATTGGAAAGTAGGGTTCGCTGGACCAGAGACCAGAGTCTTCGGAGGGTCTATGTCAAAATGGGACTTAACGAGAATTATTATTATTATTATTATTATTATTATTATTATTATTTATTATATATATATTTTTTCAATTAACTATTAATATATATTTTTTTAAATTACTATTTTAAGTGGATGGATGAGTCTATAGGATCTCCGTCATCGATGTTGGGATCGTGATCGATCTCCATAGCCGATCTTTCACTTATTCGAAGTGTTTAATAATTTATTTTTTTTCCATGTGAGTACGATGGATATCGATCTCCAATGTCCTTCTTTCGGTTATTCTTAGTGTTTAATAATTTAATATTATTTTCTTTTCACGTGGTATGATCGATCTCCATCGCCGATCTTTCAGTTATTCTTAATGTGTAATAATTTTATTACTATTTTGTTTTCAAGTGGGTACGATCGATCTCTATTGTCGATCTTTCAGTTATTCTTAGTGTTTAATAATTTAATACTAATTTGTTTCCATGTGGGCACGATCGATCTCCATTGTCGATCTCTCATTTATTCTTAGTGTTTAATAATTTAATACTATTTCGTTTTCACGTGGGTACGATCGATCTCCATCGCCGATCTTTCAATTACTATTAATGTTTAATAATTTAATACTATTTTGTTTTCATGTGGGTATAATCGATTTCTATCGTCGATCTTTCAATTATTTTTAGTGTTTAATAGTTTAATACTACTTTGTTTCCACGTGAGCACGTATTACTGGGAAGTGGGGTTCGATGGGCTAGAGTCGGTGGTGAGTCTATATGGGACCTATGAGAATTAAAATATATATATTTTTTTATTTCCTATATTTCTATTAAAGAAAATCATTTTTCTTAAGTGATCGAGGGGAGAGACTTAAGGCTAGTTTAATATTACTTTTGAGAAATTAAAATCAAATTATTTAATTATTTTGGTATGAAAAATATGTTTTGAGAGATAGGTAATGGATTGATTCTAAAAAGTGAGGGGCTATTCTAGAAAGTGATTATGAAGTAATCTGTAATAAGATTTAATGAATCTTTTAAAAGACCAAATTATCTTTATTAATTTAACATAACAGTCTTTTTATTATCAGTTCGAACTGACAAAAGTTATATCAGTTTCTTGTATGTAGGCCATTGGATTTAAATACTTTGACTGACAAGTGCATACAGCCAAGTCAAAGTATTTAAATCCAACGGCTCATATACAAGGAACTGATAATAGAATTTTTGTTTAACATAAATACATTTATTTATTTTTTGACATTTATTTCTTATGAATTTATTGATCTCACCTTGATACTTGTTGGTACAAGAAGCCTAGTCATTAATTAGTTTTTATTATTTATTTATTTTTATTTTTTTAATACATTTCAATTATGCTTTAATTAATCAACCCTCTATTTTATGATTAAGAGAGTGGTGTGAAAAGTAAATGTGTGTTTTCATAAATCGAAAAGGACCTAGGTCATTAATTTTTTTTATTTTTTTTTATTTTTTATGAAATGATGTTAAGTTTGATCGGATGTTTGTTTGTTTCTTAAGGAAAAAAAAAGTTTAATTTTGGTGGAAAATTGAAATATTGCTATTTTTGAACATGTATGTAGTTGTATGCATCGACAAATTAGGAATTGAATTAAGGATTCCATTGTTTCATCTTCCATCAAAGATTCTGTGTCGTGCTATCAACATTCAGCTAATGATATTTTCTCCTATTCAATTATTTTTTTCCTCCATTTTACTTTCGTTGATTTTTGTTTTGGTTGCTGAGAAAAATAAGGAAGAGAAAAAATAATAGTATTTTACATCATTTGTAATTATGTCTATTTCTATGTATTTAGTTGGTAAATAGGTTGATTTTAAATGAACTGATGTTGATTTTTATTTCTTCTATTTATATGCAGGACAACAAGCATATGAGGTTTATGGAGAAATTACTTTTCTGCCAGAACCAAACGTAAGAACTAATTGAGTAACTTTTTTAATTTTAGTATCTTCCCATTTACAGAGCTGTAAAAACATATTTATTTGATCAAATTTATTGGTTTTGATCTTTACTAATAATCTAATATAAATATATATGAGTAATATTACTTTACCCAAATTTAGTGCCCAAATGATGTGGCAACACTCTCATCCATTTATTTAAATCAAGCAAATCTAATACAATCTAAATAAATGGACGAGAGTGTTACCACATCATTTAGGCACCAGATTTGAGCACCAAATTTGGGCAAAGTAGAATTACTCATATATATATATATACGGTCCCGTTCATATTAGTGCGTACTGATGTATACATCAATACCAATGCATGTGGACAACTGATTATGGAGAAGTTTTGATAAGTGCATACACTTTGAGTCAAAGTATATAAATCTAATGGTCTACATCCAACGCATTAATGAAGTTATATCAGTGCGTACTGACTTGAACATATATATATATATAGTTTTTCTTTCCTTAGGATGTACTTATTTTATTTATATCAGCTACGTACAATCTAAATGAATGGATCAGAGTGATGCCACATCATTTGGACATCAAATTTGGGTAAAGTAACATTATTCATGAATTCTTATACAAGTCACATTAGAATGTTTTTTTTTTTTTTTTTTTTTAGCAACAGAGCCTCACTATTAAACGTGTCGGTATGAGAAGCCTGTGTCATTAATTAGTTTTTTTTTTTTTGTTAATCCATTTCAATTATTATTTAATTAAACAACTCTTTGTGTTACCGATTGAGAGAGAGCGGTGTGAGAAGTAAATGTGTGTTTTCTGTTTTCATTAATGTGTTAGGGCATGCATGCCTCGTTTAGTCTTTATTTTAGGGTATGCACACCCTTACTTAACATTTTCTCTTTCATGTTCACCCATTGTTTATTTATTTATTTATTTTAATGTATGGATATCCTAGGGTTTTTTTTATACATATGATCTTATGTGATGCTTTTTCCCTCTAGATTAGTATGATATTATTTAAAAATGAATCGAAAAGGTCCTAGGTCATTAATTAGTTTTTTTTTTTTTTTTTTTTAATTCATTTCAATTTTGCTTTAATTACCAACCATTTGTGTTAACGATATAGAGAGAAAAAGAGAGAGAGTGGTAGGGGAAGTAAATGTTTGTGTTTTTGACTGTCCAAAATAAAAATGTTTGTATTTTCAAGAACCGAAAAGGTTGCTTTCATTTGTAGTCAACTTTTTTTTAATGCATTTATCTTTTTATCTTTATAATATATGTTAATTCAAATCGTAACATTACATCTATGTTATATTATATGAGTAATTTATTAGAAGAAATTTGTTTTATATGTTTTTTTTTTAGAAATTTAAAAACATAAATCTGATGATGACTAAATTATATTTTAAAATAACCGCACGTTTATTATTATTAATTTGAGTTTTTTTTTATAATTATTTTTAAATACTCATTTCTATTTATTATTCATAATTTTTTCTATCTACTATTTTAATAATTAGTAGACTATTTTTTTTCATCTGCTCCATAAATACATAAAATATTTTACTAAGAAATTTTTTCAGTAATAAAAGTAGGTTTAGATCTACAAAATACGCTACAACAAATATAAGATCTAGTATCTTATGCTTGCTAATACTAATACACTTGTTGATATTGTGAATTATTATATATATTTTTTATTTAAAATAAATATTATAAAATTATTTTATTTTTTGTTTGACATTTGAATTAAATAATTCTTTGATACCATTTACACTTTAAAATATTTCAATTTTCATACATTTGAAAACAATTATATATATATATTAGTCATTATATAAATTCACAACAATTAATATTATAATTTATCAAACATATGTAAACCGTAAACAGTTGTATATTTATTGGACACAATTAATAGTGATTTTTTTTTTTTTAAAGTATTACATTATAAATTTGGGGTTTTTTGGGAGGAAAAGAACTCGAACCCACAACCTCACAGTGCAGGTGTAAAGGGTTTATCACCGAACCATCCTCATCTCGTCAATAGTGATTATTTTAAAAGCCACAGAGATATCAAACTGACCATTAACTTGAGACCATTATTTGCGTAGGTCCGAGGGACCTACTACTGAACTAATATAAAAATTATTTAGTGCTAATTATGTTTTGTCATGCCATAAATGATGTTTTTAGCTGGCCCAAATCAGTCAAATAAATAAATAAAGCATGCATATTATTTTATTTAAATACTTATAGGATTTGACCCAATAAGCATGATTGATCACCTGTTCAATTATGGACCAAACAATTGCATGGTATTAATTTAAAAAGGGGTTTTTACAATTTGGTCCCAATTTAATTGGGAAACATCAATTTTTTACTTGTTAATTGATTTTTCATCAAAATGGTCCTTATATAATTAAAAATAGCTCAAATTAGTCCTACTATTAGTTAAAAGTTGTTAAAACTAACATTAAGAAGGGTAGAAAAGTCATTACATCAGTTTCCAATTAAAAATAGAAATAAAATTATTAATAAGTATTTATATATTACTTATTAATTTGTAATTAGTAAGTTACCCTTTAAATTTGTAGTTACCCTTTAAAAACGTCAGGTTTTGTATCGATATCTAAAAACCTTTGAATTAAAAAACAAATAAAGGACCAAATAGATTTTTATGGAGCACACACATCCAAAACATGAACACGGGAGGCTGGATCTTTACAATTTTCGTTCACAAACATTAGATCTTCAAAGTTCTTAAAATCAAAACACACAAAATTCAACAAAAATAATAAAAATTAGAAACTTGGAATGACGAGACAGAGTATGAAAACCAAGAAGAAAAATATCAAATGGGACCCGTCGCCGAAATGCCGATGTCCTGGGTTTCCATAAGATCCAGATGGAGATCCATTGATGAGAGGTTGACGATGGAGACCCAAACTCAAGTCAAGTTACAGAGTACAGAAGCAAAACTCTCACACGACATTCATCAAACACCATATGTGCCCCTTGACCCATCTCAAATTCAACAAACCAAGGTAAGAACCAAAAAGAAAAACTAGCTTTATCACACAACCGAACACACTCAGATGGAATCATATCATCAAACCATTAACAAATCAACATCAAACACCATCACCAACACAAAAAGAAAAAAAACAATTGCAACAACAAACAACTTCACTCCGACGGTGGAGGTTCTGCTTTGCCGCCGCGAAGGAGCCATCAGAGCGGTTTGCTCCGAGGAGGAGTAGATCTGCTCATCTAGCAACTGTAACGAGATCGCACGGAGGACATGCTTCTTGCCGGGGAAGATCGATCCTCCGCTCGGAGCGATCCGTGTCAGCCGCTAGCTCCTCCTGCAACTGAGTCGCTCGTGTTGTCGTCCTCCAGCAGCTTGGCTTC
Source organism: Acer saccharum (assembly GCA_030490815.1). Taxonomy (NCBI): domain Eukaryota; kingdom Viridiplantae; phylum Streptophyta; class Magnoliopsida; order Sapindales; family Sapindaceae; genus Acer; species Acer saccharum. The sequence continues at coordinate 10,620,527 of CM059870.1, forward strand.
CATTTGAGATGATGCTCTTCGAGCTTCAAGGAGAAGAGAGATCTGGATTTTTCCAATCTCTCTCTTTTTCTTTTTCTTTTATTTTTTATTTTTAAATTGCCTTTTATTTATTTTTATTTTTGAAACTGATGCGCATTAAAATAGAAACAAATTGTAAGAAAATATAGCTTTACAAAAAATATGTTTTAATGTTTTTTCTTCATTCGATCTCCCTCGTCCATATCTGAGATGGAAGGTGGAGATCTATGTATCTAATTTTTTTTTTATTCTTTTTAATATATATTTTAAATTTTTTTATTAATTATGTAAAAAATTATTTAATTAGAGGGTAAGATCTCACAGGGGTAAACAAGACTTTTAACCAATTTTGTAACAGTTAACCGTTAGTTTGACTAACAGTAGGACTGAAATGAGTTATTTTTAATTATATAAGGACCAATTTGATGAAAAATCAATTAACAAGTAAAAAAGTGATGTTTTCAAATTAAATTGGGACCAAATCGTAAAAACCCCATTTAAAAAAAAAAAAAAGAAATTACAATAATTGGATCAATTAAGTTATAGATTTTAAAACCAAACACTCTCAACAAACTGGTTGGACACTTCCTCTTCACTTTTGTGATAGGAGTTCGAATCCCACCTTTTCCTATTAAATCGTTGGTGGGAGACCTCTCCTTTGTAGTAGGAGCTGCATTCCAGGCCGCGCTTGTAGCGGTTGATCTCGCAAAGTCCCGACATGCCTCCAAAAAGAAAAAGGGTAGCATAACAAAGAAGCTATATGTTCAAGAAAATGTTTCATATAAAACTATTAAAGTGAGTAGAAACAGCCTGGCAATTTGAAAGATGGGACTCTAAAATTTCTTCTTGACTGTCATGTTGCTTTCTTTGCCAGATAAGAAACAAGAATTTTATTCTGAGCTGGGAGCTGCTATCTAGTTGGTGTATAAAAAAAAGAGAAAAAGCAGAACTTTTCAAGACTAAATTTAAGCTGAATCCTATGTTGCACATTCATGCAAGCATGATACTTGAAAAATAAGTGTTTTTGAGAAGTTCCTAGCTTGCAACAGATCAGAAAAGGGAAGAAACTAATCTACTTTTTTATAAAGAAAAGAATTCTTGACAAATATGTGCAGAAAAGTTTGTGTAAAGAATGACAACTTTTGATGAGTACAGCAAAACTTAGCAGCATTACCTTTCAAAAATATGAGCCCTTTTTCACTTTTTTTGGGTCCTTATTCTTTTCTGGATATCGTCCAGCTGCAGTCTGGAAATATGAGAGATTCACATGAGCATCCGAAGCGCCAGCTTAAGCGAATAATATTTATACATATGGAGTCTCAATGACCAGTGAAGGAGAATTCGATTCTTTATGCTGTCAGCATTCTCCCAGGTCTGTAATTGTTTATAATCCATGTCACCAATAGTCTCCACAAGAACAGATTCCATCTTTGAAGTGATGAAAACGGTTTGAATCTCTAACAATAATCTCTCTCTCAGTTATTCTTGATATAAATTTTGTTGCATTGTGGCAATCACCGCAAACCCGCAAGTTCTTGAATATTCGAATAGGACTTTTAGGAGGGGTACTAATGATTGCATATGCAATTGCCAATCTCTCACTGTGACTTGAGAGGATATGCTCCTTTTCGTCATCTTCTACATCCTGTAACACAAAACTGTAGTCCGGAACATAACCAAGGGTCTTCATTTTTGCTGTCAAAATCCTCAACTCAATGTATATTTCTTCACACTTTGGATGGGTTTGATTCCCGGTATAGAAAACTTCAACTTTGTTGTTCACTTCGATTGTGCTCCATCCAGGAGTCTTCTTCAATCCTCTGTCTCTAGCCAGTGACCTCACTTTCTCCACTCCTTTCCATTTCCCGACATTCGCATACATATTTGACATCAAAACATAGTAGCCAACATTCTTTGAATCAAGTTCAAACAACTTGTCTGAAGCATACGCACCCAACTCAATGTTTCCATGTATTCGACAAGCACCAAGAAGAGCACCCCACACAGAAGAGTCAGGCCGTATTGGCATATTAATTATAAAATTATAAGCCATTTCTAACTCTCCAGCCCTACCAAACAAATCTACCATGCAGCCATAATGCTTCAAATGAGGCTTGATCCCGCACTCTTCTTGCATCATATGAAAGCACCATTGACCTTCATTAACCAAACCTGAATGGCTACAAGCTGACAACAAAGATACAAAGGTTATGTGATCTGGTTTCACTCCCTCATCGAGCATTTCTCTGAATAGTTTCAGAGCTTTGTCACCATTCCCATGTACTCCATGACAAGATATTATGGCATTCCAAGGGACTGAATTCCTTCTTGGCATTTGGTAGAATAAGGACATTGCATCGTCTAATCTCCCACATTCCCATACATGTCAACAAGGCAAGTTCCGACAAAGACATCCAAGTAGAGACGGTCCTTAATCACCCGCCCATGAATTTTCATCCCTTGTCGCAGGGCCCCTACATGGGAATAAGCCGGTAGAATGCTCACCCAAGTCCCTTGGTTAGGGATTATCTCGGTGCACTCTTCCATCATCTGGTATACTTCAACTGCCTCACTCGCATGACCATTTTGAGCATAGCCTGTGATCAAAGTGTTCCACGAAATTACATCTTTTATGGGGAGTCCTTCAAAAACTGCACAAGCAGAACCCAAGACACCCAACTTGGCGTACATGTCCACAACTGCATTTCCAATGACAACATCTTCCATAAGCCAACCTCTCCTCATGATGAATCCATGAACTGACCTGCTACTTTGATGATCATTCAATTGAGCAACAATAGATGCCAAGCTCACTAACGTCAATGAATCAGGCTGAACTCCAGATCGCTGCATCTCGTTAACTAACCCATATGCATGAATCGGATCATTATTTTGCTCGTATGCAGAAATTATTGAGTTCCATGAGACGATATCTCTTACTACCATCTTATCAAAAACTCTCAATGCATGCCCCGGGATACCAAATTTTGAATACATGTTGATCAAGTTATTGGAAACAAACAAATCGAATTCCAGTCCATGCTTTATAGCATACAAATGAATCAGCATCCCACTAACAGTATCATCTAATTGTGCACAAACAGGAAGAATACTTGCAATAGTAACAGGATCCATGTTAACTCCTTCCAATCTCATTTCATGCAAGACATCTAAAGCCTCTGCAGCATTCCCACTTTGACAATACCCAGAAATCATAGCATTCCAAGAACCCCTGTCTCTAAAAGGCATATCATCGAATATTTTTCGGGCAACACCTGCTAGGCCAAATCGGCAGTACATATGTAACAAGGATGCGGCCACAAATACATCCCATTCAAAACCTAGCTTTAAAACCAAGCAATGTATATTTTTCCCATCAAATAAATTTCTACAAGCTTTCAAAACTGGGGGAAATGTATAGAAATCAGGTAGAAGACCAGAGGTCAACAAAAACTGGTAGAAGCAATCTATAGCTCCTTGGAAACGACCACTACGAACATAAGCAGAAACCATTGAATTCCAGGTGTAAACATTCTTATTCGAGATATGATCAAAAGTATAGCGAGAGAATGAAATGTCACCTAAGTTGGCATAACGATTGACAAGCTTGGTGGCGATAAAGATGCTTTGAATCTTTCCTGACACCACAAGAAGAGCATGAAGGTGCTTAACAAGGTGCAATTTGGTGCAGGATTGGAACAGAACATCGAAATCGATCCCTCTGTTTTCATTTCCAATGCCATGTGATGTAACTTGCAAAGAATTTATAGCTGTTGAAAACAATGGGGATCGTGGTTGAAGCAATGAAAAGACCTTGGAAATGTGCCTACCTTTGCAGCTTGGCGCCACTCTGAATACAGAAATACAAAACCAATCATCTGTAAGCGGAAATTATTTACTTCATTACTGAACCACAACAATATGAATTCGAATTTTAATCAGTTTTTTGAATTCGGATAAAGTAAAGTGCACAGAGGTGGAAAAAAAAAAAAAAAAAAAAAAAAAAAAAAAAGAATTTGGATTCATATTTTTCATGTTGGTCACTCATTTTCACTACAGATTCATAAATTCTACCCCTGGTGTAGCTTTTAAGCATTGCTTGTTCATCAAACGAATATGTTCTTTAAGCTAATTAAACTGTTAAGAGTAACACAATCTCAGCTCACACTGCAGCAACTTCAGATAATGATCAAGCTCATTTAGATAGGACTCACAGTTCGAAATTAAACATTGCTGCAGTGGATTGTTATTCTCAGTTTTGCAGAGACTCCATTAATGGTGTCCAGCTTTTCTTGAAGCTTCTTTTCTTTTTTGCTCTACAGTGTTTGGCATTTCGTCAAACACTTGGTTACATTTCACAAATACTCTGTTTTTCATAAACAAATATATTAACCTATAAAAATATGAGAAAATATAATGTAAAGAAGCTAAAAATGCAAAATTTTATCTTGTTTTATTTTCAAGAGAGAAAACCCAATCCAAATAAGTTAAAAGTAATTGAAATTCAAATAATTCAAAGGATTTATTTCCTTTCACTTTCCTGCAATTTCTCAGCAACCAAACAGAGGTTAAAAAAAAAAAAATTCGACAAGCAAAGAGAGATTGAGAAATCGTACGTACGTACCTGAACATAAATGTAGATTTAGAACTGCTTATTTGAGTTCAAAAACTTGGTGGTGGAAATTGAAAACATTCTTCAGAGTTTAAGATCCATAAAAACGACGTCGTTCTAATGCCTGTAAACACGATAGCACACAAGGGTTTTGTGTTTTTCAGGGGTTTGAAGTGTTTTTACGGAAACTTTAGATGGGCCGACCCGAGTGGGCTCGGTTTGGTCTTGGGCTGTCCAAATTAACCCCATTACATTGAAACCAAAATTAGAACATAATATTTCTTGTTTGATAGCTGAAAAATTCCATATTTATTTAAAGATTTCTGTGTGAAAGTTTGATTATCATAATTTCATTAATTTATTGAAAATATTGTAAAAGTTGTTAATTCAGTCAAGGAGATATAACTTTTTATGATCCTCTCATGATCGGACTTTTTACTGAGATTTTTTTTTTTTAAAGAATCGAGAGTACTTGAGTTTGAATGAAATATTGTCCGCGTAAAAGAGAAAGAAAAAAGTACAAATTTTGACATGTAATGTGGGATTCTGAGGCGCTCAATGTGGTCAACTTGTGCAGAGGTTGCTCTGTTTCTGTCGACAATGTCATTCAAGACATTCAGGGGCTGTTAAGGAGTCGTAGTGATTTTTCGTTGTCTTTTTTCTTCTCGTATATGGTTGTGTAGTACCACTCTTTTAATAATTATACACAAACACTACATTGATCACTGTTTTTTACTTTTGCCAATCCCTCACTGTGACTTGAGAGGATATGCTCCTTTTCATCATCATCATCTTCAACATCCTGTAACACAAAACTGTAGTCAGGATCATAACCAAGGGTCTTCATTTTTCCGGTCAAAATCCTCAACTCATGGTATATTTCATCACATTTTGGATTGGTTAGATTCCTAGTATAGAAAACTTCAACTTTGTTGTTCACTTCGATCGTGCTCCATCCAGGAGTCGTCTTCAATCCTCTGTCTCTAGCCAGTGACCTTACCTTCTCCGCTCTCTTCCATTTCCCCACATTTGCATACATATTTGACATCAAAGCATAGTAGCCAACATTCTCTGAATCAAGTTCAAACAACTGGTCTGAAGCATAAGCACCCAACTCAATGTTTCCGTGTATTTGACAAGCACCAAGAAGAGCACCCCACACAGAAGAGTCAGGCCGTATTGGCATATTAATTATAAAATCATAAGCCATTTTTAACTGTCCAGCCCTACCAAACAAATCTACCATGCAGCCATAATGCTTTGAATGAGGCTTGATCCTGCACTCTTCTTGCATCATATGAAAGCACCATTGACCCTCACTAACCAAACCTGAATGGCTACAAGCTGACAACAAAGATACAAAGGTTATGTGATCCGGTTTCACTCCCTCATCTAGCATTTCTCTGAATAGTTTCAGAGCTTCGTCACCGTACCCATGTATTCCATGACAGTATATTATGGCATTCCAAGGGACTGAAGTCCTTCTTGGCATTTGGTAGAAGAAGGAAATTGCATCGTCTAATCTCCCACATTTCCCATACATGTCAACAAGGCAAGTTCCGACAAAGACATCCAAGTGGAGACATTCCTTAATCACCTGTCCATGAATTTTCATCCCTTCTTGCAGGGCCCCTACATGGGAATAAGCTGGTAGAATGCTCACCCAAGTCCATTGGTTTGGTATTATATCAGTGTTCTCTTCCATCATCTGGTATACCTGAATTGCCTCACTCGCATGACCATTTTGAGCATAGCCTGTGATCAAAGTGTTCCACGAAATTACATCTTTTATGGGAAGTCCTTCAAAAACTGCACGAGCATAACCCAAGACATCCAACTTGGCGTACATGTCGACAACTGCATTTCCAATGACAATGTCTTCCATAAGCCAACCCCTCCTCATGATGAATCCATGAACTGACCTGCTACTTTGACGATCATTCAGTTGAGCAACAATTGATGCCAATCTCACTAACGTCAATGAATCAGGCTGAACTCCAAATCGCAGCATCTTGTTAAAGAACCCATGTGCTGGAATTGGATCATTATTTTGCTCATATGCAGCAATTATTGAGTTCCATGAGACGATATCTCTTACTACCATCTTATCAAAAACTCTCAGTGCATGCCCTGGGATTTTGCATACATGTTGATCAAGTTATTGGAAACAACCAAATCGAATTCCAGTCCATGCTTTATGACATACAAATGAATCAGCATCCCACTAACAGTATCATCTAATTGTGCACAAACAGGAAGAATACTTGCAATAGTAACTGGATCCATGTTAACTCCTTCCAATCTCATTTCATGCAAGACGGCTAAAGCCTCTGCAGCATTCCCACTTTGACAATACCCAGAAATCAAAGCAGTCCAAGAACCCCTGTCTCTAATAGGCATATCATTGAATAATTTACGGGCGACACCTGCTTGGCCAAACCGGCAATACATATGTAGCAAGGATGCGGCCACAAAGACATCCCATTCAAAACCTAGCTTTAAAACCAAGCAATGTATCTTTTTCCCATCAAATAAATTTCTACAAGCTTTCAAAACAGGAGGAAACGTATAGAAATCAGGTAGAAGACCAGAGGTCAACAAAAACTGGTAGAAGCAATCTACAGCTTCGTGGAAACGACCACTGTGAACATAAGCAGAAACCATTGAATTCCAGGTGTAAACATCCTTATTTGAGATATGATCAAAAGTGTAGCGAGAGAATGAAAAGTCACCTAAGTTGGCATAACAGTTGACAAGCTTGGTGGCAATAAAGATGCTTTGAATCTTTCCTGACACCACAAGAAGGGCATGAAGGGGCTTAACAAGGTGTAATTTGGTGCAGGATTGGAACAGAGCATCGAAATTGATCCCTCTTTTCTCATTTCCAACACCGTGTGATGTAACTTGCGGAGAATCTATTGCTGTTGAAAACAATGGGGATCGCGGTTGAAGCAATGAAAAGACATTGGAGACGCGCCTACCTTTGCAGCTTGGCACCAATCTGAATACAGAAATACAAAACCAATCATCTGTAAGCGGAAATTATTTACTTCATTACTCAACCACAACAATATGAATTCGAATTTTAATCAGTTTTTTGAATTCGGATAAAGTAAAAACTGCACAGAGGTGGTAATAAGGAAACCAAAAAAAAAAAAAAAAATAGAATTTGGATTCATATTTTTCATCGTGGTTACTCATTTTCATTTTCACTACAAATTCATAAATTATATCCCTGGTGTAGCTTTTAAGCATTGCTTGTTCATCAAACAAATATGTTTTTTTAAGCTAATTAAACAAATATATTAACCTATAAAAATTATAGATTAAAATATTAGAAAATATAATGTAAAGAAGCAAAAAATGCAAACTTTTAAGTTTTATCTTGTTCTAATTTCTGGAGAGAAACCCCATTTCAAATAAGTTAAAATTAATTGAAATTCAAATACTTCAAAGGATTTATTTCCTTTCATTTTCCTGCAATTTCTCGGCAACCAAACAGAGCTTAAAAAAAAAAAAAAAAAATCGACCAGCAAAGAGAGATTGAGAATCTAACGCACCTGAACATAAATGTAGATTTAGGAGTGCTTATAAGAGTTCAAAAACTTGAGATACGCTCATGGTGGAAATTTCAGAGTTTAAGGTCCTTAAAAGCGACGTCGTTCTATTGCTTGTAAACACGATAACTCACAACTCACAAGTGTTCTGCAGGGGTTTGAAATGTTTTAGGGAAACTTTAGATGGGCTGACCCGAGTGGGCTCGGGTTGGTATTGGGCTATCCAAATCAAGCCTATTATATTGAAACCAAAACTAGAACATTATATGTATCGTTCTTATTGGATGGGCTTTCTAGTATTGGTTATGTAGTGTTATAAACCACTGGACCAACCTCATCTTGTCTACGTGAGAGTGTATTTGATACATTGATCATGAGAAAATGAAAACTTAGTAGATATTGTGTATTATTATTATAAGAGTAATAATAATACACAATGTACACTAAGAGGTTGTGGGTTCGAGTTTGTTCCCATTTATAAATCCTGAATTATTGTAATATTTCAAAAAAAAAAAAAAAAAAAAAAAAAAACCCTCTTACGTAAGATATTAAAAAAAATAAAAAAAAGTGTGTTTATGTATATTTCAATCTAGGCTTTATATAAAATAATGTGTAATTTGTCGCTTTTGTTTAACTCACGACGATACATTTTATGGGACAATTAATTCCTGAGTAATACTATACAATCCAGATAATTAATCAAAATGATATGATAAGTGAGTTGCCATTACTATATAAATCATGTGATGATGTGATTATTGAACAAACTAGTTGCTACATCATTTAGGTTAGGTTTTGGGCTACTTTTTTGGATTATCTAGCATTAGTGTTAATTCTTTCCATGCTTTATTGTTTCTAAATTTTATATTCAAAACTCAATTGATATGTAAAAGTTTATTAGGATTTCTCTTCTTTTTGGATGGTAGGATTTCTTTTCTTATTAAAATAAATTTGTATATATACATAATGTAAAATTATTAAATCAAAAAAAGTTAGAAATTGAAAATATAATTGAAGTCAAGGATTCGTTTGTTATTATTATTATTATTATTTGTTTATTTTAAAGAAGACTTTGAATGAATCATGAACAATTGACTGAGTGAGAATGGTACGAATGGATAATGTCTAGTGGTGAGTGCCCTGATCTTTTTAGCAGCAGCTAAAGACTTAGAAATTAGAATTGATGAGACAGATTTGATTGGTTGATTTTAACAACCGCAGAGACCGAGGGCTGCAAAAAATATGTCATGCTATACTATTCAATCATTCAAGTAATTTTTACAAACAAGTTCAGTGTACTATTACAATTTACACGGCTTGGAAATATTAATTATTTTTGTTAATATCATTAAATAGATCAGGCCCGAAATGTCTAAAGACGATCTTGCTTTTGGTACAGGAGAGCTGGTCATAATAGGGGTACGCGCAACCAGGGATGTAAACAGGATTACATCCTAGGGTGGGTTAGATTTTTTTTTTTTTCTCCGATCATTAACATTACGATAATTTTTTTTTTTTTTGGCCTACATAATGAGTCACCATCAACTTTTTATTGAAATAATGAAATATGTTTCGTTTTTTGCATTATGACCTATATAAATAACAAAAAGACACAGAAAATAAGTCATTAAATTGATCCTTATTTTATTACTTCTATATACGTCAAGAAATAACAAATTATTTACATATACAATGTTCTTATTTTATAATATTGGTTTATATATTCGAAATATACAAATACAATGTTAATTGTTAAAAGAAATCTAATTCATTACTTCCTAAAAAGTTATAATTATTTAATTATTAGTTTAGTTTAGATGGAGCATTCACTTCACATAGGGAATAAATATACACTTATATTACTAATTACTAACAAATATAAAAATAAAAGAATAATTAAAAACCAAAAAAAAAATAAAAACATATATCTAAATTTCAACCAAACTATAAAGAAATTCATTCAACAGTAGTGTTAGTTTGTAAATTAAAATTAGAATAACTAATTGATATTAATTCCCTCGAACGGTGTGCGGTGAAGTGAGAAAAAGTTAGATAAGAGTATTCTAATAATACAATATTCCTAGTGTTGTATGTTAAGATGTTCGTCATTAATATACATTTTTTAAACTTTTCATTTTTATTTTTTTTTAAGCTAGGGTGGGCTACCCTAGCCAAGCCATAGATCCGTCTCTGCACGCAACTGAACCTTTTGTTGAAGTGGGAATAATTTCCGGTATGATGCTCTTCGTTTGAAGAACAGATTTAAAAAGATATCTTGCAATACAATGCATACAACATTCTCATTTTTCTTATTGACATATCTTTATATTCACAGCTGATGGAAATCAATTGCTTTGCAAAATGTATCTCAAACTCAATAGGTGCACTCTTATAAATGAAATGGGGGTTACACACAAGCCGGCCCTGACATTATTGGGGCCCAGGGCGAAAAAATATATTTTATTATTATTGGGCCTATCTGGTCAACCTGTTTGACCCGTTTAATAAACGGATGTTGTCGGGTTTTGTTAAACGGATTTGCGGGTGACCTGTTGATAATAGTGTAATTTTATTTTTAATATTATTGTGGGTAAATATTTAAATTTAAATTTTATAGGGATATAACTGTTGTTTTACTTAGGGTATATAATATAATATGGAAACCCTAAAATTCTAAAGACAACTTAGCCACTCTATTCTTTCTATCTCTTGTCTCTGCCTCTCTCAACTCGTCGGCTATTTTCCGTCGCTGTTTTTGTTTTGCCCGGTAAGTTAATAATCTCTTGGTCATGATTAATTAGCTATCCTTGAAGGGTTGAAGTTGGTGGCTAAGGAAGATTTGTTTCCTTTGGAATTGGATTTAGATGCTTTGAATGTGGTCAATCAATTTGATTTAGGACATCCAGTCTCCAATGTGCAAGTTTAATGTTTTTTCAATATCTTCTATGTCCAGAGATTGCAACAAGTTGCTCACGAATTGGCTAGAAGGGCTTTTAGCTTTGTCAATTATTTGTATTGGACTATAGGGTTAATTTCTTTCGTAATTGGCTTTATAAGTTAGCTAAGGATGATGTAAACAGTTTTGTGTAAGGATGTAGTATATTTTATTGTGATGGAGAGAGATATGGGGTAGTTGCGTTATTGTGTTTGGTGGAGGAAAAAGAAATAATTGATGATAGATGATTGATGCACTGAAAGGATGAAACCCCTAAAAAAAGGTTTTGAAGAAAAGTGAATGAAATTAGGCTGTTTTTTTAAGTATTGTTGGACTTAGTATAAAAATAAGTAATATGGGAATTTTTAATTGTCTACAAAATATTTATTAGGCCCATATAATACTCATTTCATGTAAATATTGGCCATTTAAATGACGAGCCCTGGGCAGCTGCCCCTCTAGTCCAGGCCTAGGGCTGACCCTGGTTACACTTACACAAAGGTATTCAATAATCTTTTCTTCTTCTTCTTCCATGTGACTTGAAATTGTAAACTTCCATTAATTCTCATAATTTTTTTTTTGTTTTCAGGTACAATGTGATCATGGACTTTCCACTGTCTAGAGAGATACACAGAGTTGTTCTTGGAGGCCCGTGAGTACACATTTTTCAATATTTTGATGAAGTTCTAAAAAATAGATAAAAAGTCCGAAAAGAGTTTTGAATTTACTTCACGACCCAATTTCGATTTGCAGTTTGATAAAGTATGAACATGAAGGATGTGCAAGGATTAGTATAATGCCACGACGTGGTGATGCTGATTCGATCAAGTGGTTCAACGTTGAATCGAATTCTACCTTTCACATTCTCAATTGTTTCGAGAATGGTGATCAAGTAAGCTTTTAGCCTCGGTCATCTCCATTTTTTTTTTTTACCTATCATTTTTGTTGATTGATGTTCATGAACACTACAAGTTGTAGTGTGGATGTGTAGAGCTCTTGAATCAATCATACCAGGACCTGTTCTAGGTTCGAATAAATTTGAGTGGTTTTCTAGAAAATTAAATCATATAGAATTTGTTAAACAATTATAGATGATAGATTATTATTCACTCGTTTATACGAATGGAGACTGAATATGAAAACCAAAGACATTAAATAGAGAAATCTAACTGGAAAAAAGTTTTTTTTTTTTTTTATTTTTAATATTTTTTTTTAGCGGCATTTTATTGAGTAAAGCCATCAAGGTTTGAAAGCAAGGAACAAAATGGAGTTGACCACATGGCCTGAGCAAGGACCCAAAAGCAAGCTATAACAAGCTACTTAATACCCACCACAAATCCCTGCCCAACAATCCCAAAAAGCAACAACACCCAAGAGAAAACACAACACAACAGAAAAACAGCCCAGAAAGACCCCAAAACTAGGATAAGCTCCAACACCAAAACAACCCGAAACTAGGTGAGCACATCACTCCATAGACTTGTGTTTGAGCACCAATCTTCTCACCAAATCCTAAAACCTATTATCGCTCACATTCTCCTTTTGGTGATAATCTCTAACAACTCATTTTTTTTTTTTATTGTAAAAGTTGAAACCCAGAGCTATACCCTTTTCAAGCCCCTTCACAACTTCATCCTCAAGATTCCACGCTACATTGTTAATGAGCTCAGGATTCAGCTCCTTCATTTTTTCACAAACCTTGGAACTTCTTAGAATCATGTTGTGCCTTTTCCTCAAAGCACTACTTTTCCTACCTTTTCTTTCTTCTGAGGCACCTTCTAAACTGGAAATAAGCTCAGTTATATCAGCTTGAAAAAGGCCTGGAGGGCCACTCAAAATAGCTTTAACACCAACTGAGACATTGCACATAACATCTGAAGAAATTTCGGTCAATGGGCCTTCAATAACCACTTCATCCTTTAACTTCTCCTTTGATAGGCCTTCACCCCTTAACTTCTCCTCTTGGCCCAAATCACCTTTTAAAAAAATAAATAAATAACTTGTATGAAATTGAACCAACATCCCTAGTATGTGAACGGCTAGCTTTCCCGCCGAGTGACCCACACTTCTTTCTAATGACACCATTCCTCCTATGATCAGCTTTCTCTACCATATTTTCAAAATTTAGCTTAAGAGGGATGGGGCTAGTTGAAACCACAGCTCTCTCATAGCGGTCCATATGTGAATCCTTATCTCCATCATCCAACACTTTCCTTACACTTCACAATGCTCCATGACAGATAGAGGACTCACTCCCCCATCATCGAAACTTGAGACTTCCTTAACCGGAAAAAGGTCTTTCCCATTTCGATCACCCGTCGGAATCATTCCCAGAAATTTCTCCAGCCAACAACTATCGATTGAAAATTGCTCCTCTGAAATCTTGACAACAAAACACTTGTATGCATAGAAGCCTTCCCATGTCTTTGTGGTTGAATTGGTTCATTTGTTCTTCGTTGTTGAGCCGGTCTAGCTTGCTTTCTTGGTTAAGCTTGCATGATTGGTCTTTTTCCTTGATGAGCCAATTGTTGAGGGAAGTTGGCTTGGGGAGCTCTTGTAGGTTGAGCTTGAGGTTGCCTTCTTGACGCCACCTTCACTTATGCACTATTTGAGCATTGTCCTAGATCAAGTTTCTTCTTAGGAGTTTGCACCGGTGAAGCTTCTTTGTTGCTCAAGCTCTTAATAAACATGGTCTTGTTAGGAGTGGAGGTCTCCTTGCCATCTTCAAAACTAAGACCTTTCTTGTCACAAGGACTTTTTCCAACACCTAGCATATGGTCAAGCTTCTTTGTGTTAGAAGCCATCCTAGTCAATGACCCTTTAGCTTCTTCAAGCTCCCTCTTCAAACCTTCTTCATTCCTCTTAGATAAGGCTAACTCCTTTCGTAGCTTATCTTCATTCTCCATGGTTCTCACCACTTTTTCACTTAAGTGGTCAATTTGTGTTGAAAGCTCTAGGTTTTCTTCCTTCAATCTCCTAATTTCTCTCATGTTCTTTAACCCTGAACTCTCAAACTTGACTATGTAGTCATGCATATCCATTTTCTCCCCATTTCCATTTGTGAAGTTAGATGAGGAGTCATCTTCTCTTGAATCATTTTCTTCTTGACTCTCTTCCTCTTCTTCATTAGTACCTTTTGTTGGGACCTCGGTTTACCAATCACGCAGCGGAAGGAACCTTTTCAAAAATTATTTCAAAGAAATACTTTGACTAGTAAACCCTAGGATTTATTTTTCGGAACTGTAAAAACAAGAAATCGAAATTGAAATACATAAAAGAGAAAAGAAGAAACAATTTTCTTCATACCTGCGTTGGAGGTTCCTTCTTTTTTTCGATCTGCTTCCTGATTTGAACTACAAGATTTTCCTCGCTATGACCCGGGATTGGTAATGGCGTGTGGGCACGTCACGATACTCAGGAACAAGGAGGATGAAGAGGCACACGAAGCAGGAGGATGAAGAGACACACGAAGCAACTCTTTTTCACTTAATACGTGAGTTTGTGTTCTCTTCTTCACTTAATGCGTGAGTTTGTGTTCTCTTCTCATCAGTTGCTTAAAAATATATATATATTAAATATCTATATTTTTAAAACTGATTAAATTTTTATTAAATTTAAAAGATATCTGATATCTTTTAATAGATATTAATAAAGTTTGAATTTAAACTTTTTAAATTCAAATTCAATATTTAATTAAAAATAAAATAATCACATTATCTTATCTTTCAAAATTAAATATCAAAGAACACCCTCCAATAATGATTACTTACATAATTAAATAATCTAATTATTTAATTAACATAATTATTATTTTCCATTAATTAAATAATCTCATTATTCAACTAATTCCCGATTGAACAAGTGTCACTTTCGTAACACAATTAATTGGACAACTCAATTAATTAACCGTGACCATTGTTACCTAAATCGATCAGGTTAGCAAGGGGACTAAATGAACCCACAGTATTTTGAGCTCCAATAATCCTTAGAAATAATTAATTAAACTCTTTAATTAATATTTAATGATTATTAACTTCGGTGTTATTCCACTAAAAACCTGAAGCTGCACTCTCTCAACTGAAGACATTTTTACACAAACCAATAACTCTTGGTGTCTATCGATATAGTTATTACATGGTATAATCCTCCACAAGTAGTTCATAATTAGAGCTGGGTCATAATGTCTGTTATACCCCTCTAATTATATCTTTCCATTAAGTACCATTGATCCTCCAATGAACAATAAATCTTACATTCCTTAAGGAATTAGGAGAGTGCTCATATTGTTCAAGCCCCGAATCAATCCTTAAGGGAACTACTATTTACTTCTCGCAAGAAGGATTGGATTCCACTATTGTGTACAGACCTTCCCAGCCACAAGCCAAACCACGATTCCAATATACGAAATTATTGACTAGGAATGCAACTCTGATCTCACTCATGGTTTATCAAAAACCACGATCTAACCCGAAGGAGTCGATAAGACACTCAGGATTAAGATCACCAATATATAGCCATCAATTGTCGATATATATGAATCTCATCATGTAACAAATCTTGGTGAGAGATTCATATAGATCGTGGCCCAGTTCTATATGATCACATCATACAAGGTAGACCTGACACGGTTCCGGTTCAAACTGGGAAACCGAACCGAAACCGAAACCGAAACCGAAACCGGAACCGAAAAAATCAAAATCAAAATCAAAATCAAAACCAAAACCGGAGGAGGCCGGTTCCGGTTCCGGTTCCGGTTCTGGTTCTAAGGTTTGAGGAACCGACAGTTTCGGTTCCGGTTCCGGTTCGAACCGCCGGTTCGCACAATTTTTTTTTTCTTTTTTTTAGGTTACCGTTGGAGGCCCAACGGCCTGCTGACGTCACACCAACCCCCAAACCCAACCACACACCCCCCCCCCCCCCCCCCCCCCCCCCCCCCCCCCCCCCCCCCCCCTCTTCATTTTTCCTCACACCAATTTCTTCTCTATTCTCTCTATTCTCTCCAACACTCTCAAGTCTCTCAATCTCCAAGTCTCCAAGTCTCCAAGTTTCCAAGGTTATTAATATTTATTTCATTTTGTAATTGTTTTATTTGCAATTTGCAATTTATTTTATTTCGAATTTATTTTATCTCTAATTTATTTTATTTCCAATATATTTTATTTCCAATATATTTTATTTTCAATTAATTTTATTTCCAATTAATCTTATTTCCAATTTATTTAATTTCCAATTAGTCAATAATCAATTACTAACTTTCCAATATCATTTTCATTTATTTGCAATTACTAGTTTACTACTTTTGTACTTTACTACATAGTACCTACTAGGCTACTATTCTACATTTCTACTAATAGTCTAATACCATTATTCTTCTAAGCTCTAAGTTTCCAATTCTCTCCCAAATTTATTTTTAAATGGCAAATGGAAGTGGAAATGGAAGTGGAAGGGGTCACGGCCGTGACGGTCCTAGGCGTTCGATTTCGATGAAAGGTAAGGGTCCTATGGTCGATAATCTCGGTCGTAACGACTCCACCTATCACGAATATCTACAACGCCGGGCCTATGCTGAAGACCTAGGCCTAAACTGTCCTACTCCCCCTCTAATAATTTCTGAATCCGATCCCAATGACACCACCCCCAATTTGACAAGCCAGTCAGAAAATATGTCTGATATTGATACACCTCCGGGTTTTGGTTATGATCCATCAGAAGTGGAACTACAAGAGGAGGAAGATCTGATACAGAAGCGGAACAAATCTGATATCTTCGCCAAACATATGAAGAAAGTTAGGAAAGAAGTTGGAGACTTTGTAGCAGCTTGCAATTACTGCACCAAAACATATAAGTGGAGCAAATCCGGAGGATATGGCACTTATTGAAAGCATATTGAAACCAAACATTCAGACGCAATGACCAAAACGAGGTCACAATCACAAATTCCCAGGTACGCTACTCCTAACCAACAGTTATTTCGTTATACTGATGAACAAAACAGAGAAGAATTAGCTAGGATGGTAGCAGTAGAACACTTATCATTCAGTTTTGGTGAAATGGTTGGTTTTGTTAACTATTGTCGACGAGCATTAAACCCTGCTGCATGCCGTGTCCTTAGAGCCACGCTCACACAAACACTTGAAAAGATTTATTCGAGAGAGAAAAAAAAGTTAGAAAAATATTTTGAAAAATATAATGGTCGTATTAGCGTATGTGCCGACATATGGACTGACCATTGGCAATCGCATTCATACTTGGGTGTCACTTGCCATTATATGGATAATGCATGGACTATCCAAAAAAGAATTCTTGCATTTAGAGTTTTTGATGATGCACACACTGCTCAGAATATTTATAGACAGCTTAGAATTATTTTTTCAGAGTATAATATTGAAAACAAAATTTTTGCAATTGGTTTTGATAATGCTTCTACCAATATCGTTGCTATTCTATCTTTAATTGATTTATGCAAACCCTTTCTTGGTGGTACATTTTTTCATCAAAGGTGTACATGCCATGTTTTAAATATATGTGTTCAAAAAGGATTAGAAACTCTTGGAGAATTTATTGTACCTATTAGAAAAGCCCTAATGTTTTTATAGAGACAGCCTTCTACAATGAAAGCATGGGCAAGATATTGTAAACAAAATGGTAGACGCGTCGTTAAATTTGCTCGTGATGTTCCAACACGTTGGAATTCTACTTATAAAATGCTTGCTCAAAGTTATGAGTATAAGGATTTATTAGTTTCTTTTATTCAATTTCATGTTCCTACCATTGAACTTTTTGAAACTCATTGGGGTGCTTGTTACAATGTTTTCAATTTGTTAAAAAAATTTCATAATGCTACAAATAATTTATCTAGTATTTATTTTCCTACAACACATTTATTTATTATTGAGAGTATTAATATTGCTGGTGCATTTTTTTATTGTGAATCTGACCGAGCAATAGCGGAAGCCGTTAGTGCTATGAAGGCAAAATGGTTAAATTATTATGAGGAGTTTCCAAATATTTATTTGATTGCTATGGTTTTTGATCCACGTTGTAAATTACAATCTTTGTCTTATTATCTAGATGGTTATTATGGCAAAAAAGGTTTAAATATGCAATATGATGTTGAAGCGTGTTGTGGTAGAGTTAAGAAATTATTGTATAGTTTATATGATGAATATGTTACATTGTATGGATCCTCACCGAACATAGATGTTACACGAACACAAACTGCATCTCAGCCTCCATCATCCTCCTCTGGATTTTTGAATTTAGGGTATAGTATGTTATTAAAAAAAAACCAAAAAACCAAAAAACCAAGATGTTCTTCATCAAGCTCCGGTTCGTATTCCGAGCTTGAATCTTATCTAGCTTCTTCTTGTGAGTTTACAGAAGCATTTGATCTTTTAAAATATTGGAATGAAGCTACAGAGTACTATCCAATCATGGCTATGATAGCCAAAAATATTTTTTAACACCTGTTTCTACTGTGGCGGTGGAATAAGAGTTCAGCGCCGGGGGGAATATCTTAGATGAAAGACGTTCGTGCTTGACACCGAAAGCACTTCAAATACATGTTTGTGTTGATGATTGGACAAAGGCAGAAAACAGACAACAAGAAATCGATTAGGAGCTAACATACGATTTCTTTAAAGATGATGAACCTGAAGGCTCTGGAGCAGTGGAGCCGGAATAGCAAACCTGTAATAAAAATTAGTCCACGACTCCACCGTCTCCATGTCATCACCAAACCTGTAATAAAAGGTAAGAGAACTACGTGGCCTTTGATTCCTCTAAACCCCCCCAAGAGGATACGTAGGCAACTTAATTGTGGTAAAAATTAAGTGCAAGGCTAATAAGTTTACATATATTTTTTTTTTGTTTTTTGTTTTTAATTTAATTTTGTAATTTGTCATTTATTTATTTTATGTTATTTTTAAAATTTGGGTGACTCAATTTCCAAATACCCAATGAAATGTAAATTGTAATTTGTCATTTTGTGTAGTTTTATTTTAATTTAATTTTGTAATTTGTCATTTGTTTATTTTATTCAAATAATTACCCAATGAATTTAACTTAATTTTGTAATTTGTCATTTATATACTTATAAGTTACAAGTTGTCAAGTTAGAACTTAGAAGTCTTTTTTTTTTGTTTTGTTTTGTTTTGTTTTGTTTTGTTTAATAAATAAATAAATAAATAAAATTATAAAAAAAAAAAAAAGGTTCAAACCGCCGGTTCCTATGGAATCGAAACTGGAACCGGAATCGACGGTTCTGGAATCGGAATCGGAATCGAAATCGAAATCGAAATCGAAATCGGAATCGGAATCGGAATCGGAATCGGAATCGGAACCGGCATATAGCGGTTCCGGTTCCGGTTCCACCAAACCATGGAACCGAAACCGTGCCAGGTCTAATACAAGGTGCCTCCATTCTCATATCACCATATAAATGATCTAGGATAAGATCACCGTACATTACGGAATAGACCGCAGCTATATATTAACCACAAATAAAGTACCCAACTTTATTTGTTATCTATAGACTCTTTAGATTGCTCGTCTCAAACCGAATCCATCTGTATATGACATTCATATACTCAGTTAGAAATTACATCCGGCAATCTTAGATTTTAAGTACACATTTGATATATAAATGTATGAGACAATTTGAATGAATAAACTACTTCTTTTATTTATGTTCAATTCACATTTACAAATAACAAGCTTTAGGGCAAAAACCCCAACACCTTTGCTCTTGTGGGAGGAGGCAAAAACAATGAAGTTAGCTATGAGATCTTCATCATCTGAAGTCTCACCACTCACTTCCACTCCCATCGGAGTCATCACTTCCACTCCATGCAACGGCCATCATTTTTCCCTTCTTGTCCTTCAAATTTCCACAATCGGGAATGATATGTCCTATGCCACCACACTTAAAGCATTTGATCCATTTCCTTTCCCTTCTCTCTTGCTTAGGCTCAAACCTCTTGAAGGGAGTCTTTTTCTTCAAGTCTTGGCCATTGGATCCAAAACCCTTCTTCTCGGTTTTGATGAATTTCTTGAACCTTCTCATCAACAAGGCTATGTCTTCGTCCAAGTCATCCTTCTCCTCCTTCTTAACTTTGGAGGTTTTCAAAGCAATTCCTTTTTGCTTTTTAAGAGGTGTGGAGGTAGGACCCTTCCTAGACTCATAAGCTAGAAGTCTCATAATCACCTTACTCGGCTTCATTTCCTTATAGCCACTATTTTCTTCTAAAGTCGTTACCTTTGACTCAAATCTTTCGGGGAGAGATCTCATAATTTTTTGCTTGATTCTCCTATCCAAATAAAGATTACCAAGTTGATGACTTTGATTGACTATGTCTATCAATTTGATCTCAAAATCGTTGAAGCATTCGTTCTCATCCATTCTAAGCAACTCAAATTGAGTTTGGAGAACTTGAAGCTTCGAGTCCTTAACCACTTCGGTTCCCTCATGTGCAACCTCTAGGATGTCCCACATCTCCTTAGTGATCCTAGTGTTTTGAATCAATTTATATTGATTCTCGTCCATAGCATATAGGATGGCATGCATCGCCTTCCTATTCCATTTTGATGCTTCAAACTCTTATGCGTTCCATTGCGCCTTAAGCTTGAGTACATCCTCTCCTCCACCCATAGGAGTCATCATCGGTGAAGTGTAGCCGTTTTCAACCGTCATCCAAGCCCGGTCATGGATTTGGCATATGTATGACTCCATCTTGCCTTTCCAAGAGGCATAATTCAACCCAGTAAGTAGGGGAGGTCTTGTGCTAGGGGCACCCTTGTTGCCACCACCGTTTCCACTCATAGTGCTTATGAATGAATGAAATGAATGCAAATGTATGAATGATAAAAAATCACACAAAATGCAAAAACACCAAAAAGCAAGGATCACCTAAATATATCTAGGAACCAGGCTCTGATACCAATTGAAACCAATATTACGCGGTGTGTATAAAACTATCTAGAGGGGGGGGGGGGGGGTGAATAGATTTTAATCCTATAATTACCAATTCTCGCAATTAGTCAATTTTACGAAAATAACCCTAGTCTAGTCAAAACAATAAATCAAGTGTAAAGTGCGGAATTTAAATAACACTTAATTTTTATGTGGAAACCTTCAACAAGGAAAAACTACGGGCTGTTATGTGCGCCACACACGAACCTTGAATCCACTAATTGCAATGGTGTTTACAACCTAGGTTGACCTCAACCTCTCATGGTCTATAACCCACCATTACTACCCACATGCCTTTAAAAGTGAACTTAATCTAATTTGCTTGCGGCCTAAGCAACTTTAGCCACAAGACTTACTTCTCAATGGAAAGATAAAATAGCCTATGTGAATATAAAAGATATTCAAAATACAAATAGGGCCAGGGAACACTAAATGCTTATCTAGGATTATAAGATGACAATTAAATCAATCCTAGATATCAAATACTATATGACATGGCATAAAGCTTAGCTAACTTAGATTAAACAATCCTAGGTATAGCTATCACAATATAACACTCAATCAAAACACAACAAACAATCTCTATCCTGTATCTAGAATATATTTTAAAAGCATACAAGTAATTAAAGAGATGACTTGTTAAGAAAGACATTAAGATTAGATGAAATTAGCGAAAACCTTACCAAGTAAGATGTGATGTTGCAAGACAATGCATGGATGCATCCTATATGGTCATAGATGATGCAAGATGAACTTTGATGCACAAAGGAATGACTTTGAGTGTTTAAAGGTGAGATCTTGTGATTTTTTTCTCTTGAAAAATGTTCTAAGGGAAAAATATGATTTTTGAACTCTTAAACTCGACCTAATAATAAAGAGGCATATATATAGGGTGTCAAAATGAAGTGACATCGTTTTGAAAAGTTGTCAAAAATTATGCCTTGGCCACTCTACACCCGCTGTACGTAGGGCGGTTGTAGGGCGGCTCACCTGGGAAAATGAATAACATGTTCTTCATGGCCGTTGTTCACCAAGACGAGAAATGGGTGAACCAAAGGTGATTGCTCTTGGGTTTGAAGAGCCGCCGTTCACCCACTCTACGTAGGGCGGGTGTAGGGCGAAACACCAGTGAAAATAAATTCGATCAGATGCCCCGCTGTACGTAAGGCGGGCGTACAACGGGTAAGAGCAATTTTGCTCATTGCCTTTGGTAGGCGTTGTATGTAGGGCGACCCAAGGGCGGGTGTACAACGCCTCCCATATAAAATGCATCCTAAATGCCTAAGCATGATATGTCAATTAACACACAAGATGCGATCAAATAAACATGCATGAAAAGATATTAAAAACATGAATGTACACATATAAAAACACACAACATACAAGAATATGAGATATCCATGAGTTGTGTGTGTGTGTGTGTGTGTGTGTGTGTGTGTGTGTGTGTGTGTGTGTGTGTGTGTGTGCAACTACATCTCTTCAAAGCAAGTAAGCACTAGAAATTTACCTTTGGTGTGCTTCTTCTCTTGAGGTCTTGAGAGTGTCTTGGTTGTGCAAAGCATCAACCATCAAATGCCTAAGTTACCCTTACATCAAACCCCACATGTGGTTTATCACCGAAATAAGTTAATCAAACTTGAGGAACTTACAACTTTGTATCTTGTATCTGGGTCTTTGAGAAGTAACAAAAGTGAATCAATGGCCATGTATCATTGTATTACAAATCATGATCTAATGAAGAAGAAGACGATCTTTATATATATAAATAGTTAAATAAAAAAATTGTATTTTTGGATTTTTTTTAATAAATTATATAAATATTAAAATATATATATTTATTTTGTGATATATAAACTATTTCCTTCATATATATATATATATATATATATATATATATTATTGATTTTTGTTTATTTCTATTTTTGTGACACATGGCATGTCCTTTGTTCAAAGATAAAAATACCCCTACAAATGTTAAGTTTGACTGATAACTGACTAACAGGTGGATCTATTTGATATACTTTTCAAAAGTCTAGGAAAATATTGCTAAAAAAGCAAACTCACTTAAAAAGATTGATCCTTTAGAAAAATTTAGAGACCCAAGTGATAATAACCTATAATAAAATAATAATAATGATAATACTAATATAAATAATAATAATAATAGTTATTTACGGTATTTAAATTTAAAAATAATTTAATTGATAATTCCCCTTAAATAATTTAAATATTCTTCTGGGTTTAATATTTAGGTATGTTTAAATAAAAAGGATAATTTAAATAATTGTTAAATCAATTTAATTTTTTCATTTCTCTATTTATTTAATTTTCTTTATCAAAAAGTTCAGAATTTTATTATTGTTTAACCATTATTTAAATTTTAAATTTTAAATTTTTATTTTTTAAATTTGGTCAGAGGGTTATTTAAGTCATATTATTATATTAGTTCTGATTTAACGTAATTATGTATATAATAAGGGGAACTTATTGTAATTTGCCATGATAGCGTTATAATTCTATCATCTTTTGCCAATTTATGAAAGTTCTTCAAGAGGTTTAATGGCAACAAAAAAAAAAAAAAAGTATAATGGGTAAGTTATAAATTCGGACATAGTTCAGAGGACATTAGTGCCAATTAATCTAAAATATAAAATCACAAATTCACAATTTATAATTTTGTAAAATAAATAAATAATATAATAGTAGGAAAAAAGGCGACGGTATCGAGGACGTTACTGGTGACAAAGGAGCAGTCTGATTGCGCCACATGTGATGGTGGCCCCACCACCGCAAATATATTTATGCTGCAATTAAAGGGATCATGGATCACCACGTGGTAGTTGCCAGAAAAAACAAATACAGTATAAATAAATAATAAGGTTGCTTTCTCTCTATCCTGATTGGCTGTTGATTTGTGTATTATTCTGGAGAGAGATACCAATACCATCATGAAATATTGATAATGATCACGCCAATATGTACCGTGTACGATCCTGATTTGGAAATTGCCAATATCAGCCGTTGACGTGCTTTTGCGGCCCTACTGTTTCTGTATTCACTCACTCACATGGGAGTTTCAGAGAGTGACGAAACCACTACTACCACTACGGCACTACGGTGTCGTTTTGTTGTTGTACAACTTTTCCCTACAAAGAAGACTAATATAAATATTACATTTAATTATTATATTTTTTATTGTTAGATAGATAATGTCAAAATGGCTTATAGTTGGAAGCAGATAGTAACAAGAAAATTATTATCACAATAGCTATTTTATAACTGTATAGATCATCTCCAATGCGAAGGTGGTTTGTATTTCAATAATTGTTGACATGTCAATACTAGTAAGAGACTTACTTTCTAAATGGCATAGAGTATACTAAATATTAACTTATTAATGACATGTCTGATTATTTATTTATTTATTTATTTATTGTATTTTTAACCAAATAACTTTTTTAATATTTTTTTATATTTATCTCTAATGCTGAGTTAACCTACAAATAGCTGTTTAACAAAATCTTTGAAAGTAGACAGACAACTTGATAGTGTCTATAATTTTTTTTGCCACATTAGCTTAACATTGAGTAGCAATAACTGCATTAAAGATACATATTTAAATACAATGTCTATTTGTCCTATATGGCATAATTTTTTTTTCACAATTCATTATAGTAAGCTTTAGAAAATTACATATAGATTTCTTTAAAACAAAATTATTTCAATTAATTTGAAATCAAGGGGAAAGGAGCAAGGTTAAAAGTCACAATTTTTATGTTGTAAATGTGAAAGACATAACACTTTGTATAATTACATATCAATTATGTTATTAATAATATATATAAAAAAAAATAATAAGGATGAGCAAATCACAACCATTTAGTAGAAACAACACTAATATTGTTGATGGTGAAAACTTATAAACGGTCCAAAAAATAACATACAGCCTGTTATTTTCCGAACTAACGAGGTTAGTTTATGGGTTTGAGCATCGAGGTTGATTTAATAGAAGTAGTATTGAACCTCTCTTTGTTAAGCTTTTTTCCTATTAATTTTGCCTTGGAAACCCTTCCCCAAGGGTTACCTAACCATGTCTTTTGACTAGTATAAATAGTTTTTTCTAAACATTGACTTTAAAATCATGTTATTGTGCTATATTTTAAATTAAATAATGATATATTTATCCAAATGATATGACCTACAAATTAGATTGCAACGTTATTTGGATAAAATTTTGAATGGTATAACATTTTTCTTTCAAAATTTGGCACAAATCCGGGGAACAAAGTATGTATATACTTCTAAATTGTTCGACAATCACACAATCTAACATAATTAGTATAAAATATTTTGTAAAATAAATAAATAATAGTAGGAAAAAAGAAAATGGTATCGAGGACGTACTCGTGACGAAGAAGCAGTCTGATTGCGCCACATGTGATGGTGGCCCCACCACCACAAATAATTTATGCTGCAATTAAAGGGATCATGGATCACCACGTGGTGGTTGGGACCCACGTGAGAATGAGTGCCTAAAAAAAAATTATTAAAAAAAAAAAGATTGGTTCTCTCTCTCTATCATGATTGGTCGTTGATTTGTGTATTTTTCTGGTGAGATATACCATCATGATATGATCACGCCAATATATTACATGTACGATCCTGAATTGGAAATTGGAATATTAGCCGTTGACGTGTGCTTTTGCGGCCCCACTGTTTCTGTCTTCACATGGAGTTTGATCATGTAAAAACTAGATGAGAGAGTGACGAGACCACTACTACAGTACTACCACCATTCCTACGGTCAAGGGTGGAACTTGAAGGGTAAAGTTCAGAGGCCAAATTATAAATATTTAAAATAATTGTAAATTTACAATTTTTTTAAATATAAAATGTACATTATTTGACTAATTTTTTTTTTTTTTTTTCCAGTGGGCCAAGGGGGTCCATGGCCCTCTACAGGGTTTCGCCCCTGCCTACGGTGTCGTTTTGTTGTTGTACAAATTTCCCCTAAAAGTAGATACATAAATGAAGAAAAATTAGAAACACGTTTTTGTAAACACAAAGTCATACAAACGTTTCAACTTACTGTTGGGAATTTGAACCGATAAATGTGGAAACGGTATGTCTAATATTCGCTAATAACACATAGCAATTAACGTCTATAGTAGAAAAATAAGATGAGAAAAAATAAACAATCACACGACATAAGATATACGTGAAAAAACCTAAATCCACTATATGATATTTTTTATTTTTTATTTTTTATTTTTTATTTTTTTTGAGAAGGAACTATATCATAAATTGTTATAACCATATATTTCAGGATTCTTTCTCACACCTCAACACCAAACCACAGAGTCTTACCAAGTCCCCAAGCTCACAGTCGAGCTTTACATCATGACTCTCAGCTCACAATAGGTCTCTCCTGAATAGCACCCACAGATTTCTAACTTGATCCACTAGGTCTCCCCTGAATATCATCAACAAATTTCTAACTTGATCCACTGATATTCCCCAGATCCTTCCTTGGATATTCTTTGGGGTCTCTCCCGAATCTCACCACTCTCTGATGTTACATGTATTCTTTTGCTTCACACAAATAATCTAATTACAAGGTTATATTTATACTAGTTACATGGAGCTAAGACCAATAAGGAAATCCATATCCTATACGTATAAGACTTACTTGTTCAACATAAATACTATTTTTTTATATGACAAATCTTTTTGTAAAGAGAAATCATTTTCCTTCAAGCACAAGAACTTCCAGAAGAATTACTTTCCTTTTCTGCTAAAGATTTTCCACTCCACGCATGCTTATGATTGACTATGGTTCCGATCACGGTTGGCCACATGCACCCTACACTGTTACAAGTTACCTGGAATGCACCACGTTCTAGCAGACTGTTGTCCACTACTGTCAAACCCACAACACAAGGCATAATGCTTTTCTTTAGATTTGACCGTTGTGGGAACCGCTGTCAATGCCAAAGCGTTACCCATAGCGGTTGTCTTCAGCCTTTGATTCTTTAGTTCTTCTTGGTCTTCAGACTTCCTTTAAACACCATCTCCAATTTCCAAACGTACCCCACGTCTCCAGGAAATATCACATTAGTTGAGCCTCATTTGGTTCACATTGGGTTCACTTGAGAATACGAGCCAAACCTAACACTTACATGAAAGAGGAAGAATTATAATATCTCCATATTGTTTCTTCAACTTTCATCATTCCATGTTTCCTCCAACACAAATTTGTTTAAGCATTTGTGCTATTAATAGTAAAATAAGTTTGTACTTGTCAATAATCTTAAATACTCTTGGATGTTTGTTCATAAAAAGATAAAAGCTTCTATTAAATTGTAATTAATAAAAATATCGCGTATCAAAGACGAGGACGTGATTTGCATTTGTTGTTTGAGTTTTATTACTTTTTTTTTTTTTTTTTTTTTGAAAATGGAGTTCATTAAAGGAACAAAAGACTAAGCGAATTGGGCAATCGCCCAACACCAGACTCTCCACAAACAATGGACAGTCTTCCAGCCAAACAAACTCACCCACAAAGCCTAAAGCTAACTTAGCTAAAGCATGAGCCACCTTTTTAGACAACCAAGGAACAAACCACCTTTTTAACTTTCGGAATAAGGCATAAAAGAGACCGGTTAATTAATCTTACCGATTGGCCTCCATTGAGACAATCAAGACACAACTTGGTTACCTCATTCCCCACCACATTCCAGTTTTTTTGAAAGAATTTAGCCGGAAAGCCATCTTCCCCTGGAGCCTTTAACGGGTTCATATTAAAAAGAACCAACTTCACCTCTTTTGCTGTAAATGGAACATCAAGAGAATCGCGCAAATTCGGCTGCAGTCTAGTCTGAATTGCATCTAACATCGACTCTATGTGACCTCTAGTAGGTCGAGAGCTCTCAAAAAGCTTAGAAAAATACCTGCCGACAATCTCCTCCATATCCCCTTCCGAATCTTTCCACAACCCATCTTCATCAAACAAGCCCTGGAGGCAGTTCCTTCTTCTCCTCGAGGAAGCTTTGGCGTGGAAAAATTTCGAGTTACGGTCCCCCCCTTTCAGCCAAGCAACTCTAGATCTCTGTCGCCAAAAGGTTTCCTCATCTTTCAAAAGTTTATCCAATTCACTCTCTACCCTCTGAACAATCCTCCAATAAGTAGACCCATCCATCGCTGCCTTGTTACAACCAGCCAGCTCACGTTTTTTCTCCACAATAGTCTCCACCGAAGCCTTCCTAGTCGTCCAATTCCACCTCTGAAAATCCTTCGCACAAACTGATAATCGAGACACCAGTAGCTACATGGAATCACCACCCCCCACCGAGCCCCAGGATTTCTCCACTAACAACTGAAAATCAACTCTATCTGACCAAGCACTTTCATTATGAAACATGCGCCCCCCTTTTGAAACCATTCTCCCGTCCACAATCTCTATAACAATAGGTCTATGATCGGACTTCCAGAAATCCAAATGAAAGACTAGAGAATGCGGAAATAAATCTTTCCAACTCGCGGTACAAACACACCGATCAAGCCTTTCCTAAATCAGAGAAGCCGCCCCTCATCGGTTTGTCCAAGTAAACTTCGGACCTATAAATCCCATATCTTTAAGCTCACAATCCTCTAAAGCCAACCTAAAATTATCCATCAAAACCTCCGGTCTACCGATCCCTCATGATTTTTCCACCAAACAGACAATTTCATTGAAGTCCCCACCCACCAGCCAAGGAAGTGACGATAAACTTACCAGTCTTTTTAATAATGTCCACCCATGAATTCTATCATTCAAATTCGGATTACCATAAAACCCTGTGAGTCTCCATCTGATCTCAGAGTGAGAAACAACTACCGTATCAATGTGAAATCTTGAGTAAGACAATAGCGACACATCAACCCCATCTTTCCAAAATAAACACAGACCCCCACTATTCCCCACCCGATCCACAACCAATTTCGCAACAAAACCCAATTTAATCCTAATCAACTCCATAGCCTTATGGTCACAAATGGTTTCCATTAGAAAGACTATGTCAGGGCGTTGATCCTGCATTAAAGAATGTAGAACCCGGAACGCTCGGTCCCCTCCTAAACCCCGAGCGTTCCAAAATAAGGTTTTCATTGAGTCTGGCAAACCGGGGACTCCTCTCGACTCGCCGATATCTCAATTGACTCACTGTCAAAAGCATTGTCAGACCGTAGTTTCTTCAGACCAGAATTTTCACCACCCATACCCCCTAGAAAAGCTCTCTTCTTGTCCCCAGTCTCACACCTCATCGGTTCCAAATCCCTTTGACCCCCCTCTCTGGCCCATCTCTTCAACTTCCCTTTCTTTTTTCCGTTGTTAGGAGAAATAGACAACAAGATAGTACTTCCTCCACCCGCACCAACCCTGTTGAGCTGATCATTCGAATCAAAGAGGATAAGGCCCAACATTTCTATAACCGAGACTTCATGTAACGTACCTACATCATTCTTAGGCAAAACTTGAGATTCCACTTGCATTGCCTTCCCTGCACCAGTATCCGCCACATAAATACAGTTTAACTAGTTTATTGACATGATAATGTTATAAATATAGTTAAGTATTAAATGCAATTGGATGATATCTGTTATAAATATGATAATGTTATAGATATCAAGTTCGAATCCCCACTACCACATTTAGTATATAAAAAAATGTATTTTGTTTATGAAGATCGACAATCAACCATTGATTCGACTAACTATACAAAGTACAATGTTGGTCACTTCGTGGTGTTATGTATTGCCATTGCCGATTGACAGTTTTTGTAGGTGTAAAGGAAATTAGTATGTTTGTATAATTTTTTTTTTTTTTTTGTTGAAATATTATATAAATTTGGGTTTTTGTTTTTGTTTTTGGGAGGGATAGAACTCGAATCCACAACCTAGTGGTATTGGTGTGAGAGATATACTTATATACCACTGGACCAACCTCAGCTCGTCTACTGTACTCTTATAATTGTGTAGCCAATTATTACTTTTAACATAGTTTTAAGCATTTGATCTCAATTTTGAATCTATCAATTCTAGATTATTGGCTTTTATCTTAAAACCCACAAATAAAAGAGAATTGATTAACTGGGTAATTTTCATATTAATATCTATGGGTGGGCGTTTAATGGATCGGTTCATTTTTCAATGGAACTGATAAAAAATCGATAAAATTTGGTTTCTAAAAATATGAACCGATCCAATAAAATTTACAAATGTCAACCGATCAAGAACCAACCGAATTGGACCGGTTCGGTTCGGTTCGGTTTGGTTTTTTTGGTTTTGGTCTTACTGGGCTAGATTCATGGGCTTTAATTATTACATATATTTTTATATTTTAATCCTTTTGGGCCTTCGACCAAATTAAATTATGAACTTGAACAAATTGAAAATGCTAGTTTAAAATAATATTCAGCAAAAAAAAAAAAAAAAAAAAAAAGAACAAAGAAAAAAAAAAAATGTTGTCACACACTTTAATAGTTTTATAGTTTCATGGACTATTGAACATTAAACCAAGGGTTTTTTTTTTTTTTTTTTTTTTTTTTATATAAGTTGGATCTCGATTCGATTTTCCGGTTTGGGATAACGAATAGGGAAAAAAACCGATCCAATCAGTTTTCAAAAAAATGAACCGGTAAATATAAGAAAACCGGAAAAAAACCGATTGGATTGGTTTGGTTCACCGATTCGGTTCGGTTTATTAGTTTTTTGCCCACCTCTATTAATATCTATACAATTATAGAGTTGAGGACTTTTTTTTTTTTCACTACTAGAAAGTTTTGAACAATGTAAATAATCACATCCATGATGATGGACGGTTGAGATTTGAATACCATCTCTACAAGTACAACCCACCGCACACAATCACCTCTCAACGAAACCCTCACACTTACATCACCGTTTCCATTATTCACCAATCCAATAATCATTGTCGGAAAGCAAATTTCGACGGTCCAGATTGACCCACCTTTCGGCTTCCCATTGGACAGACGTCACATCGTTGTTTCAAACCCTTCTCTCATTGGTCCACGTTCCGCAGTATTGGTGGCTCTCCACTCTCTCACACCAACATATTTTTATCATGAAAAAAACAAATAAAAAATGGAAATAACCCCAAAAGAGAAACTCTTTAAATGGCGACTCGTGTCGATGCTGCAATAGACACTTGTCGCCTCCGCGCAGCAAAAGCTCAGAGAAACGACACACTCACTCTCTCTTCTCACTCTCAGTTTTCAACAAATTATTCATACAAAAAAGAAAAGAAAAAAAAAAATATAAGGTACAAATTTAATTGCGTTTTATTTATTTATTTTTCTACATTTCTTTCTCTTTCATTCTCTCTGTCTCCTCTTTTTTATTTTCAGTTTTATTTTTGTCTTTTCTGATAATAATTTTATCTATGAAAATTTATTTATTTTATTTGTTATTTTTCGTTTTTTTTTTTCAGTTTTTTGAAGTAAAATCAAGAGAAATTGAAATTTGATCCGATTAGGGCAAGATGATGGAGCTTGAATTTGTTATTTTCTTTTTTTAATTTTATAATACTGTTTTTCGGAGCTGTAACCTAGAAATGGGTTTGGGGTTTTTAAATGGGATTTAAAGGATTTTGATTGGGTTTGTTTTATGATCAGTTTCAAATAAAATTATGAATAGTAATTTTTTGAGGTTATTGATAATTTTTCATGTTTGAGCTATAAGATGTGAAGTCACTATAACCATGGAAGTTTATATTTTGGTCAAATAGATATATACTTATATAGGTTGCTTTTACAGTTTTCGATGAATATATGGATCTGAATTCTAGTGAGTTACATGACAAAAGAAGATGGAGTTCTCTCTGGTCTAGATCAATTGGATAGTTCTGTTCTGGTGCTGTTGATTGTAAACTTTGTACTACTAATTGATAAGATTCTTGGAAATGGTGGTTTTTTTTTTCCATGGTTGCAAATTTGCCAAGCTATGATTGCTTCGATTTTTTAATTTGTTTTATGTATTTTGTGTGCTCTGTTTTGAAGCATGATTGATAATATCGAGTGTTTTTTTTTTTTAGTTTGTCTATAATTGGAAATAAAATTAGAATGATATTTATTATTATTGACTTAATCTTCACTTAATTTGGTAAACTTTTTAGATCTTATAGCTAAAGAAAGGAAGTTGAAGGAAGTGGAGTTAGATATTTCTCTGATCTACTTCAACCTACATGGAAGTATAAGTCACTTTTTATTGGAGTCAACTGTTGTCACTGCTTGAAATAAGAATGGGATCTCATATGAATTTCAAGAACTTTGGTGATGCACCACATGGGGAAGGGAGGCCACCCGGAGGGAATTATCCGTTGGCTCGACAGCCTTCGGTATATTCATTGACTTTTGAAGAGTTTCAAAACACCTGGGGTGGGATTGGAAAGGATTTTGGATCAATGAATATGGATGAACTATTGAAAAATATATGGACTGCTGAAGAGAATCAAGCTATGACTTCTTCAGTTAGTGTTAATGGCGAAGGAAATGTCCCTGGTGGGAATTTGCAGAGACAAGGATCAATAACTTTGCCACGGACATTGAGTCAGAAGACTGTTGATGAAGTTTGGAGAGATGTGATTAAAGAAAGCGGTGGTGGTGCACCTAAAGACGTGAGTGGTAGTGGTGGTGGTGGTGTAGGAGGAGGAGGAGGAGGAGGAGGAGGAGGATCAAATATGCCACAAAGGCAACCAACTTTAGGTGAAATTACGTTGGAGGAATTCTTGCTGAGGGCAGGAGTAGTGAGGGAAGATGCTAATCAGATTAACGGAAGTCCGAATAATGGTGTATTCTATGCAAATAATAACAGTACTAGTTTAGCTCTTGGGTTCCAGCAGCCAAGTAGAAACAATGGGCTGATGAGTGATAGGTTAATGCAGAACAATAATTTAGTCGCTGTTCAGCCTCCTGCTCTAGCACTGAATGTAAATGGACTGAGATCCTTACAGCAACCACCGCAACAGCAACAACAGCATCATCTGTATCAACCTCAGCAGCAGCAGCAACAGACGCAACATCATCCATATCAACCTCAGCAGCAGCAGCAGCAGCAACAGACACAGCATCATCAGTATCAACCTCAGCAGCAGCAGCAGCAGCAACAACCTCTCTTCCCCAAGCAAACGGCTGTGGCCTTTGCCCCTCCCATGAATTTAGTAAACACAAAACAGCTCAATAGCCCAGGAGCAAGGGGTGCAGTTGTTACTGTTGCAAATCCATCTATGAATAACAATTTAATTCAGGCTGGTGGGATGCAAAATGGAGGAATGGGCATGGTTGGTTTAGGAACTGGATCTCCTGCTAGTCAGGTATCTCCAGATATGATTGCAAGGAGTTCTGCTGATACATCTTCATCGCCAGTTCCTTATGTGTTTGGCCGGGGAAGAAAATCGGGTGCTGTGGAGAAAGTAGTTGAAAGGAGGCATAGAAGGATGATCAAAAACAGAGAGTCAGCTGCTAGATCACGGGCTCGGAAGCAGGTGAGTGTGATGATATAGCTGCTATGTGTTTCCTCAGTTGCTAGACGCTATTTCTCTTGAGTTGTTCATTGTATTTTTAACTGACCATTTTGTGCATCAATCTATAAAATCACTCATCCTTAAGGACACATAATTTCATACAATTCTCACTCACCCCATCATGCCTTTTCGTTTTTAAATGATATTTATAACTTGGGTTAGTGTTATAGCATTTTAGTGCAAAGTTACTGCATTCTGCACTTTTTTGCCAAATTATGCCTGCTACCAAGTTAAGTTTATCCCAGTTGCATTTTCCTTCTAAGTACAGTGGTTTCAGTATGGCAGATACAAAAATTATGGCTATACTTTATATCCTTATGAAATCGCAGTTTGCATGCACCCCTCACTGTTAAGAAACTAGTTTTGTGTGAGAAAGTATAGAACAAATTTGAAGTATTGTGTTTGACATTAGTTATATAGCATTGAAGTGGGGAACTTACTGCAAATGCAATTTGCACTTTGGAACATGATGTCTAGTACAAATTCAATTTATAGCCTGTGTAACTCTCTTTGCAGTGGTTGCAGTCTAATAACAGAAATCATCGCCATGCTCAATGGTACATTTGCATAGTTGTAACATGTAACTTGCATGTAGTTGTCTCTGCAAAAGAGAATTTTTTTTTGAATCATAAGTATTACAAAGTTGGATGAATCAGGATCAAGGGAAATGAATCCTGCACATTATGGGTTTTCTTTTCTATCTTTGATGACCATTCTGCAAAATGTTTATTTCTATACCTGTGTTACTGGAATCTATCATGTTATCTGTCATTATTTCTAGACAGGCTCTATCGAAGGAAAATTTACTGTCATGCATCTTCTATTATGATACCCCTAGTAGTGGAGGAACTTTTGTGAAAATCGGAAAAGAATTATGTCATTGGAATAGAAAATGCGGTATACTTAGGAAATTTGCATATTTCACCCCTGCTGAAGGAAAAATTTTTGGACAACAAATCAAGGCAATCTTTTAGCTATGCAAATTTTGTTTCCCAGAAACAATTGTATATATTTATAAAGTTCAATGAACTTGTTTTCTTTATAGAAAAATTGATCCACACTTAATGTTGCGTTTCTGTTTTGGATTCCTGCCAGGCCTATACATTGGAACTGGAAGCGGAAGTTGCAAAACTTAAAGAATTGAACCAAGAGTTGCAGAAAAAACAGGTATGTTTTCTTTACCAATTCAATTCTTGTTCCTGTACTTATGAAACTAGGGTTGTCTCAATCCCCCTTGACCGAAACTTTGGTTGTTGCAGGCAGAAACTGTGGAAGTGCAGAAAGATCAGGTATACTGACCTTTACCTTACCTTTATGTTAATTCAATACATTTAATTGAATGAGAAATCAGATTGTTTAGAGGATCGTTATATGAAACAAGTATTGTTGGGACTCAACACTGACATGTATTGTCAATGGTTTAGCTTAGTTATTAAAAACTATGTATCACGCTTAATAGCCAAGAACCTGTAGTATACTTAAAACTATGTTTCAACCTATTTCATTTGGTCTTTTGCTGTCAGTAGTTTATACTAACGATCAGCAAAACTTAAGTTGACCATATAAGTATGTTATATCACTCTGGTGTGGCCTGACGCATACTAGAAATGCATTCTGGTACCAAAAAGTTCGAGTATCAGCCATATTAATGAACTATCAATACAATAGTCAAGTGTTATTTAAGTTACCCAGACATGGAGGCAGTTAGAAAAATGGTGTTGAGAGCAATCTTGATTATGTTTAACTGTAAAGCATTCTGTAAATTATGAATATTACTTGCTTCTGGATTAGCTTTACCAGTAAAGTAAGAAGTTGATTTCATTCTCTAATATTTTGTTGCTGTTTTGACAGACTATGGAGAAAACGAGACAGCAATGGGGAGGTAAAAGGCACTGCTTGAGGAGGACACTGACAGGTCCTTGGTAGAGTTAATAGTAGAAAGAGTGCTTGAATACACAATCTTGGCCGTTGAGATGGTACAAGGATTGGGGTCGGCATCTGTGATCTACATCCGATACTATGAAATGAAGGTTAGGTAGCTGTATGTATAGGAGCAGCGAGTGTTTGTGTTGTAAATTATAAACCTGAGTTTGAAATTAGTTTTATACTATAGATCAAACCTTCTTTTTCTTTTTTTTTCACTGTCTACTTGCAGACTTTGTTAGTTTCTTCTAACCTTGATAAAGGTATTTAGTTTTCATATGTAATACAATCTCTGATTTGGTGCATTCTTTAGGACTAACTAAGCTTAGATCATCAGAGAGAGAGAATTCTATATCCCTGAATGTGGCTGTCAAGTTTCTATTTCTTTATTCGTTTTCGTTTTCGTTTATCGGTCAACTTTAGAAAGCTCTGGAATATCTAGGAAGGTCTGGAATTGTCCTTAGATACTATTTTTGTAGCTAAAAAGCTTAGATCATCAGATTTTTATATTGCTGAAGGGTTATAGTCAATGTCCATTTAGTTCATCAGCTTTTTAGATTGAATCTTGTTGTCAATTTGTGGCTGATTGTGACTTCGAAATTGACCAAAATAGTAAGATAACATAAGATACATGGAATTTAGAAGAACATCAAAAGTTCAAAATCATATAATATTCCATGAATTCTTGTAGTTGCTTCTTGTTTTTCAAGTATGGAAAATCACTGAACTTTCATTTTGTTGAGGCATGTGAAGGGCACAAGAAGAGAATATTCTTGTGCCCTTCACCATCAGCTAGAAAAAAGAAGAATAAAGGACCACGGAGAAAAGGCATCTATCAACCCAAAATACTATGTCTATGAGTACACCATTCATTCTCTTTTTTAGTTGTTTCTCATGACTTGGGTATCCAAAAGTGATCGCCGAATGAAAGCCGCCTTGGAGGGATCACTGAGTAAGAAAAATATGGTTTCTATCTATCTCGAAGAGAGTTTACTTTGACTCGCCTTACTTGTTGACGATTTAATAAATACAACACAACACTAAATTTAGTATAGTTTTAATTTTATCCAATACTACGTGATACAAATATACAATCCAATCCAATGTGGTTTAGTACAACTTTGTTGTCGGAGCCTGTGTATAAATTGTAATAGTTTAATTTTTTTCTTATTTTATTTGACACTTACAAAAAGATTTAATTGTCAAAAAAACCCAAAATGGTGTTTATAAAATCTACTTTTAAAAATGAAAATGATATTTTGAAATTGTTGTTTTTAAAATTCAAATATGTATGTTAAAAATCCTTTTTAATTTTTTTTTTAAACAATTACTTTTTAAAATTGAAAATAATATAAATAGTTTGAATCGGATGTTCAAATGGTGGTTAATCTTATTAACTCTAACGATATTCCCTTCTCTGAAATTGGTGTGATTATCTGGGACATTCAAGTTATTTTGTATGATTCCTTTTCATGTTCTATTGCTTTTGTTCCTAGGAAAGCTAATATGGCAGCTTATTGTCTAGCTAAATTCGGTCTTTCTAGTAATTCTGACGATTTTTTGATGGATGACTGCTCACCTTGTGTAGCGTATGTGGTTCAGGGCGATTGTCCTATTGCTTTGTAGTTCTTTTTGTTGCTATAATATTTCCCTTTTTTCAAAAAAGAAATATAAATATGTTTGGTATTATTTTTAAACAGAAATTCTATTATCAGTTCGAACTGACAAAAGTTATATCAGTTCCTTGCATGTAGGCCACTGGATTTAAATACTTTGACTTGGCTGTATGCACTTGTCAGTCAAAGTATTTAAATCCAGTGGCCCACATACAAGGAACTGATATAACTTTTGTCAGTTCGAACTGATAATAGAAAGATTGTATTTTTAAAATGGGTAAAATAATTGTTTGTAGTTAAAAATTATGTTTTTATTCAGAAAATTATGAAAAATAATAAAAGGCTATTTTTAATTTTGTAGTTATAAATTTAAAATTAATGTTTTTTTTTTTTTTTTTTTCGTAACCGATTGGTCTAGATGGCATAACCGTATAAACCAAACTTGTTTTTAAAATGGATCTAAACAAACATCGGATCTGATCGGAGTCTCCGCCCATTTCCACACCAGAAACACTAAAAACCGGGTCCAAGTATTTTAGGCGGGTCAGACTCTTTCGGGTCACGCATATATTCCATTTCAATTTACACCCCTAAATTCGTCAAAAAAATAAAAATAAAAATAAAAACTTTGACGCGACTCTCTTCTCTAAGTTGACTTGTCATTGGCGGGATCGGCTAGGGTTTTAGCGAATCTCTGATTAGTTCAGTTCAGGTGAGAAATCTAAGCTCGAGCTTCTCTTGATCTTGTTTGTGCGTATGTTTGTTTAGTTTTGATTGATTTCAAATTTTCATTGATTGTCTTTAGATGCTATGTCAATGTGATTACTTCTTGACAACTTGTATTTTTGCTACAATCCGCCTGGAATTCAATTTCCTCATGAGGTATACCATCTGTTACATACATCGTTTTCTATTCCTTTTTCTTTGTTTAGGTTTATAAGACATGAAAAATTACTACTTTTTGTTTTTGGAAAATTGTAGTTGTGGAGCCTAATAATGATATTTAAAGACTATTTAAAAATTGCAGGAAACTAACATTATATGTCATAATTTATGATTTTTTGTTAGCAGTGTATAGAATCAGTGACCGCATCGAATTTACGATCTTCGAATTTGAGGGTTTTATACCACAACTATTTCTATACTATATCATGCCATGACTCATGTGTTAATTATTGCTACTTTTTCTCTTGTTCTATTACAAGAGCTAGATGCTTGGGTTTTTTGTGCTTGTTCAATTGATTTAGAGTTGTAATATATATGTATATATATATATATATATATATATATTTTTTCTTAAAATTAAGACCTTAAAAGTTTAGAGTCCGGTTCGTTTGTTCTTTTGTTATTGTTCTGACTTTTGATTTTCTTGCAGGTTGCTTGTGTTTTCTGGGTTTTGTTTTTGTGTGCCCTAGAAAAGATGGTAAGTTACTCTCTCAACTTTCATTGATACTCTTTGGTTGGCTAGGAAATGATTGGAACAACATTGTAGCTTTAATTATTTTTCTGTTACATACTTGCACCGGTTTTCCAACATTCTTAAGTACTGTTGGCTTGCATCTCTTTAAACTGATTATTTGGTTTTTCTTTTTATTTTTTCCCCTGTTTGGTCCTTTTGAAGTTAATACCAAGGCGAGATAAAAATTAAAATAGAATTTTTTTTATGCAGTAACCAATCAATAAATTATGTTGTTTTTGGTTTTGAGCTTTTTATTATTGTTCCTTCTAATCAACTTAAATTTGTTCTTGCAGCTTCCTCTTTCTTTACTTAAAACTGCACAGGGCCATCCTATGGTAAGGGATTTATCCTGGTTCTTGAATTAAACTAAAAGAAGATCTATTTTGGTGTACTCACTTAATGAA
This sequence comes from Acer saccharum, assembly GCA_030490815.1. Taxonomy (NCBI): domain Eukaryota; kingdom Viridiplantae; phylum Streptophyta; class Magnoliopsida; order Sapindales; family Sapindaceae; genus Acer; species Acer saccharum. The sequence goes on from CM059870.1 coordinate 10,659,598, forward strand.
AATTGTCTCATGCTTTGTTTTTTCTTTTTCGGTTGGTAATTTGTAAATTTATATTGGTTGCCTGTTGTTACAGTTGGTGGAGCTGAAAAATGGGGAGACTTACAATGGGCATTTGGTCAATTGTGATACATGGATGAACATCCATCTCCGTGAAGTCATCTGTACCTCCAAGGTACTCTACGTTTTTCATTATCTGTTTAAACCCTGTGCTGTTTTATATTTTAAAGTGATTTGTTTTCTTTTTCGTAATTTCAAAGTTTATTTCCTCCTCATATCATGGTCGGGTTGAATTGAAATGTTGATGTAGGATGGAGATAGATTTTGGAGAATGCCTGAATGCTACATCCGTGGGAATACAATTAAGTATCTTCGAGTTCCTGATGAGGTATATGATCTGTACATTGTATTGTATTGTTTGTTTAGGTGTATGGAATTCTATGGTTTTCTTTTCTTTTCTTTTTATTTTTTTATTTTTTATCATCTGTTTCAATTTTTGCAGTCCATAACAGGATTTTTTATTTGATTGAAGCTGCTTATTAACAAATAATTTCATGTTGCCAAATTGTGTTTGATAACTCATTAACAAAGTGACTTTACTTTCTAGTGTTCAATAGCCTTCTTCTGTCAGAAGATAATTGATTTTTAGTTGATGTATTACAATCACTAAGCAATAAAAACATACTTTTTTTTATTCTGACTAACTTTAGGTTAATTAATACATGATATTTGTTTTCGTCTTGCAAAATTGAATTCTCAAGATATTTGACTGAAAACCGATATGTTCAAATACTATGAACTTTGTTTGTTTGTTTGTTTGTTTTTCAAAATTTTTGTTTTGGTTTCAATTTACTTTAAAATTATTAGTGGTTAGTCTTTAATCCGTACTGTTGTCTTTTTATTTCAGGTGATTGATAAAGTTCAAGAAGAAACCAAGAGTCGTGCAGGTATGTCTTACATTCTCATCTTTTTTGTTTTTGGGCAAGGTACTAGGTTATCTATCTTTATGTTCACTTTTCTAGAAGAGAGCTCAAAAAAGGAAAAGAAGAAGTTGCAAATCATGCATCCCATAACTTATGAGAATGAGTTGCTATTACTTTGCTTGACTACTGCAGTTGTAGTGGTTGGCTACTCTCTAGATAGGACTGATCGGTACAAACCACCTTAAAAGTCATGTTTTGATTTATATTTTCCTCATTATTTGCTGAGGAGAGCACCCCCACGGCCCACCCTTTTGTTTCTCTTCCTTTGTGTGTTTTTATTTACGTCGTACTTGACATGTAGTTTCCTTTGAGCTTGATACCTTAAGAAAAGGTGGAACTCTAAACTTTGGTATTTTTCAGATCGTAGGCCACCTGGGGTAGGGCGTGGCAGAGGAAGGGGTAGTAGAGAGGATGGTCCAGGTGGAAGGCAACCAAAAGGAATTGGGCGTGGACTAGATGATGGAGGCGCCAAGGGTGGCGGGGGCCGAGGCAGAGGTGGATCTGGTGGAAAGCCCGGTGGTAGCAGAGGTGAGAATTTACTCTTTTTTTTTTTTTTTTTTTTTAAAATAAAGCACACTCAGTGGATTGAGACTTTAATTATTCAGTAGGAAAGAAAGAAGTATAAAGATAGACATTTGTTTCTTAAATTATTGATTAAATATGCTGCAATTGAATCTAACATGGTTCATCTGTTTAAATTTAATAGCTCACATGATAAAAAAGAAAAAAATATTTTCTTGTTTTCATTTCTTTCATCAGCGGGGTGTAGTAGATCAGCATTTTGCATTTACACAAAATCTGAGAATGCAGACTGCATATTCTGATAAAATCACGATCTGTTCCTTTTTCAAGGACTGCTAAATTTGTTGTGAATCTACATAAATTATATTTATTCCTTTTTCATGGACAGCTTAAGATAACTGACAACTTATGTTTTTGAATTTGTTGGCAGGTGGAGGGCGAGGGCGAGGTTGATATGTTTTCAAGGGCAAGGTTGCTATTTTTGAAGGCATTTTGTGCCCCATCTTTGATGTGAGTACGCTAAAGCTGTTTTCACTATAGGATAGTGAAGTTGGAATGGTGAATTAAGGGCCAAATGTATGTAGGTGGTATCATATAACTGAACTGAGGAGCTGGATTTGTGGTTTGTCATTTACTTTTTCTGTTCATTTACCCAATGGTGGTTCAAATTATAAGACAAATATGTTTGTCGAGTTTATAAGTACATTCTATTCCTTCGCTTACCGACTGGTCTATCTAATTTTCCTCCAAAGCCTAATCACTAATCAGCTTATCATGCATTTCGAATTTGTGAGATTTATGTTGACCAAAATGCTGAGCCTAGAGTCTAGAATGTTCAGCATTGTAAATTATCATTCTGTAAGGCAAAAAATTCCCAAATTTGTCATGAAACAGAGAAACAATCTGATATATTGGTATCTTTATTTCTATTTAGATTCCTCATCATGAGGAGAAAAAAGGGTCTTTGATGGTACAAGTGAAAACCTGCAACTTTGACAGACCACTAACTGCATCAGGCTGCATGAAGAGCCACAATACAAAATTATCAAGACTTTTTAGCAAGGTTGGGTATCCGTTGGATCGGTTCATATTTTATCAAACCGATAAAAATACTGATATTATTCGGTTTTTGAAAAAAATGAACCGATCCAATAAAATTAAAATTTGTCAACCCATCAAAAACCAACCGAACTGGATCGGTTCGGTTTTTTCGGTTTTGGGTCTGTTGGGTCAAATTATTGTTATTAAACATTAGAGTAACGATATTTACACTAATCAAAAACCGTATATTTTTAGTATATTTTTATTAAACATGTGTAACCTAATTTAGTATATTTTTGAAAATCCAATATTACCTTTGAGTAAAATTACTTAAAGGACTAAATAGTTTGTAATAATTATTAATTGGTTTTATATCAATTCATTGTAAAAAATAAAAAAATAAAAAAAAAACCTTTCTATTTAATTGTTTGATATGATAATAAAAACCTTTCTATTTTATCAAACCCTAACTTCGATTTTAAATACTAATTTCAATTTCTTTTAAGGAATACAAATTGATTGAGTTGACGAACAATTTACTGCTGTAATTGAGTGAAACAAAAATCAATACCAACAATAAACTTTCTTATGAACAATTGTTTTTTTGTTTAAAAAAAACTTTCTTAGGACTAAAGGAATTGAGATACACTGTTGGTGTAATTGGTGTTTTCTATTAATGGATTTTAAATTTGAAAAAAGAAAAAAATTTAAAACTAAAAGAGCTAAAGCAACACATGCACCAGTTACGGTTACAGTTAAAATTTTTTCAATTCGGTGGAATTGGAGAATTTTGAGCTTAAAAAAAATTATGTAATTAAAAAAAAATAATTAATGCAACGAAAAGAAATTTTTTTCATGCAATTTTTTAGTAGCATCAAATGTTTTTGGGTGTTAGAAATTATTTTTTTAAAGAGAAATTATTTATTTGAATAAAAGATTTAAATAATAAAATTTTAAATAAATCTGATTAGATAACAAAATAGTGGGGTGTGCTAACAAAAATATAATACAATAAAATTAAAGAAAGGGTATTTTTGGTATTAAGTGGGGTTTATTTACGAACCAGAGATTTTAAAAATATTTTAGGGGTGTATTTATCAAAGGGGTGTACATATATCGCCGCTCTAAACATTATTTACATATTTAATCAATTTGGCCCGAATTTGACTAAATTAACTTATTGGCTTAAAGGAAATTTCATTATGGGCTTGAACAAATTGATTTTAATAGGTTAAAATAATAATTATATATAAAAAAAAAAAAAACACACTTTCATCATTAATACATTAAAAGTGTAAAGGCTGTGAATGCTTAGAACATTAGGTTTTTTTATTTATTTTATATGTTGGATCTCGGTTCGGTTTTTCAATTTGAAATGGCGAACCGGAAACCAAACCATGATATTCGGTTTTCATAAAAATGAACCAAACTGAACCGATCAATATAAAAAAACGGGAAAATAACCGATTGGATCAGTTCGGTTCGGTTCATTGGTTTTTTGCCCACCTCTAGTGATGCTAACGAAGACCAATGCATTCCATATTTTGAATTTCAAACATAAAGTAAGTTTCAATTTCTTTTATTCTATTGTGTGACAATATAACTCATGAGTCTAGCTAGTACAAAAATATATTGCTTTTACTTTTTTAAAAATTAAAATACATTTCTTTCTTCTAAAGTATTCATTTAAAATTTAATTTTCTTACACTATGCACTCAAATATTCTCAAAGTCGTTTTTTTATTATACAAAAAAAGATAGAACATCCACTTTTGAATTTTGATGAAGTGATTATTGTTGTAACACATATGTGGAATGTGGCTTTCCACCAAAATATCTTATTCTTTGGCTTCTTGGACACACCAAGACACATGGAAGCTTGGCATTCATTACTTGGTCACCAAGCACATATAAATAGAAAATTACAATATTATCCCCTTTGTTTTTGTTTGCCTATATATATGGCCTTATTGTAAATGAAAAAGACATGTGTGATTAATAGTGAACTCTCATCCAAATTCAAAGGCAATATATATTCTCCCATCTTTGTCTCTCTCGCCTCTCTCATCTCCTCTTCTTTTAATTCTCGTCTATCTACTCTTTGGTTAATTATGTTTATCTACTCTTTAATTACTTGATGTTCACATATTCTTATAATATTTATCATAACACGTTATCAGCACGATGCTGTTATTTCCAGAACCTGAAGTTTTGAATTTATTATTAAAGCCTGAAGCTTATGAATTTATTACCACTGGAACCTGAAGTTCCTAGATCTATTACCAGAACTTGAAGTTCTGAATTTATTATTTCTAGAACCTGAAGTTTCTAGACCTTTATTTATTAATACCAGGACCTGCAGTTCTGAATTTATTTTCCCGTATTTTATTTTTACGCAATTTACTTTCTCGTATTTTATTTACTTTTACGTAATTTATTTTCTCGCATTTATTTATTTATACATTGTTATGAGATTGGTTAGGCCAACCTATCAGAACCTGCAGTTCTTGATTTATTTATTATGCACTTTATTTATCTGTATTTATTTATTTATATGTAATTTATGAGATTGTCTAGATTTACTTTTTTCGCACTTATTATTACACATTTTATTTTGTGATTTTTATTTAAACAATTTGGTCACTCATCCAGAACCTGGAGTTCATGGATTTATTTAACGGAACCTGAAGTTCTGAATTTATTTACTTACAAGCAAATATTTAAATTCCTCAAATTTTTGTCAGACCAGAAGTTCTGACTCCGATTGTGATTTTCGGATAACCAAAAGCTGTAATAATGTCAAAGCTTGCAAGTTTGAAATTTGTTGCACTAGAAGTGTCTGGGGACAATTACATGTCCTAGGTTATTGATGCCAGATTACTCCTAAAATCAGTGGCAACATTTACGTTTTCAAGACTTAAATCAGTCTCTGAGTATAATTATGTTTTATTCAAAATCACTACATAGCTGAAATTGTGTGGTCAGGATGTAATCTGAAATCATCAATAAAAGCAAATAGTAAATTTTCTCCCCTTTTCACTTTATCTCATATTGTTATTCTCTCGTTCTTCTTCATCTTATTTCCATTATATTATCTATTATTTTAATTTTACGCATCTATTTAATTTTATGCAATTTATGTATCTGAGTATGCCAACTAATCAGAACCTGAAGTTTCTGGATTTGTATAAATTATGTGTTAAGCATAATTTAAGTTTCTGGAATTCAATCCAAGCTCGATTTGACCGACTAACCAGAATCTGAAGTTTCTGGATTTATCATTATAATATTTAAGTTGGCGCGGTTTTACAAACCGATCAGAATCTAAAATTCTAATTTTGAATACAAAGTATTGAATCTGAACTTAAAGTTCTTAAGTTTTGAACATGAAGTTCTAATCAGACTTGAAGCTCTGAATTCAATTTAAATTGTGATATTAAAACTTTTATGTCAAAGTTTATTAGAACCAGAAATTCTGAATTGGATCAAGTTACGATTCTTTCATCTAGAAAGTCAATTTGTAATTTCTATTTAGAACCTGAAGTTTTCTGAATTTTATGAACCTGCAGTTCATGGTCGAACCGGAAGTTCGAAAAATCAGTATGATTCATGATTTTGTTTTATGAAGTGATATATTTTCATATCTATATGTTTACACTTTTAATCACTTTGTCTAATATGCACTTTATTTTTCATTGTGAATAGATATGTCTTTAAACAATAAGATGAGTGATATTGAAAAGCAAAATACAGGAGATATATGTCTAGCCGATAGTGCGACGACACATACGATTCTACGAAATCGAAAATACTTTCTGAATTTAACCTTGCTTAAAGCAAATGTTAATACAATATCAAGTCCAGCAGATCTGATAGAAGGCTCTGGTAGAGCCATGATATTGTTACCAAACAATACTAAAATATGTATCAACGATGCTTTATATTCAAGCAGATCCAAAAGAAATCTGCTCAGTTTCAAAGATATACGGTATAATGGATACCACATAGAAACTATAAGTGATGAGAATATTGAGTATCTGTGCATTACTTCTCATAGTTCAGGCCAGAAACTTATTATGGAAAAGCTGCGTGCTTTATCATCTGGATTATATTACACTCTTATAAGAGATGTAGAAGTCCATGCAGTTATGAACCAGAAGTTCTCAGATCCAAAAATATTTATGCTTTGGCATGACCGTCTTGGTCACCCAGGATCTACAATGATGCGAAAAATCATTGAAAATTCTCATGGACATCCATTAAAGAACCAGAAGATTCTTTTATCCCATGAAAATTTATGTACTGCATGTTCACAAGGAAAATTAGTAATAAAACCATCACATTCTAAGGTTGGCTTTGAATCCCTATCATTCCTACAAAGGATTCAAGGGGACATATGTGGACCTATCCATCCACCAAGTGGACCATTCCGCTATTTTATGGTCTTAGTTGACACATCCATCAGATGGTCACACGTTTGCTTATTATCAACACGCAATGTTGCTTTTGCAAGGTTACTAGCACAGATTATCAGGCTTCGGGCATATTTTCCCGATCATCCGACTAAATCAATACGCCTTGATAATGCGGGTGAATTTACTTTCAAAACATTTGATGAATATTGCAAATCAGTTGGGATTGATGTTGAGCATCCAGTTCCACACGTTCATACTCAGAATGGATTGGCAGAGTCACTTATCAAGCGTCTCCAGGTAATTGCAAGAACTTTACTATTACGAACGCAATTACCAATTTCTATTTGGGGACATGCTATTTTGCATGCTGCTGCATTAATTCGTCTTCGTCCCACTTCTTATCATCAATATTCTCCAGTGCAACTCGTATTTGGCCATCAGCCAGAAATTTCTCATTTACGTACTTTTGGCTGTGCAGTATATGTCCCAATTACACCTACACATAGAAATAAAATGGGACCCCAACGGCGTTTGGGAATATATGTTGGTCTAGATTCATCATCAATTATTAGGTATCTAGAACCTTTAACTGGTGATCTTTTTACTGCACGATTTGCAGATTGTCATTTCGATGAGAAAAATTTCCCATCATTAGGGAAAGGAAAAACTTCTCCTGAAGAAAAGCGTGAATTTTCTTGGAAAGTCCCTAGTCTAATTCATCTTGATCCATACACATCTCAATGTGAGAATGAAGTATGAAAGATAGTTCACCTTCAAACAATAGCAAATCAGTTACCAGATGCATTTACAGATGCCACTAGGGTAACAAAATCACACATCCCAGCTGTTAATGTACCAGCACGGGTGATTATTCCAGGAGAACAATCTAAACAAATAATAGCAAAAGAATCATCTACTGTACGCCAGAAGCATGGTAGGCCACTTGGTTCGAAAGATACTGTTCCCCGGAGGAAGAAAACTGTTGACGGTGAAATTTGGATTGCCACGCACTCAACAATTAAATCAATTTAATATAAAACAAGAAAATTAAGAACACATGCAAAAGACAAGTTTTACGTGGAAAACCCTTGAATGGGAAAAAACCACGGCGCCCCTGAGGGCAGAAGAATAATACTAGGTTTTCGTTGCTTTGTTACACACTCAAATCTCTCACAATTGCTCTTTTTCTCTCTATAGAATTCTGAACCCCTTCCTCGTGGGATATGTGGTTCTATTTATACATGTTTACTTAGGGTTTCCCCTTGTTGATTTGTACTAGGATCCTTTCCTGTCACGGATTGGGTCTTTTTTCCTTTTTATGATTCCTTGTTGCTTTGGGTCTTCTAAAAGTTTAGGGTTTGCTTCTGTGTTTCTGCCAAGTCGGTTCGAGCCCAGTGTGCTGGTCCAGCGAGTACCTTTATTTTCTGGGTATTGCGTATCTGGCGAGCACACTTCTATATTCGGCGAGTAGGTTTTTGGTTTTGGCGACCATGCCTTCGACTTCCTTCTGGTCTAAGCTATTTTATCATCCTGACTTGTCAGACTCCTTCCCTTGACCCGGTCAATGAATGACGTGGCAATCTTTCGTTAGCTCCTTAGATAACGTGTCAGTTTGGCGAATTTATACATACAACATTACCCCCATAAATACTTTGAGTTGGGCGAATGACTTGTCCTTCCCACTTCGTTTGCCTCTGCGAGTAGTATTTATATTTACGTTTATGAGATTTCAACACACTTTGCAATAACTCCTCCTTTTAACCACGCGCTGTATTTATTAATTGATTCTTCCGGTGCACGCTTTCAATTTCAACCACATAACTTCTGGCGTTTCCACTTGTTTGACAGGTGAAGGGACGTTCTGACGGCTTGGTTATCCCCAAGATGCCACATGTCATTTATTGGGTGGTGACTGTTGAGGTTTGGTAATAGTGGCCGTCATTCTCATTAAATACGTATCATTGTACTTGATTGCTTCTTTTTTGAATTTCGAAGTTCCCTCTTTTTAAGGCCCGATCGTTTCTCCTCTTTCTCTTTGCTTTCTTCATCGTGTTTCATCAGAGCAGAAAAAAGAACAGTTTGATCTCTTGCTTTTGTCTTTTTTATTTTTTCGAGAGCTAACTATAGTCCTTTTCCTGTACCTCTTATTGCCGGTCGGTTCACCGGATTTCGACTCTTCTTGCTTCTCCGCGTCTCTGATCTTTTCTGCACATGTTGTGAATCTAGGGCTTTCTGGTGAGTTTTCATGGATCCCTCCTTACGCTCTTTTCTTTTTAATCGGATGATGCAAGCTATGGAGCTTGGTGATAAGTGTACTGCGGACAAAATTGAGTCTCTGATTCGTAATTTTCGTCCAGATTCTCCGGTCCCGATTTCCGTTTATATTCCATCTTTTGAGGATACTTTTAATCCTGACATCCCTCCTCCGTCTTTTGACAGTGATTCTCCAGCAATGCCGAGATCTCCTAAAACCACAAGCAGTAAACGACGCGCCTCTAGGGCTCCTCGTGAATCTCTGCTGGATGTGCAGACGGTTGTTGACTCTGATGTTGAAGACCATCAGAGGGATAGGCTGCTTTTCTCGCCAACTTGCCCGTGTTCTTTTGACACAGAAGTAAATGTAGTCGGCGAGGGCGAGCTTCATAAATACAAGAGTCGCTTCGACATTCTAGACTCGGTGACTCTTATGTTACCTGGCGACCGGGCTGTGTGGAATCCTTCCGAAAATACGGTCGCCATTTACGGGGCTATGCTCAGTTATGGGGTAACTCTCCCTCTTCAGCCTTTCATTGCCAGGTTCTTGGCGGAGGCTCAAATTGCACCGGCACAGCTCGCCCCAAATAGCTACAGGATACTGATGTGCCTGTGTCTTATGTGGAAGTTGAAGGGTTACGGGCCCCCGACTCCTCTCGAGATCCGCCACTTTTATACGCTAAGGCAAGCGGGAAATGGTGGTACTTACTTCCTTCTTTCTTCGCCCGTGGAGAATTGGATCCCTGAGGGCGTGGCGAACCCCGGCCAAGTAGAAATATCTGGCGATGAAAAGAAAAAAGGGTTCATCTGGGGTTTCCCCACTTCGAACAAGAGGTGGAAGAATAGCTGGTTCTTTGTTGGCGGCGAGTGGGGCCGTGATGTGCCTGCCAGCAGTCGTCGTAATCTCTTGGCGAAGAAGGTTCCTATGCATTTTACATCGCCTGAAACCTGGTCGAAGGCGACCCCTGTTGTACTAGACGGAGAGGTCTCTCGCCTCGCCGCGGCTGTTGTCCTCCCTTTGAGCTCGAGGGGCAGGTCCTTCCTCTTGGATGAGGAAAAAATGATTTCTGAGGGGATTTTCACACGCCTGCATGCCAGGCTTCCTCGCTGTAAGTTTCTGTCCGTTCTTTGTTTTACTGTTTCGTTTGGTTCTATTGACTGATACTTCGTTTACTTTCCTGGCAGTGTGTGACTTTGACACCGTTTGCGACTTGCAAGCCCGGGCGGTGAAGAATTCCGAGGCTGCCAGCAAAAGGCATGCTGCTGGTTTAGCCAAGGAGGGAATTGCTGGCCCGGACGGTGATGGACCTTCTGATGGCGAGGATGCTGGCGACGTTGCTGGGGGAGGGGTTGAATCAGGACAACCCCCTATGCGTGCAGAGGCTGCTGCGTCTGTTCCTATTGCTGCTGCTGCGACTACCCCCACTGCTGCTCCTGCTCCTGCTGTGACTACCCCGGCTGCGACCACTTCTAGCCGTAAGGGTAAAGAGAAGGTTGGGGTTTCAGGGGGGGTCAGTGACATCCCTATTTTTGACGCGGATGTTCCTGAGACTCCTCTCGATCCTGCGAGTGACCTGGCTCCCAGAGCTAGGAATAAGCGTCCTGCCGAGAGTGCATCTGATCACTCAGCTCGACCACCCAAGCGGGCTTCGCGGGTGGTGCAGTTCGTTGTTTCCTCTGACGAGGAGGATGTTCAGGAGCCAGCTGTCACTGAGGCCCCTTCTACCCAACCTGAGGGGCCTGCTGAAGCGGAGAATGTAGCGGCGCCTCCCTTTGAGGGGGTTAATGAACAGACTTTCCCTGCTACTTCTCCTCGACCAGCTTCTCCTCGACCAGCTTCTCCTGCAGTGGTTGTGGGCGAGCCGAGTGTCTCAGATCAACCTAGGCCATCTGGCCCATCTGAGTCGACTGATCGGCCAGGCCCATCAAATCAGGCGGGGACCTTTGCTTCCGGTTCGGGCTTGGCCTGTGAAGTTCCTCCTACCGGATCGGTTGAAGCCGATGAAGGGAACGTGTCCCTTTTCGATTTTTCAGCTACTGAGATATGCTCTCACTTGGCTAATAATGATGTATACATCGGCGATGGCTGGGGGCATGTTAAAAATAAGTCTTGCAACAGGAAGATGGAGTTTTTCTTCAACTGCCACTCCTTGGTAGGTTCTTCGCCGCAAGTCTCTATGTATTTTTATTTTTCATTTCTTCTTTTTTAACTTTGGCTGTCTTCTTCCTCAGATGATGTCTGAGATGGGCGAGACTTATAAGTTCGGGATCAGAGCTTCTTGTGAGATTAAGCGCTTGCGCGAGCAGGCTTTTGTTTTGGCGGCCGAGAAGCTCTCCGCTGAAGAATCCCATGCTCAACAGCTCGCTCAGTTTAGAGAATCCTCGGACGGTCATCTGTCTGCTCGGCTAGCCGCTGAAGAAAAACTTTCTGCTGCTGAAGAGGAAATTCGCTCGTTGAAGGAGCTCCTATCTTCGAGTCAAGAATCCTTCGCAGCACATTTGGAGGCTGAGCGGGTAGCTGAGGAGGCTAAGGAGAAAGCTGAGCAGGAAACGGCAGATTTACGTAACCAGCTATCTTCCTGCGACCTCATCTTTGAAAACTTGAAAGCCGTGCTGGAGGCTGAGTCAGTTGATCGCTTCAAGAGATCCCCTGTTTATGATGTGCTTTTGTTGCGCGAATTTGAGAAAGGCATGAGGTAGGCGAAGAAATTCTTTGCCATAAAGGATCATTCCAACGAGAAAGCTCTGAAGCGCTTCGACAAATCCCTCCAGCAACATATGGCCAACGGCGTGGACTCGATTAAAGATCAAATGAAACGATGGAAAGCCCACTGCCGTTATAACAGGACTGAGCCTCATCCCATGCATCTAGAGATCCCCAGCAAGCGTGCTTTTAACACTTACTACTCAGGTCAGAAGGGCAGTTTTTCTGGCTCTGGCGCTGAGCCCGACTTAGGTCCCGTTGCTGGGAGGGATTATGAGCCTTTCATGCCAACGGAGGATGAGGCAATCATTTGGCCTTCAGATGAGGAGATTGAAGACGAGGAAGATAGCGAGGGCCCTCCTGCAGCCGGTTGATTCTTCTGTTGTTTTGGAAGACTATAAATTTATTTTTTGTCCATTCATTTGTAAATAATACAAAGTTATGAATATATATATTTTTCTTCATTCAGCTGCCTTTGCCGAGTTTTTGGCTTTTGCTTGGTTTTTCACCAAGTGTTGCTTTAGCTTTACTTTTTGTTTTTATTCAGCTGCCATTGCTGAGTTTTCGGCTCACTTAGTATTCGCCAAGACGTATCCGACCATATACCAAGTTTTTATTGTGTTTTATAGCTATATTCAGCTGCCATTGCTGTATTTTGGCGTACTTAGTGTTTGTCAGGATATATCCGACCATACACAAGTTTTTAACATGTTTTTATCTTTTATTCAACTGCCGTTGCTGTATTTTGGCGTACTCAGTGTTTTGGCAGGATTTATTTGACCATGCACCGAGTTTTTAACATGCTTTTTGTTTGTTCAGCTGCCATTGCTGATTTGCGGCTTTTATTTCTCGCCAGTCATCGCTGCAGCGAGCATAAAGCTCGTTTTTATGTGATGATAGCTATGTGTGATGGCGAATGCCTTTTGCGTTTGGCGAGTTAGAATCGAGAATCTCTTAGTAATAAATTACTCTTTATTGAATACTTCCTGCAACTTTGTTAACATAGTCATAAAGAAAAAACGCTAAAACGAACAACTGCTCTAAGCTAGAAAGAAAAAATAGAAGGAATTCAAAAGAATCTGACTTGTCCCTTAAGGATAATATATCTTCAAGTACTGCGCATTGCATGGACGGGGTAGCTCGCCAAATCCTTCTCGAGTAATGCGATATGCCCCATGGCCAGCTATCCCCGTAATCTTGTAAGGCCCTTCCCATTTGTCTGCGAGTGATCCTGCAGCCTTGTCTCTTGTTCCTGGATTCACCCTCTTCAGTACTAAGTCACCAAGTGTGAACCTCCTTTCACGTACATGCGAGTTGTAATATCTGGCTACCCTCTGTTGGTACGCCGCATTCCTTATTTGTGCGTGCTCTCTTCTTTCTTCTAATTCATCTAGGCCGCACTTTAGCATATCAATGTTGATTTATGGCTGGAAGAGTTGTACCCTTGGTGAAGAGAATGATGTTTCCACGGGAATAACAGCTTCTGCTCCGTAAGCCATGGAATACGGGGTTTCACCTGTTGAACCCCTTTCTGTTGTTCGATATGCCCAGAGCACTTGTGGTAACTTATCCGCCCAGCTGCCCTTTTGGTTGCCAATTTAGCTTTCAGGTTGTGCTTGATGATCTTGTTCACTGCTTCAATCTGGCCATTCGTCTGTGGATGTGCTGGAGAAGCGTAGTAGTTGTTGATGCCATACTTATCACATAGTTCCCTGAATTTCCTGCCATCAAATTGGGTCCCATTGTCCGTGATGATGGTGTTTGGTATCCCGAATCTGTATAGGATATTTTTCTTCACAAAGCTTATGGTGTTTGCTTCTGTTATATGTACCAATGGCTCGGCTTCTACCCATTTTGTAAAATAATCCACGGCTACTATGGCATGCTTTGCTCCTCCAGTTGCTGTTGGCATTGGGCCGATCAAGTCTATTCCCCACATGGCGAATTGCCAAGGCGAGGTAATACTTTGCAGGAGCTCAGGTGGTTGTCGGATGTTATTGGCGATTTTCTGACACGCTTCACATCTCGCTGCCACCCTTTTGGAGTCGGCGAACAGAGTTGGCCAGTAAAAACCCTGTCTCAATGTTTTGTGGGCTAGGCTGGCACCCCCAGCGTGGTTCCCACAATTTCCACTGTGTATGCTTCTCAGGATACCTTCTGCTTCTTCAGGCCCGACACATCTCTGCAGTGCCCTCGAGTATCCCCTCTTGTATAGTTCTCCATTGAGTACTGAGTATCTTGTAGCTCTGTATTTCAGCCGCTTTGCCTCCAATGGGTCGCTCGGGAGTATATCGTTGACGAGATATTCTTTAATTGGTGTGATCCAGCTGTTCCTTTCGCCAAAGACTGCCCCGACTTCCTTTGTTTTAACTATACTCGGCTGCAATAGGCGGATCATAGAGATATTGTTAGGCCAGATATTGATCGTGGCAGATGCCAATTTGGCTAAGGCATCAGCCTTTTCATTTTCTTCTCTGGGGACATGAACAATTCTGTACTCTTTGAATCTTTCTAACAGCTCCCTTGCTAATTCCAGGTAAGTGATCATGCTTTCCTCTCTCGCCTGGTATTCATCTAGCACCTGATTGACAACAACTTGAGAGTCGCTGAAAATTTCCACCTCGTCTGCTCCTAAGACTGTGCTAATCTTTAAACCTGCTATGAGTGCCTCGTACTCAGCTTGATTGTTGGTGGCTTTGAAGTCAAAACGCAAGGCACATTCGATTGAGTCTCCTTCCGGTGTTGTCAGCACTACACCCGCCCCGCTGCCGTGTGTGTTTGATGAGCCATCAACGCGAAGTTGCCATTTGAATATTTTCTTATTTTGCTCCACCATCATTCTCGCCACCTCTATGCTTGGTTCAGTGAACTCTGCTACGAAGTCTGCCACTGCCTGGGCTTTAATTGCTGTCCTTGGGAGGTATTCCACATCGAATTCACTTAATTCGATCGCCCACTTTGTTAACCGACCGGATACCTCTGGTTTCTGCAGGATTAACTTCAGTGGGCAGTTAGTGTATACCCTGATTCTATGAGCCTGGAAATATGGTCTTAGCTTCCTTGCTGCTGTTATTAGGGCGAGTGCCATTTTTCTGCCGGCGAATACCTTGTTTCGGCTGGTAATAGTGCTTTGCTGGTGTAGTATACTGGCTTTTAGATTCCATCTTCCTGTCGTACTAGCACGGAACTTGTGGCTGCTTCAGAGACGGACAAGTACATGTACAATGTCTCTGCTGTTTCTGGCTTTGATAGCAGTGGTGCCCGTCCAAGGTAATCTTTCAAGGCCTGGAAGGCTTTTTCGCAATCCTCATTCCATTCGATTCCCTTTCCCTTTTTTAAAGCTTTGAAAAATGGTAGGCATCGGTCTGTTGACTTGGCTATGAATCTGCTCAGCGATGCTAGGCACCCTGTGAGTTTTTGGACATCTTTCAGAGTCTTTGGCGAGACCATTCTCGCTAGTGCTTGGATTTTTTCAAGGTTCACCTCTATTCCTCTTTGGTGTACTTGATATCCGAGAAACCTCCCAGATGGTACGCCGAATACATATTTTGCCGGATTCAACTTCATTCCATACTTGACCAGTACGTCGAACGTTTCCCTCAGGTCATCTGCATGTCTATCTGCGGTGACACTTTTTGTCAGCATATCATCAACATAGACCTCCATATTTCTCCCTATTTGCCTGGCGAACATCTTGCTGACCAAGCGCTGATAAGTTGCCCCAGCGTTCTTCAGGCCGAATGGCATGACCGTGTAACAATACAACCCCTGATCTGTGGTGAATGCTGTCTTCTCTTCGTCAGGCTTGTGCATCTTTATCTGGTTATATCCTGAATATGCATCCATGAAACTCAACGTCTCATGTCCGGCTGTTGCATCTACTAACTGGTCAATCCTTGGTAGCGGGAAGCTGTCCTTGGGGCAGGCTTTGTTCAGGTCGGTGAAGTCGACGCACATCCTCCATTGATTGTTTTTCTTTTTACTAAGACCACATTCGCCACCCATTCCAGGTACTTAACTTCTCTAATTGACCCTGCGGCGAGCAACTTTGACACTTCCTCTTTTATCGCTGCACTTCTTTCTGGGTTGAAGCTTCTCCTTTTCTGTACCACCGGTTTGCATTTCTCATTCACAGCCAGATTGTGAGAAATTGTGCTTCTATCAATCCCTGGCATGTCTTTGTGGCACCAAGCGAAAATCCCCCTATATTCTTTCAACAAGTTCGTCACATCTTTTTTAACTTGTTCAGTCAGCCTTGCTCCGATCTTTACTGTTTTATCTGGTTCCGCTTCATCTAGAATAATCGACTCAGTCGGTTCTTCCTTCTCTCTGCTCGTTTTGTCTCTTGGATCCAGTTTGAAGTTTTCCGGATTATCTTCCTGCACTTCCATGTCTACTTCGAATATATTCAAGGTTTCCATCCCTGTTTTATCTTTGAAGATTGATAGGTTGGCGCGGCGAGCCATCTCCTGCGACTCTCTCAATTCTCCGACGCCGAATTCTGTAGGGAACTTTATTTTCAGCGCATGGGTTGAAGTAACAGCTCGAGCTTTGTTAAGAAACGGTCGGCCAAGTAGAGCATTATACAGCCAATTATGGATGTCAACCACGACAAAGTCCAACAGGATTGTTCACCGGCATGGTGCTGTACCAAATCTTACAGGCAGTTTCACTGTTCCTAACGACCTAACCTCTGCGCCACCAAATCCTTTTAATGGTACATGGAATGGTTCAAGATCTTTCCTGTCCAGCCGCAACTCATCATACACTCTGGCACTTAAAATATCAGCCGAACTCCCATTGTCAATCATCACTCGAAGGACATCCCTATGGGCTATTCGAACTCCCACGACAATTGCATCATTAGGCTTTGCATCAATCCCGTCTGAGTCTTCTGCTGTAAATGTTATGGGATCATGTCCTTCTCTCCCTTTCTTGGGGTTTCTCTGCACAGAATTGACTTCCATGCTCCTGCCTTCATACATTACTTCTCGAACCTCCGACATCCTTTCTCGATTGCTCCTCCCAGTGTATGGTCCACTGAAAATAGTGTTTATGGCTGCGTTAGGGCTGTTCCTCCTTGGACTCTTCCTGTCCTGCCCGTTTCCTTGGCGGCTATCTTGGCGACCCCCGTGCTTGTCCCCTTTCAAGGCAAAGTCCTTCAGGTGCCCATCTCTGATTAGGCTTTCGATATGATCGCGCAATTGAAAACACTTTGAAGTTTCATGTCCATGATCTTTGTGGAATCGACAGTACTTAGTTGTATCTCTCCTGGCATTTGCTGATTGCTATCGGGGGTATTTGGCGAGTCCTTTGTCTTTTACCACAGACAATATCTCCTCCTGGTCGCCAGTTAAAGGGGTGTAATGGTTGTACCTTCTCGAAACTTATTGGCTCGAGTGTTTCCTCTGCTTTCTCTAGAATATCCCTTTTGGCCCTTCTCATCCTTCTGGCGATCACGTGATTGCATCTTTTTGTCATCCTTATGGTCTGTTTTCAAGTCAGGCTTGTGCCCATGCACGTAGCTACCCCCTTGTGCTACTTCTTCTTCCTCTGCCAGTGCATAGTCGCCAGCTATTTCCATCATCTCCTCGTAAGTTTTAGGTCTATCTCTTCGCAGGTCAAAGGATAATCGTCCACTCTGTAGCCCATTGGTGAAAGCGGCGATTACAGCTACATCACTGGCATCCTCAATTTGAGCTACTTCCTTCCCAAACCTGGCCAGATACTTCTTGATTGACTCGTTACGTTCCTGTTTCAAGTTTGACAGATGGGCGAGTGACTTTCTTCTTTGGACACTTCCCATGAATTGCCTTATGAATGCCTTACTGAGGTTTGAGAAGCTGCTTATGGTTCCGGGCGGAAGTCTTCCGAACCATCTAGAGGCAAGGTCGCCGAATGTTTGTGGGAAGGTGAGACACAACAACCCGTCATTGGATGAATACTGGGCCATGATATTGCGGAATCGGCGAACATGTTCCTTTGGATCCCTGTTCTCCTTATACTGCTCAATAGTTGGCATTCTAAATCTGTCTGGAAATTGGGTGCGAGCAATAGTTTCGATGAATGGGCTATCTGACTCATCATCCGAGGATACATTACGACCATACCTTCGCGCCATTGCTGAAACTTTTCTTGATAGCTCTTGTAAAGTGACATCTCGCTGACCAGTTGGTTCTCCTGCTGGATCGAGCCTACTCTTGATTGTCATTCTACCATGATTGCCTCTCTCATCTGGGCTTCTTCGATCTTCAGTGCTCTCGGATCTCCTCCGCTTCGCTCTTTTAGATCGCAACTCCCTTCGTGGACGAGGACTCTTATCCTCAGATGAGATGGACCAGTGTCTCCGCCGGTTTCGCTGATATGTGTCGCTGGAATTGACCCCATGTGTTCGCACCTGGTCTCGTTCCTCCCTGGATTCTTCATTCATCACACCTTTTCCCTTCCTTTGTTTTCTCCCCTCGAAATCCTCAGTGTGATCCTGGGGGGTCTCCTCAGTGGATTGTCTTGCTTGAGTATCGGGAATTGCGATGTGAACTTCTGACCGTAGCCTTCCGGGTGGATGGGTTCCAGGGGTGGTTAACTCGTAAGGAGATGAAACTCCTAACCCTATGGGAAGCGAAAGTCCTATTTTGCTGGCTTCGCTGATTAGGTTTACCAATGCAGCTTGGAAGTGCTGTAAAATCCCGGGATCAGCCGCCCTAGTTCCTGGCATTGCTACTGATTGTTCCCCAACTGTCACTGCCCTGTCTCCCGTTGGCGCAGTTGGTTCAACAACTAAATCTCCGCTGGAGTTACCATCTCTGTCGTTGTCGTTGTTCATGCTGTCTGATTCGCAAGGGTCCCTCGAAGTTTTCTGTTCAAAAGCCCCCTCCTTCTAGCGCCAATTGTTGACGGTGAAATTTGGATTGCCACGCACTCAACAATTAAATCAATTTAATATAAAACAAGAAAATTAAGAACACATGCAAAAGACAAGTTTTACGTGGAAAACCCTTGAATGGGAAAAAACCACCGCGCCCCTGAGGGCAGAAGAATAATACTAGGTTTTCGTTGCTTTGTTACACACTCAAATCTCTCACAATTGCTCTTTTCTCTCTATAGAATTCTGAACCCCTTCCTCGTGGGATAGGTGGTTCTATTTATACATGTTTACTTAGGGTTTCCCCTTGTTGATTTGTACTAGGATCCTTTCCTATCACGGATTGGGTCTTCTTTCCTTTTATGATTCCTTGTTGCTTTGGGTCTTCTAAAAGTTTAGGGTTTGCTTCTGTGTTTCTGCCGAGTCGGTTCGAGCCCAGTGTGCTGGTCCAGCGAGTACCTTTATTTTCTGGGTATTGCGTATCTGGCGAGCACACTTCTATATTCGGCGAGTAGGTTTTTGGTTTTGGCGGCCATGCCTTCGACTTCCTTCTGGTCTAAGCTATTTTATCATCCTGACTTGTCAGACTCCTTCCCTTGACCCGGTCAATGAATGACGTGGCAATCTTTCGTTAGCTCCTTAGATGACGTGTCAGTTTGGCGAATTTATACATACAACAAAAACAAAATATCAGGATCATACTCCTGAAATTATAAATAAATCAACTTTCTCTAAATCAACTCCACAAGAGTTAGATGTCCCTGAAAGGACACAAGAAACCCCCGTAGGGGAAGAAATCTCTGAAGAGATACAAGAACCTAGAAATGAAGAAATTTCTATAAATTATACAGGAGGAATGTGGAATCGTAAAGAAACAATCATTACTGATATATTTTCGTACACAGTGGCTACTGAAATTTTAAATGATGATTGTGAGCCTTATAACCTCGACGATTGTAGGCAAAGATCTGATTGGCCTAAATGGAAAGAAACAATTCAAGCAGAATTGACTTCATTAACCAAACGTAAAGTATTTGGACCAATAGTCCAGATGCCTGAAGACGTCAAACCTGTTGGATACAAATGGGTTTTTGTATAGAAACGTAATGAGGAAAATGAGGTGGTGCGATATAAGGCACGATTCGTAGCACAGGGTTTCTCACAGAGACCCGGTATTGATTTTGATGAGACGTATTCACCAGTAATGGATACAATTACGTTTCGATTTCTGATAAGTTTGGCTGTCTCAAAAAAACTTGAAATGCGTCTTATGGACGTAGTAACTGCCTACCTATATGGCTCACTCGATTATGATATTTACATGAAAATCCCTGAAGGATTTAGAATGCCAGAAGCATACAACTCGAGACCTCAGAATTTATATTCAATTAAATTACAAAGGTCCTTGTATGGATTAAAGCAATCTGGGCGCATGTGGTACAACCGCCTCAGTGAATATTTAACTAAAGAAGGATATATCAATAATCCCATATGCCCATGTGTATTCATAAAGAAATCAGAATTTGGATTTGCTATTATAGCAGTTTATGTTGATGATATGAATTTAATTGGAACTCCTGAATAGCTCCTGAAAATTGCTGAATATTTGAAGAGGGAATTTGAAATGAAAGACTTAGGGAAGACAAAATATTGTCTCGGCCTGGAGATCGAGCGTAAATCAGATGGAATACTTATCCATCAATCAGCATATATTGAAAAAATCCTGAAAAGATTTAATATGGATAATGCTCATCCATTAAGTACCCCCATGGTTGTTAGAAATCTTGATCCTAAGAAAGATCCATTCCGGCCACTTGAAGATGTTGAAAAGATACTTGGTCCTGAAGTACCATATCTTAATGCAATTGGTGCTTTATTATATCTGGCTCAATGTACTAGACCAGATATCGCATTTTCAGTAAATTTGCTTGCTAGATTCAGTTCAGCACCAACTCGGAGACATTGGAATGGGATTAAACATCTTTTTCGTTATCTTCGTGGAACGAAAGATTTGGGATTATATTATTCAAAATCCAACAACTTTTCAGATTTAATTGGTTATGCTGATACCGGGTATTTATCTGATCCCCATAAAGCCCGTTCACAAACGGGATATGTTTTTACATATAATGGCACAGCAATCTCCTGGCGCTCCACAAAGCAAACTCTTGTTGCTACATCCTCTAATCATTTTGAGATCCTTGCACTTCATGAAACAAGCCGAGAATGCGTGTGGCTAAGGTCAGTTATTTATCATATTCAAAATACTTGTGGATTTCCATTATCTACAGAAATGCCAACACTAATATTCGAAGATAATGCGGCTTGTATTGCTCAAGTTAGAGGAGGATATATCAAGGGAGATAGAACCAAACATATTTCTCCTAAATTCTTCTATACTCATGAACTTCAACAGAGCCGATAAATTGATGTTAAACAAATACGGTCTACAGATAATCTTGCAGATTTGTTTACCAAAGCATTGCCTACATCAACTTTTGAGAAACTGGTATACGGAATTGGCATGCGTCGGCTTTGTAAATTACATGATTGATATTGAAGTTTCATTCAGGGGGAGAAAAATTTTAAATATAATATGGGTACTGTACTCTTTTTCCTTCTACCGGATTTTGTCCCACTGGGTTTTACCGGAAAGGTTTTAATGAGACAGTTCAGAACCCGTTCACACCACTTGATCCAGAAGATCATTGTATATACTTTACTAAGGTTTTTGTCCCACTGGGTTTTTCCTAGCAAATCAAGATACAAATGGTAGAAATCCAAGGGGGAGTGCTGTAACACATATGTGGAATGTGGCTTTCCACCAAAATATCTTATTCTTTGGCTTCTTGGACACACCAAGACACATGGAAGCTTGGCATTCATTACTTGGTCACCAAGCACATATAAATAGAAAATTACAATATTACCCCCTTTGTTTTGTTTGCCTATATATATGGCCTTATTGTAAATGAAAAAGACATGTGTGATTAATAGTGAACTCTCATCCAAATTCAAAGGCAATATATTTTCTCCCATCTTTGTCTCTCTCGCCTCTCTCATCTCCTCTTCTTTTAATTCTTGTCTATCTACTCTTTGGTTAATTATGTTTATCTACTCTTTAATTACTTGATGTTCACATATTCTTATAATATTTATCATAACAATTATGTATTTTTCCTTCATTTATGTGATATCACATTTGCTCATTCACTTTTAAAATTGCATCCATAACCATACTTTTAATGCTTGATCTCGTTAAGTCTCGACAGACCCTTAATTGATTGATATCATATTTCAAAAAAAAAAAAAATGTATTTTGAAAAATATATATGAGATAATTATTATAAAGGTCCGAATGTTTCTCTCCATCTCGGTATAATAAATTGGTAAATATTTGGATGTTAAAACTTAGGTGGCGTTTTTTTTTTTTTGTCTGAAGACTTAAAGTTTTGAATTGGGTCAGAAATCTGAAGTCTGAGCAACATGTTTATTTTTTGTTTTCTAATGTCTGAATTGAGTGTTAAGCTGTTTGTTTGTTTTTTTTTTTTTAAAGGACTAATTGAATTGCACAAACATCCCTTGAGTTTAGGTATAATAGCACTAATACCTTTAATTGCACAAACATCCCCTGCTGTTAGTTGACTTCCGTCAACTTTAACCTTTGACCACAGTTTTGATCCAAAATGACCACAATAGCCCTAATCACTTATTTGTTTTTTATAATTATATTAATTTAAATATATTTAAAAAAAATAAAAAAAATCTCTCTCTTCTCTTCTTTCTCCCCAATCTCTTCTTTCTCAAACACGCTGTCTCTAATCCCACCCTATTCTCTAAACTCAATCCGTCTTTTCTCCCCCACCGCCACCACATCACGACCATCTCATCACCACAACCACTGATCGCCGACCATCCTAGCTCCACCGTCGACCAACCCATAAACCTCCGTTATGGATTTTTTTTTTTCTTTTTTGTATGGGGAATCTGATTTAGATTCATGAAGAAAAGGTGTTTCATTTTTATTTTGGGATTTGATTAAAAAAAATTGAAGCTGATGGCTCCGTGTTTGAGTTTGAGATGGTAGAAGATGGACATATGTTTGTGTTGTGTTTGATGGAAATTCGTTTACAGATGAAACTGGAGGTGGTGGCCATGGTTGATTTCGATTTAGGTTTGGGTTTGGTGTAGGTTATTGTGGTGGTGGTGGTGTGGCTATATTTTGGGGATGGTGAGGGTGTCCACGATTAGGTCTGGATTTGGGTTGGTGATGGGTGGATTTGTGGTTCATCGGGTAGTGGCAAGGTTGTCGGGCTGGCGACAAGGTTGTTGGATTTGGGGTTGGTGATCGAATCTGGATTCTGGGTTTGATGATGATGATGATGATGATGATTGATATGAACCTCACCAAGAGTAATGAGACATGGACCAAATGATGAGAATCAGAAGCATCACCAAAGGATCTATTGCTTGTTCCAGTTGGCCAATTACAAGGGGCCAAGAGGATCAAAGAAGCATTTAATGATGGGCTAATTCTGAGTTGTTGAAGTCCAAGTTCGGCCCACATGAAGACCAAATTCGGGCTGAAATTTGTGGGCCTCTACAGAGGGCATATTAGGGTCGGATCGTCTATTTAAAATATTTCTGGAAAGCCCAAGACGAGCTCTACATATGTTATGAATGTACTTTCAATTTGGATGAATTTTCAAATATTTATTTAATTAATTTAAATTAAAAATATTATATACATTTTTTATGAAACAATTAAAAGATACATTTTTTTTTTTTTTGAAAAAAATATCATAAGATATCTGAACAATAGAATTATCAATAGTAGTACATAAATCCATTAACAATATAAGGGTAAAATTTTCATATTACTAGTTTTTAGATATTTATATTCAAACGTCATAAATAAAAACAAACATATCATTCAAATTTCAGATTTCAATCAACTTCGACCCTTCCAGTTTTCAGACAAAAAAACACGACACCCAGGTTGATATCACCATCAAACTAGAACAGAAAAAAGGGGCCAAATGTCAAATAAACTTTATTTTAGTGGAAAAATCACAATCTGTATAGCACATCGTACAAAAAATAATCACATCGAAGGAAAAAAGCTATACTATTACAAAAGAGCTACAAAAATGGCCAAAAAGTTGAAGACAAGGCAACGCCGAGAGACTTGGCAGAGTTTCCTGAAGGAGGTGGGGTTCCTGAGGAGGTGGGGTGGCGGCGTCAGAAGTGACGTTGAGGGCGAGTTTTTGACCGCCGGCGCAGTGGCCATTGAAGGTGCAAATATAGTAATGCTCCCCAGCTGAAGTGAGAGTAATATTTGCAGGACTGTTTGTTTCCTTGGAAATTGGACTAGCAATGTTACATGCATCAAAAGCTGCCTTTGTTACTTGTGCCACATCATGTCTTCTACTCGTGAAATTAAACACTGCAGTATAAAACATACAAATGACACCATGTACTTGTCTTTTCTTTGTATAATATAATTAAAAGGAGAAATTACTAACCAGAACATCATTAACTTTGAAGGTGTTTTTTGCAGCCCAGTCCGAGTAAACTGTAGCACCACCAGTAGGCACAATCCAGCCCATGGCATCACCCACATCATGTACAGTACTCTGCGCCGTTGATCCCTCTAGTAAGCTGCGATCATAGCCAATGAAACTACTAGAAAAGTAGCCTTGTTATGTTTCAGAGCCATTGCTTTGTTTTGTGTTCTTAAACTCAAGGTCGCGCCCTGCAAGGAGTTGAGATCGAGAAGAAGAATGTTAATTGTTTTAAGTGAAAAGGGTCTGTGTCTTTTGGTTCCTATTTATAGGGAAAAAGCCTGTAATAGACTTTGGAAGTTGATGGATTGTTAGCAGCTGGATGAAAGAAACGTGGTCAAATTGTGTCGGTGTGAATGTGTGATCCCCGAATTTGATGGAGAGAGGCTGATTTTTTGTTTCGGCTAGCAACACATTTCCGCGTGAGCAGTGAGAACTCATCCAACCGTAAAGACTTGGGCGTTGACAAGTCAACTATTTGTATGGTTGTGTGAGACGTGGAGTATATGCAACCGGAAACTTTAATCAACTTTTTAATTAGTGTGGATGTTGATGGTTCGGTGAAGACTTCTCATGTGAAACGAGATGGACAGGGGTGGCATCCATTGGATCGAATTTTATTTCGATCAAACCGATAAAAAACCGATACTATTCGGTTTTTGAAAAAATAAACCAATCCAATAAAATTAAGATTTAAGATTTATCAACCGATTAAAAACCAACCGAACTAGATTGATTCGGTTCGGTTTTTTTTTTGTTTTTTTGTTTTGTTTTTGGGCCTATTGAGTCAAATTACTTTTATTAAACATTATTACATATTTAATCAATCAATTTTTCTATTATCAGTTTCTTACATGGACCATTGGATTTAATACTTTGACTTGGTTGCATGCGCTTGTCAAAGCATCTTTTAAATCCAATGACCAACATGTAAGGAACTGATATATTTTATATAAGTTCGAACAGATAATAGAAAGACTGTTTAATCAGTTTAGCCCAAATTTGACTAAATTAACTTATGAGTTATGAGCTTAAAGGAAATTTCATTATGGCTTCAACAAATTGATTTTAATAGAGTATCGATATTTGCACCCTTTAAAATTATATGTACACCCCAAATTTATATATTTTCAAAATTCCAACATTACCCTAAAATTAAATTAAATATTTTAATTTAAAATATGATAAATTTTATAACTATTTACTTTTTCAAAAAAAAAAAAAAAAAATTGGTACAAGGTGGGCAAAGCCCAGAACAAGAAAAACAATTGAGAGAAAAGGGCGATCAGGCAATGCCTGAAACAAGATAGACCATTAGCGTCGACCTCCAAAGATAACCAATAACTATTTATTTTTTCAAAAATTTTAAATAAGTAAACTTTTATTTAATAAAAAAAAAAAACTAAATCAAATTAAAAATAATAAAGAAAAACAAAATCCAAATAAAAAAAGTGGGGAAATCATTATCATTCTACCAGAAGAAGGTGGAGGAGGCGCTCCATCATTATATTAGAAAAAGATGGCCTCCAAAATTTAAGAGTATGACTCCTTCACTCTTTTAATTTTGTATTTTACATTAAAAAAAAACACACATTCTCTCTGGAAAGAAAAAAAACGTAGGATAAGAGATGTCTCCATTTTTTTATGCGTAAAAGAAAAAAAAAAGACTTATATTTTAGATACATTTTATAATTTTTTTTATTTATAATATTTTTAAAATTAAAAAAGACATATTTGATAATGTGTGAGGTGTGATTACAAGATTTCATATTTTAAAAATTGTAATAGGTTGTACCCACAAAAAGGGGTGCACATATAGTTTTTGAGATGTAAATATCGCTACTCTTTTAATAGGTTAAAATAATATTTACATAAAAAAACACACTTTCATCATTAATACATTAAAAGTGTAAAGACTGTGAATGCTTAAACATTAGGTTTTTTCAATTATTTATATGTTGGATCTCAGATCAGTTTTTCGGTTTGAAACGGCAAACCAAAACCAACCATGATATTCGGTTTTCATAAAATGAACCAAACTAAACAGGTCAATATAAGAAACCGGAAAATAACTGATTGGATCGGTTCGTTCACCGGTTTGGTTCGGTTCATTGGTTTTTTGCCCACCCCTGCTTTTTAGCATAACCCGCCCTTCGATTTCAATGTGCTATATTTAACATCTTATTGCCGATGAGTCTAGGCTGCTTGGGAAAGGCAACAGTGAGTCTGTTGATGATATGTACCGAACTCTTTAATAGTATTTGCCAAAATTTTATCCTCACTAACAGATTCAAGCTGATGAATTACTTTCCGTTGCTCAAGGCATCTTAAAATTGCCGCCTTCTTCAAATGATGCACCGATAGATCTCCCTAACTATTGGGGTACTCAAAACAAGGCCTTCAGCAACACTTCGTGCCCTTCCATGACCAAAAAGCTTGCTCACGATAGCTAAGGCGAAATCAGTCACTGTAGCAAGCCCCCTGCTGGTTATCACTTTACCATCAACAACTACTTTGGTGCCATTTACTACTTCGTTGGTTAGCTTGCTTATGACTGACGGGTGAGCTGTGGCTCTTTTCTCCTGTATGTGGGAGAGAAACCATCAACTTAAAACATAATGGATTAGAAACAGAAGAAAAATATCACATAAATTTTATTTTACCTTCAATAAGCCGTGTTTTGAAGGACTGCCGGTGAAGAACAAATCGCTCCATAAATTCTTCCGGCTGCTTCTTGTTCTTTAAGTAGCTTCTTCAAAATTCTAGATTTTTGTAGCCTTTCAGCCCCACTGACTCCTCCCTGAAAGTATGAAAGTCACAAAACACTTAAACATGTACCAGAATTTTAGAGATTCCCAACATTAGCATCGCTACAAGCCAATAAATTGGCATAAAGGTATGCAGAGGCTTCACCGGAAGAATGATTAAATCGTATATTTCTTCAGAGGCATTGCTAATTAATTTTTCAGCAATGATTTTTGTGCCTTGAGAAGCCACAATTTTCATAGACTTTTCAACTGATGCAACCACAACATCCACCTTTGCCCGCCGCAAAATGTCCACAATAGTCACTATTTCAATCTCTTCAGAACCATTTGCAATTGGAATAAGAACCTGAATGACATTTGAATAGTAAAATATCATCTTAAGGTGACTTGAAAGTTGAAAATAAGAGGAAAGAAGAAGAATGAACATATAGCTAGATCATAGGTGCCAGTCCGAAACATGCTATGAACTATATATGGGTGCCTGATACCGAATTCCTTCAAGACATGAACCACCAAATTCAGCTACAAGACTTAGCATAATGGACACAGTGCACACTAAATTGCAAGTTGACAGATGGATGTAATTAAAAAAGTGCACAATTGTCCCATACAAATTAAAAGAAAAATAAAAACAAACTTTGCTTGGTAAAATGTTTGTTTGCTTGGTAAAATGTTTGTTAACATGTAAGCTGTCACCTAATACACCATTTCTGGTGTTCAGGAGTGCAGGTCTACAAATACAGTGCATAATGATTTCGATGAACTGAGAAAAACAATTAACAACCACATTTACATTTCCATAACATGCATCTTAACAGAAAAATGTACTAAAATGCCAGGAAACTCGAAGGTAAGTCATAAATTATGAACTTAATGGCGCATGAATATACTGTCAGAGCTCCTTCTAACCACATATATCTGAGAAAATTTCTTTTACAAATATAGGTATGCAAGGTGGAAAATTATGGACACAGCATGTAGGGCCAATATCATACATAAGAATTATTTATTTAAATAGCAAGTGAAGGCACTTACACGAGGCATGCGGTCAAAAGACCATTCAATTTTATGAATTCTTCCTTTCTAAGATATTCATCAGCGGCACACATCAACTGACATAAGGAATCAAATGACTGTCAACTCCAGCATCGTGATCACAAAACATTTCATGAAAGAACATAATTAAGAAACAGAAAAGATAAAAGCATGAGGTAGGGAAATGTGAGACTGATCAATTGTTAAAATGAGAACAATCAATTAGTTCTATATGGGCACCAAGTAAATCACAGACTTGCAGCTACTAGCCAATCTTTTTTTTTTTTCTTTTGTTTTAGTGCTGCATACAATGAGCAACAAATCAGTGTTGGGTAAGCAATGTTTTTTAACAGTAGACCTTACCAATAACTCTGCAACTTCCTTAGCAATAGACTCCCCAAACAGCTGTTCTACTAAGCACAAAGCAAACTCAATGAAGTTCCAGGACCACGGCTTGTTGTAAGCTCTCCTGAAACTTGGATATTCGATTTAACAGCCCAAAAGGTTGAAAGCTTGTCGATGAATGCAGGATGGCAAGTTATCTTGAATGTAAAACTACATCACATTTAGCATCAAAATACAAGAACATTTCAGAACAACTGAAAATTTAACAAAACCAGTAACCCACCTGCTTTCTCCGTGTAAGGCCCCACGGCAGAAGTGTGACAGCTGGAGCAGCGCATATAGCTCCATAAAGCCTTTTATCCTCTGCATGCTTACTTGTAATTTGCTTAAGAATTTCACAATCTCTTAACCGTACTGAGCCAGGCATTCCCTAAAAAATATGGACATAACATTAACAGTTGTAAACTATATATTTTCAACAAACTCACAAGAACAATCTTATCCATGTCAATCTCTTTGTCACGCGCATTCATTACAATCATGTCTTTATTCAATCACTAACACTACTACTACTACTTTGAAGGCACTAAGTTGGACTAACCACTCGAAAACTATCAAAATGTAAATAATACAGAATGCATCTCACTGTTAGCTAATTAGTTAATCATTGTAATTCTTTTAAACAAGCTCAGAAGAACAATCTTATCTATGGCAATCTCTTTGTCACGCGCATTCTATTACAATCATGTCTTTATTCAATCACTAACACTACTACTACTACTTTTTCCAAGTTACTAAGTTGACTAACCACTCGAAAACTATCACACAACATGTAAAAAAAAGAAATGCATCTCAATGTTAGCTAATTAGTCAGTAATCAGTGTAATTCTTTTGATTAAAGAACTAACCGGCAATGCAATAAGGTCGAAACTTGATCACAACAGGTGGAGATGGAGGTATCAGCCACCAGTCTAGTGCCACCATAAGCTTCAATTTCCAGCTGTGGCTCCACAGAGGCAACAGTCACGTCTGCACCAGCTCGGCGTAGAACGCCAATTAATATTACAGCTTCCATTTCTTCAGTACCAAGCCCAATTGGAACCAAAACCTGCATAACCACACACAGCTCAGAAATAATCAAGCAAGCAATAAAAAGATTAACTGGAAATTTCAAGCTTCATTTGGTTGCTGAGAAAAAAAAGTACAAGAATTTCAATCAAGATAGTAACTTTTTAAGTATTAGATTATTTAGACCCAGAAGGCAAAACTTCATTTACATATATAAATAACAAGAAAAAAACAAAAAAAAAAAAACCTTCTTGGAGGGACAGAATTGGTTGTTGAAGTGGGTGTTGTTAAAGGAGGATTTTGGAGGGTTTTGAAGAGCGCTTTTTAGTGGGTGTGCTTCTCTGCTGTGGAGAAGCAGAAGTAGAAGCAGAAGCAGTGGAAGTAATGATAAAGAAGGAAGATGAAGGATGAAGAGGGCTTTGAAGGAAAGGTTTTGAGAGTAAAAGATGGAGAGAAAAGAAGAAGAAACAGACTCCATGGATGCTTTCACTTGTAAATTGTAATCTCTCTATCCTATCTGGGTTTTGGGTTTTGCTCTGTTCAAATCGCATTTTATTTTACTCTTTTTCAAGAAACAAATTTATATCAGTTTTTTTTTTTTTTTTTTTAATAGATATTAATTCTAATTTCAAATGTCTCCTTACCCTTAGTAATGAACTAAGTATCGAAAGATACACCAAAATGTCCACCAATATATCCATATTTTGGAGGGCACAATATCGAAACATGTAAATATCCAATATTCAACGAATATTCGGTTGATTTTGAAATATCCATAATATATTTCGATATTCAAGAATTTTTGTGAATTTCACCTTTAAAACCGTTGGATAATTTGCAAATTATTAATATTTTTTTTTTAATCTTAAACTCTTAAATTATTGTTCAAATAATATAGATTGAAAATTATTTTAGAAGAATCTGTACCAAATTTATAAAAAATTTCAAGACAATAGTCAATAGTGAAATTATTGAAATAGAATTGGACAATAATGAATGCGTAAAACATGTCCTACTATCTTTTGCTAAAGTTGAAGCAATCTAGAAAAAAAAAACACCCCTTAATTATGGATGGAAACGGTGCTCCATCATTGCGTACAATATCAGTTCGTATACTATCACAAATAGCATCATTGTCTGCATGCGAAAGAATTGTTTCACATTTACTTTAATTCACACAAAACAAAGAAACTGTATTGTTTATTCTAAGCTTAAACAACTTGTTTATTGTTATTAATTATTATAATATAAAGTTGAAACTTAGGGATAGGGGTGGACACAGTTCGATTTGGTTTGGTTTTGGGCAAAACCAAACTAAACCAAAAATATTTCAGTTTACCCAAAATTGAACCGGTTTAAACCGAATAAGAAATGGTAACCGATTTGAACTGAACTGATTTTAATCGGTTCGGTTCATTTCGGTTTTGGGTCTTATGGGCCTTATGGGCTTGATGGGCATAATGAGTATTTTTTAATATGTTTTTAAATTTGATGGGTTGTTGCCTATTGGATTCTAATTTTGGGTTTAATAGCCCAAGCCCAAACAAAACCCAAATCAAACGTAACTAATAGAGTAATAATATTTAATTTATAATTCATTCAAAAAAATAATCACAAATTGAATAGACAGTAAATTTTCAAATACATACAACATACAGTTCAATTTTTCACAAGTTTCATATAGACATGAGACATACAGTTCAATTTTCAAGATGAAAACTATAAATCACAAATCCAAACTCCAAATCAAAATTACAACTAAAAAAAACTCCAAATCACTTAATTAGTAATAACAGTAAAATAATAACAAACAGGAAATGCAATAATGACAGTAAAATTATTCCAACTTCCTGCATTCATAAATGAAACAATAATTAGTAGTGACAATAAAATAAGAGACTTGCATCCATGTTAGAAGTTTGCAAGGCTATCATCATCAATACCAACAAAAATTTTAGTGAAAAGTTATACATATACAAACAATTAAAGGCTTACA
Organism: Acer saccharum; assembly: GCA_030490815.1. Lineage (NCBI taxonomy): Eukaryota > Viridiplantae > Streptophyta > Magnoliopsida > Sapindales > Sapindaceae > Acer > Acer saccharum. Next base: position 10,691,150 of record CM059870.1, read on the forward strand.
TTCATGGCTTCATTAATCATTCCTCCTTAATTTTTAGCCTCTATAGAAACATTTGTCACTCCACTTTCATACTCTACATTAAGATTAAGACAATAAAAAAACAATAAACTTACATAGTAATAAAAAAATTAATAAAAAAACACAAATTTATAATTCCACCTAAATATTAAATACTTACCGGTTTCAACATTGATATAATGTTCTAACAAATGAATCGATTCATCTTAATTTTGAGCATGCTCTTGAACAACGTGGTTTAGCAATAGGGCAAGTTGCTTGTAACCAATTTTCAGTCAAAAATTAACCCTTCAACTATTTTAGGAGTCAATGAACTCCTAATGGATTAAGAATGTGACCATCGGTGCTAAATGCGGATCAGAAGCCACTATTGAAACCGGCATTGCAAAGGCATCTCTTGCAACCATTGATAATATAGGAAACTTCACTAAAGAATTCTTCCACCAAGCCAAAACATCAAACCTCTCATTCAATTTCTTATCACGCTCCAATAAATACAAGTCTATCTCACTTTTCCCTTTATTAATATCTTCTTCTTGTTGCTTCATTCCCCACAAACTATCCTCTTTATCAGTTGCCTTTAACCTGCTGAATTCTAAGTCATCACTAAGTCCACCACCAGCTCCAAATGAGAACACATCATCGATTTTCTTTGCACACCCACACGAACTACCATAAAATATGTTATACCATTCATACAAGTCTGACAACACACCTTTCAACTTAGAAATCATTGATTGAGATTCTTCCACACCATAATGGAATCAAACCGAAACTTCACATAACCCAATTTGTACCTTGGGTCAAGAACAACGGCTAAGATCAACAAGTTAGTAGTTTTTCCTAAACCCCCCAAATACTTGTCAAATTTTTTATGCATACTCACAACAATTTTACTCACAAGCGAATCTCTTTTAGCATTCAATGAATTTAGTTGATTACGAATGGTGAACCGACTCTTAAAATAAATGTTGGAAGTCACCGCAATGATGCACTAAAATCCAATGTAATATCATAAAAAGTTGCTAAGAATTGATAAATACCTTGGCATTATCCCAATAAAAAAATTGGAGGGTTCTATCCGCTTCTGCTCATTTTTATCATCTCTGAAATAGTTCACATAATGAATATCTTCCTCTCCTAATCGCTCAAATGCTTTTTTAAGCTTCACTGCACTTTACAACATCAAATAATTTGAATTCCACCTTATAGGAACATCTAGCACTACCAACCCCTTAGTCCCAATCTTCTCATGTGCAACAACATTTTTAAATCTATCTAGTATACTGGGAGAAGATTTCACAAATTTCACCATATTGCGAATCGCTTCAATTGAGTAATGCAAATCTTTCAACCCATCACTGACTATTCGATTTAGGATGTGTGTACAACACCGTACATGCAAGTACTTGCCCCCCAAAACTGCTCCATCATCTTGCAACTATTTAATTTCCTAATCACATAACCAATGGCAGTGGTGTTTGCAGTTGCATTATCCACGTTATTGTGAAAACTTTATCAATATCCCACTCAATCAAGACATCCTCAATACACTTTCCAATTGAATCTCCCCTATGATCAACTATTTGACTAAAGCTCAGAATCCTCTTTTGTAGCTGCCAATCATAATCAATAAATGAGCAGTGACAACCATGTAGTTTATATTATGTATTGATATCCACATGTCTGTGGTTAGACAAACCCTTACCTTACTACGATTAAAATACTTCTTCAACTTAATCTTCTCATCAATTTACAACTGATACAACTCTCTAACAATGGTTCTCCTAGATGGGAGATCAAATAAAGGACAAAGTTCAAATTAAAACCTACGGAATCCCCGATTCTCAACAAATCTAAATGGTAAATCATCAATTACCAATATCTCTGCTAAGGCCCTCTTACATCTCAGTTGATCAAATTTTGACGGATTAGGATCCTCTCCTAAGCTAAGCTTTTAATAATCTGGAGACATGTGGCACTCACTCAATTCAATGATCCTGATTTACTTTTATTTATTTTCCCATTTTTACTTACTTAAACAACAAAGTTTTAAAGCTCAATATTTTTTTTTTCAAAATCTCTAACTCTGCATTTTCTTCCTCTACTCTTCTTCCATGGCGGGAAATATCTCATCATCTCGTTCCCTTCATCATCTTCTCCTTCTTTAGCAGCAACATTTTGGTTTCCCAAACCAACTCACAGTTCTGCACCTTTACTGGTATATATTTATATATATATTTACTTGTTTTTCTCTACTTCGGTTTTTATCTGTTGTGAGTGAAATTGATGACTTGGAGTTGTTATTTGATTCATTAGCAACAAACCCACTTGGTTTTTAATGGTGAATCGATTAATTTGTGTTAGTTTTATTGTGGCTCTCGAATTGGGCATATAACTGTGTTTTTGTTGTTTGTTGTTTCGATAAAAAAAAAAAAAAAAAAAAGAGTAAAAGTTTCAAATCTGGAGCTTTTTTTTAGAGAATTATATGTACTTGAAATTGTAATATGATTCATTAGGAACAACCTCATTTGATTTAGGTAGTGAATTGCTTGGATTCTTACTGATTTTGTAGCTATACAATCTTTTTGTAGATATAGTGTTGTTAGTTTATTGTAAAAGTTTTAAACTCAATGAACTTTGAATTGCCTAATTATATTTAATCTTTATTTTTGGTTTTTTATTGCACTAGGTAACAGTTACTTCAAACCTGCATCCAAGTCTTTTTTGTAGAACTTTTGCTTTTGTGTTTTTTGTTGGTTACAGTTCATAATTACTCAGGATGCTTAAATGATTCAACATCAAAACCTAGATGTGGTATGGAGTTTGATTCTGAAAAAATAGCATATAACTTCTATAACGTATGGTAGAAAAGTGGGATTTAGCATTAGAAGAGAGTCATATGGTAAGAATAATAAAACAGGTGAACTCACTTCAAGGACATTTATTTGTTCTAAGCATAGTATTCAGTCAATGATAAAAGAGATGTTTTGACAAAAAAACCTAGAGCTCAAACAAGGACCGGTTGCGATGCTCAAATGTCAATTAAGCTAAATAGGCATACAAATTTTATTTTTTTGTTACTCATTTTGTGGAAGTTCATAACCATCCTTTAGTATAAGAAGAGTGTACACGTATGCTACCTTCTCAGCGAAAGATGGCTGTTTCATAAGCAATTGAAGTTAATTTGGCAGAAGAATATGAAATTACAATCAAGTCTTCATATGAGTTGATGGGAGGCAAGTGGGTAGAAGAGAGTTGCTAGGGTACATAAAAAAAAAAAAAAAAAAAGACCAAAAGAACTACCTTACATCACAAAGGCAAAAAAAATTGGCACATGGAGAAGCAGGATCTTTGTTGCATTATTTTTCCAATCAAACGCAAAAAAAATCCATCATTTTTTCATTCTGTACAGTTAGACAATGAGGAGCTATTACAAACATATTTTGGGCTAATGCTAGAATGATCATTTGATTATGGTCAATTTGGAGATGTTATAAGTTTTGACACAATTTACAAAATTAATAAAGAAAATAGGTCGTTTGCAGTGTTTGTTGATTTGAATCATCACCGAGAAATTGTTGTATTTTGGGCAACTTTAATGTATGATGAGACTACTGATTTTCATTCATATGGTTGTTTGAAACATTTTTATAGGCGATGTCTGGTAAGGCCCCGAAAACTATTTTTACTATCAGGATGCTGTAATGGTAAAAACACTTTCTGTTGTAATGCATAAAACCTACCATAGACTTTGTATGTGGCATATTATGCAGAATGCTTTAAAACATGTAACTATTGTGTTTATGAAATTTGGTGGAGTGAAGAGTGTATTGTCACAATTTATGAATTATATTGAAGAGGAAAATGAATTTTTGGCATAATGGAATTGTATGTTTGATGAATATGGTGTGCATGATAATAGTTGGTTGATGAGCATTTTGAGTTAAGAAAAAAGTGGGCTTATTTAGTGAACAAACGTGGTCTACTGGAATGAAAAACACTCAGTTTAGTGAAAATTTTAATGCTAGTTTGAAAGACTATTGAAGTCTAATCATAATTTGTCATAGTTCTTCATGCACTTCGAGAGAATGGTCAATGATAAATGATATAAAGAATTGGAAGCAGAATATGATTCTTGTTATCGGTTGGTTAATTTAAAAATTCCAGTTAAAATGTTGATTCAAGCAAGAGACATTTATACAAAAACCTATATTAAAGAGTTTCAGGAGCGATTTGTAAAAGCTGTGGAATTGAACTGTGGAATTGTACATCACAATTACATTGAAGATAATGGAGATTTTGTATATACATTGACCATGTATGATGCATTTGGAAAGGATGACAATTGCAAAAGGTGATATGTGAGAAAAGGTATGATAACAAATTATTTTGTAGCTGTCGAATGTTTGAGATGAAATGGGTGTTGTGCAGTTATGCTATCAAAGTTCTAAGAGACATCATGAATATAAAAAAAATTCCTGATCAATATATATTGAAAAGGTAGATGAAAAGAGCTAGATTCGAATGTGTGCAAAATATGCATGGACATGAGATTCAAGCGGACCTTAAATTGCAACAACATGTCGATACAGGTCTTTGTGTTTATCTTCACAAGTGTAAGTTCCTCAATTTTGATTGGCTATTTCATGACAAATCACATTTTGGGGTTTAGTATATAAGGGTAGTTTAAGGCTTCCTTGTTCGTGATCAAGCTTATCTGGATTTCAAGCCCTCAAGCATAAGAGCTCATTGAAAGTATATCACTTGTGCTTAACCCTTGTTGAAGAGATTAGTTGCACACACACACACCACACACACATCTTGCACGCACGTATGTTCATTGCTTTTTGTGAGTACTCATTTCACTCTTCACACTTGCACATTTTTTATATTTCTTTGTGCATTGTTATGGTGTGCGCTGGTCCTCTAACCCGCGCATTGCGCTGGTTTACGCTGGTCGTTATATGCCATATTAGCACAACTTGGGTAGAGGATCGCCGCTGGTCTTGCGCTGGTCGTCATACGCTAGTTGGGTCATAAGTGTGCACTGGTCTGCGCTACTCAACTAGCGCACTTGATGGGTTTTTGAGCTGTTTTTTTCCAAAACGACTCCACTTCATCTAGGGCTCTTATAAATATATCTTTTTTTCCTAGCTCGCTTTTGTGAGCTTAAAAGCAGATTATAGTGAGAGAAACTCAAACCTTAAAGAGAAGCTCTCAAGAACTCACATTTACTCAACCAAACACTTTCCTATGAGCATCTGGCATTTTCCTTGCATTATCCAAGCATGGATTTTCTTGATTTCCTTGACTAGTTAATCTCTACATGTTCTAGATCTCTTGTTTCATTCTTATGACATGTTTGCTTAGGTTTATAATTTATTTGTTAACTAAATGCATGTTTCCTTGCTTAATGTTATTTCTAATATGTTTGAGACTTTGAATGCTAGTTGAGTGTGATTTTCTTTGATAGCTAGCATTTAAGACCATTTTGCCCTCTAGCTAAATCTCTATACTTTGCATTTAGACATTGTTGATTAGACTCCTTGATTGCATTTCTTGATTGCATTTATTGTCCTTACCATGTTTATTACAACTTATGTTGATTGGCTATTGTTTGATGACTAGATTTTAGGTTTTCATATCTATATCTAGTTAGGTCTTTATGAATATAGATATAATGATATCTAGGATTGATTTTATTACCATCATTTAATCTCCAGATAAGCATTTAGTATAGAATAAAATTATTTGCATATTGGATATTGTCATATATTCACATAGGTTATTGATTTCTTTATTGAGAGTTAAGTCTTGTGACACTGGTGTGTAGTGCATGATCATTTTGGTCTAGAATCACTATAAAAGGCCTGTGAGTAGTGGTGGGTTAGTGACCAAAATGGTGTGACTAGAGATCAACCTAGGTTGTAAACATCATTACATACAGTGGATTTAAGGACCGTGTGTGGTTAGCAGAATAGCTCGTGAGTTTTTCCATGTTGAGGTTTCTCACGTAAATTAATCAACGTGTTATTTATTGTTTTCCGCACTTTAATGACCTTGATTGTATTTGATTGTTTTTGGTTAATTTTTTTGTAATATTAATTAATTGGATTAACAACTCATTCCCCCACCCCCCCCCCCCCCCCCCCCCCCCCCCCCCCCCCCAAGTTGTTTAGACACATGTTTTATATATTTTCAACAAGGATATCAAGTAGCATTTGAAAGTGAAAAAACATAATCTAGCAAGTGAGCATGCTAGCAACTTGGCAAGACTGGTAGAAGACATTTTACATTTAGAAATAAATGGTAATGAGCATGTGAAGGACAAAGAATCTGAAGATACCAATACGTAATGGAATGCACTCAAAATGATTCTTTGATGAAAGCAAAAGGCCTAAAGAAGAAAGAAACGTGTCGAGGGCGACACAGATTTAAAAGTAGTTTAGAGATAGCCTTAGCAAAGAAGAAAAAGTCATCTAATTCTCTCCAACGTTGAACCTCATCTAAGGTGATTTTTTTTTTCTTTCAAAATCTATGTTGCAGTATTCATATTGATTTTTTTTTTTTTTTTTTTTTTTTTAACTTAGTTAATACATATTGATAAATATATACTGTTTTAATTGTTTGATAGGTACCATCTTTTTTGCTTCCTATGGTAACTAATCTACCTTATGAACCGGCAATTAATGGTCCTTATTTAGTAAGCATTCTTTAAAATATCTATCTTAAATTATGGTCCTTAATTTATTCTACTTTTAAACATTCATTGGTCATCATATTTGTTGTTACGATCAATATTTCCATTTCAAGGTTGTGAGATGTCTAATGTATTGTTAGAAACTCCTCAGGAACAATGTCAACAATCATATGCATTTCAAGATAGTCAAGTTTCAATTAATGTGTCTAATCCAATGTTGGGAACATCCCATAAACAACCCCAACAAACTAATTTCAAGATTGGTTTCAACAAAAATAGAAAGAGAAATTTCATCTGTTATTTAAGATAGTTAAGCTTCTGAATTTTCATTTTTCTAAGTTTTAATTCAATATTCAAAGCTTCAAGCTAGTCAAGCTTCTAGCACTAGCTTAACAATAAAGTTGTTTGACATTATAGTATTTTATTGTAATGAAGTTTTTTAACGATTATATTTACTCTTATTGTCATTATTCAAGTAATATTGTTATTGTTACTTTCAAGCAATGTTATTACAATGTATATCTTGGTTCTTGGAAATAATCTTCAATCATAATAATTGTATGTATGAAAACTTTAGGTGCTTGAATAACACCTAAAGTGTTATTTTATTACAATAAGAAGAGCTTGATACAAAAGTTTGTTGGCCACATAAAAGGCCTAGTTAACCAAAAAAAAAAAAAAAAATTACAACCAAGAAAACATTCCATATGTGCACAAGTTCAATTTTGGAACTCTACAAATTCACGTCTTGGTCCATCACCAAGAAGAAGATGCAATTTGAATGGTATTAAGCTTCCTCCAGCAATGCAGTAACTTAGCAACAAAAAATAACCACCTTCACAAAATATCCTCAACTTCAATAAAACAACATTTTATATGTCCTATAGCAGTTGTTCATCTTCGAACATGATACAAATTGGTTGCTTTTGGCACAAAATGCTGACAATGTATAACAATAAACACAAGAAAATATACAACATAAAATTTTCTTTGGTTTGCAGCAATAAAAATGAACTTGGAAAGTATATCATGTTCTATTTGGAGATCTAGAGCAGTCGATCCACCTTTAGCATGGTTCCAGTCAAAGCCCCACTACTGAAGTTGAGCCATTTTCTATGAAATAATTGCTCTGGCTCTCATCAAATTTCTAGTGCAAGAGAGTATTACCAAATAAATGAATTGCTTTTTTCATTTAAAAATTTAAAAAAAAAAAAAAAAGATGAAACAATTATAATATTCGATGGGCATTCTCTTGATTGAATGCCCATTCCACTAGAATCAAATAAACAATAGATACATCAATTAGAAATTTTAGGGTTTGCAACTTCCATGGTTTGACTTCTACGAATTTTGAAGGAATTACAATGAAAGCGAGTTTGGATTTTTGAAAAATGACTTGTTGATGAAATCCCTTACCAATGATAGAGATGGAGTTTCAATTGATCCTAATGAGAAGAATTTTGTTAATGAGGAAGAATTTCGTTTCATATCTTTATTCTTGATAATCTTAAAAGCCTATACTTTTCTTCCTCTGCTCTCCATCCATGGCGGGAAATCTCTCATTGTCTCATTTCCTTCTTTATCTTCATCTTCAACAACAACGTTCATGAGGAAGAAGAGCAGAGGAAGAAAACCAGAGTGAAACTTGTCATTTAAGTATTGAGCTTTGAAACTTTGTCATTTAAGTATGTAAAAAGGGGAAAATAAATAAAAGTAAATCAGGACCATTGAATTGAGTGAGTGCCACATGTCTCCAGATTATTAAAAGCTTAGGTAAAGCTTAGCTTAGGAAAGGATCCTAGTCCAATTTTGACACCCCTAAACTACTCCCAAAACCGGATATAGTTGGTTGTTTCACCAACACTTTTTGTGTTGGATCTACAGGCCGGTGTTTTTTGCATCATTTATCAATATGTGTGTTCATGTTTGTTGTGCTATAACCCGAGTCAAATGTATAAGTATCACCACAATACTTGCATCTAGCTCTTTTCTTCCTCTCTTTAGTGACATATTCTTTGAAATGTACCCAATAGTTTGATTTTTTTCCTTTCCTACCACTTACTCGTATACCCTTCTTTGAAACCTTCCCCTTTCCAATGGAGCTAGAATTCTCTAAGGTCTCCGGACCTGAGTCATTGCTCCCCTCCATTGAATCCACATTATGACCAGTCTCCATCTACTCACAATTTCACATACAGTAAATAATAAAAATAAGTAATTAGACACAAACACAATCACATAATCAAAGTATCAAACAAGCAAGCCAGGAAAAAACTTGTATCATTAAACGAGGAAGCTGCCAACAGTAAGAGTGTATCTATTGTAAGTCCCTTGAAATAAAAGTATAGAGTTTTGATTTCATAAAATCAATGCAGTAGAAAAATATAGGTTTTAACATTTATTTTGGACCTTTCCATATACACGAATGTAAGGAAGGATTTAATCAATACCTTATTGTTTTCTCATTCGTTTGTTTTCGATTCGTTTCCACAAAGTCTTCTGAGTTATGACCCACGATCTCGTAACTGTGTATGGGCACGTCACGGATTCCGGGAGTACTGAAGGGAGGCCATGGAGATGGAGAAGACAACTCCCTTGTCTTCTTTCTAGGGTTCGACCACCTTGAAGAAAAAAGAAGAATATATTTTTTTCTTTTCTCTCCTTTGCCGCACTCTCACTCTGTTTTTTTTTTTTTTTGTATGTTACATATTTTGTTTTCTTGATATTATATCTTTATATGATATCAAGGGACTAGGATTGACCAAGTTAAGATAGGATTCTAAATCCTATATAATATTTTTTTGACAAGGATTCTAAATCCTATATTAATCTTTGTTGTCACTCAAACTTGAACCCTTGACCTCTTTAAAGTAAATAAATAATCTTTATTATTTATTCATTTGCTTTGGTCATGGTTCGAACTTGTAACCTTCAATTAAAATTAAACAATTAATAATTCTTAATTATTAATTAATCAATTAAATAATCATATTATTTAATTAATTAATTATTAGTTTTAATTAAATAATCATATTACTTAATTAATTCCCATAATAAATCCATGTCACTTTTGTAACACAATTAATTGGACTATCCAATTAATTAACCGTGACCTTTGTTACCAATAATCGTAAGGGCTAGCAAGCGGACCTAATGGATCCATAGTTTTGAGCTCCAATAATACTTAGAAAATTAATTAAATTCTTTAATTAATATTTCATGATTATTAAACTCGGAGTTACTCCACTAAAAACCCGAGGTTGCACTCTCGTAACTGTAGATGTTATACACAAACCAAAATATCAGTGTCCATTGATATAGCTATTACATATGGTATGATCCTTTACGAGTAGTTCATAATTAGAGCTAGGTCATAAAGTCCGTTATATCTCTTCAATTAGATATGTTCCTTTAACTATTGATTCTTTAATGAATATATATCCTATCTTCCATTACGGAAGAAGGAGAGCACGCTTTGTTCAAGCTTCGAATCAACCCTTAAGGGAACTACTCCTCTACTTCTTGCAAGGAGTGGATTCCTTTATTGTGTTCAAACCTTCCTAGCGACAAGCTAAATCGTGACCCCAAGATACAGAGTTATTGATCAGGAATGTTACTTCGATCTCACCCATGGTATGTCAAAAGCCACAATCTAACCTGAATGAGTCAGTAAGACACTCAGGATTAAGATCACCCATATACAGCCATCATTTGTCGATATATATGAATCTCTGCATTTAACGAATCTTAGAGAGAGATTCATATAGATCGTGGCCTGTCATAATATGATTTCATCATATAAGGTGCCTCCATTCCCATGTCACTACATGAGTAGTCTAGGATAAGACCACCGTACATTACGGAATGGACCGCAGCCGTACAGGGCCGTCTCCAGACATTTTGGGGCCCGAGCGATTTTATGACATTAACAAAATTCGGAGCCCTATATAAAATTATTATCATTAACATGAAATAATATTAATAATAATTCGAGTCAAAATCAATATGTAGAAATTAATTGAAAACAAAAATCATACCTTCGATAAGTTCGATTCTTCAAACGGCAACAACTTCAAGAAAAAAAAGAGAGGCAGAGAGAAGAAATATAGAGCAAAGTGAAGGTTTTGAATTTGATTCGTAATTCGTTTAGCAGGTGTTATATATATATATATGTATATATTTATACAGATTTTCTATTATCAGTTCGAACTGACAATAAATATATCAGGACGAAGAATGTGGACCACTAGATTTACATACTTTGACTCAAAGTGTATACACTTGTCAAAACTTCTCCATAATCTGTGGTCCATATTCTTTGTCCTGATATATTTATTGTCAGTTCGAACTGATAGAAAGACTGTATATATATATATATATTATTAATAGTGCAGTGATGTCATGGTCTCAGAATCATATTGGGCCTTTAAAGTTTTTTTTTATTAATTGAGGCCCAAAGATCATTAACAATATTGGGCCATAATGATTTCATGGTCTCAGAATCATATTGGGTTTTTAAAGTTTTTTTATTTTTTATTAATTGAGGCCCAAAGATCATTAACAATATTGGGCCACAGTGATTTCATGGTTTCAGAATCATATGGGTCTTTAAAGTTTTTTTTTTTTTATTAATTGAGGCCCCAAAGATAATTAACAAATATTGGATCATGAGGTCTCAAAGAAGAAGAAGAAAATTGCATCAGTTGGGGCCCCCAGCATTTTGCTAGGTTGGCTGCCCTTATGGGCCGACCCTGCAGCCGTAGATTAACCACAAAGAAAATACTAAGCTTTATTTGCTCTCTACGGACTCTTTAGATTGCACGTCTCAAACCGAATCCTTCTATATATAACACTCATATACTTAGTTTGAGATTACATCCAGCAATCTCGGATGTTTTGCATATATGATATAAGCGTACGAATGTCAATAAATCAATAATTATAGAATGAAAAACAACTTCTTTTATTCATGTTTTTATAATATTTACATATTATAAGCTTTAGGACATAAATCCCAATATCTATGTCCTCTCTGTCTACAAAGATGATATATATTCAAAAGTCAACATGCACCATTAAGCATTGAAGCAGTTGTTTAGAAAATTTGAGAAAATTTAAAAATGAAAATAACTAAACATTAATTATCAGTAATTCTGTAAACATAAAAACCCAATATATTAAACACAACATCTTTAACTGGAGTACTGTCTATAAACATATATATCACCACAGATTAGAGACATATTCGAATATATATCAACACTGTCTAATATACACAAACAAAATATAAATAAATCTACAACACATCAGAAAATAAATGTGAAATTACTATTGAAAGCATTATATTGTCTATCCACTGTAGGTGAAATTGATAGAACCAAAAAATATAGGAGTTGAACACACCTAGATAGAGATCCAGTGAGAAATATAAATCAAATTTGCAACCTTTAACAATCAAAACTGATCCGCTGTGTTTTTAATCTATCACAAACTGGAACAGTTTATCAAAGAGACAAGAACCAACCTTTGAAGCTTTGTCTCGTTGAAGCAGATAAGACGAGCTAAAGAAGAGTAGATCGAACGAGCTGAAGGTTTGTCTCGTTGAAGCTTTGGTTGGAGATGAAGAAGAGCAGATCAGACGAGCATATAGGATGTGAGTGAAACAAAAAAAAGAAGAAAATTAGAAAAAGAAGAAGAGAAATTAACAAACCTTGAATGAGCAGATCAGAATATCAAATGTTGAGGAACAAATATCAGTTGAGACGAGCAGATCGGATGTTGAGAAGTCAGAGAACATGGCAACATGCGTAGTCACTAGTCGGCTAAGAGAAAGAAGTAAAGAACACTTGAAAGTTGAAAAGGTTAGGTTTTTTTTTAATTTTAATTTTATATTTTTTTTAACTTATATAGCCGGTTTGAACCGAATTTTTTTCGGTTTTTAACTTTTCAAACCGGTTAAAACCGAATTGATTCTACGAACCAAACACTCCTTTTTTGGTTCGGTTCGGTTCCGAACTTACTGCCCACCCCTAGTATTGGATGGGAAAGGATAAGATTGGTTTAAATTTAGTGCTGTATAGGATTTGATTAAAATAATTTTGTCTCTTGTTTTTGTGTGGCATGAGATTGAATAAAAATAATAATATTTAATATAGTGTGAAATTTATTAATATAAAATTAAATTAAATAATTTTAGACAAATTAAGTATTTAATTTTAAAAAACAAATAAAATATTTAAAATTAATATTAAAGAAAATATTTTTTTAATTGATATTTAGTATTTAAAAAATATTTTTAAATATTATAATATATATATTAAATAAATATAAAATTTTAGAATTAAATTAAAAAATAAAAGAAGAAGAATTTTTTAAGAAAAAAAACATCGGACTAAGGGCCAGTTTGGTATTGCTGTAGCTTCTTAAATAATCACTGTCAGCTGTGCTGGAGGAATAATCAGCTGTGAAGTTAAGCAGGTAGGCGTTTGACAAACCGTACTTTTTAATTGCTGTGAGGTTTAAAAGTACTGTATATGTGTTTGGTAAGTTATGTCAAACTGTTGTGACATTATACAATGACCAAAATGGGTATGATATTGAAATACTTTCAATTTTGTATTTTATTCACTGTTTAATCAATACATTTTATTTTAACAGTAAAATTAAATATCAAAGTATTTTTTTATAAAATAAAGTAGATTTAAATATAAAAAAAAGTTAAATTTATATCATTCATATGATATGCTATTGATCTCTAATTTTTTTTTTATATATAATCTTTCAATGTATATATATATATATACAGCTTTACTTATGTTAAAGAAATGGCACTACAGTAACCTTAAATTATCTATCACCATCATTAAACTTTTAACAAAACCTACACTATCATCCTTGTTGCTTTACATCCAGCAACATGAGAAACAACATCAGTTATCTTCATATTTACACTATTTTTGCAATTAGGACAAATTAACTGAGGAACATACGACACAGAAGAATAACAAGTAATACCCAGCCCTGTAAACCATTACAGATTTTAAATCAAAGAGCAAACAAGGGATTTCATTACAATATATTAGACCTTTGAGATTTAACCAACAAAAATTAGAATAAAATGTTAAGATGTCTCCAAACAATCATAGTAAAACAGTTATAAAAATAAAATAAAATAACAGTAGTGCATATAAAAAAAAAACCAGTAAAAAAATGTCTTTGTAGTTTTTGTAGGGCAATGTCATGCCCTCATCAAACTTGCTGCAATACTATCTCTCAATTTCTTCACTTCTCGTGCTCCAGGTGTATTAGCATTGTGATTTTCTTCTTGGAAATCATCATCCCTGTCATTATCTTCTTCAAGTATAAAATTTGGGTCATTCTCAATTTTTTCAAAATGATGGTCACATTTAGCATGCCTTCTTAATAATTATGTATTGCCATGGTCACGATGACAATCTTCACTTGCTTGTCAAACGGATAGTTAGGCATGTCTCTTAAAATCAACGACAGAGGAACAACAAGACACAACCCCAGCAACACCAAGAAACTGCAGACAGCAAAAGCAAGGAAAAAAAAAAAAAACCGCTGCAACAACGACGGGCAATAGAATATATATATATTAGTTAAACAATGAACTATTTAAGCAAATAAAATAAATAAATAAACTGAAACAATTAAACCACAAACATGGACATTAATAAAATTAATATGTTAGGCTCAACATCAAATTGTTCATGAAAAAAAAAATTGAAAAAAATAAAACTGAAACAATCAAACCTCACTCACGCCTGAGACATAATTGAAAGTGAATAAATAGTGCAGTAATGCATTTGTATTACACATGAACTTGTTTATTCAAACAAGATAAAATTATACATCAAATCTTTTAATTATTCAATTCAACATATAAATATAAATTTGACTTACTTGTGAAAGTTTCTTGAGAAAATGATGGAAAATCTTCAAACTCAAAGCAAAGTTTGTGTTATGAATGAAAAAAGAACGTTGAATTAAGTAGAAATTAGGGTTGTAAGATATTAGAATAGGAAAAAAATAAAAGGACAAATCTGTCTTCAAGTTAAACTAATGAGGGCAATTGGGTGTTTAAAAAGATTCATTAAATCCTAAAATTGATTATTTTATAATTGCTTTTGAAAAGTAACCCCTTACCTCCTTCTCAAAATAACTGCCAAATCAAGGTAGATTCTTAAATAATCAATTTAGGAAGGTTTTACCAAACATTATTTTCTTCAAAAATTATGAAATAAGTTGATTTTAACTTATCAAAATCAATACCAAACTGGCCCTAAATAGCCCAATCTTTTCTAGATAAAATGGTTGCATAGAATTGAACTAGTTAAAAAATTCTTTAAATTGAAGTTTGAAAAAAAAAATATTTAAATTATTCATTTAAAAATATTTAAATATTTAAAACCAATTTTAAGGAAAATAATTTATTTTTATTTGTTAATATTGAAAATGATTATTTTTAAAATGTCTAAAATAAACTATTTTATTAATTATTAAAATATATTTATATTTTAATTACATAAAAAATAAAATAAGTTGAAAAGAGAAAAAAAAAAATTAAAGAAAAAAATTATAAAGCGGTGGGACTAATAAAGCGGTGGGACTATTAGTCCCACCAATGTGGAATAAGTTGGTTACATGTAGGGGTGGGTATTTAATGGATCGGATGAACCGATAAAAAACTGATAAAGTTCGATTTTTGAAAATATGAACTGATCCAATAAAATTTACACATGTCAACCGATAAAAAACCAATCGAATTGGACCGGTTCGGTTCGGTTTTGGTCTATTGGGCCAAATTCATGATCTTTAATTAGTACACATATCTTCATATTTTAATCATTTTGGGCTTTTGACCAAATTAAATTACAGGCTTGAACAAATTGAAAATACTAGTTAAAATATTTAGCAAAAGTAACAAAGAAAAAAAATATATATTATGTGACACACTTTCGTAGTTTTATAGTTTCATGGACTATTGAATATTAAACTAAGGTTTTTTTTAATATAAATTGGATCTCGGTTCGGTTTTCCGGTTTGGGATAGTGAACCGGGAAAAAATTGATCCAATCGGTTTTCAAGAAAAGGAACCGAACTGAACCGACTAACATAAGAAAACCGAAAAAAAAAAAAAAAAAGTGATTGGATCTGTTTGGTCAATGGTTCGGTTAGGTTATTGGTTTTTCGCCCACCCCTAGTTGCATGAGATTTTTTAATCACATCTCATGCAACCAACAAACATGAGAGATGTGACTAAAATTAGTCCTATCCTATCTCATCCCATGCACCAAAAATACCCTTGGTGATTCGCAGACAAGGTCAGGTTCCAAGGTACCATATCATGGTATTTATGATGACTATAAATATTTGATTATCATTTGCCACAAATGTCATAATGTCATAATGTCATATGCAATACCTATGCATGAAGATAGTAATATCCATAAAGTTGGGTAAATCCAAACTACCGAATTCATGGATCCACTAAGATCAAGTAACATATACGTTACATACTAATAATTGCCTTGAAAACTATGTAAGCACATTTTCATGGGGAAATTATTATTTGAATCAAGATGAAGATGTATCTTATGTCTTTAAATCACTAAGGAATTCATTTTGGTATTAAATTTCAGACATGCATTGTATTATGTATGAATTATGATAGAATCATGGAACTATATTTTTTTATGATAATTTTGTTTATTAAAATATTTTGTTTCTTTATGTAAATATAATATTGTAAAAGTGAAACACGATATTATTCTATTAATACTTAATTTTAAAAATTATATACAGACTTTATCTATTTCAATTTTGATCGAGTATCTGCTGATATCGATATTATTCTCGAAATATCTATAAATTTGGAAGTCTGATATCGATACCGATACCGATATTTTTTCCTTACTCTAGGTGACTTAAATCCAATTAAAAAAAGAATTTGTGATGTGTATCAATTACACAAATAGAATTTAGAAGAAGAGAAGAAGAGAGTTAGAGGGAAAGGTTTATTTTCATTAATAACATAATCAATCTCAATCATTTACCACTAGCATTTATAGGCCTTAGGTGCGAAAGAGTTAAAAGCAAACAACACTTAACTGATCAATATCCACTAAGCAACTAAATAATAGGGATATGCTCCCGCTTAGCAAGGTAGTGGAACACCCCACTCTCCCCACTCATGTGGCCATGACTCATCATGGATCCCCTAACGATAACCAACAATAACAACTAATGTAATGGACAGTAACTACCAATGTAATGGCCAAGTCCTTCCCAATTGTGGCACATAACAAATTGTTTTGTTTAATTTCAAAAACATTTATTAGCATAATACAAGTGGTTTGTTGGTAAGAGTTTGAGTAGCCGCCGCTAAGGATTGGATTCTCTTCCCACCTTGTTCTCAGCTCTATAATTTATTGCCACGCGTCTAATATAGTAATTTAATGGTCTAGATTATTTTATTAAATGTTATGTTTTAACCCTACTGAAAATAAAATTAATCAAGACTATTGATTTAGGTGAGGACAATGAGATGAGAAGAGGATCCAAATTTCTACCGCTAATATAGTGTTGGGGCTTGGTAACGTTCATTCAATTTGACAATTCATACATCGTCTACATTGTTGTGAGATTTCAGTCCCAATATACTCCCGTTCTATGTTAGTGATGTTAGTGGTGGGATTTCAATTCCCAGTGTCCCCACTGGTAAGTATTTTACAAACATACATATAAGTTTGTGAGGGCGTCAGACTTAAAATAATAAAAAATAATTCATTAAGTTATTTTTCAATTTTTATCAAAATAATATGAGTAATGCTACACATCCCACCTACAATCCCACCATTTTCATCCCAATACATGTGGCAGCTGAGTTGTCATTTGATGAATGATACATATTAATTGTTGTGTGAATAAATGGGTAAGTGAGATAAATTACAATTAATGTGTATACACTCATCAAGTGACACATCAGCTGCCACATGTGTTAGGATGAAAATGGTGGGATTGTAATTGAGATGTTTAGCATTACTCAAATAATATAAGTTTTCCAAATTTACCAAGGGTATCAAATAATATACATATTGGTAAATATTTTAAAAAAAATATTATTCTTTTAAAAATTTAAAATATATTCATTTTTTTTTAGGTTATTTATTTATTTGAATGTCGTCTCCACTCCAAATCCATCCAAGTTTATAATTTATCAATTTAGGTATGTTTATCCAATTCCAATCTCGAGAGCTATCTATTCCCTGCAAAACTATATTTTTAAAATCACCATCACATTACATTTGTCTATCTGTCTTGTAAACGAGATATGAATTACACACAAGCAACAACAATTCAAGAAGATAAATAAAACGAAGACAAACGCTTCAGTCTTCACAGAAGAACCAAAACTTCGAAAACAAAACAATCATCAGAGATTCAGAGATCGGAAAAAAAATATAAAAATGCTGACGACTTTAGCCAAGAGAACAGCTTTATCTTTGAAGTCCAACAATTCACTTCAGCTTCTTCAGACAAGGCATCTCTGTCTGGGTGTCCTCCCCGATGGTCTCGACAGAAACTCCGACGCTTTTGTAAGAAATTCTCAGGTCATCGGAGGTCTCATCTCTGAGCTCCACACCCACATCGAAAAAGTATACACTTGTCTCTCTCTGTGTTGATATATCTGTGTTATGTTTTGTTTCGTGTAGTTGCAGTGTATATTAGAGTGATTTTGGTTCTGGTTATTTTTTTATATATTTTTTTAAGGTTCTAGCTGGAGGAGGAGTTGAGGCAGTGAAGAGGAACCAGAGCAGGAACAAGCTTTTACCCAGAGAAAGGATTGATCGCCTTATCGACCCGGGTTCTTCTTTTCTTGAGCTTTCTCAGGTTTAGTTTAGTTTTGTTTTCAGATTTTTCTTTCTGTTATTTGTGCTGCATTTTTAGTTGTAATTGATTTTTGGATCAGTTTTGATGGCGTATGGATCGAATTCGAATATTGTAATGTTGTAGTGCTGATGTTAATTTGCATGAATTTGGGTGTGATAGTGAATTGAATGGTTTGTTTCTGTTGGAAAATACATTTCTTTTTAGAGGTGGAATTGTATAATTGCTTCAAACTTGAAGCTAGTTGCAAGTCTGTTTATTGACTCATTGACACAAAGTTGGAATCATAAAGCTGCTGATCATTGTCCAATGATGCATGGACATAAAATCGTAACTTCATTGTGATCTTTAATTATGCATAATTTCATCACTTCTATCGACACTAGTTGCACTAGTATACAATGAGACTAATTTCCATGGTAGATGATGGTGTGCAAGTCTTATTGTAAGTTGATTGAGAGCTGGATGTTTTAGTAGCATATTTGTGATGCTGTTATTTCTTATAGTATTATTTTGAATGAAGCTTGCAGGTCATGAATTATATGGAGAGCCCTTACCATCTGGTGGGATAATCACCGGAATAGGTCCTGTGCATGGTCGACTTTGTATGTTTGTGGCTAATGACCCTACTGTTAAGGGAGGAACCTATTATCCTATCACTGTTAAGAAGCATCTTAGGGCACAAGAGATTGCTGCACAATGCAAATTACCATGCATATATCTTGTGGATAGTGGAGGTGCTTTTCTTCCCAAGCAGGCGGAGGTGTTCCCTGACAAGGATAATTTTGGTAGAATTTTCTATAATCAAGCCATAATGTCGGCTGAAGGCATCCCCCAAATTGCATTAGTATTAGGTTCCTGCACAGCCGGGGGTGCCTATATTCCTGCAATGGCTGACGAAAGTGTAATGGTCAAAGGAAATGGTACGATATTTCTGGCTGGACCCCCTCTTGTAAAGGTTAGTTCCAGACCTTCTGGTGTCCAAATTTGTCCATCGAGTAATTCATAAATCCTTATCATGATCACTTGTTTCTTTCATAATGTTTTATGAATTATTGTCAAAATAAGAAATACATGCATGTATTGTTTATGTATCTATGTTTCTAAAATAGATTATATCTAAAGGAGAAATTTCAGTAGGCTGCTACAGGAGAGGAAGTCTCTGCAGAGGATTTGGGGGGTGCTGCTGTGCACTGCAAGACATCAGGTGTTTCAGATTATTTTGCTCAAGGTAATTAATTTGGTCTGCTGGTGTTCTCATCTTATGTATGTACCACTACAGAAGTTAGTTTGATACTTTGATCATTGCAATGCTTGTAGCTTGCCATTGGTGTTCACATGTGTGATTTTGTATGTTCTTTTAGATGAACTGCACGGACTTTCTCTTGGGAGGAATATCGTCAAGAACTTGCACTTGGCTGGGACACAGTTGACAACAAATGGGTTTCAAAATATAAATCCTGAATATAAAGAACCATTATATGACGTAAAGGAGCTGCGTTCCATTGCACCAGCAGACCTCAAACAGTCGTTTGATATCCGATCAGTTATTGCTCGAATAGTTGATGGAAGTGAATTTGATGAATTCAAGAAATTGTATGGCACTGTGAGGACATTTAAAGAACTCAAATTCTTTTCTTTAGCTGTGTTACACACTTACATTGTATATTATAATTTCTGACCTAGTTGCTTCTATACAGACTCTTGTGACAGGTTTTGCTAGAATCTTTGGTCAACCTGTGGGAATTATTGGAAACAATGGGATACTATTCAATGAATCTGCTCTGAAAGGGGCCCATTTCATTGAACTTTGCACTCAACGTAAAATTCCTTTGGTCTTTCTTCAGAACATTACTGGATTTATGGTAAGTAATCCATCTACATGTTCTGTTACTGCGTTGACGAAAAGCTTTCTGACATGCTCATGTCCTTTGATTTATAAGGAAAGATGCATGCAAACCAATTTACTCAGGAATTTATGAGCTTTTTGAATCTTTTTTTTCCATGCCTCTTTAGAAATAATGTTATATAAGTTAAGATGTATATTCTGGAAGTTGA
The DNA here is from genome assembly GCA_030490815.1 of Acer saccharum. Lineage (NCBI taxonomy): Eukaryota > Viridiplantae > Streptophyta > Magnoliopsida > Sapindales > Sapindaceae > Acer > Acer saccharum. The sequence continues at coordinate 10,711,842 of CM059870.1, forward strand.
TAAAGGTGTGGAACCATATTGGTTAGGTTGGCTCAAGATCCGAGGCAAATGGTATTGCGAAGTCTGGAGCAAAAATGGTGATGGCAGTTTCTTGTGCAAAGGTTGGCTATGGAAATTTGTTCACATTATTGTATTATTTGATTGTAATTATGAGTTGCAGACTTAATGAAATAATTAAGAAATGAAAGGGAAAAACAATAACTTGTACCTTTTCTAATCAAACTGTGTAGGTACCAAAAATTACCATAATTGTTGGTGGAAGTTTTGGTGCTGGAAATTATGCAATGTGTGGTCGTGCATATAATCCTTCATTTATGTTTTTGTGGCCAAATGCCAGAATATCTGTGATGGGTGGTCCTCAGGTAGTCTCTTAAATCAATACTTTATTGCTTATAATATTTTGTTAATGAATTGTCTTGTCTTACATTTGAAATGAGTGAGCAGAAGTCGATCATCGTGTAATAATCTTTTCTATGTTTCTTATGTCTATTATTTGTATCTGCCTAGATTTTTGGTTGTGCTGGTGACCTCTTAGGAGAACATAGTTCTCTCTGTCCGTGTAGTAGAGATTAGATTACCATTCTGTGTTGTTCACCTACATTAACATCATGTTTGATTTTCAATCCTGGTTAGGTATTTAGATTGAACAAGTCAATAAAAAGTTTTCTTAAAAACATTCCGTGCATGTCGTGAACAGCATATAGTGTTTAAGCAGTGGGCAAGTCCCATAAGTTGTTTTGACTACTTGAAAATGAGTACCTTTGCCATTTACTGCACAAATACTTCATCTCAGATCATCATGAAAAATGGTTTTCTTTGTACTCTTAGAAAATTTTGCTTGGTTTCCTTGACATCTGGACTTCCCAACTGCATTTTCATATTATTAAAACTATCCCGCTACACGACAATTACTTGACTCTATATTTAACAATTTATCAGTTGTATTCTCGAATAATTTTCTTTCTCTGCCAATATTCAGGCTGCTGGTGTGCTGTCCCAAATAGAAAAGGCTAACAAGAAAAAGCAAGGAGTTCAGGTAAACTTTATTTCTTTTTAAGTAAAAGATGTTATATCTTATATTCATCCAAATACCCGAAGAAGCAAGTCGTGCTTATTTGCATCCACACACGGTCATGTATTAATTGCAGTGGACAAAGGAAGAAGAGGAAAAGTTCAAAGCAAAGGTTGTAGAGGCTTATGAGAAAGAAGGAAGTGCCTATTACTCCACAGCAAGACTTTGGGATGATGGAATCATTGATCCATCCGACACAAGAAAAGTCATCGGTTTCTGCCTTTCTGCTTCCCTTAACCGCCCCACAGAAGATACCAAATATGGCGTGTTTAGGATGTAATTCAACAAACGTAGTAGACTCTGATTCTACAAAGTTAAATAAGAAATAATTTGATTCTTCAGGTATCTGCATACAAAGCCTGCTTTCACTAGTTCTAAATGTGTTTACATTTTTATAAATGTTATGGAAATTTCTGCAGTGATTCCATTGAAGCAATCCAGCTTCAAGATCCGACAATTGCAAACCGTCTGTATATTGATGTTATACAGACAGCTAACAATTGTCATGCTTGAAACGATTGAGCTTGATAATTTCTCAAGCATTTTAAGTGCCCAGAACCAGCATTCTTGTCTGTAAATTTCCTTATTTGGGGACTTTAAACATTGTATAAGAACTGGCTTCTTGGTCTGTTCACACACACACGCACACACAAAAGGTGAGAAAATTGCTTTTCTGACAAAGTTTGATGGCATGAAATTTTACCCGATAATTAACTTCAGTTGACCTGCCAACAACTTCAAGTTTGACTGTCAACAATTCACAACTCGTGTTCTCAATTTTGACATTTACTAGTTATACGGGAAATATATAAAATTAAAAAATTTACTATTACTTAAAATCCACGTAAAGCGCTCGTGGCCTAATGGATAAGGCGTCTGACTTCTAATCAGACGATTGTGGGTTCGAGTCCCACCGAGCGTGCGTCTTCTTTTTGATTTTTTTTTTAGTTGTTTATATTAAAAAAAATAAAAAAGTGGGTCCCCCATCAGATCCATCGCAACAAACTTGTTTCTGATTTGTGTTTATCAAAATCAGAGATCAGATGACGAGGACGATGATGATGATAACCAATCTCAACAAAAACGTGCTGCTTCTGCTTTCTCTCCGTCTTGTTTTTGTGGTTACACAGACACAGCAGAGACTCACTGATACACACAACACAACCAGCACAAACACGAAACCCACCCAACCAACTATCTCTCTCTCTCTTCCTCCATCAGCCATTCCTTCTTCCATTTCTCAACCAGCCTGATATATCATATATATACATAACAATTCTTTTGATCTAACAAAAAAACTAACTGGGTTCGATTTATTTTTCAACATTGATGGCTGCTGCTACTGTTCTTCTTCTTCTTCTTCTTGTCATTCAACCACTCCACGGCTCTCCTCTTTCTCTTCCTTTCTTCTCACAAACTCAACACACTCTCATTTCCCTCTCGTTTCCACTTCCAAAACGCATCCCTCAAGTCTCGAAACGGGTCTCTTCCCTTCAAGATTCTCTGCATGCGTGAATCTAGAGGTAAACCATTTTCTCTCTCCTTTGGATTTGATCTTTCCTTTTTTAGGGTTATGTAGTTTGATTCCAGTCTTCTAATCTTTTATTGTACTGGGTATTTGTTCCTTTTTTGAATTGATTAGTCTTTAAGAGTATGAAAAATCTAAGTTTTTTTTTCAGCTAAACGAATTTGCAGGTTTTGGAACAAAATGTGAATTGGGATTTTAATTCTGATTTCTGAATTGTTTTAGCAATCTAGTGAAGCTACAGTTTGTGTTAGATTGGTCTAGTTTTGGATGCTATTGAATTGACATTTATGTAGAATTACAGGAAGGGTAGTTAAAAATGTTAAAATTTAAGTAAGTTATGTGGCATGGAGACCATAATTTTCTCTATTTAAGCAAATATAATGGAAGCTAAACAACTGCAAGTTTATACAATTGACTTGATCTTCTATATTCATGCCTAGTGAAAGAGCTGCTGTTGATGTTTTTAAATTTTACATGATAGAGCTCCATTCATGTGGTGTGGAAATACAGCTAGATTGGAAAAGTTAATTCACTGTTGTTTTTAAATTTTACATGATAGAGCTCCATTCATGCGATGTGGCGGGTTCATACTTTAGTGCAAATGAAATTTTTTAAGCATGAGATATGATTAATGTTGTTCCGATGGATCATTGTAAAGTGTATTAGCAGTATAAAAGTTTTCCGGACTCAATAAAATTTTTCAGACAAGGATTTTTTGTTCGTTGTTTCCAGTAGCTCTTTCTGCCTTTCACTTTTATTGGTCAAGTGAATATTGTTTGCTTTTTTGTCTATTTATTTGTTTATTTGGTTGGGTAAGGTGTCATTAATATATAGAGATTGTTAATTACAATTGACTGGATCCTTGATATTGATGTTTTTAACTTTTCCTCCATGGTGACTTTGATTATTCACAGAATATATGACATAGAAATTCTATATAACTGAGAATCATGATACTGATAGGCTTGTTACACCGAAAAGATTGCGATTATTGAAGTGCTTCCTTGAAATTGGAAAATTACATGGAAACACAACTTTTATTTAAATTTTAAAGATTAAAATATAAATAAAAATGTTGGATGAATGAACCTTACCATGAACTACGATACAGTTGTTTTCTTGAATATAAAACTTTGTAAAATACATGTTTTGCTGGAATCTTTCTTATGATAAGTTTTATTGGCTCCTTTTTGTGAAAGTTTTATATTTGAAAACTTTTCATATATCTATCAGTAGAATTGCTTGCTGCTTAAGTTATTCTAAATGCATTTGTATTGTATATACAACTATTTTATATATGGAGAGATCATGGCATGCAAGCAATTGTGTCGAATTGGTTTCTTGTTTGGATTGTTGATTATTTCTTCTAGAATGCGGTTGATAGTATTGTTCCACTGTCTTCATTCTTAACACTTTCCTATAGTTTCCGTTGTGAATCACTTCCTATCTCATATTGTTATGCTCATTTAAAGAATTTTGACAAAAGAAGGAAGGAACATTCGATGCTGTGGAAAATTCTCCTTAGTTTCAATGCACTTTTGAATTGCTTTCTTTTCTTTTTCTCAGAATATCAAATATCTTAAGCAAGGGAAAGAATATTTTAGGAAAAATTGGAGGTGGAATGTGTTACAGAAAACAAAAACAGAAATTAAAACTTGGGGGTCTTTAAAAACATATAACATTAGTAACTTATTCACAAATTCTGAAAATAGTACCTGATGAAGGAGTGAATATAGGTCTTAACATAGCATGAAAGTATTTCTTTGTAAAAAGAAGAACATAAAACTAAAAGTTAAAGACAAACAATAGTAACATATACACTAGAGTATTGCGGACATTATATTCTAAATCAGTCAGAAGACTTCTTATCGGAACATATGTTAGGAGTCTTTTTTGTACAGTACAAATAATTGCTTCTTGGCTTGTATTGTAGAGTTATCATTCCTAGTTATAAGTTAGGTATGGTATCTGGAGTAAAGATGTTGGATTCCTCTTAATTGCATTATGTTGGATATGCAGCTGCAGTGGTTACTAAAGACTCATGGGCAAAGTCGATTCTGAATAGTGATGTCCCCGTTCTTGTTGAATTCTATGCAAGTTGGTGTGGACCGTGCAGGATGGTCCATCGGGTGATTGATGAGATTGCGGGCGAGTATTCTGGCAGAGTTAAATGCTTTATGCTCAACACAGACAATGACTTGGCAATTGCTGAGGACTATGAAATCAAGGCTGTACCTGTGGTTTTGCTGTTTAAGAATGGAGAGAAACGCGAGTCCGTGGTTGGAACCATGCCAAAGGAGTTCTATATTTCTGCCATTGAGAGGGTTCTGCAATCATAAACAAGATTCCAGACTTCCAGTCAACATATTTTTCAGATAAATCTTAAGTTTTGTATTGAATTTTCCAATTGAGCTATCGAAACATTATCTGTAAATTCTTTAAAAGAGTGTTGCTTAAGTTACTGAATTTGTTAAGTGGTTTTATCTTGATCTTCCATTTTGGTAAAAATCATGCTGCAGTGACTTGTTTTTTGTAAATGTGTCCTTGATTGTTCATGCTACTTTTTTGGTGTTCAAATAGAGCATATTTTTATGTCTGCAATATAAATATAATGATATGAGATCAATAATAAGTCAAAACAGTGTTGAAAGTTGAATCATCTCACTTGCACTCCCAGGTTCCTCCAGAATTTTCCAACGTTGCTGGTTGATTAAGTTTTTTCTTGGTTTTGACTTCTGATTTTTAAGGCCATTTGTCATTTGTTTTGTTCTTGACCGCGTGACTTTCACGTGAAAAAAAATTTGGGAACCAAAATATTGAATTTAGATAAGCTTACCCAATTTCTTTTGCTTTTCTTTTGGCTAGAGATGCGACTTGAACTCACGAGTGTGATTACATAATATTACTGAGCCAATCTTATCCTGTTAATATTTATGTTAAAGACCATGTAAATTAAATAAAATTAATGATTTAATGTTGATAATTAATAATTTTTTTTGACATATCTATCCACTGTTTCTAAAATTTTGCCGGTGGTAGGATTCATATAGGTGTTTTTTTGAAATTTTTGTCATTGGTAGGATTCGAACTATTAACTTAGAAATCATTTATTTAAATACCAAATTCATCCGTCTATTAGTTGAGTTGAACGGTTAAGCCCATTAGGGACTAGTGTTGATAATTGATAGAGTAGAACAAAAGCAAAATCCCACCGCCCATCAAGCTCTCTCTTCTCTGCCCACAATAAGTTAGTTTATTAAAAAAAAAAAGGAAAAGGAAAAGGATTTCTTTGTTTCTATAAACAGAGCATGATCGTACAATATTCATCATTGTGATTTCAAATGTCGGTTAAGATTGCTTATTTTAAAAATACAATGTTTCATCTAGTCGTCAACCACTAAAAACTCAGAACTCACGACTCCATCTCCAAGCAGTCTCACTCAGGAAGCAGAGCAGAAACTGCGAGACTAGTACAAAAGTAAACGGTTTTATTTTTGTTTCGTTTACCGTTTTGTTTAATACCCAGCTTTTGCTGAAAATCCCCACAACAACCACCCACCACCGTCATCAATCAACATAAAGCTTCTTCGTCATCAGGTATCTCTCTTGACTAACGAGAACCCACTTTTGTTTTTTTAAATTTCGATTTTCTTTTCTATGGTTTCTGGGTTTTGAATTTGGATTTTTTATTTGATATTGATTAGATCTTTTGATCATTGGTTGCGATTCTGGATCTGGAGTGTCTTAATTTCTGGTGACAGTAACGTAATTTGAAGAGAAGATGGTGGTTTCAAGATGAGGTACTCTTCTTGTTCTCTTGCCTTAGTAATTATTTTCTTGTTTTTTTAGTTGGAATTATATCTGGATTGTAGTTGTTTCTTTGGTTGCTGGAATTAAGCTTTTGATTTCTGGGATTTTATTTCTTTTCTCTGCTTTCAGTCAATTGGATTAATAAACCAACAATTTTTTTCTTCTTTGTCTTTTGTGGGGTTGGTGGGGGATACAAACACTCAAAAAAGATGAAGTATAAAATCCAATATGGTTGCCAGACTAAATCTAATTTATACCCTTTAGAATCAAAGAAGTAAAAGCTTAAAGTTCAGGTCAAATGGAATTTAAAATGTTCTTTTCAAAGAAGTGTGTTTTGTCATTTGTGAAGAATGGTGGAACTTTAGAGGCACTTTCTAATTTGTTGAGGTCTTTTACTTGGTGTTAGATTTAAACTCAGTTCTGAAAGGAACTTAGTTTTTTAAATTGTTAGATTTAAACTCAATTCTGAAAGGAACTTGGTTTTTTAAATTGTTGGTGCCTGCATAAAAAAAATAGTCATTGATGTTTGATCTGAAGGCCACATCTTCTTTATGATGCAGGAAGGAAGAAAATTACGATTGCTTCGCATAGTTGTGTATCTTTTCTGTTTAGGTAATGTTGTTGGCTTTGCCTTTTGCAAGATTATGTGTGTGTTATTATCAAAATTCATAAGGCAGATACACTAGGACCTGCTCATATCTTCTTATTCTTCTTCGTTACTTGGATTAAACCCAATACATTGAACTTTTACGACTGTTTATATTCCCTGATTACACGTGGTTAGTTAATGGAAATTTTGAATTATTTCAATGATTTGATGATTTCAAACTATTTGCTTTGAAATTGGTTGCTTTAATGCTTATAAGTTATACCCCTCTTCTCTAGTGACTCACTGACTCCATACTTCCTGAAAGCAAAGCAAAGAAAAATGACTGTATTCTGGTCTAATTATTGCATGAAACGTGATGATGATTTTCAGCTTTTGGACAATGGTGAAATTCGAGGTCAACGTCTGATTTATTTTGCCATATTTTAGGTTGGCCAATTATTGGAAAAATCTTAAACTTCTGCTCTTTTTGGTTCTCTCCTTGTCATAGTCCCTCAAATTATTTTGTGATTCATATTTGTGCGATGGTCAAGTTATCTCAATATTTGTAATTCTGACCCCAATAAATGGCATCTATAGCCAATCTCAGATTTCACTCAAACATGTTAGGTATGTTTTGAACACATACCGCTTCATCTTGCTTACTCAATTTTGTTGGCGACATCGTTTGCTATAATTCTAGCCTTTTGGACAATGGGATTTTAGAGTGAAGTATGGTCATCACATGATTTAGAATGGAAATATGGTCCAAATTAAACTTGTAATTTTGCTAGTTCTTTTATTCATCTTACCCAAAATATCTGTATGGAGATACCAATCCATTTTACATGCACCATGGTATATATATATATATATATATATTTTTAAGATGTATTAATTTCCTAAATTTTCTGAAAACATATGTATATTTATCTGCAGTGTTAATTTGTTAGTTGTTGAGTGCCAGGCAATGATCTGTACCCTTTTCTTTCCTTGGTTTTCGGTCTTGCAATATTAATATGGTTTTGAGCAATGTGTTTGTTATTGTGTAGGATACCAGCTAGCCTTTTTGTTGTGTCTAGAAATTTGAATCCTTTTAATTGAATAGTTTATTATTGTGCTCCTTCAGATATCATGGCCGATGTCTTTTTTTTTTCTTACATATATGCAACTCTAGCTTCATAGCGTCTATTATGATTATTATTATAATTTTGAGGAGTTGCCAACTTGCCATTATGTTGTTTACTTATCTATCCCGTTGTTTACTTGTATTTTTCTCTGGCAGTGCAGGAACCTTTAACAATACATATATGCAACTCTAGCTTCACTGTGTCTACTGTCTACAATGATTATTATAATTTTGAGGAGTTACCATTATGTTGTTTACTTATCTATCCAGTTGTTTACTTGTATATTTTTATCTGGCCCGTGCAGGAACCTTTAACATTTTTATAATTTTATGAAAGAGTGATGGCTAGTCTAAATACTTCAACATCAATAGTTGCTTCAGATTCCTCAGAACCGAGGGTAACTCATACGGTAGATCCAAACATGGAAACACTTCAATCTTCCTGGAACCTGCAAAATCGGACCTCCTCAGATGGTACTGTGGCTATCCTTTGGGACATTGAGAACTGCCCTGTGCCAAGTGATGTCCGACCTGAAGACGTAGCTGGCAATATAAGAATGGCTTTGCAGGTGCACCCTGTAATTAGAGGGGCTGTTATGATGTTCTCTGCTTATGGGGATTTTAATGCCTTTCCTAGACGACTCAGAGAGGGATGCCAAAGAACCGGTGTCAAACTCATTGATGTTCCAAATGGGAGAAAGGATGCGGCTGACAAGGCTATCTTGGTTGACATGTTCCTGTTTGCCCTTGACAATCGTCCGCCTTCTTCAATCATGCTGATCTCAGGGGACGTTGATTTTGCTCCAGCCCTTCACATACTTGGTCAACGTGGGTATACAGTGATTCTTGTCATTCCTTCTGGAGTCGGTGTTTCTTCCGCTCTTTGCAATGCTGGTAAGTTTGTCTGGGACTGGCCCAGTGTGGCTCGAGGTGAAGGCTTTGTGCCACCTACAAAGGCTTTGATGCCTCCTCGTGGAGGATTAGCTGATATGGCTGGGTATTTTATGGGGTGCCATATTAATGACAACATAGATGCATTAAATGAAGAAGAAGCGATTGTTTACAGGGGAATCTCACAAAGCTATTTTAAATCAAGAGATTTCTCCATGGTGTCACAGTCTTTATCTGAATACTTTCCTGGAACTTTACGGACTCAAAGTCTTCCACCTGGTTTGAATGAAACTTCAGCAGGTCCAGTTTCTTATGGTGATCAAAATGATTCTACCATGTGGGTTCAGCCTGGAGATATTAATGGTCTGAGGGGGCAGCTGATGAAGTTACTTGAAATGTTTGGAGGATGCTTGCCGCTTATCCGTGTTCCTGCAGAGTATCAGAAGCTGTTTGGAAGACCTCTTTATGTGTCAGAATATGGGGCATACAAGCTGGTAAATCTTTTCAAGATGGGTGATACAATGACAGTAGATGGGAGAGGCCAAAAGAAATTTGTCTACCTTCGAAACTGGAAAGCAGGTCCAAGTACGACTCCTGTAATTCTGCAAAGGAAGGATAACAAAGGAAAGGGTACTCAGGAAGAGAGTATCAATGTTACTGGCGGTGTTGGCTCGTCAGATGATTTCTCAGATGAACAACCGGTTGTTGAGGAACATGATGAGGTGAAGAACCAAGGGAAAACTAATATGGGGATGCAGAGTCTCTGTGAGATTGATGACCCTGATCTCAAGCAGTTCAAGTTTGAGCTGCAAGAGATTCTAGTGAGCTATTCTTGTCGGATTTTCTTGGGTTGTTTTGAGGCAGTATACCATCAACGATACAAGAAACATCTGGACTATCAAAGGTTTGGTGTGGATCAGCTGGAGGAGCTGTTCGACAAGGTGAGAGACGTGGTTGTCTTGCAAGAAGAGCCAGAGACCAATAGGAAGTTCCTGGCCGCAGTGAGTGGCTAGAACCTAGAAGAATGCCGCTGTTGCCTGTTCTTGTAACCTTTCGATGTTCTTAATTTATGTAGATGAGGCAATCGAGGTATACTTTTCATCCTCTTGAGTCTCCCCTTAGATTTTTGTTTTTTGTTTTTCTTCAACCACAGTTTCATTAAAAGATGATAGGAGATACATAATGTGTCTGTGCATGGATTCACGTTTTATTTGAAATTTCCATGTAAGACTCATTCTCAGTCAGCAAAACTGATCAAATGCTAATGTGAAATCTGTATATTCATGTTCAGTAGTAGCTATTAGTTTTGCTATGTTTTCCATCTAAATACTACTTGTAATAAAGTAATAAGTTTTTTTACAGTTTGGAGGGTTACACAATTACAAATAGTCCTAGCTGGTGAAAGCTAGGGCACAAGGTGTCATGTTATAGATGAATAAATATGAATTGTTTATAATAAATTTTGGTCTTTATCAAGTGTCATGACATGAACTAAAATCAATATGGTGTCTTAGCTTTTCAATAATTATTTAGTTAATTACGTTTTAGTACTGTGATTCTCAAAACTCATATAGTAGTATGTATGTTTGGTAAATTGATTTCCAAAAAAACATCTAAAATAAATTAATATCATCTCCTTATTACTAAAATGTCACTTATTAGATGAAATTAGATGAAATGGCCATAAAAAAAAAAATTGTGGTCTCTTAGGGGTTGTTTGTTTCTTTCACTATAAGACTTATTGTCTCTTATATCTTAAATTAAATAAATCAGTTTGTTTGTTTTTCTAACTTATATATTTTCTAAAGATATATATGTTTTTTTAGAAAAAGTAAATTTTGTTGACTTTTATCTGATTAAAAAGTGCTACAAGTAAATTTTCATATGTCCTATAACAATTCATACATTTACAATCAACATATAATAAAACCCTAAAAATCAATTTTTCAAAAATTTCCAATTTGAAAGAAACCTAATACAACCTAACCAACTCAAGGGGGCGACGGCGATGCCACCTCTTGGGACTGGAGGAAGCCGACCACCATCATCCCATTAATTTTTATTATCAATTTAAAAATAAAAATGATTTTGTTACAAATATCAAAGGATATTGAAAGGTTACAAATGGAAAAAATTAAAAATTTTACATTTGTAATAAGTCATTCAAAATGAAAAAAATCACATATCAGTATCTTAATTTGTAAGACTTTATCCATATGTCTAACAAATTAAGGTCTTATATGACTTTAGATAAAAATAAAAAAAACAAACGACCCCTTAATGTTGAGCAAATTTTTCATTGAACCCAAGACCTCATATTGCAATATAACATTCAATTTTTCATTACAAATTTTTAGACCCTTTTATGTTAGGTTCATGGCGGTCATACTCGGTGCACTTGTTTAAGGTCGACACTGATGTTATTATTTAGCAAATGGTCAAAAGAGCTTGTTTTACAAAATTATTTGTGTTGACCAGTAAAAATGGCCAACACCAAGTCAAACTGCCACGTGTACTGTTTGATGTGTTAGTCAACAAAAAAGTGCTGACTAATCAGGTATTTGTGTTTGTTTCGAATGAAATGTTGATGTTTCAAACCGCTTGCACGGTTATGTTTGTTTCGTGCGGTAATTGTGCCTCAAACAGAGAAAATAGACATTAGGATGGTCGACTGGTTGTCGATGTTTATACTCCGGCACTCAAATCAGTACCAAATCTTAGAGAGATGACAAGACAGTATGTAACAAATGCAAATTTTCACTTATGAGTACACACTTTGGGTATGCTTTGAGTATACTAATCACCGCACTTTTGCTATATGTATTATATAATCGAAGTTATGTTACTAATATGACAAAAGTATAGTGATATATAATAGTATGATCATAGTATGTGCTTATGAAAGAAAAACCGGTAATAAACGTACCTAATAAATGAAGTTTGAGTGGTTAATACTCAAGTGTGTATCTATCGGACCCCATCTTTCAATTGGGCCAATGGACTGAAACCTTCAATACTACTCCTGATGCGTAGGGTTGGACTTATCTTTTGGGCTTGTAAGTCTAGGGCCCAATATTTTCTGGTATAACAATTCGTCAATTTCCATGTCACCTTTTTAGCCTTGTTATCGGTTATTAAAAGTATAATAACTTTAAATATTTTCAGGTATAACAATTTGTCAATTTCAAGTCAACGAAAAAAAAAAAAAAAAAAAAAAAACTAACTTTAAAAATACCTCTTTCAAAATCAAACTTTAATATACTTTTATACAGTTTTATACTTTTATAAGAATGTGGACCATTAGATTTACATACTTTGACTTAAAGTGTATGTACTAGTCAAAACTTTTCCATAATTTATGGTCCATATTCGCGTCATAATATATTTATATCAGGATGAACTGACAGTAGAAAGACTGTACTTTTATAAATGACAAATTTTTATAAAAAAAAAAATTTATGTAAAATACATACTTTATTTTGTTATTGAGTTCATTTAGGAGTCTATTTTTCGAATACGTTACTAACTTAGTTTTGTTTTTCCATCTTTTATAGTTTCCTTATTTGGTCAAGTAAGCAATCCTAGGAATTGGTTTTATATTCTATTAAGGAATTGTTAATCAAATTTCATTACAACTAACAATAAAATTTTGAAAAAACAACAAAATAAAAATAGAATTAATTAAAAAAAAAAAGTCGGCTGTAGGGTTTTAAGTGAAAGTGAAGCAGAGTCAGTTAGGTCTCCTCCAATTCTACTTGGCTGTCAAGAAACAGGGTATTCAGGATTTATTTATTTATTTTTATAGTTTTAGTTTCCAATTTAATTAAATGATAATTCTTTTAATAATAAAATTAAAATAGTGGTTCAATATGATTATGTGAAGCTTAAGGCTGAAGCAGAGAGTCAGTTGAGCAATGGAGTCCCCGCCACTTCTTGCAACGTTTATAAAACACCACTACCTTCACTTCATCATCACTTTCAATCTTCATCAGCATTTATTGATCATCAGTTTCAATCTTCATCAACGTTTCTTCATCATCAGTTGATCATGCAGTGGGTTAAAGTTCGAGTTCTTGGTAAAGGGTCTTACGGAGTTGTCACGCTCGCAGTCAATTCGGAAGATCCCAGTTTGCCTTCCATTGCTGTCAAATCGTCGAGATTGGAGGATTCACATTCCTTGGAGTCACTGGAGAAGGAGAAGAGAATTCTTGATCATCTTTACGGCTCTCCTCACATTCTCGCGTTTCTTACAGACACAGTCAGTTTTGATGACCAACTCGGGGCTGGGCTTATGATCTTTTTCTTGAATATGCGCCTGGAGGTTCGCTTTCTGATCTTATAAGAAGCGCGGAGGTCGTTTGCCGGAACGTGAAGTTCAAGACTACACAAGATGATATTGAAGGGCCTCTGTGGAGTACATCAGAAGGGGTACGTTCACTGTGATCTCAAGCCCGACAACTCCTGGTCCTTCCTTTACAAGATGGAACTAATTATTTGAAAATAGCTGATTTCGGGTTGGCGAAAGAGCCTGGAGAAGAGATGCAATAGGAGATTCTTTCAGTTCCGGTTCGTGGCACTCCACTCTACATGTCACCGGAATCTTTTCTGTTCGAGAGATTGAATCGGGGTTGGATATATGGTCTCTTGGCTGTGTTGCAGTGGAGATGTTTACCGGCATGCCTGCTAGCGGCCGGTTGGTGATGGTCCTATTATAAACTTGGAGTCTAAATGTGCTTTTGTCATGCAACAACCCAACATTCCACAATTCATGTCGAATTTGGGCAAAGATTTCCTGAGAAAGTGTTTTGCGAGAAATCCGAAGGAGCGATGGACGGCTGAGATGTTATGAATCATCCTTACCTTCTGCCTGAGATGGCCGTGATGTGAGTACTACTTTAGAGTATCTTTTGTTAAAATCTAGGTAGCATTACAAAGCATATCATGTAATTAGAAGGATTCTGTAACTGATGAGCATATATTAAACTCAGATTTTCTTACATTTTGGTAGCATTGATGGTTGTCACATGTTTTGTTTGATGTTCCTGTACAACGTTTTATCTGATTATATATATACTTGCACTTGCATACTTCAAATCCCCTGCATCTCCATATCATAAACATTAATAGAACTCTCTTTTTGACCTCTAAACCATCCCCAACTTAGTGATCATCATATATTCATCTCAAGTTTTTCAATATAAGTATAAAATTTCTCAGGAGCTAGTACTTGGTGAGATCTATTGCGACAAGTACAGCCCGGAAAGAAACTCACACTATAATACTTTGTGATTTTATTGACAAAGGTGAGATTTGAAATGTTAAATATTGCTTATCAACTAATTAAACACTACTTGTTCGATATTGTTGTAGCTTTTAAAATATACAATATTAGATATGCTCTTAGGTTAAGGGTCATTTTGGTATTGTTGTAGCTTTTAAAATATCAATATTAGTTATAGTAAAAATAATCTGCGGTGAAGTTAATCAGATAACTTTTAGTTCACATTGTTGCTAACACTGCCACTAGACTCAATAGCGGTATGCATGAATTTGTTAAATTACAATGTCAATTGTTGTGAATTTATATAATTATTAAAAAGTATATGATTTCTTTTCAAAAAAAAAAAAAAGGTATGTAAATTGAAATATTTTAATTTCTAATTGGTATCAAACCAATATTTAATTCAAATGTCAAAGAAAATGATAAAATAGGGGTATAATCCAAACACGATGCATTTACTTAACGGATTTAACGTGTTGACTTGTTAGTGACCCGTTAGTAGGGGTTGCAATTGTTGACACGACCCGGTAACATGATATGAACATGACATGATATGTACGCGTTTGTGTTAGGATTTATTGGGTTCGGGTCATCAATGGGTCAACATGTTAAACCCGTTAAATAAATGGGTTGTGTTAGAGTTGAACCCCTCATAACCCGTTAACCCATTTAACACAATTAAATAGAAAATATAATCATGAAATTAACCGAAGGAAACATAGAGAAGTAAAAAAAAACTCATGCATGCTCCGGAACATCCATCCTGGTTTTTTTTGTTTTTTGGATGTACCATGAATCCTGTTTCAATCCTGAACTAAAAGTTGAAATTTGGAGATGATGAAAACAAGAAAAGTGTCTCCAAGTAGGCCCTACTTTACACTACTTTAGAACTTCATTATTGAAATATAACATTACAAGATATCATGTAAGAATGAATCGGTAACTGATGAGCATTATTTTCTTCCTGTATCACTAGAACACTCGAAAAATCATAACAGAGTCCTTAAAATATTGTTGATGGCTTGAGGCAATACAGCCTTCAATCCTTCATGTTGTTTGGTATTGAAAAAAGAGTTGAATAGATAGATTTATATATAATTTGTAAATTTACTATATTTCCTTTTATAAATTGGAGGGTAATAAATTTTTTGAGGGATTATTGTCATTTTCCTTACATTATACCCCTCCTTTCTCATCCGTCTAGTGATGGGAGGATTGCATTTAGTGGGCTTGAAAGGAGGAGAGATCGCTCCTCTTCTCCTTTCCTCTCTTTTGTCTCTCCAATCAAACAAGGGATTGAAGCTCTCCTCCCATCCCTCTCCCACTAACCCTCTCCCTCCCTCCATCTCTCCCTCTTACCAAACAAAGCCTAATGTTGTGACTAGTTGCAATATTTTGGTGTCATATCTCCCATGTTTGTTGCTGCATGGGATGAGATTTTTTAATCTTATGCAAGCAACTTATCCCATATTGGTTGGACTAAATACTTTTTTTTTTTTTTCTTTTCTATTTTCTATTTATTTTATTTTTATGTAATTAAATATAAATATCTTATAATAATTAATAAAATATTTTATTTTAAGCATTTTAAAAATAATAATTTTCAATATTAACAAATAAAATAAATATTATTTTGTTTAAAATTGGTTTTAAATATTTAAATTATTTTTAAATAAACAATTTAAAATTTTAATTTTTTTTTCAAAATTTATTTAAATAATTATTTTAACAAATCCCATTCTATGCAATCATTTTATCCAAGTGAGATGGGGCTATTTAGTCCCATTATTAAAAAATTATTCTTCTTCTTCTTTTTTATTTTTTATTTTTTATTTAATTATAAAATTTTAAATTTATTTAATTTATCTTATTATAATATTTAAAAATATTTTTACAATATCAAATATTAATTAAATAATTTTATTTTATTTAATGTTAATTTAAAATATTTTTATTTTTTTAAGAAATTTAAAAATTAATTCATTTAAAAATAATTTTAATTTAATTTTATATTAATCAATTTCCCACTGTATTAAATATATGATAAAATTATTGTTTTTTTTTTTTTTTTTTTTTTTTTTTTTTTTTAATCTAATCTCATACCACACAAAACAAGAAACATTACTATTTTAATCCAACACCATACAACACCAACACACCACAACACTAATTTAATTCAATCCTATCTCGCGTACCAAATGAGCCCTTAGTTTTTCATAAAAAAAAATTGAGTTTCCCTAAAGTTAGGCCAGTTTTTCATTGAACTATACTATTATAGACCCCATATTGCAATATAACATTCAATCTTTCATTAAAAATTTTAAGCCCTTTTATGTTGGGCCTTAGGGAGTCGCATTCGGTGCACTTGCTCAGGGTTATTATTTACCAAATGTTCGAACAAGCTTGTTTGACAAAATTATTTGTATGTTAGCTTTAGCCTCGTTATCAAATATATATTAATAGATGCATTAACAATGATTTATTAACTTTTAAATACTTTCTCTTCAATTTTTTTTTTAAATACTTTTATAATTGAAAAAATTATATATATCATTGATTCATTTCAGACTAGATGCTCCCAACGGCTAGCAAATTTTCAAGCCGTTAGAGGAGATTTCACCGTGAAAGAAGAAAAGGGTTGTTTAATCTTTAGAAAGGTGACCACGCAAGACTCTAGAGAGCCATTCCAAAATGGTACGTTCCCGGAAGCATGTGTCTACTTTTGGTGATCTCCAATGTCTCACTGGCTTCACATCAAAGACCGGTGGACTTCTGTTAATGATAAAAATATTGTTACCTTCCCAAACCCCAGAGTCCACAGGAAAGATGACCTCGCCATCTAGCAACCTAGTCATCTTTCTAGAATTTATCTCGAGGTGGATGTACGGAGTGAATAAGAATGACAAATGGGAAGTGCTTAGAAGCCAAAATAATCTACTAGGAACATAGTTTGATAGATAATTGCCACTCAATCGATTATGCTACAAAATACACCTTAATTCCAACCTAGCAGCATTAAATTAAGGTATCACCATGCAGATAAAGGTCAGCTTTCTAGCTTTCACCACTCAACAGCAGATCATGAATCTAGACGGTTAAACGCTTAGATACATCGCTGGTTTGCACTTTCTAGGGACGGATAATTTATTTCATCCTTGAACCTATCGTCTATTGGGATTTGTGTCCTAAAGCTTGTAATTTGTAAATGATATAAATGCATTAATAAAAAAAAGTAGTTATTTCATTCAATTAACGTGATTCATACGTTGATATTATATGTGCTAAACATCCAAGATTGTTAGATGTAATCTCAAACTGAGTATATGAATGCTATATACAGAGGAATTCATTTTGAGACATGCAATCAAAAGAGTCCGTAGAAAGCAAATAAAGCTGGGTACTTTATTTGTGATTAATCTACAGCTGCGGTCCATTCCGTAATGTACGGTGGTCTTATCCTAGACTACTCATACGGTGATATGAGAATGGAGGCACCTTATATGATGTGATCATATAGGACTGGGCCACGATCTATATGAATCTATCACTAAGATCCGTTAGTTGAAAAGATTCATATATATCGACAAATGATGGCTGTATATGGGTGATCTAAATCCTGAGTGTCTTGCTGACTCCTTCAAGTTAGATTGTGTTTCTTGATATACCATGGGTGAGATCATAGTAGCATTCCCGGTCAATAACTCCGTATCTTGGAATCACGGTTTGGTTTGTGGCTGGGAAGATATGCACACAATAGAGGAATCAACTCATTCTTGCAAGAAGTAGATGAGTAGTTCCCTTAAGGGTTGATTCATGACTTGAACGATTAAGAACACTCTCCTTCTTCCGTAAAGGAATGAAGGATATAATCATTCACTAGAAAATCAATGGTACTTAAAGAAAAAGATATAATTAGAGATGTATAACAGACTTTATGACCTAACTCTAATTATGAACTACTTGTGGAGGATCATACCATATGTAATAGCTATATCGATGGACACTGATAATTTGGTTGTGTAAAACATCTACAGTTACAAGAGTACAACCTTGGGTTTTTTGTGGAATAATTTCGAGATTAATAATTGTGAAATATTAATTAAAGAGTTTAATTAATTTTTCTAAGTATTATTGGAGTCCAAAACTGTGGGTCCATTAGGTCCCCTTGCTAGCCCTTTACGATTGACAGTAATAAGGCTCACGGAGAATTGGATGGTCCAATTAATTATGTTACGAAAGTAACTTAAATATATTTTGGGAATTAATTAAATGACATGATTATTTAATTAATATATTATTTAATTGATTAATTAAATATTATTAAATAATATAATTATTTAATTGACATATTAATAATTAATAATTAATAATTGTTATTTGAAGGTTTCAAGTTCGAACCTTGACAAGAGCAACAGAATAAAATAATAAGTGATTATTTTTATTTACTCTAAAGAGGTCAAAGGTTCAAACCCTAGAGGTAACCGAATTAAAAAGGATTTATAATCCTATTTTGAGTTGGTTTACTAAACCTTAGGATCCTAGTATATAAAATAAACTTATCAAGAAAAATAAGAGAGATAAAAAAACCCTAAGAGAGACAGAGTGTTGTGGCAAGCTAGAGAGAGGGAAGAAAAAGAAATTGTTTTTCCCCTACACCTTGGCCGAATTCATAATAGGAGACAAAGGGTTGTCTTCTAGATCTCTCAAGCCTCTATTCAAGTACTCCCGGAATCCGTAACGTGCCCACACACACAGTTGCTAGATCGCGGGACATAGCTCGCAAGGTTTAGTGGTAAAGGATCGAAAAGAAACGAATGAGTGTTCTTTAAAGGTATGCAAATAAATCCCTTCGTCATGTTCGTGAATATAAAAATGTCCAAAGATAGATAAAATTTAAAAACCTATAATAAAATGACTCTGGAAATGTTCGGAAACCTTCAAAACCACATAGACAAGTCACCATATCGCTCGGAACTCATCTAGGAACAAATCCACACATGGTTGGACACATAAAATACGGAAAATCTTGGAAATATAATTTCCCAAATGAGATTACCAACTAACAAAATAAAAACACATAAAAACACAAAAATCAAATATCATGGAAACCACACAATAAAATGCACAAACACATTCAAGTATGTCGTTCCTTAAATTAATTCCTAGAACATGCTTATCTAAGAACTTTTACACACTAAATGCATGAACAAACATGATGTGAATGTGTGTGCTATATAGAATTTGCACAACGATATAGGGGCACAAATGTATGATATGTGTGTGTGCACCTATGCCTTGCAAAAGGATTAAGGTCTCATTTTTACCTTAACTTGACGATGAAGCACCACCTCTTGAAAACTTGTTTGCACGATAAGTTGCTTTCCATATTTGAAACTCAAACCATCAAGAAAAATCCTAGCAACTAATCATTACAAACACAACATGTTTTGATGGAGAATAATGCCAACACACAAATTAAACCTAACATAATATTTATTAATTACAATAATAATTTTAAAACATAAAATCTTCAAGGAAATCTTCAATGCTATCTCTTGCATCGTTCTGGAGAAGAAAATTTGTCCTCGAATTTTGATAGCATTAATTTCATGAACATGTAGTGCTAATACACATGATTTTCAACAACGAATTATATATTTCTCGAGTTTTGTCACAACGTCCTTCCAATCACTCCAATAAATGGAAGCAAATTCATGAATCATCAAATTCTGCAACAAAAGTTGAATTGGGGTATTTTTATGGTGAGGAACGGGTGACTTGAAAAAACAATTCATGAAATATGATTTGCTTTCATATTGGTCTTTCTCAAACACATCTTCATCAAATATCAGTGGTTTATCAAAATTGTCGAAAACTGCTTCCAACACATATGTATCATCGAAAAACACTGAATGATAGAACGCTAATTGTGTTTGGGGCCGGGGTTCAGGGGAATTTTTTTTGTACCAAAAAGATACTCATCAAACCCGTTGATTCTCACAAGAATACCGAAATTTGAATAGAAAGAGACATTCTCTCTAAAATTTTATTAATCATCAAAAACTTTTTCATCCCTGTTTGGGTACAATGTCTTTAAATAGAAAACCTAAGAACCTAAAAACCTAAAAGAACCTAAAATAATTAGGATACAAAAAAATCATCAATTTGCCTAAATAAAAAGAGAAAGAATTGAGATAACAATAAAAATTAAAAATACTAGAATTCTAAAACATTAAAAACCTATCTAATAAAAGGAATTAGATTTGATTTAATAAAATAAAATCATAAAATAATTAACTACCTAATTAAATATACAATAAATGAAACATAATAATATTTATTAATTGCAATAATATTTTTAAAATCCAAAATCTTCAAGAAAATCGTCAATGCTATCTCTTGCATCACTAACCTTATATAATAACCTTATATAACAATATATATAAGGGGTCATACTACCTTATTGGAACAATAACATTATTGGACTTAATAACTACCATTAGATTGGATAATTGCAAATCCAATGAATGTTATTAAATTTGAAGTTAATGTATTCTATTACAGTACAAATTTAAAACCTTTGCAACAAATGTTATTTTTAAAAAATATTTATATTGGATATAATTTGAAAAAGTAAATAAATGATTTTGTTGGTACTTTGAAAAAAAATGAATTGTTAAATAAACTTGCACTATAAATTTATAATATTAATTAGAAGCTTAAATAATATTGTTTTACTTTTCTCTTAAAAAAATAATAGCATTGTTTTATATAGTGTGAAATTGTTACCATAAATAATATGTTTATAGTTTTATATGCAAAACTTATTACATAGTATGAATATATTTTTTTTTAAAATAAAAGGAGTTGTTACATTCTACCATAAAATTGTTACAATGTATATTTTAATCGTAACATTTCATGTAAAATTTGTTACAAGTTAAATCGTTACCACATACATTTTAATTATAATATTTTTATATAAAATTTGTTACATAGTATGAATATTTTGTTACCCATATAAAATGAGTTGTTACATGATATGACAATGTTGTTACAACCTACAGTTTTATTATTACACATCACACCAATGTGAAATTGTTATCACGAGCGTTTTACTTATAACTTTTTAGGAAAAACTTGTTACAAAACACATATATTTTGTTACCCATAGAATCGAGTTGTGACATGCTACAGTAAAGTTGTTCAAGCTACAACTTCATTGTTACACGTTACTTAAAATTTATTACAATATTGAAATTGTTACCACATTCATCTTAATTACAACTTTTTATCCAAAATTTATTACATTATACATAAATTATATTACACATTGTTTATCATATAAAAAATAATAAAAATAATTATAAATATTTAAAATGAAATTTTAATTCAAAAATTATTATGTTACAAACATTTTATAAAATTAAATCAAATAAATATTATTTCAAAATATATTACAATAAAAAATATTATAAAAATTAAATACAAAAAAATATTATAAAAATTAAATACAAATATATTTTTTTTAATTTTCTGAAAATAATAATAATTTAAATTATAAAAAACTTTAACTATTTTAAATCTATTATATTATAAATATTTAATATAATATTTAATCTCCCAACAAGTATCGGAGGAATCTTTTAATAAAATTCCAATAACTTTATTGGGATTTAATCTCCCAACAAGATAGCCATACCCATATAGGCATAAACAGTATACTAAACATTATATTGTTCATACGAATGATCTAATCAAAATTATCATTGTCTGTTATATATCTTCCACTCTACACAAACTACTGCGCCTTGCAAAATCAAACTTGGTAATTCAGAGCTGATTATTACCAGTACCTACAATCTAGATCATCTAGGTACCATGTCAGAAATTGTGGCATCATTAACGGAACATATTTCCACCTTCAATGTAGATCTTTGCTGTTCTTCTTCGTTAATTTGTTTCGCGTATGCAGGCTCTTTCGGAATCTTAATATATGTACTTTCATTTTGAAGATATGAAAAAATTTCCAACATGGTCGGTCTATCATTTGGGCATTCCTGGACACATAACAAAGCTATTTGAAAGCATCTCATTAATTTGCCCGAAGAATATGTGCAGTCTAGAGATGGATCCATAAACTCCATTTCTTTGCCATTGTTCCATAGCAAGTATGCCTGAAATTATCATTTCACAACTGTCATATAATTGCAAGTCCAAATTATATATATATGATCATAGTACGTACTTGACAAGGATTACAATTGAAGCAACTTACATATTCCATGAGGCTTAGATTCTTATTATCGCCATAGAAAACGCAAACCTTTTTACCACTAATGATTTGCAGAATTAGAATTCCAAGACTATAAACATCGAACTTAGTGGAGTATATGCCACCTTTGACATATTCAGGAGGAGCATAACCACTGCATTGAATAATTACATACTCAAGGTTTAATTAAATATGTGTTGAACGAATAATAGCTTGAAGATGAAATATAATTTAGAAGAGTATATATATGTATATAAGTGCTTACTATGTTCCAACAATTCGTCTGGTGTTTGCTTCAAGATCATGTTTTTCGAAAATTCTAGCCAAACCAAAATCTGCTATTTTTGGGTTCATCTCTTCATCCAATAAAATATTACTGGCTTTAAGGTCTCGATGAATAATAGTCAACCTTGAATATTCCTGAAGATATAGAAGCCCTTGGCAAACTCCTTCAATAATATGAATGCGTTTTTGCAAATCCAAGATAAATCTTTTACTAGGTTCTACAATAAATCCAAAGATGAACATTAGTAAAGAGAAAACTGAATATCAATATACATGGAAGAAGAAAAATGTGACACCCCAATTGAATGATGGTCCACAACTCATCTAGCCTATATATATATATATATGTGGGGTAACGTTTCCCCAACATATATGAACTAAAGTGTAATTACCCCTTTATATATTGTAACTGAATGTACAGAAAAATAAAAGAAATTTGTATATGAAAGTCATACCAAAAAGATAGCAGTCCAAGCTTTTGTTGGGCATATACTCATATATTAGCATGTGCTCTTCTCTGTCAATGCAAAATCCCAGAAGTTTGATAAGATTTACATGTTGGAGCTTAGCAGTAAGCATAACCTCGTTTTCAAACTCCTCAAATCCTTGTGTGGATGTTTTTGAAAGTTTTTTTACTGCTATTACTTGTCCATCTGGTAATATACCCTGGAAAATGAACTAAACATCATCAATACATATGTTTCATGCTTATACATATAATGTCTTTTTCGATTAATACCGGTGTCTATTTGGAATCCTGCATGAAAAAATGTCTCGAATCACATGCCTGACCAGTGATGTTCAAATGCATATGCTACATATATGCTTATAAATATATTGTCTTTTATTACTTCATTGGACATAATTACATTTTGTTCTCATCTAATTTAGAAATAAAAATTTACATTTATTTAACAAATTTTACCTTGTAAACAGGACCATATCCTCCTTTCCCAATCTTATTTTCAATTGAAAAACTGTCTGTAGCAGCCTCAATGCTAGCCAAACTGTATACTATCATATTAGGAACAATTGTAGTAAGATCTCCAGCAGCTGCTGTATTGTTTACTTTGTACTTCAATTTTTATCTGAATCCCCTGTATTTATGGAAAAACAAACAATATATAATTAAATTGAAGAAAAATCATTAAATTGCCAACTTCTATGATGAAAATGCTCACTCAGCTACATATGAAAATCTTATTGCTGGACAAGTTACCAGTTTTTAATCTGAGTTTT
Organism: Acer saccharum; assembly: GCA_030490815.1. NCBI lineage: Eukaryota > Viridiplantae > Streptophyta > Magnoliopsida > Sapindales > Sapindaceae > Acer > Acer saccharum. The sequence continues at coordinate 10,735,938 of CM059870.1, forward strand.
GTAATCTGCCTGAAGTATATCAAAGAGCATATTAGTAGCAGAACAGCTGCAGTACTGGTAGTCAAAATGATTATTAATAATCGCCGTGACAACCTTTTTTTTTCCATTTTTGTAATTGTCAACTGAAACTTTCATTTGAACCACCTCAGCTGAAAAAATAATTAGCAAATGTTAACTCAAAACTAATACAAATGATCAAACAGTTTGCAGTTTGGGATCTTACCAGCAGCCTGTGAAAGAACCCAATTATCATCAAAGGTAACTTGCCAAACAAAGTAACCACGTAGTTTCTTTTCCTTAATATACAACACCTTAGTTCTAACAACCTCAACATCATCGAAACCAATCCAAACCGACCCAATCCTGCAGTAATTCACCACATAAGTTGCACTGTACAAAACTTTAGCTCCATCTCCATATATTTTAATGTAATTCTGGATTTCCTTATACTTCATCGATCCACCGTTTCTAATGGCCGGACCAATTGCTGGAGCACCAATACCATTGTCCTCAGGGTTTACAAGCGTCCACGCGTAGCCATAGAAAGGCAAACACAAAACCAATTTATTAGCCGATAAGCCTGCATCTGTCCATGCATTTATACCATAGTCGGTATTTAAGAAATTAGTTGGGTCATATAGAGCTGCATGAGCCCCTGTAACGTTACTTCCATTAGGCGTGGAGTAGTCATGAGCCACGACATGAACCCAATTCACGAATTGTTGGATCGAGTCAACAGGATAACTTCCTAAAGAAGGAATTATTGGTAAGTACATAACAGCTGTTGTCAAGATCAATTGTGGATGATCGGTAGAGTTTCTTGCTTCGGAATTAATTGCAGCGCGCCACTCTTTGAAGAGAATACCCAAGTTAACATATCGGAGCTTCTTGTTAAAGTACACCATGCAAAGTCCAGGCCAAGAAAGCCATAACGCCTGGCCGTTTTTATCGAGTCATCTATGAAATACTTTCTATAAGAAGAATTGCTTACCATAGATGAAAACGTAGAACCGTTTGCATTCTGACCTCCAATGGCTAGAAGCGTTGTAATTGAGGGGTTCTTCTCTTTCACAGCGTTTGTGAAGGTGGACACGTGTTTTTCATCAGAAGGTGTTAAAGAAAGCTGGTAGGAGGTGGAATTTAGTTGAGCAAAACCACAAATAAGGTGAGTAAAGAGAGTAGAGTTTATGTCCGAAATTGGAAACTCATTTTGTGCATGCCAGTAATAACCGGCTCTAATCAAAGTTTGTGATTGTGCAGGTTGCAATTCTAAAGAGAGGAAGATATGAAATATGACAATCAAAATTTTGGATACCATTTTTGAAAGCTTAAGCTTAAAGTCAAGAGAGAAAAAATATATATTAGATGCGAGGCCAAGCTAGGTTTTTCTATGTTAGGTTTTGGCTCATATTCTCAAGTGAACTCAATGTTAACTAAACGAGACTCAACTGATGTGGAACTCTTGGAGATGTGGGATAACGTTTAGAAGTTGGAGATAGTGTTTGAGGGAGATTTGAAAACCAAGAAGAACTGAAGAATCGTAGGCTGAAGAAAACTGGAAACGATAATAGCGATGTGGGTACTGTTGTGCATGGAGAGCGGTTGTCATAGTGGTTAAAGACCAGTAGGGTAGCACTGTGGATACCACTGTTCAAGGGAGACCAGTTCGCACAACGGTTTGATTCCAGTAGTTTGCATTGTCCAAACCGAGGTGTGTTGGACAACAGTAGGGACAGTAGTGGACAATGGTCTACTAGAACATGGTGCATTCCAGGTTACTTGTAACAGTGTAGGGTGCAGGTGGCCAACCGTAACCAGAACCATAGTCAATCATAAGCATGCATGGAACGGGAAATCTTCAACGGAAAAGGAAAGCAATTCTTCTCGAAGTTCTTGTGCTTAAAAGAAAATGATTTATCTTTACAAGAAGACTTGTCATAAAAAGAAATAGTATTTATGTGGAACAAGTAAGTCTTGTACGTATGGGATTTCCTTGTTGGTCTAAGCTTCCTGAAACTAGTATAAATAGAACCTTGTAACTAAGTTATTTGTGTGGAGCAAAAAGAACACCTGTAACATCAAAGAGTGGGTGGATCCGGGGGGGTGTGAAGGGGAGGGGACCCCTTAGAATATCCAAAGAGGGATTCGGGGAATATTTGGGGATCTAGAGGAGAGATCCGTGGGTGATATTCAGAGGAGATCTATGAGGATATTCTTGGAGGGGGTGTACTTAGAGGAGGACCCTGTGAGCGTTATGAGCTGAGAGCCATGATGTAAAACTCGGTTGTGACTTGTGAGCTTAGGGGCTTGGTAAGGCTTGGTAGTTTGGGGTTTGGGTTGTGAGAGAGAAAATCATGGAGTATATGATTGTAACAATTTATCATATAGTGGAACTTTTTCTGTCATTCTGACAGCCCGTGGTTTTTTTTATCTCTAATTTAGGATTTTCTACGTATATCTTATGTTGTGTGATTGTTTATATTCTCTCATCTTATTTTTCTGCTATAGACGTTAATTTCTATGAGTTATGAGCGAATATTAGGTATGTTGCTTCCGCGTTCATCGGTTCAAATTCCCAACATTCTATTTGGTGGACCAATTTTTATCTTTATTTTTAAATCCGACACCAATTGAGACCGGTGTTTAGGAATTTTCTGTACGTATTTTCTATATTTACGTTTTACAGGAGGTACAAATTTATAGCTCATTCAAGCAGCTATTCTAGACTATAAACTAATTAAGGCTGTGATTGAGGTTGACCCCAATCAGTGGAGTCTAATAAACTAATTAAGGCTGTGAGGCTGTGATTGAGGTTGACCCCAATCAGTGGAGTCTAATAAACTAATTAAGGCTGTGATTGAGGTTGACCCCAATCAGTGGAGTCTAATAATAAGGTAAATGTAATTCCCTAATATCACTATATTTGATTCTTGACTGGCAACTCAAGTTAACGCTCCCCTTCAATTTAATGCCCAACTTGTCAAAACTCTCGTTAGTGCCCAACTTGTCAAAACTCTCGTTGAAATTCTCTTGTGCACGAAATTCTCGTCGAACAAATCTTATAATTCCACAAAGCTAACGTGGTATCACTATCCTAAGAGAATTATAGCAAAACGCTATAAACAAAGATAAGATATTTGATTCTGATGTTTTGTTTTCTCCGGACAATATATTATGTATGATTAAGATAGCCACCAAAAACTGATGAGCATGATGAAGCTTTTGTCATTGTTATTAGGGTTAATATTAAAAACATCCCCTCACATTTGAACTATTATTGGATGTATAGTTATAAATGCTTTTATTTTAAAAACCTCTCCTATAAACTAACACCGTTAGCATTCTGTCTATGTTGACCGAGTTTGATTATTAAAAAGTCTCAAATGTCCATATTTAAGCTTCAATCGCGTATGAATTGACCACTATACCCTTATACTTTTATTAAATAAATTAATAAAATGATACAAAAGGTGGGAATGTTAACTTGCAGAGGAGAAGTTATTTTGTGAACAATTTCATCTCTATAAATAACAAACTTACAAATCAATCAAAAGCATTGAAAATGAGTATTTGCTTGGATTTATAAAAAAAAAACAAATAAATACATAAATAAAATACATATTCTGGTTCATTTGTAATTTTGTTATTTTTAGGGATAAAATTGTCCACAAAATAACTTCTCATTTGCAAGTTAACATTCCTACATTTTGTATCATTTTATTAATTTATTTGGTAAAAGTATGAGGGCATAATGGTCAATTCATACAATTGAAGCTTAAATAGAGACGTTTTAGACTTTTTAATTGTCAAACTCAATCAAAACAAACTGAATGCTAACAGTGTTAGTCCATAGGGAAGGTTTCTAAAATAAAAGTATTTGTAACTATACATCCAATAATAGTTCAAAAGTGAGGGGAGGTTTTTAATGTTAACCCTTGTTATTATTCCAGAAAAGTATCTTGAAGAAAAGTCTTGTTATATTTTGGATAAATATCACACCACTTAATTGTTTCCATATTGATTAATTCCTCTTTTACAAAGCTTATTGAACATGAACAAACAAGGTAGGACCATTAATAGGTGTGGATGCAAATTGAATCAGTTTGGTTTTGGCCAAAATCGTTTATGACTCATATGTATTCGGTTTTGCAAAATTAACATGACTCGAACCTGTATTTTTTTTTTTTTTTTTTTTTCCCATATTCACTATTTGGTTTATTACGGTTTTGGGCCTAATGAATATTTTTACTTATTTGAATTGAACGAGCCATTTGGACAATAAAGCCTATTGGTAGGATTTAAGCCGCTGACCTGTGAGTCATTTTCCTAGGCCCCAAGCTAGGGATATCAAAATTACCCATTGGTCCGGGGGCCCGTGGGGACCCGAACTGTTAGGGGCAGGTTTAACCGTACCATTTAAATTGTGGTATGGGGCCAGTATTTTTTTAATACCCGATTTAATTTCAGTACGGTTACGGGATTTCAAGTCCCCGCCCCGCCCCGCCCCGCCCCGTCCCCGACCCGTACCCCGTTATCAATATATATATATATATATATATATATGAAAGTATACAAACGAAGTTAAATTGCTTAAAGCATACCTAGGGGGGGGGGTGAATAGGTTTTTACACCTTTTTCAAACCCTTGAACACACATTCGTTTGTCTCTCAAGGTAGCCTTACACACAACACAATAAGCCAAGGAAGACATACATAGACAATACGATAATACAATCATAAGAGCAACGTCTAAGTATATCAACAAGTTATGTGAGGTAAAAGGACAAATAAACACAACAACAAAGTAAGCTTGTATTTCAATAAGTGTTCAATGAATTACAAGAGTGATCAAAATGTCACTATACAAAAATTACAATATATAAAAGAATCAAAGATACAAAATTGATCTAAGGAATGAATTCACTAATCACACTATACAATGTCTTGTTTCACAATACATCACATGTGAATATTATGAATCAAGACAATAAAATATACAATTAAAATATAAGAGAAAGAGATAGGAAGAATTAACACAAGAGATTTTTTAACGTGGTAAAACCTCTAAGGAGGAAACATCCACGGGTTGAACTACAACCATTGGGTACTATATTATTGGAAAGTAAACATAGAACATTCACAAAGTGACCAATCTTTAGCTCACCCAACCTAGTGAAGTCTAAGCCTACCCAACCCTATTGGAAAGTGTGAAATCCCTCAATGATGCGAAACCACCATATATTGGACACCACACACAACCAATATCGATGGTAGATTAGAAATTCCTCAAGAGTGCATACACCTCCCGTATACCCCGCTCTATCGGAGTCTATGTCTAACCATACGCCTAGGCCTACCAATACAATAGCCAACTCCCTATCCAAGGCACTCTTGCCTCTAGGGAGCCTCCCATGCATGACTATCCGAGTCCTCCCGACTCTAGCCATGACTCCTTGCTTACCTATCCGAGTCATCCCGACTCTAGGCAAGACTTCTTACTTGGCTATCCGAGTCACCCCGACTCTAACCATGACTTCATGCCTTTTACAAGGACTTCCTAGTGCGATCATGTGAATGCAAATGATGCAAACAATCAATACAACATAGAACATGTGATCAATACATTCTATGGCACAAATAGACCTAAACATGTGATATCACAACTAATCAAGTCTAGATGCAAAAATACATGAACAGAAACCTAAGCATGTGAAACACCTAGCACATACACTCAAAGTCTCATTCACATATATAACACTTGAATCATAAAATGTTCATAATGTACAAATTCAAGATGCTATCAATACACAATTAAATGCTAGATATATGAGATTAAAATCAATCAATATACTAGTAAAAAATATAGAGCAAGGTTTTGAGATTTACATGAATCAAAACCTATATTCTCTAAATCACAAACAAATACACAAATCCTAGATTTTATCAATCAAAGGATCAAATCAAATCTCAAGGTCATTTATCACAAAATTAATTCAATTAAGTTCCAAACAACCTAAGATGCCATTCTAATCACAATACAACTCACAAACATATGTAAAACCTAGAATCATAGAATCTAGTCAACATTAGTCCACAAATTGAGTTTCAATTAGAATGATAATCAAGCTATCTTTCCAAATAGCTTTTACCAAACATAAACATAGATATAGAAGAAGAAACCCCAAGCAAATGGAAGGTCAAAAAACAAGAAATCCCAAAGTTGAGACCATTACCTCGGATTTTGCAGCTGGTTCAGAAATCAGTGTTCAACCACTAGAAATCAAGATCAAACAGACACCAAACCACTTGGAGATGTTAGAGGACTCAAATACGAACACTCTCCAACTTGAATCACTCAAATCCGACTCCGGATGAGGAAGATATGGTGTTTTGAAAATCTGAAAATGCTAGACAGAGAGCTTACGGGAAAACTGAAATGTTTCTTCTTGGATTTCAAAATGGAGAGAGAGAGGGAAGAAATAGGAGGAGAGAGAGAGGCCAAGGGAGCCAATCATGTGGTGCCACATCACCCCCTGGCCATGGGGGGCGCGTGGCCCACACGGGAGCAGAGAGTGCTCCAGGCCGTGCATCAACGGCCAGCCTATGTGGCCCACGGCCTGGGCTGTCCTCTCGCGCGCTCCCTCGGTTCTTCGGCCCGTATCTTGGGCGTCCGAACTCCGATTTCGAATCCATTTCCGGATTACGAACCATGACTCTCTCACGCACGACGAAGACTATACAACTTTGAAAAACGGTTGAGAAATCATCTCGGAAATCATCGATGAAGTCAACTCAACAAAAGAGAACGAAAAGTAGCATAGTCAACTTGTTTGGACTCGAAACCTTATGAATGAGTAACCGAAACGACTGGAACTCAATAAGGCATTAAATAAGAACATGTTCAAGTCCTAAACACAAAATACGGAAACATACAAACACAAAGACACACACATATGCTAGTTTCCGGACATAGTCCTAGAAAATGCAAAACACAAAGTTTATTAACTTAATATGAATGCATGAGCATATTTTGCCAAGTGTGTGAAAGTGATATGTAAATGAAATTAAATCATGAAGGAACACACAAGTATGATATGTGTGAGTGTGTGCCTAGCCTTGTAAGAGATAAGAGGTCCTTGAATACCTTTGTCGACCAATAATGCCCGAATCTCTTAAAAGCCGGCTTCTTGAATGAGTTGTGGTTGAGACGTCCTTCGTCTTCGAAATTCTTCAATTACTAACCACTAAACATTACAAGTTAAACACGTTTTGATATGGAATTAATGCCAACACTAATTATCAACCTTACAATATATATATATATATTTGAAGCATGTTATTAGTATTGGAATTAACTCTTAAAAATAAAATTAGTACCATGACTACTGTCTTCAGAAAACATAATTTTCCTTCATTTTTCCCTCCGACTAACATAATTTTCCCTCTAATTTTTTCCCATTTTCCCCTCCATTGAAACACTACTCCATTCCAGATCATTATATATAATATACCCCACACTATTATTTTCATATTATTCAATAACATTTATATGATCTTTATCAAAAAGTCATTAACAAAAATACATTAATGGGATGGGGATGGTATAAGGTAACAAACGGATCCCCTAATGGGGAATTATCGTACCCGCACCGTTTCTTTTAAGGCGGGTATTCATAGGGGATGGTATTTCTCATACTAATTGGTATTGGGGATGGTATTGGAAAACCCTACCCAACCCGTACCATTGACATCCCTGCTTTTAAAAGGCATAACGCGGTACATCTTGTCAAAGTGTACCGCGTTACGTATTGCGAAATTATAGTTAACACTTCCTTTTTACCTTTTTGCCCCTCCTTTTTGCCCTTCCTATAAAAGCACATTTTTCCTATTTTCTCACCAGCTACTTCGATCCAGATCCAAGAATCACCATCCATTTACGTTCATATCCATTTTCTTCACAAATTCATCCATGAAACCACTACATCCATCACCTCTTCACCATAGATCACCATAAATCCATCATCTCCACTACAAAACCTCCCCCTTTACACCATACCCACCATCAATCATCACCTTGGAGCAGCAAAGGAAGCTCGGAAAAGACCAAGTCATTTGAGCCAAGCAACTACAAAGAGGAAGTTCTTCACTTAATTAACTTCATTTCTTGTAACTTTATCTCTTGAACTTTTGTATTTTCTATGGTTTGCCTTTATTTATTATCTCAAAAGACTTTGATGTGTAATATGAACTAAATACTTTTATGCTAGAGTTATGATGAAACCAAACCCTTAATCTTTCATAATGATTTGCTTAATTTCTCTAAAAATGCTTGTGTTGTAATATGGATATTTTGTTAACTTAATGCTTTTGCTTGATTGGCCATCTTGTAATTGATTTATTGGTTGTGTGAATGAACCGAGAGGTGACACGCAAAACGTGCTCGTCATAATATCCACTATATATGTTCAGTAAGGTAGAGATATGTGAGGCTGGCATATATGGATCGTGTGTGTGTCCCAACGTGCTTAATAAACCCATATATATTCGGTATGTATGGGTGTGATTTCTATTACTCAAAAGAGATTAGAAGTTAGTTAAGGGGACACGAACCTATAACGTATACTTGCGTAATTGGGAGATTAGGCAGATTGAATACTTAATTAGAAGGGTGAGGTAGATTCTAAATTCTAGCATTCTTTTGTCGTATTATCACTACCGTTCTTGTGTGTGATTTATTTTATTTTGTTGATTACATTGCTTAGACTTTAGCTTTAGATTAAATTAGTCATAAGTTGGGAAATCATTAATTCGAATTGTTTAAATAGTACGCATGCCAACGAATGCCAGTAATCATATAATCCCTTAGTCTCTGTGGGACGATTCCCTACTCTATCATTGCACTACATTTCAACATAGTACTATTGCAAGCGTGACGATTTATAGCGATTAACCTAACGAACCTCTGTTAAGCATGAGTGACCGTTGAACACACAAGGAGAATAGGGCGATGGTCTAAAGAGTTAAACCCCAAGTGATCCACCCGGACTTCCAAGAACCTATCCCTCCACTGGTCATCAGCTAGAAATCTATCCAATCTTTCCTGGATATTCGAATTACCATCCCTCTTGTTGTTCCACGTGAGACAAGGGACAAGAACCCCAAATCAACAAGGTCGCAGTCCTCAACTGCTTGACGAAATTGAAGCATACTAGTGAAGGATTTATCTGACCCCACCCCCCCCCCACACACACACACACACACACCCACCTTCTCATTCTAGGCTAACAGTTTGTTGAAATTGTCACCGCACAACCAAGGGAGATTATCAATCTTTTTGAGGAGACGAAAAAGAGTCCACGAATTTTTCCTCTTGCTAGGACTTGGTTCACCATAGAACCCAAAAAAACCCCAAATGAAACCATCCTCTAACTTGACCCGAGCATCAATGTGACCAGAAGAAAGGGACATAATTGTAACCTCTACACTATCCTTCCACAACAACATAAGACCACCACTTCTTCCGACACAATCCACATGAAAACCACCTGAAAAACCTAAAATCACACTAACATTGTTTGCCCTGCTCCCCTGAGTTTTTGTTTCGGAGAGAAAGATAATATCCGGGGAATGTTTCTTTAGCAGCCTTCGCAAGGCTGCGAACGCACGGGGATTTCCCAGACCCCGTACGTTCCAACTAAGTCATATTATTGTTCTCGGCAGGCCTGGGACTCAAGCTCCGCTGATCCTAAAACTTCTGCAACATGGCTCATAAGTCTGCCCTTTTTTGGGTGTTTGATATCTATAGGGTCTTCGAAACTAACCTTCCTCTTGAACACGTGAGTGCCCACACCTGACTAAGATGAAACCATCTGGTGGGGAGAAGATTGAGGGGAAATGAGAATTGGCACTTCTTGGATGGGAGCTTTACCTTTAACAGCTACCCTTTTTTTTTCCATTGGACTGAGGAGAGTTATGGCTTTTGGTGGCTTTTTTGGAGGACTTACTAACTGCCAACAACCGCTAAAGTGGACTCGAAATCTTCCCCAAAGGCAGTTTGAAGTTGCTCCTCCTTAGCTGATCTCTTCCATTTCCTTGTAACTTTTTTCTTTGGAGTCACCTGCATCTCAGACTATGCCGGATGTTCTGATTTTTGTTCTTAGTTTATCTAGGCCGGTTTCAAGGGCTGACCCACCCCATTTGGTGCAATTATCATATCATTGGGTGATTCTCGAGATTCAGTATTAGGCCCATTGAGGATTTCCCCAAGTTGTGACCTTTTAGTACATAATTCAAGTCCAACACTAGGCCCATATATGCTCATCTTGTCTGAATGCAGGGGGCCCAACCCATTAGCTATTTTTAGGGTTTCTGGAAGTTGCGCCGTCATCATCTTCTTCGTCCCCATCACCATATTCGCTGACTCCCCATCTTAAGAAGCTAAGGATCCAATCTTCTAGAAAGACCCATCTCCTAGTGTGTCCCAGATGACCTATCTAGAGATCTATCTCTATCCGAGGAGTTCCCACTCCCTGGTTGATAAGGCTTTGACTTAGATTTATCTAGCATTGGAGCTTTTAACCAAGCACCGAACTTAGTAGGCGTTCCATCCAAGGCTCCCTTTCTAGCTTCTTCATCTAGGCATTTGATTGTACTTGTTATAGGTAAAAATCGTCGTAAAGGACACGTCATCACCATAAGAAGCCACGTAAGCAGGAGTCAAGAGAAGTCAACTCGAAAGGGCAGAACCCCCCCCTGAAGTAACGTCTCGGGAAAGATTAAGGTAACCCGAGTATAAATGAAGAGAACCGGCTCGGGCAGCAAAGCCTGCTCGGGCATACTCAGGATTCAATAAAAAAGATAGTCACCAGCATTCGCATTCCAAACGCGTGGGCAGAATCAATAACCAGCATCCTCACAATAAACAACAGTATGGCTACCTAGAATTCAACAAGGAAACAAATAGGTTTCCCGTAAATAAAGGAGAAGGAATCAGTCTCAAACTCGGACTCAACAAATCAGGAAATATGTTGCACTCAAGAAGGAAATAGAATCCGTCTAGGATTGGGGAATCGCCTAAGACTTGGGCACCACAACACCAAACCCTAGCGGCACCCACAAACCCTAGTAACATTATGTATAAATACCCCTGTAACACACAAAATAAGGGGTACGTGAGAATTAGCAAGAGAGGTCTGAGCGCAGTATTTTGTAATAGTTTTTCATAGTGGATTTTACTTTGTTGCTAGGGCAACAACCCGTGGATGTTTCTCCGGTCATCGGAGTTTTATCACGTATCTTCGTTTGTTATACTTTTCATCCTTAATATCTTCAACCATTCCCATTCATAAACTGAAATAAATCAAAATCGAATCGTTGACTAGGTGACCACGAAAAATCACCGTCAACAATTGGCGCTAGAAGGAGGGGGGAACCAGAAGACTTGTGAAACAATGGCTGGCGAAGGAGATGGTAGCGATTCCAAATACAGTCAAGGTCTGCCAAATAACTAGCTGGAGGATGACACCACCCTCAATGCTGCGGATGCAACCACAACAACGGCAGACCAATCAGCTGCCCTGGCTGGTATCCAACGTTTCCCTACAACTAATGAAGACATTGTACAACGATTCCGTGTTTCTTTGCAGCAACTTATATCAGACGCAACAAGGTAAGGGATTGACCTTTCCACTACAGACGGTCTGATGTCGCCTCACAATTTGTCCGCCCCAAATCAGCAAGCAACAAGATTGCGTTCCACGGTGGTGATACCAATGCCTGATGCACCCCTAAAAACAAGACGAGATCCTATAGACAGGCCAGAGATTTTGTCTGAAAGGCTAGCTAGGGGTAGTAAAGAGCATAGAGAGGAGAATGATTCTGACAGAGGGTATGACCAGGATCGGATGGCCAAGGGTCGAGACCGTCCCAGGAGGCGAACTCACCGGAGAGATTGGTCATCGTCCTCGGAGGAAAGTGATCAGAATCATCATCGCAAGCGCCAAAGGGGCACGGTTCGACTGCATGGCCTAAACCGAGAACACAGAGAAGTGAATCCGGAGGAAAGGGGCCAAAAGCTGACCATAAGTCAGAATTTCAATGCAATGGGGGAACCGGAAGGAGACAGGGACATACTCATACAGAGTTTGACTTGGGAGCTTCAGAATAATCGTCGACAAATGGATGCTTTAGTCAGGCGGTATGGGCGTAATGAGTTGTCAGACGATAAATCCGGAAGCCCTTTCACCAATGGAGTCTTGAGGATGCCTTTCCTGGAGAGATTCAGGATGCCACCCGTAGAGCTGTTCAAGAAAGATACCGATCCAAAAGAACACGTCCGGAGGTATAGGAGCGCTATGGCACAATACGTCCACAATGACGCACTGCTATGTTTGAACTTTCCACAAACTTTGGGGGATCTGGGTTCTCGATGGTTCGGTAGATTGCCAGCGGTGAGCATAAGCAGTTTCAGCAAACTAAGCAAAGCTTTCTCAAGGCAGTTCCTCGGGAATGTACACAGGAAGAAATCAGTGGCTCACTTGTCCCAGCTCAAATAGGGAAAAGATGAGTCATTGAAAAAATACTTGGGAAGGTTCAGTCAGGAAGTGTCGGAAATAGGGGAGTGCGAACGATGAAGCTATCATTGCAGCTTTCATCAATAACCTTCAGAACGGCCAGCTATCCTTCGATTTAAGAAGAGCTTGCTTAACCAGTTATGCAGACATGATGGACATGGCTAGGGGTTATACCTTAGCCGAGGAGGAAGAAATTACGACGGGAGGTTACTTTGTACATGGAGGTCGTCCAGAGGGAGCCAAAACAAAAGACCAAGCTAGAGCACCAGACAAAGGTGACAAGCTAAAGAATAAAGCACGAGATGGACGGGATAGCCGCCGGCCTTATGATCCAAAAACCAATCAACCGCGCTAAAAATTCCAGGGTAGATATACGAATTACACCCCGTTGAAGAAAGACCAAGAGGAGGTATTAGCTATCTTGGAAGAAAAGAATATGTCCAAAGAGCCACCTAAGCAGTCAACTTATGCTCCAAGGGACACCACCAAGTATTACAGATTCCATAAAGAGAACGAACACGAAACATCCAAGTGCTTCTAGCTAAGGGATCACATCGAGACCCTCATCCGAGAAGGGCACTTAAAGGACATCATCCTGAAAAAAGTTGAGAAGGTAGATGGACAGAAAGATAGCCGACAGGGTGGACGGGAAAGGAAGCTGAGTCCCAAGAGAGTCGGAGATGAATGAGCAATCAACACCATCTTTGGTGGGCTAGCAACAGGCAAAAGTAACAGGGAGAGAACTCAGGAAATTCGGGAAGCCATGGAAGCCCGAAGAGACCTCGACGTCAACTCCATTGAACCCGATCCAAAAAGGATCAAGGAAGGCTGGGATCCAATCATCTTCACAGAGGTTGATTCTCATAGAGTAGATGTAAAGCCAAATGATGCGTTGGTCATCAGTGCTCGAATTGGGCATAGGGAGGTTCATCGGATCTTGATTGATAATGGAAACTCAGCGGATATCTTAAGTGCAGAGGTGTACGATCAGTTAAGACTAGATAGAAAAGACTTACAGGCCTTTCATACCCCACTCAGAGGGTTTGGCGGGGCAGAGGTAAGGTCACTCGACACAGTAAAATTACCAGTGAAGATCGGGAAGGCCCCTTGTCAGAAGACAGTGTTACTCGATTTTGTGGTAGTAGATACAGAGAATTGGCCATACAATGCCTTGCTTGGCAGACCATTCCTGAATAAAACAAAGGCAGTAACAGCAACATATGCCCTCATGATGAAATTCCCAACTGAGTATGGGGTAGGCATGGTCAAGGGATCATAAGAGATGGCGCGAAGGGCGAATCTGCTAGTTTACAAGGATAGGGAAGTACATCAATTATACACCATATCAGCCGAGCAAACCAATGAACCTGAGGAGCAAGCAGAAGCACCGAAGGAATTTGAACTAGACCCCAGAGAAGAGCCTAAAACCAAAAAAGATGAGCCGACCGAAGAAGTGATATTAGACCTGGATGAGCCGAGTAAGACAGTGAAGATAGGAGCAAGCCTATGCGGGGACATCAAAGCCAAACTCATCACATTGCTGAGGGAATACCAGGATGTTTTCGCTTGGAGTCATAAAGATATGCTCGGGATAGACACAAAGGTGATATCATCGACTCGGGGTTCCGCCCAGTGGTACAAAAAAGAAGATTGTTCAATCCAGAGAGAAGCATCGCAATCAAGAAAGAGGTGGAGAAGTTGCTTTCTGCAGGGTCAATAAGGGAAGTCAAATACCCGGAGTGGGTGGCCAATGTGGTGTTGGTCAAGAAAAAGAACAATCAATGGAGGATGTGTGTGGATTTCACAGATTTAAACAAAGCTTATCCGAAAGACAGCTTCCCACTGCCAAGGATCGACCAGTTGGTAGATGCGACAGCAGGACATGAACTGCTGAGTTTCATGGACGCTTACTCGGGATACAATCAGATCCGGATGAACAAGGCTGATGAAGAAAAAACAGCTTTCACCACGGATCAGGGATTGTATTGCTACAAGGTGATGCCATTCGAATTAAAGAATGCTGGGGCGATGTACCAGAGGTTGGTGAACAGGATATTCGCTCGGCAGATTGGGAGAAACATGGAGGTCTATGTGGACGACATGTTGACCAAAAGCACCACAGTGGAAAGACATTCAGAAGATTTGAAGGAAACCTTTGATGTCCTAAGAAGGTACAAGATGAAGCTCAACCCAAGTAAATGTGTGTTCAGAGTACCGTCAGGGAGGTTTTTAGGGTTTCAGGTGCACCAAAGAGGAATTGAGGTAAATCCCGAGAAGATTAAAGCTTTAGAAGAAATGGCTTCACCAAAGACATTGAAGGATGTGCAGAGGCTGACGGGATGTCTTGCATCACTCCACCGGTTCGTAGCCAAACCAACAGACAAGTGCGCCCCATTCTTCAGAGCAATAAAAAAGGGAAAAGGGCTCGAATGGTCAGAAGTTGAAAGAGTATTTAGGAAAAGCACCCATTCTTTCAAAACCGGTGGTCGGGGAGACACTGTACCTATATCTCTCGATTACAGAAGTGGCGACAAGTTCGGTATTGATTCGGTTAGAGGAGGGAGTACAAAGACCAGTGTATTACACAAGCAAGGCGTTGCTACCGGCCGAAACCAGGTATTCGCCAGCTGAGAAAATAGCGCTGGCCTTGATCACAGCAGCCAGGAAGTTGATGCTATATTTTCAAGCGCATACAATAGAGGTATACACGGACTGCCCGTTGAAACTCATCCTCCAAAAACCGGAGCTGTCAGGAAGATTGACCAAGTGGGTAGTGGAACTCAGCGGATTCGACATTAGGTACACGCCAAAAGCAGCAATCAAAGGGCAGACAGTGTCAGATTTTATAGCAGAATTCACCGAGCCGGATGCCGAGGTGAGGAGGATAATGGAAGATGAACAGGCGAGTGAATTTCAATGGAAGTTGCACGTAGACGGGTCATCAAACACACATGGCAACGGGGCAGGAATAGTCATAACAACCCCGGAAGGAGACGCTGTGGAGTGTGCCATGAGGTTCGATTTCAAAGCAACCAACAATCAAGCAGAGTATGAAGCTTTGTTGGCCGGCTTGAGGGTTTATATAGCATTGGGAGCAGATGAGTTGGAAATTTATAGCGATTCACAAGTTGTGGTTAACCAGGTACTGGACGAATACCAGGCAAGGGAAGAGCACATGATAGCTTACTTGGACATCACAAAGAGGTTGCTCAGAAAGTTTAAAATGTACAAAATCTTTCAGATTCCTCGGGAAGAGAACGAAAAAGCAGATGCCTTGTCGAAATTAGCTTCAGCCACCATGAGTACTAGGTCCAAAGCAATTCCGGTGGCGCACCCGACTAAACCAAGTACAGTAAAACCCGAGGAAGTCATGATAACAGAGATCCGACCAAGCCTAGGTGACTGGACAGCCTAACTCAGAAAGTACTTGGAGGAAAATATATTACTGGAAGATGCTGTGGAAGCTAAACGCATCAAATATAGGTCAACTCGGTACACAATTCTAATGAGAGAATTATATAGGAGAGGGTTCTCAAAAGTACTACAAAGGTGTGTTACCGGCGAAAAAACCAGAAAAATCTTAAAAGATGTTCACGGTGGAGTATGCAGGAACCATACTGGAGGTAAGAGCCTAGCACATAAGGTACTTAGACAAGGATTCTACTGGCCAACCCTGTTCACAGAGGCGCAGCGATTCGCGGAGAGTTGCGAAACATGCCAAAGAATAGCAAACGACATTCGGCGACCCCCAGAATTACTCAGAAGCTTAACCTCACCTTGGCCTTTTGCCATGTGGGGGCTCGATCTAATAGGACCAATGCCCACAGGAACAAAGGGAGGTGCAAAGCACGCTATTGCAGCAGTGGACTACTTTACCAAATGGGCAGAAGCAGAGGCACTCATGCACATCACCGAGGTAAACACCACCAGCTTTGTCAGAAAAAACATAATATATAGGTTCAGGATCCCGAGCATCATCATAACAGACAATGGAACCCAATTCGACAGCAACAAGTTTAGAGAAATATGCAAAGAGTATAAAATTGCAAACTACTATGCATCACCTGCTCACCCTCAAACCAATGTGGCCAGACCGAAGCTGTGAACAAAGTGATCAAACACACACTAAAAGCAAAATTGGAGGCAAAGAAAGGCAGCTGGGCAGATAAACTACCCGAGGTGCTATGGGCATACTGAATAACCGTAAGGTCATCCACAGGGGAGACTCCTTTTGCACTGGCATTTGGAACAGAGGCTGTTATCCCAGCAGAAATAACTTTTACATCCCCTAGGGTTCAGCTATACAGCCCCGAGCACAATGTAAACATGCTGCAGCAGAACCTAGACAAGCTTGAGGAAGTCAGAGACGCAGCGCAAGTAAGAAATGCCGCGTACCAGCAAAGGGTTGCAAGGTACTATAATTCCCATGTTCGGGAGCGTAGATTCCAGCTTGGAGATTTAGTGCTAAGAAGAGTATCCCCGAACACCAAAGATAAATCAGCAGGATCCCTTGCCGACAAATGGGAGGGGCCGTACATTATCAGAGGAATCGCGGGGCACGGGGCCTATATGATAGCCCGACCAGAGGATAGCCTGGTACCTCGACCATTCAACGCGCAATATCTCAAGATCTTCTACCCTTAAGGAAATCATCCCTAATTTTATGTTAATTTATTCCGCTTTAGTTTAGTTTTAGATTCACATTTGATTGTTTCAGATTTATTCGTTGATTTCATAACTATGTTGATCATCTAATAAAGTTCAGTTACTAATAAAAAGTTAATTCAGTGGAGTCGGTAAGTTCCATGATCAAAGAGCAAACACTTCCAACAGTGGCCACTCAAAAGCCGACTAAATAAGCTCCAAGAAAGAATAAAATTTGGGCGTTATGAAGCCGCGAGAGAGCGAACGAGTAGTGCTCGAAAGGGCGAAAAAGCTAAAGTAGCGTGCCCGCCTAGTTAAGATGATGCCAATGCATCCCTTAAGCAAAAAGGCAAAACCGAGGCACCAGGGTAACTGGAAAACTGCTCGAAGCGTCGCTAGAAAGGCTAGTGAGATGCGCAGCCGTGTTGGCTGGTACATATTACCACAATCATTCGACGAAACCTTGCATAGACAAAACCGGGAGACGTCCTAGGTGACTTGTGCAAGGACCTTAACGTATGGTCGTGGTGAGCCTCGGCGTAACGTTGAGGTAAAAACAACCTTAATAAAAGGCTGAAAAACAAATGCCAGTTAAATAAGATACTCGGCTGAATTAATTAGATGCCAGTTAAATAAGATACTCGGCCAAAATAATTAAGCGCCAGTTAAATAAGATACTCGGCTAAACTAATTAAATGCCAGTTAAATAAGATACTCGGCTAAATTGATTAATTACCAGTTAAATAAGATACTCGGTTAATTAATTAACTATCGGTTAATGAAATACTCGGCCAAAGTAAAGCTAGGGATTTCTAAAAATCCATAAGCTTAAAGACATCCGAGTACAGGTTGTCAAATAAATTATACTTAACACAGATTTAGTTTTTATATGTTTATCATGCAGGGAAGTTAGAAACAGCGGAACAACGTAAGAATAAAGATTCATTTATATATATATATATATAAGTGAAGGTGAATACAAAGATCATTACAAAAAATGATTAAGTAACAAAAGATCAAGAAGACGGCGCTGGGGGTTGTGAGCTGCTCCCGCCGACGCTCGGGTCAGGTTCCATTACATATTCGCTCAAGAGGCTATCGTCAAAGAGCCATACTATCACATCTTCTTCTTCGTCATCCATCCAAGCACTATAGTCAGTCCCAGGGACGGGCCCCAAGTCAGGGTTCTCACCATCAATCCCTGCTTTCTCACAAGCATGAAAAGTGGAGAAGGAATCGGTAGTGGGAACCTCTAGGTGCATGGGATGTGGCGTTTTACCTTTACTTCGACAATATGCCCGCCACTCTTTCATCTGGATCCGAAGAGACTCCAGAGACGTATCCATATGCTTTTTTATAGAAAGGCTCCAGTTGGCCCTGGCCCGGTCAGTCGCCCTATTCTTCATCTTGAAGAACTCTCCAGCCGAGACCTTCCCCCGCTGGAATTCCCGAAGAAGCAAAGTATCATAGGCCGGAGATCTCTTGAAACGATCAACACCCTATATCTCCAGTTCCAGCCTAGCTTCCTTCGATAGGGATTTAACTGTAAAAGCCTGACGCTCCAAGTCTTCGATTCGACGTTCATAAGATGACTTGGCGTCTTCAGCGTTCTGCTCGGCCTGGAGCAAAGCGTCCTGAGTGGATGACAACTGATCTTGCAAAGTTTGGGCCTCCTTAGCAGCGAAAGATGCCTTTTGTTCAGCTTCCGTTTGGCGTGCCAAGCATTGGTCCAGGAGCACCTGACTTGACCTGGCTCCTTCCTAACAAGCCAACTCAACCCGAGCGCGACGATCTTCACTCTCCTTTAGTTGGGCTTCTAGCCGCTTTATTTTCTCTTCTTGGGCTTCATTGGTTCGGAAAGCCTCGGACATCTCGGCCACCATCTGCAACAAGTCAAGTAAATAACAAAGTGAAGCAACAGTAGCAAAAGAAAATACAAAATTATACATAGTTGAAGCGTTACTCACATAGGAGGCACTGCTGAAGAAGCTGCAGAGTCGGTCGGACGGAGCGCCAACCCTAAAGCAACTCCAATGATCCTCCCCAATGTAAGCATGGCCTAAGGACATGGCCCGAGGACATGGCTTTCAACATAGACTGGGGGTTAGGATCGCCAGTTTGACTCGGGAACCTTGAACCTACGGCACCAGCATCAGGCACAGCGGTAAATGTTTAGGCTTGGGAGGAAGAGCCTGCAAGAGGTCCAACCCAAGACTCAATACGATCTCCTGGGGGGGTTGAAAAAAGCCTCATTCCGACACTGACGCCAGTTTCCTCGTCTCCTGAAGAGGAGTCAACATATGCGACTACTCGAGGAATCTTCGAGGCAGGGCGCCCAGGAGAAAATAAAGCTTTACTTTTTTCGGATTGCCTCCTGCGAGTGTCAAGGTCAGCAGCAGGATCTTCCACTTCAACATCGACCCCAAGCTCAGGTGATAAGGGGGCAGAAGTAGACACGGAGGCTGGTATAGAAACCGGAACCACAGTAGGTGCAGCACCAAAGAGTTCCCCGACCCCGTCAGTGCATTGAGATACAGCAGCCGCCTTATCAAAAGTAGGACCCCTCAGATTACTCTGATTATTAGACGAGTAGCCCTGTTCATTCCCAGACCGCCTCCCACGGGTATTCAAGTCAGCAGTAGGATCTTCAGAACCCGAGTCAGGATGTCCCAACTCAGCACCACCACCCGTCGACGAAGGGACAGGGATTGATTCGGAAGGGGCCGGCATCTCGGGGGCCACCGCATTTTGGCTCATTCACAACAGAGCGAGGCGAGGGAGTCCCATGGGAAAGAGATACTGGCTCGAAAGGCTCCCCGACCTTCTCCTTACCCTTGAGCCTTGAGCGGGCAATGCCGTCTGTTTGTGTGGCTGCCTCGTCTGCAAGAGGTTCGCCCGGATTTTGCATGTCCCCCGCTAGGATAGCCTCATCACCAGCACTGCGAGTCTCCTAAGGTGTGTATTCGGGAACGCCCTCATTATGTTCCTCCTCAGGGGTATCCTCTGGAGAACTCTTGCTAGAATCATCTTCTAGAGGCGCAATCCTAGCCATTTCTTGGCGTAAAGCCTCTATCCGACTGGCTTCGACCACAGATTTCATCCGGCGCACCTGAACGTCACAAACGATATCTACATCATACACTGGAAAAGAGGGAACTTGTGATTATTAAGCCGACCAAACAAAAAATTAGTTAGGTAAAAATAACAGGAAAAAGAAACAAGAAAAACTCACGGCGTCGCCGATGGGCAAAAATTTGAGGGACAAGGCGAGCCTTTATTATTTTGCTTTCACTGTAGAGGTACGGCTTGCCTCTTTTTTCCAAAGGCCGCACCGTAGCCCGGGCCAGAGCCACTAGCTCATTATCGGTATAAGTTGGAGTCGCTCGGTTCCAGCGCTTAGGCGAGCAAAAATATCGAGGGACCTTGTATGTCACTCGGGTCTCATCAAGGTCAAAAGAAACCGATTGGCCCCAATGACCACCAACGAAGAACCAGCTGTTCTTCCAAAATTTGGTAAAAGAAGGGAAGCCCCAGACAAACCCCTTCATCTTCTCGTCGGTGGTCGACTCTACTCGCCCGCGGACTTCCACGTCCTTAGGAATCCAATGTTCGGGCTTAGTTGAGTAGAGGAAATAAATTCCCGACTTGCCTAGTGGCCTCAACGAGTAGAAATGCCTGATCTCGTGAGGAGTAGGAGGTGGTCGCTTCATGCGATGCCACATGTGCCACATGCACATCAAAATCCTATAACTATTTGGGGTCAACTGAGTAGGGGCAAGTTGGGCCTTCGCGAGAAACCATGTAATGAAAGGCTAGAGTGGAAGGGTCATGCCACAAGAAAGCATTGCCCCATAAACCGCAACCATGCCCGGCAGGGGGTTCCATGCCGTGCGACCTTCGGTCGGGCTCAACTGAATGCGGGTGGTATCCAAGTCAAATTGACTTATGTATTTACCTACTTCGGTGGGACCAACCACATTCGGCTCGACATCGTAAGCGCATGCCTGCTCTGGAGAAAAAACGAGGCGAGCTGCCCGATGCTCCTCCTCCACCACATCACTCTCATGCAATCTTTGAGAGCCGATACGACTCTTTCGGGAATGGGAGTCCTTCGACACCTTACGTTTACTAGCATGCTTCCCCATTCGCCTCCACCACTGCCGAGTATAACTAAGGTAAGAGGTAGATGAATCCGATTGAACCTCGGGGTGATAAGATTCCTCGGGATGGTAAGACTCCTCGGGATGGTAAGACTCGGGGGTTACAGAACTAGAAGAAATAGAATGAACTTCGGGAGTGGGAGGAACTCCGAAAGTAGCAGGGTTGTCACAGTAAATTCCAGAAACGTCGGCGTTAGTGAAACGTGGTTGATCGAAGAGAGGCTCCTCTAATAACCTGTGGACAACCGATGTAGTGACAACATCATTTCGTTCAATAGCAATCATACCAACAGTAAAAAGACGGTACCTAGCTGCAGAATCCATGAGAACTAACCTTGATATATCGGAAAACTGAAGTTACGCGGACTACAAAGGAAGAGTCTTCAAGAAAAGGTCTGGGGGTTGAAGCTGGTTATCTCAGCAAAGCAAGACAATAAGACGAGTTGGAGACGAGTTGGAGAACAGAATGAGATTCTCAGAAATACCCAGAAAAATAACAGATGCAGGCGAACTTCTCTCTCGAAGAAACACAAAGATGGTGGAGAAAGAAATAGAGACGTGAAAATAAGTGTAAGCTAATATATAGAGGTGAGATATTGATTTCAAAAAAGACCAAAACCCTAGGAGAAACGCGGAGAAACGGGAAAACAAAGGGACGTGGGTTGTGACATGGGCTGCGCACAGGCGAGCAGAGAGGTTATGTTTAATAAATGCGTTGTACCACAGCCAAACAGAAGAAGACAGGTGGCAACCAGAGAGCGCCTTGAGCCGTCAAAGAGTGGAAGCGTCACCATTAAGAGATTTCTGAAATGAGTGGTAAATCAAATGCGTGCGGATGTAATTAAGACACATCATTTAATGCTTCGAATCAAACGAGGATACATTAATGCAGAAAACGACGAACGAAGACAAGTTATAACAAAGGGAAGTATATGAAGTTAAATATTTGCCCTGAGAAGACCTGACTCGGCACAGTCAGCTCAAATATTTAAGGGGGATATTGTTATAGGTAAAAATCATCGTAAAGGACACGTCATCATCATAAGAAGCCACGTAAGCAGGAGTCAAGAGAAGTCAACTCGAAAGGGCAAACCCCCCCCCCCCCGAAGTAATTTACTCGGGAAAGATTTAGGTAACCCGAGTACAAATGAAGAGAACCGGCTCGGGCAGCGAAGCCTGCTCGGGCATACTCGGGATTCAATAAAAAAGATAGTCACCAGCATTCGCATTCCAAACGCGTGGACAGAATCAACAACCAGCATCCCCATAATAAACAATGGTGTGGTTGCCTAGAATTCAACAAGGAAACAAATAGGTTTCCTGGAAATAAAGGAGAAGGAATCAGTCCCAAACTCAAACTTAACAAATCAGGAAACATGTTGCACTCAAGAAGGAAATAGAATCCGTCTAGGATTGGGGAATCGCCCAAGACTTGGGAAACCACAGCACCAAATCCTAGCGGCACCCATAAACCCTAGTAACATTATGTATAAATACCCCTGTAACACACAAAATAAGGGGTACGTGAGAATTAGCAAGAGAGGTCTGAGCGCAGTATTTTGTAATAGTTTTTTATAGTGGATTTTACTTTGTTGCTAGGGTAACAACCCGTGGATGTTTCTCCGGTCATCGGAGTTTTACCACGTATCTTCATTTGTTATTCTTTTCATCCTTAATATCTTCAACCATTCCCATTCATAAACTGAAATAAATCGAAATCGAATTGTTGACTAGGTGACCACGAAAAATCACCGTCAACAGTGGTCAAGCTCGAAACTGAGCTCCAAGTTGTTTTGTTCTTTATCTGGATTTTCGCTACGGGCGGTCGACAACCTGGTCTCTATTGGGATGACTGCCTCTGAGCCATAGACAAGTGAAAAGGGAGTTTCTTCTGTCGACCGTCGTGGGGTAGTTCTATACGACCACAACATTTCCAGAAGTTTTTATGCCCACTCGCTTTTTTCAACTTCCAGTCGTTTTTTCAACGTGTTGACAATTGTCTTGTTGGTCAACTCTGCTTGTCCATTTGCTTGAGGATATCGTGGAGTTGAGAAACTTAGCTTGATTCCATATTTGTCGCAGAAATTCTTGAAGTCGTATGAAATGAACTGAGACCCATTGTCGGTTATTATCTCCCTTGGTACTCCGAACATGCAAATAATATGTTTCCATACAAAATCACGTACCTCAATGTCGCGTACTTGCTGATACGCACCGACTTCGACCCATTTGGTGAAGTAGTCTGTCAAGACTAACATGTAGACGACGCCACCAGGTGCAGCCGGAAGCTTACCTACAATGTCCATCCCCCATTTCATAAAAGGCCAAGGGGCCGAAATTGAATTCAACATACCTGGGGGGAGATGTGATACTGGTGTGAATCATTGGCACTTGTCGCACGACTTCATGTGATTTTGTGAATCAGTCCGCATAGTCGGCTAGTAGTTCCCTACTATGATGGCTCTATTCGACAAGCTACGGGCGCCAGAATGATTTTCGCATTCCTCATAGTGTAGACTTTTTAGGACGTCGTACGCTTCTCGAGGGGTCACACATCTTAAGTAAGGCCCTGTGAATGACTTCTTGTAGAGTTTACCATACAGGATGCAGAATTTAGCTGCTTTTGCTTTGATTTTCTTTGCTTTTGCCCTGTCGTTTGGTAGAATGTCAGCTTGGAGGTAATTGAAGATTGGCTCTATCCAGCTTCTTCCGTCGTCGACGGGTGCCAGTATTTTTGTTTCTTGTATTGATGGAGACATGAGATGGGCTATTGGAACCGATTTTGAACCATTTGTTGTCATCGACCCAAGGCTTGCCAGTGCGTCTGCTCGTGTATTTTCGGATCTAGGTATTTGCTAGATTGAAAACTCGTCGAAGGTCGACTGAAGCTGTTTGGCTTTGGTCAGGTAGGCCGACATCCTCAGATCTCTCGCCTCATACGTGCCATTCATCTGTCGAACGACTAATTGGGAGTCCCTTAGTACTTTGATGCTTTTCACGTCTAAGCTTTTTGCGAGGTCGAGCCCGGCAATCAGGGCTTCGTATTCTGCTTTGTTATTTGTCGCACGAAAGCCACAGTGGATCGACTGCTCCAATATGTCCCCCTGGGGGGATTTGAGTACCAGTCCTAACCCGCTTCCTTTGATGTTACTAGACCCGTCGACCGATAAAGTCAATTTTCCAACAGTGGTTTTGTCGGCGAGTGCCACTAGTTCCTGTTCAGCCTGCACATTTTCACATGGAGTAAAGTTTGCTACAAAGTCAGCTAATACCTGCGATTTCATTGCTGATCTTGGGTGGAAGCTAATGTTGTACTCGTT
Source organism: Acer saccharum (assembly GCA_030490815.1). Taxonomy (NCBI): domain Eukaryota; kingdom Viridiplantae; phylum Streptophyta; class Magnoliopsida; order Sapindales; family Sapindaceae; genus Acer; species Acer saccharum. The sequence continues at coordinate 10,760,633 of CM059870.1, forward strand.
GAGTTCTAACAAAAAATCATAAAACTTACAAGTTTGAGCTATTATCGATTGGAGACGTTTAGACGATTTTGACTACCTAAAAAGTTTCATCAGAATGTCTGAAATTTTTATTTATTTTTTACCCAAATTTTTTTTTTATTTACATTTTCTTTTTAAAAATTTTATCATGGCCCCCCAAATCTCCAAAATTTAATGAAGATGGTTTCTCCTCCAATCATATGTATACATTATAATCGACTTTTTAGAAGATTTTTTATTATATTGCCTGAAAATGATCAGTAAAAAAAACAAACAAATCAAACCAGTAAAAAAATTTGACGTCTTTACTGTACCAAACATATACGCCCAAACCACTTAATCATATCGTGTGATTGGTTATTCGTCACATGACCATGACATAATTTAATTACCAAACATATACGCCCAAACCACTTAATCATATCGTGTGATTGGTTATTCGTCACATGACCATGACATAATTTAATTAGTTTGTCCGTATACAAAAGGGGAAGTGAAGCATTAATTTCTAGTCTTTTCCATAGTTTCTTTAATCAACAAACATATTAAAACACCACTCCATCCATCCATAGATACAATCAATGAATATCAAAAATCATGAATCCTGTAAAATGGTTACTCTACACAGTGGTACTGCTTGTCTTCCTTCTTGTTCAATTCTCCACTTCCATAGACACCACCATCACAGAAAACCATTCCATCAAAGACGGTGAGCTTATAGTTTCTGGTGGAAAAGTTTTCGCGCTTGGATTCTTCAGTCCTGGAAAGTCTCTAAAACGTTACGTTGGGATTTGGTTTCACCAAATTCAGGAGCAAAACGTTGTTTGGGTGGCAAACAGAGATGATCAACGGTCATGGAAACCTCATACTATACGAGACAAACCGAACTACTAGTACTGTTCCTGTCTGGTCTACAAATGTCTCAGTCACTTCCCTGAATGGCACTGTAGCTGAGCTTTTAGATTCAGGAAATCTTGTTTTGGTTGAAAATGGTACAAAAAATATATTGTGGCAAAGTTTTGATCATCCTACAGATACTATCCTTCCACTTATGAAATACGGGTTGGATCGAAGAACAGGTGTGGATCGGTTCATAACATCCTGGAAATCTTCGGACGATCCAGGATCCGGAGACTACTCGCAAAGGATTGACCCTACAGGATTTCCTCAGTTGTTTCTATACAAGGGTTCGGAGAAGTGGTGGAGAGTCGGGTCATGGACTGGGAAAAGATGGAGCGGTACACCGAAAATGACCATTGATATTTACTCTAATTATATTTTTGTCAACAATCAAGATGAAGTTTACTTAGTGTTTAGTGTAAATGATAGTTCTATCCTAACAAGAGTGATAGTGGATGGTTCCGGACTTGTGCAACGGTTCACCTGGAAAAATCAAGAAAAAATTTGGACCTGGACCACCCCATAATAGAATAGATAGTTTTGAGAAGAATGAAAAACTTGTATTAATCATTAATCTCTGTTGGTATTTATACCATTACAGTGTTTACAATATGGAAGGTTATTTACCCTCGATACAATAGTAAACCTAATATATACAGGAGAATCATTGAGAGATTTACTAGGACTCTTCTTTCCTATTATGCCCCCTCAAGATAGAGCATCCGTCGAGGACGCCTATCTTGAATCTATGATCTGAAAACTGCTTGCGATTGAGAGGCTTCGTTAGTGAGTCAGCTAGCTGATCATTAGTATGCACATGAGCTACACGAAGTTGCTTTCGAGCCACCTGATCACGAACAAAATAGAAGTCTATGGCGACATGTTTCATGCGGCTGTGAAAGATCGGATTGGCACAGACATATGTGGCACCGGCATTGTCACAGTATATGACAGGAGAAGTGGATGCTGGTATTCGAAGCTCAGAGAGGAGATGACCAAGCCAATTCAATTCAGCTGCAGCTGAGGCAATCGCACAAAATTCAGCTTCGGTGGAGGAGCGAGCAACCGTGTGCTGCTTCTTGGAGCTCCAACTGATTGGAGTGGAGCCGAGGAAGATGATATATGCGGTGGTGGAGCGACGGTTGTCCGGATCACCCGCCCAATCCGAGTCAGCAAACGTATGGAGGTGTGATGGAGACTTGCGGTGGATGAGTAAGCCATGATATTGGGAGCCTTTCAGGTAGCGAAGAACACGCTTGACTACATTCCAGTGAGTAGTAGTTGGACGGTGCATGAACTGAGATAATTTGTTTACCGCAAAGGAGACATCTGGTCGAGTGAGGGAAAGGTACTGAAGGGATCCCACTACTTGTCTGTACTGAGTCGCATCTGTGAGGGAGCTGCCATCTGCAAGTTTTAGAGATTCAGTTGCTGAGAGAGGTGTAGAGACAGGATTCGATTCAAGCATGTTTGTCTTCGTCAAGAGATCACGAATATATTTTTGTTGGGAGAGGAAGAGACCTCGGGAGGTGCCTGTGGCCTCAACGCCAAGGAAGTATGATATCGGGCCCAAGTCCTTGAGAGAGAACCTCTGAGCCAGTGTTGCAATAAACTGGCGGACCTTCAAGTCTGAAGAGCCGGTGACAATGATATCGTCCACGTAAACTAGTAAGTATAGTGTGTGGCCGGACTGGTGAAGAGTGAAGAGAGATGTGTCACTCTTGGAATTGACAAATCCAGTTGACAGGAGAAAAGTACGTAGTTCATTGTACCAAGCTCGCGGCGCCTGACGGAGACCATAGATTGCCTTCCGAAGCTTACAAACATGGTTCGGCAATGTGGAGTGAGTGAACCCAGGGGGCTGCTCCATGTACACATCATCTGAGAGAGTTCCCTGCAAAAAGGCATTATTGACATCTAGTTGGTGTAAGGACCAACCGTTAGTTACTGCAATTGTCAGAATTAAACGAACTGTGACAGGTTTCACTACAGGGCTAAAGGTGTCAGTAAAATCAATGCCAGGCCTTTGGTGAAACCCCTTCGCCACAAGGCGAGCTTTGTATCGAGCAACTGAACCATCAGGATGCCGCTTAATTCGAAAAATCCACTTACAGCCAACCACATTCTGGGAGGAGTGAGCGGGGACCAATTCCCAAGTCGAGTTTTTGACCAGCGCATCGTACTCGACACTCATTGCTTGACGCCATTCAGGAAATTTACGAGCCTGCAGAAGAGAATTTGGTTCAGATTGGGGAGTGGTGTGTGTCGTGGTGTGAAGGTCTAGAATGGTCTTAGGCTTGAAGATGTTGTTCTTTGATCTGGTTTGGATAAGGCGTGTGGGTGAAACAGGTCTCATAGTTGGCTCAACAGCTGTTGGCGGTGGGGAAGGTGGGAGCAATTGGACATGTGTGGGCAACATAGCTGACGTGGGTGTTGGGTCATGGATGGCCGACCGAGTAGGCATAGGAGAGTTAGTGTTTGGTATAGAAATTTGTAGCATATCAGGCAAATAAGTGGCATGGTCGGGCTGAAGGTTTGGGACAGCTGTGGACTCAATATCCGGTTGGTGAGTGGTGTTGGAGGTGAGATTTGTCAACCAGCTGCTGACCTGGTCGGGAAGGACCTGAGTCACGGTACTAGGATGATTTGCAAATGGGAAAACGGACTCGACAAATACGACATGACGAGAGGTGTATATTCGATGAGATATTCTATCCAGACACAGATATGCATTATGCTCAATAGAGTAGCCAACGAAGACACAAGGTTTGGAACGAGGTTCTAGTTTGTGGGACGTGTACGGACGTAACCACGGATAGCACAAGCAACCGAACACTCGTAGTTTACGATAATTCGGGTCCTTGTGGAATAGGATGGAGTAGGGATTTTGATTGAGAAGGACTTTGGTTGGCATGCGATTAATTAAGTAAACCGCAGTTTGAAAAGCTAGTGACCAGAACCTTAAAGGCATGGAAGCATGATGAAGAAGAGACAATGCAGTTTCCACCACATGTCGGTGTTTGCGTTCAGCAGTGCCGACATGTTCAGGTGTGTGAGGAGGGGATTTTAGATGTTGAATGCCAAAGTTTGCTAAGACATGACCAAGGGATTGAGCTTCCCCACTCCCATCTGAGTAAACAGTTTTTATCTGAGTATTGAAAAAATTCTCGACTAATGTTTTAAAACGTTTGAAAACAAGTGGAACATTAGACTTATGCTTGAGAGGATATAGCCAAGTATATTTTGAAAAATAATCCACAAAGATAACATAGTAACGAGAATTATCAAAAGAGGACAAGTGGGCAGGGCCCCAGACATCAGTAAATAAAATTTCTAGCGGTTTATTGCAGTGCAACGTTGAGACACCAAATGGTAGTTTGTGACTCTTATTACATAAACATGCATGACAATGCGAAAATTGAGACTCTAACTTAGAAACTGGTAGACCTTGAGACGAGACTAGGTGACGGAGGACTTGGAGAGACGGATGACCCAGGCGTTGGTGCCACGCCAGGGAAGAGACTTGGTGCTGAGAGGTTGCGGTAAGAAGGGTGGCTGGAGACACGGACTTCGGCCAAATATAAAGGTTGCCCTCATTCCGACCGCGAACCAAGGATGCCCCCGTGGTTAGATCCTTCACAAGAAAACAGTCAGGAAAAAATTCAATGGACGTGTTATTGTGAGTGCAAAACTTAGACACAGAGATAAGATTGTGAGATATGTGAGGAGAGCATAGAACATGGGAGAGAGGAAAAGATTTAGTAGATGTGTGTAAGGAAGTACTACCAGTATGGGTTATAGGAATTGTTTTACCATCCCCAACCATGATGTCTTCTGGGCCACCATATTCAGAGTGAAGAGACAAATTCTGAAGGTCTGATGTCAGGTGATGAGAGGCGCCTGAGTCAAGAATCCAGTTATTGCGAGAGTCGATCTGATCAGAAGTCATATGATTAGCCTGTGGCCATGCTTGGGAACTCGGCTGTGGTCGTGAACGACAGACACGTGCAGTGTGACCAATCTTATCACACAATTGGCAAATCGGACGGGAGGCATGGTTGTATTGCTGCTGACGCCATTGATAATTAGAGGGAGAGTGAGATTGATTCGGGCCCCGAAATTGGTTACCTTGATTCCAGGAACCACGGCCACCGCTTGGAGCATGCCCATAATTCTGCTGTTGACCGTGATTATTGCCAAAATTCTGATAGTGGTTGGATCCCATGTTATTTGACGAGTTGCCTTGATATGGTCGACCCCTCCTGTTGTTTGTCGTTTGATGGAATTGCGCTGTGATGACTGATTCAGATTTCTTCGATCCATCACGGTTAAGGAAAGCTTCATGATCAAGTAGTTTATCATAGAGCTCGTCGAATGATATCGGTGTGTCTTGGGCTCGAATTGCGGAAGCGAGAGGAAGATAGGCTGGACCAAGGCCATTCAATGTGTGTATTACAGTGGCACCATCATCAATCGGATTGCCAATAAGGTCGAGGTTGTCGAGAATGTTTTTAATTCCCTGCATGTATTCAGCAACCGATTTATCAGCCAGACTAACATTCGTGAGAGAATCTAGAAGTCCAAGTCTGCGAGTGTTAGATCGATTAGCATAAGTAGCCGCCAATTTTGTCCATGCTTAAGCAGAGGTTGTGGAATGAGTGACGATCGATTGAGCAGCCCCCATGCAAGAGACTTGGATTGCATGAAGCAGCAGCCTGTCTTGGCGGAGCCAGAGGTGATGTTCCGGATTTGGAACTGTCATGCCGGACTGCTGGTCAACGGCGGAGATAGAAGCAGGTGCAGGAATGGTCGCTGGAGGACACGGTTTTGTGCCGTCCAAAAATCCCATGATGCCATAGCCAAATAGGAGATTTTCAAACTGTGATCGCCAAGCTGCATAATTGTCTCCTTTTGTTAACTTGATAGGGACCTGCGTAGAGTTGATGGCAACAAGAGTCTGTGCTTGAAGTTGGTTTGTGTTGTTTGCGCCTAAGAGAACCACCTGTGGAGAGACAGAGGAGGATGCGGCTGATGCAGAGGCAGAGGAGTCTGAAGTTGGATTAGTCATTGAAGAATGTGGGGATCGGTAGAAAAAGAAAGAAGGAGAAAGAATATGAGGTTTTTAGGGTTTCAGGATCTTCAGCTATTTTCTTAGCGGATGCTCTGATACCATAATAGAATAGATAGTTTTGAGAAGAATGAAAAACTTGTATTAATCATTAATCTCTGTTGGTATTTATACCATTACAGTGTTTACAATATGGAAGGTTATTTACCCTAGATACAATAGTAAACCTAATATATACAGGAGAATCATTGAGAGATTTACTAGGACTCTTCTTTCCTATTACCCCAAATAGTCTGCCGTGCGACTATTATGCTCACTGCGGGCCTAATAGTAATTGTGACCCGAATCAATCGGATGAGTTCGAGTGTACATGCCTACCAGGATTTGAACCCAAGTATCTGCGAGAATGGAATTTGAGAAATTGGTCAGGCGGGTGCACAAGGAAACGCAGGATGTCCACATGCCAAAGAGGAGAAAGGTTCGAAAAGATGGCACGCGTGAAGGTGCCCGACACATCAGTCACACGTGTGAACATGAGTTTGGGCTTGAAAGAGTGTGAGAATAAATGTTTGAGTGACTGTACTTGTATAGCTTACACAAATGCATATTCTGATACTAATGGAGGGATTGGGTGCTTGACATACCACGGCGAGATGATGGATACAAGAAGCTATACAAATGCTGGTCAGGATTTATATTTACGTGTTGCAGACGAATCAGGTAATATGTCTACCAAGTAATTATCAAGTGCAAACCATTAAAATTTTTGCAGTTAGTCTACAAGCTTGTAAGTTAGTACAAACATGCAGATTAATTAGTCCCCTGATAAATATATATGTCTAATTATTAGTGAGCAAAGCAGCTTGCAATATCATGATCAAAATTTTTATGTGATCATGCATCACAGTTTGGACATAACTCTACTGGTGGGTGAATATGCACATAACATCATGTTAAAGAATAATTCTCCAGTAAGGTTTGGTCCTGAAATTTTTCATTAAGACCTAGGATTAATCCTTAAAAAACTTTTGGACCGGACCTGACAAGAGACCTCATGTTAAAAAGTGCGCTTAATGCACCAATTGATATCAAATTTGTCGTAATTATCAATTGTTTTTCTTTTGCTTTAAGATGGTTTACTTGGCAAGAAGGCAATCGTGGCGATTGTGATAGCTTCTTTCATTGCAATGCTTCTTATGATAGCTGCTACGACTTTGTTATTCAGAAGGAGAAGAAGGGGTAATCTAATTTCTTTTCACTTTATCGCCTTTTTTGTCCATTCGCAATTGTTTAATAAGCTGAGCAGGAAGTATTTGTTCATGTGCTTGTTTCCAGAGAAGGCAATGAAAAACCAAATTTCATTGAGTTTCACAGAAAGTTTGAACTCCTTCAGTACAAAGCAACAAGATCTGCCATTACTTGACCTGAGGACCATTGCCGTCGCAACAAATAACTTCTCTTCTGAGAATAAACTTGGTGAAGGTGGTTTTGGTCCTGTTTATAAGGTTGTATTCTTTAATTACCTGTCTCAAACTGCATGCCATTTGGGTTTAAAAACTTCTGAAAAATAGATATGACTAGAATCCCAATTGATTTTTCAGGGTCAATTACCCGATGGACAAGAGATAGCTATCAAAAGATTATCGAAAACTTCTGGACAAGGAATCTCGGAATTCAAAAATGAGGTCCTATTGATTGCAAAACTTCAGCACAGAAATCTTGTAAGGCTCTTGGGTTATTGCATAGAGAAAGGCGAAAAGATGTTAATCTATGAATTCATGCCTAACAAAAGCTTGGACTACTTCATTTTCGGTATGGCTACTATTACTTAATTAGTTATGCACTTGGTGTCTGTATAGTAGATATATATCTTTCTAATATATGTGGTACAATGTAATTTGAAGCAGACCAATCAAAAAAGCGATTGTTAGATTGGAAAATGCACTTTGATATAATTTTAGGAATTGCTCGAGGGATCCTTTATCTTCATCAGGATTCCAGGTTAAGAATTATTCATCGAGACTTAAAAGCTAGTAATATTCTTCTAGATGGAGAGATGAAACCGAAAATATCAGATTTTGGTACTGCAAGAATATTTGGAGGGGATGAAACCCAAGCGAATACAAAAAGAGTTGTCGGAACTTAGTAAGTCGAAACATTTAAAACATGCTTGATACTAAGAAATGCTCTAGGAGTACGTTGTAAATTAAGGTTAATAAATAATAATATGTACCAATTAATGGCTTGCAGTGGTTATATGTCACCAGAGTATGCATTAGACGGTCTTTTCTCAACGAAATCAGATATTTTCAGTTTCGGAGTATTAGTATTAGAGATCATAAGTGGCAAGAAAAACAGGGGACTTTTCCTTGATGATCCATCTTCATATTTGATTCAATATGTAAGTTGTTGCCTATCTTTTTTCTTTGTTTTTCACTCATCAACAATGGCTTGAAAATTACATTTTTATTTTTACTTTTTGTATTTTCATGTAATGCTGGAAATTAGACATGGGAGCTCTGGAGAGATGGTGAGGCCATGGAGATAGTTGACTCATGCATAGCTGATTCATTTCCTACAAATGAAGTTCTGAGATGCATCCAGGTCGGGCTCTTATGCGTGCAAGATAACGCGAAAGACAGGCCAAGCATGTTGACTGTAGTTTCTATGTTGATCAATGAAACAAAACTTCCCTCTCCAAAGAAATCTACATTTGTTATCAGGAAGAATGAGCCAGATTCATCTAGTAGTGAAACTAATAAGTGTTCTGTTAATGAGGTAACAATGACAACGTTTCATCCCCGATGAATTTGCTAGGTTTTTCTGGACATGTTTATATGAATTAGTTACAATTTTTCTGTTTGATGAATTAAACTTTTTAGTGCTGTAATACTATTCATTTTTATGCTGATGATGTATGTGCAATTACCTCTGCAAGGCTGTTCCGTCTACTTTATCGTAATTTAGATCACAAATTCTCTGTCTATAGGCTGTTCTTTTTCTCACAGCTGAAGATTTACAAGGTCTTTGAAGCTTCATGAAGCAGGGTGCATTAGATATATAAATCCTTCTGTGACAAGATAAAAGTTTATATATAGTAAGGTTCGTGATTTGTGATTGCACAAATGTACACTAATTATATGTGGTGGTTATTGCACCATAAAGAGTGGCTCTTACTTCACCTAACAAACCAGCATTTATTGAATCAAACTCAAAATGCTGAAGATAGGGTGGGAGTTGGCTATTAAACAAGCTTGGTTGAGAATAAATGAGCCTGTCCCAACTTATAACACGCCCACGTGAGGTGTTATGTGGTTCAATTCCCGAAAGGTACTTCCAACTACTCAGCCAAAAGTTTTCATGTCACATTTGATTAATTCTAAAGTCTTGACGGGCAAAATGAGAACAAGTCAATATGATTTCGATAAGATCAAGGAAAAAATGAACAAATGACTCTGCTAGCATCATTTAACCCAGTTAAGCATGAAAAGTTTTGTCGTTTGTGATCACATGATCAGTAGCTCAAATGTCCTATTCATGAAAAATCGAACTTCCAAGAAATATTGTCTTGTTTAGTGTGTCTATCAGAGACCTATAAAAATTCAATCAATCAAGCTCTTGATATCATGTTTGTAATTATCCGACCTAAAAACTTAAACAGATAAGAAATGACCTAACAATAGTATTTAAACTTTAGATTCCGACGCATTTACTAATCGAGAATGGAATGAGAGAGAATCAAGTGGGAAAGAGAATCGGGAAAGAAATTTGATTCCTTAGGTGGGAGGGGGAATCAAGTTCCCTTTCCAACAGAAACTTAATTCCTGATTTGTGTGTAACACCAACATAATCAGATTCCCAACTAATTTTAGTAAAGATGGTAATTATATACAAATCAGTAATTAGGTTCCATTTCTCTCATTAGGATTCTTGATTAGTAAACGCGCCCTCCACGTATGAGCTATCCAATTGAATGGAAAGAAGTGGCTTTAAGGCCTTTTTCGTGGTTTCTTTTAACTGATCCCAGATGAGCTATTTCTTGTGGTAGTCTTACAATCAATAGTCTGTATCAATACTAGCCCCTCTCATTAAAGCTTTTGAAGCTAAAATGTGTAAATATTTACCTAGTCCTTTGTGTATATAGTGTGCACAGTGCGTGGGTTGTGTTTTGGTATGATCATTAGTTTCCCTAAATTCCATATCCACCTGGCTTTGACATAGCCATTCAACCATTGCCCCAAATGAGCCTAAACGAAGTCCTAGCTGATCTTAAGGAAGGGACTTGTGTGTTTTTAAAATGTTTCCACGGTGTGCTAGATACAACTCTTAGTGTTTGATTTCCGTTCAAAACGTTTTCCTTGCTAATAAAAACAAGCGATTTTTGATATCTAACATGCATATAATTCAAATCTTTGTGTTTAAACTTCCAAAAACGCATAGGTTCTATGAGAAAAATGAGAGAGAAATCCGGAAAGGCTTAGAGTTGAGGCGAAATACAGTCATAAAACTCTTGTGTTCGACACTTTTGAAGATAGGGTCACATTGAAGTCTGGAATTGAAATCCTTAGTGTTGTAGCACCTTGGATTGCACTTCTCAGTGATTTTGGCATGGTTGTGTCTGTTTTTAGTTTGCCCATTGTCGCATTTTTATCTTCAGTTGGGTCGGCAGAATTTTTGTTGGTTGTTTAAAAATTTTTGTTTTAGTTTTTCTATCTTGGTTTTGCTCGGGGACTAGCAAAATGTTGGTTTGGGGGTATTTGATAAGTCCATTTATACGCTTTGCGTATCCCCTATTTTCCTATGTTTTAAGCTCGTTTTCCTTGGTATTACCATGTTTTAATGTTTATATAAGTGTTTGCATGTCCATTTTGATCTACGAAGAGTCTAAGCACAATATCAGAGATTTCCCAGGCCAATACGTGACTTTCGGAGGTTAAAGAACATTTCTGCAATACAAGTCGTTAAAGCGTACCACGTCAGGCCAAATAGCGTACCGTGTCCAAACCACAGAAAAGCATGATAGAGTTTCTGGGAACTTTTGCAGTACGAGTCATCAGAGTGAACCGCATCCAAACCACGGAAAAGTAATACGGAGTTTCTGAGAACTTTCACGGTACGAGTTGTCAAAGCGTACCGCGTCAGACCAAATGGCGTACCACGAGGCTTTTAAAAGGCATAATGCGGTACATCTTGTCAAAGTGTACCGCGTTACGTACTGCGAAATTATAGTCAACACTTCCTTTTTACCTTTTTGCCCCTCCTTTTTGCCCTTCCTATAAAAGCACATTTTTCCTATTTTCTCACCAGCTACTTCGATCCAGATCCAAGAATCACCATCCATTTACGTTCATATCCATTTTCTTCACAAGTTCATCCATGAAACCACTACATCTATCACCTCTTCACCATAGATCACCATAAATCCATCATCTCCACTACAAAACCTCCCCCTTTACACCATACCCACCATCAATCATCACCTTGGAGCAGCAAAGGAAGCTTGGAAAAGACCAAGTCATTTGAGCCAAGCAACTACAAAGAGGAAGTTCTTCACTTAATTAACTTCATTTCTTGTAACTTTATCTCTTGAACTTTTGTATTTTCTATGGTTTGCCTTTATTTATTATCTCAAAAGACGTTGATGTGTAATATGAGCTAAATACTTTTATGCTAGAGTTATGATGAACCAAACCCTTAATCTTTCATAATGATTTGCTTAATTTCTCTAAAAATGCTTGTGTTGTAATATGGATATTTTGTTAACTTAATGCTTTTGCTTGATTGGCCATCTTGTAATTGATTTATTGGTTGTGTGAATGAACCGAGAGGTGACACGCAAAACGTGCTCGTCATAATATCCACTATATATGTTCAGTAAGGTAGAGATACGTGAGGCTGGCATATAGGGATCGTGTGCGTGTCCCAACGTGCTTAATAAACCCATATATATTTGGTATGTATAGGTGTGATTTCTATTACTCAAAAGAGATTAGAAGTTAGTTAAGGGGACACGAACCTATAACGTATACTTGCGTAATTGGGAGATTAAGCAGATTGAATACTTAATTAGAAGGGTGAGGTAGATTCTAAATTCTAGCATTCTTTTATCGTATTATCACTACCATTCTTGTGTGTGATTTATTTTATTTTGTTGATTACATTGCTTAGATTTTAGCTTTAGATTAAATTAGTCATAAGTTGGGAAATCATTAATTTGAATTGTTTAAATAGTACGCATGCCAACGAATGCCAGTAATCATATAATTCCTTAGTCTCTGTGGGACGATTCCCTACTCTATCATTGCACTACATTTCAACATAGTACTATTGCAAGCGTGACGATTTATAGCGATCAACCTATCGAACCTCTGTTAAGCATGAGTGACCGTTAAACACACAAGGAGAACAGGGCGATGGTCTGAAGAGTTAAACCCCAAGTGATCCACCCGGACTTCCAAGAACCTATCCCTCCACTGGTCATCAGCCAGAAATCTATCCAATCTTTCTTGGATATTCGAATTACCATCCCTCTTGTTGTTCCACGTGAGACAAGGGACAAGAACCCCAAATCAACAAGGTCGTAGTCCTCAACTGCTTGACGAAATTGAAGCATACTAGTGAAGGATTTATCTGACCCCCCCCTCACACACACACACACACACACACCCACACCCACACACCTTTTCATTCTAGGCTAACAGTTTGTTGAAATTGTCACCGTACAACCAAGGGAGATTATCAATCTTTCTGAGGCGACGAAAAAGAGTCCACGAATTTTTCCTCTTGCTAGGACTTGGTTCACCATAGAACCCGAAAAAACCCCAAATGAAACCATCCTCTAACTTGACCCGAGCATCAATGTGACCAGACGAAAAGGACAGGATTGTAACCTCTACACTATCCTTCCACAACAGCATAAGACCACCACTTCTTCCGACACAATCCACATGAAAACCACCTGAAAAACCTAAAATCACACTAACATTGTTTGCCCTGCTCCCCTGAGTTTTTGTTTCGGAGAGAAATATAATATCCGGGGAATGTTTCTTTAGCAGCCTTCGCAAGGCCGCGAACGCACGAGGATTTATTTTAAAGAATATTTAAAAATTAATTTATTTAAAAATAATTTTAATTTAATTTTATATTAATCAATTTCACACTGTATTAAATATATGATAAAAAAAAAATTTTTATCTAATCTCATACCACACAAAACAAGAAACATTACTATTTTAATCCAACCCCATACAACACTAAACACACAACAACACTAACACTATGTTTGGTAAGAGGGAGGGAGAGTATGAGGGATGGATGAATTAAGAGGGAGAGATAGTAGGAGGGATGGAGAAGATAATATATATCCTCTATGTTGTTTGGTATTGAAAAGAGGGTTGAATGAATGAATTGGTATATAATTTATAAAATTACTATATTGCCCTTTAAAAAATTGGAGGGTAGTATAAAAATGGAGGGCATTTTTGTCTTTGCGCCCCCATCACTCTCCTTCCATTGTGATCCACCCATCATTGGGCGGATCCAATATGTTGGGCCTAGAGGGAGATCTCCTCCCTCCTCTCCCCTATTTTCTCCCTCCAACCAAACAAAGGATTGGAGCTCTCCCTCCAACCCTCTCCCTCCTTCCATCTTTCCCTCATACCAAACATAGCGTAAGTTAATTCAATCCTTTCTCGCGCACCAAATGAGCCCTTAGTTTTTCATAAAAAAAATTGAGTTCCCCTAATGTTAGGCCAGTTTTTCATTGAACTATACTATTCTAGACCCCATATTGCAATATAACATTCAATTTTTCGTTAAAAAATTTAAGCCCTTTTATGTTGGGCCCTGGGGAGTCACATTCGGTGCACTTGCCCAGGATTATTATTTACCAAATGTTCGAATGAGCTTATTTGACAAAATTATTTGTATGTTAGCTTTTAGCCTCGTTATCATATGTATATGAGTGGTGCTATTGGCACACCCACTACTAAACTATTTATACCCCACTTTTTAAATTATTTAGTATTCTTTTTTTTCCTTTATCAAATTATTTGAAGAGACATACAATTTTTATTAAACAAAAATCTTGTACAAAGTAAAATTAATAAAACCCTACTTTCCTTATTTCAAAACCCTAAAGACAAAAGCTTTAATGATATAGATTATTTCAATGTTTACTATTTTTGTTTATATTTTCTTTCGGATCTCGATCTTATGTTTACCATGTTTAGTATTTATTGATTTTATTGTTTCGCATGTTTGTTTTATTTTTCTTCTCAAATTCCAAATCCATGTTTGCTATTTTTTTTTTTTTTTTTTTTTTTCAGATCTCTCAGGTATACTATAATTTTTATCAATTCGTTAATCATAAGCACCAGAAACAAAACTAGTGTAAACAATCTTCAATCCAAACATCCTCACTCTGAAGAGCTAAAGCAAACTTGGCCAAATTATGAGCCACTCGATTACACCTCCTATGAACAAATTGCACTTTATCAAAATGGAAGATGCAGAATATCCTCGATCATTACCCCACATCGGAGACTTGGAGGCAAGTGGCAACAACATTAACAACATTCAAGCCTTCAAGGCATATGATTCCAAAGCAACAGGCAGGCACTCAAGCACTATACCACATTCCGTAGCAAGTGCAAACCACGCAGCATAGTCAGAACTTGAGCATGCACATGAAGCCATCACAATATTATCGGTCCCAATTTGCTTGTTTTTTCATCTTCACTTTTATTTTTAATATACTCTGTGTTTGATGTAAATGTTAAACAAATGATATTTTTGTCCATGTAATAGTGTGTTTTTATTTTTATTTTTTTTGAAAAAGATATGGGGTGTATTAAATTTGAATAATAAGTAAAAGGATAGTCCTGTAAATAAATCAAAAAAATTAATAAAACCATTTAATTTTATATAATTAAATCAAAATTTTAAAAAGCGAGGCATAAATAGTTCAATAGTGGGGGTGTCAATAGCACCACTTTATATATATTAATAGATGCATTAACAATGATTTATTAACTTTTAAATACTTTCTCTTCAATTTTTTTTTTTTTTTAAATTCTTTTGTAATTGAAAATTTTATATAAAAGAAAGTTATCATTTCAGATTAGATGCTCCCAACGGCTAGTAAATTTTTAAGCCGTTAGAGGAGATTTCACCTCGAAAGAAGAAAAGGGTTGTTTAAACTTTAGAAAGGTGACCACGCAAGACTCTAGAGGACCATTCCAAAAAGGTACGTTCCCGAAAGCATGTGTCTACTTTCGGTGATCTCCAATGTCTCACTAGCTTCACATCAAAGACCAGGTGGACTTCTGTTAATGACAAAAATATTGTTACCTTCCCAAACCTCGGAGTCCACAGGAAAGATGACCTCGCCATCTAGCAACCTAGTCACCTTTTTGAAATTTATCTCGAGGTGGATGTACGGAGTGAATATGAATGACAAATGGGAAGTGCTCAGAAGCCAAAATAATCTACTAGGAACATAGTTTGACAAATAATTGCCACTTAGTCGATTATGCTACAAAATACATCTTAATTTCAACCTAGCAGCATTAAAGGTATCACCATGCAGATAAAGGTCAGCTTTCTAGCTTTCACCCCTCAACAACAGATCATGAATCTAGATGGTTAAGCGCTTAGATACATCGCAGGTCTGCACTTTCTAAGGACAGATAATTTATTTCATCCCTGAACCTATCGTTTGTTGGGATTTATGCTCTAAAGCTTGTAATTTGTAATTTAGATGGTTAAGCGCTTAGATACATCGCAGGTTTGCACTTTCTAGGGACAGATAATTTATTTCACCCCTGAACCTATTGTTTGTTGGGATTTATGCTCTAAAGCTTGTAATTTGTAAATGATACAAATCCATTAATAAAAGAAGTAGTTATTGACTTATTTCATTCAATTAACATGACTCATACGTTTATATTATATGTGCTAAACATCCAAGATTGCTAGATGTAATCTCAAACTGAGAATATGAATGTTATAAACAGATGAATTCATTTTAAGACATGCAATCTAAAGAGTCCGTAGAAAGCAAATAAAGCAAGGTACTTTATTTGTGGTTAATCTACAGCTGTGGTCTATTCCGTAATGTACGGTGGTCTTATCTTAGACTACTCATATAGTGATATGAGAATGGAGACACCTTATATGATGTGATCATATAGGCTGGGCCACGATCTATATGAATTTATCACTAAGATCCATTAGTTGAAAAGATTCATATATATTGACAAATGATGTATGTATATGGGTGATCTAAATCTTGAGTGTCTTGCTGACTCCTTCAAGTTAGATTGTGTTTCTTGACATACCATGGGTGAGATCAGAGTAGCATTTCCGGTCAATAACTTCGTATCTTGGAATCACGGTTTGGTTTGTGGCTAGGAAGGTATACACACAATAAAGGAATCCACTTTTTCTTGCGAGAAGTAGATGAGTAGTTCCCTTAAGGATTGATTCGGGACTTGAACAATTAAGAACACTCTCCTTCTTCCGTAAGGGAATGAAAGATATAATTATTCACTAGAGAATCAATGGTACTTAAAGGAAAAGATATAATTAGAGAGGTATAACATACTTTATGATCTAGCGCTAATTATGAGCTATTTGTAGAGGATCATACCATATGTAATAGCTATATCGATGGACACTGATAATTTGGTTGTGTAAAACATCTACAATTACGAGAGTACAACCTTGAGTTTTTAGTGGAATAACTCCGATATTAATAATTGTGAAATATTAATTAAAGAGTTTAATTAATTTTTCTAAGTATTATTGGAGCCCAAAACTGTGTGTCCATTAGGTCCCCTTACTAGACCTCTACGATTGATAGTAACAAGGTTCACGGAGAATTGTATGGTCTAATTAATTATGTTACGAAAGTAACTTAAATATATTCTGGGAATTAATTAAATGATATGATTATTTAATTAATATAATATTTAATTAATCAATTAAATAATATAATTGATTAATAAAATATTATTAAATAATATGATTATTTAATTGACATATTAATAATTAAGAATTATTAATTGTTATTTGAAGGTTTCAAGTTCGAACCTTGACAAGAGCAAAAGAATAAAATAATAAGTTATTATTTTTATTTACTCTAAAGAGGTCAAAGATTCAAACTCTAGTGGTGATTGAATTAAAAAGGATTTATAATTCTATTCTAACTTGATTTACTAAACCCTAGGATCATAGTATATAAGATAAACTTATCAGGAAAAATAAGAGAAAAAAAACCCTAAGAGAGACAAGAGTGGTGCGGCTAGCTAGAGAGAGGGAAGAAAAAGAAATTGTTTTCCCCCTACCTTGGCCGAATTCATCATAGGAGACAAAGGGTTGTCTTTCGAATATCTCAAGCCTCCATTTAAGTACTCTCGGAATCTGTGACGTGCCCACACACATAGTTGCTAGATCGCGGGACATAGTTCGGAAAACTTAGTGGTAAAGGATCAAAAAGAAAACGAATGAGTGTTCTTCAAAGGTATGAAAACAAATCTCTTCCTCATGTTCGTGTATACAAAATGGTCCAAAGACGATAAATTTTTTAAAACCTATCATAAAATGACTTGGAAATGTTGGAAACCTTTGAAACCACATAGACAAGTCACCATATCGCTTAGAACTCATCTAGGAACAAATCTACACATGGTTGGACACATAAAATATGGAAAATCTTGGAAATATAGGGTGCATCCTGTATCGTTTTTCATTAGGGTGTTTTTCAAAAATAAAAATGAAAACGAAAACAGTGTTTTTGATTTCATTTTCGAATTCTGAAAATGCGTTTGGTAGCATTTCTGAAACCTGGATTCTGAATATAAAAACACTAAAAACGCGTCTGGTAGGTTATTTGAAAAATATCAAAGTTTGATAATAATTCATCCCAAATAATTATCAACTAAGTAAAAATAAATTATATTCAAATTTCAAAGAAAGAATTTAAAATATTAACATTATTTTTTTAAAATATTAATTATTATTTTTTAGACCAGATCAATTTTTGGTTCATGAATCATCAACATCATCACTATTTTTTTCCCAATTTATAAGACCAGATCAATGTATTTAAAAATAAAATAAAAATCAATCATCATTGATGTCTATCTTTTTTTTTATCTCCATCCATCCAATCATCACCAATTCATCTCAAAACAAAAAAAGCAATAAATAAATAAATAATAATAAATAAATAAATAAATAAAATTCCAGGCATAAAAGCATGAATCAAATCTGTTATCACTGCCCTTTTTTTTTTTTTTTTTTTTCATCAAATCACTTAAAAAAAATTCTAGGCATAAAAGAAGATCAACAAAAAAATGTATAAAAAAACCCATTAAAAAACTCACATACATCCATCATCTCATCAAATCACTTTCTCTCCACCACCAAATTACACTTTGTCAAATGGCCAGATTCATTAATGGAGAAGATGGGCAGAATATGATGGGATTTGTGGGCCGGTGGCGGATGGAGTAGGGGGAGGACGGGCGACAACCGATGGTCCAGATCGACGTCGCCGGAGGAGGATCTCACCTCCTCCGACCTTGGAGGAGCAAATAGAAGAAGAAGAAGAAGAAGAAGAAGAAGAAGAAGAGTGACGATGAAGAAGATAGAAGCAGAGAGAAGCAAAATAAGAAAAAAAGAAAACAAAATTGAGTTTTTTATTTAAAGTGAAAAACAAAATGAAAAACATCTAAAACTTATTTTTCAAAATTTTCACTTTTAACACTGGTTTTGTTTTTGTTTTTTGAAAATAAAATGAAAAACGATAACGAACGCGTATTCGAAATCGTTTTCGAAAAATGAAAACGAAAACGGCTTCCGAAAATAATGCCGGACAGACCCATAATTTCCCAAATGAGATTACCAACCAACACAATAAAAACACAAAAATCAAATATTATGGAAACCACACAATAAAATGCACAAACACATTTAAGTATGTCGTTCCTTAAATTAATTCCTAGAACATGCTTATTTAAGAATACACACTAAATGCATGAACAAACATTATGTGAATGTGTGTGCTACATAGAATTTGCACAACGTTGCAGGGACACAAATGTATAATATGTGTGTGTGCACCTATGCCTTGCAAGAGGATTAATGTCTCATTTTTACCTTAACTTGACGATGAAGCACCGATAAGTTGCTTTCCATCTTTGAAGCTCAAACCATCAAGAAAAATCCTAGCAACTAATCATTACAAACACAAGATGTTTTGAAGGAGAATAATACCAACACAAAAATTAAACCTAACATAATATTTAATAATTACAATAATAATTTTAAAACACAAAATCTTCAAGGAAATCTTCAATGTTATCTCTTGCATCATTCTCTCATGGAAGAAGAAAATTCTTCCTCGAATTTTGATAGCATTAATTTCTTGAACATGTAGTGCTAATACACATGATTTTCAACAACAAATTATATATTTCCCGAGTTTCATCACAACGTCCTTCCAGTCACTCCAATAAATGGAAGCAAATTCATGAATCATCAAATTCTACTGCAAAAGTTAAATTGGGGTATTTTTATGGTGAATAACGTGTGACTCGAAAAAACAATCCACGAAATATGATTTGCTTTCATATTGGTCTTTCTCAAACACATTTTCATCAAATATTAGTGGTTTATCAAAATTGACGAAAACTGCTTCCAACACATATATATCATCGAAAAACAGTGAATGAAAGGACGCTAATTGTGTTCGGGGGTTCAGGGGATTTTTTTTTGTACCAAAAAGATACTCATCAAACCCGTTGATTCTCACAAGATTACCGAAATTTGAATAAAAAGAGACACTCTCTCTAAAAAAATTATTAATCATCAAAAACTTTTTCATCCCTGTTAGGGTACAATGTTTTTAAATAGAAAACCTAAAACCTAAAAGAACTTAAAATAATTAGGATACAAAAAAATCATCAATTTTCCTATAAAAAAAGAGAGAAAGAATTGAGATAACAATGGAAATTAAAAATATTAGAATTCTAAAACATTAAAAACCTATCTAATAAGGAAATTCACTACTAGAAAAAAAGGTGTTTTATGATGGTTAAAAACCGTCAAAAACGTTATTTTATGACGGTTTTAAAGCGTCAATGAATCCAGTGTCAAGAACCACTTTATGATGGTTTATATTATGACGGTTTTTAATATCATAACTTCTTGACGGTTTTTATCCGTTATTAAATCATGACGGTTAAAAACCATCATAAATCGTAAAACATTTTTAAAAAAAATTAATTTTCAGTAGTATATCCCACCGAAAATTAATTTTTGAAATTTGAATAAATCATCAAATATATAAATACAATTCAATGATCTTTAATAATTACACAAAATCAATAAAATTGAATATAAACACATTCTATTAATAAAAAAAAGCAATTACATTATCAAATACAATGAAGTATATACTCCATTTACAAGAATGCAAAATAATTACATTATCAAATACAATGAAGTGTATACTCCATTTACAAGAATATATATCCTCACTAAAAGAAAAAAAAAAGTAGGAAGAGGAGAGAAAATAATCCCAAGAATTTAACTTCAAATGTCTTGCAAAACAAATATAAAAGTAAAAAAGAAAAAAAATTAAATGCTCATTATTAAAACAAAACATCTACATACTTCAAACTTAAAATTTAATTTAACTACAAGAAAATAACACCTTTCTAAGAATTGTCAATATTGGGAGTTGAACATGAGACCTCAAGTTCAAAGGTTGTAAGTCTTTACCACTTGACTACAACATTTGATGTGTTAACAATTGAACAATATTTATATATAAATTATTTGAGTTGTTAGAAATTAAGAAAAAAAAAAAAAAACCTTGTTAGATAAATTTAAATTTATTCAACTAATCAAAATTCTAATTTCTACGACAAACATATATTTAAAAATATTTATTAAAACTTTTAATAAAATTATATTTTTTAAAACATGTATAGTCAAATTATTGGTCAATACTCTATGGTCACGTTTGGTTACATGGTGGAATGATAATGGAAATGAGAATGAGAATGCAAATGAAAGAAAAACTAAGTTTTTTTGTTTAGTTGGAACTTTAGAATTAATCTCTGAATCAGTAATATTTTGTTTGGTTAACATTGGAATGGAATGGAGTTAACTGTATTTTGACCAAAATACCCCTAATTAGAATGTATAATAACATGATATATTATGGATAATAATAATAAAATATAAAAGTATATTATATATATAATTTTATATTATTTAATATAATTATATATATAATATATAATACATATATATTATATATAATACATATAATAATATATATATATATATATATTATATAATATATATAATGCATATAATAATATAAAATTATATATATAATAATATAATATATATATATAGTATATAATAATATAATATATAAATGTATTATATTATATATGTTTATATAACGTTATATATATTTTAATAATATAATATATAATAATAATATATATAATATATATAATAATATAATATATAGTACATATATATAAAATATATATTTATGTATCATAATAATATATTATTTTTGGAAAGCAGCTGAGGTTATTTTTGTAATAGAGTTGGGGCATACGAGGGTATTTATGGAATATAAATTTTAGTTTGGAATGGAATGGCTTTCCATTGGTTTTTGGATGGAATGCCTATTCCACCAAAATGGTGGAATCCCCATTCCAATGGAATCACTAGTTCATTGCATTTTAACAAACCAAACGAATGGAATGACTTTCTTTCCATTCCATCCAACCAAACGTAGCCTATATGAGACTCGTGACATCAATTGTAATAAGCATGATTTGGAATACAACTCTCACTACATGGGAGATATTTCTCAACATGCATCTTGCAATTTAATGAACAAATGTAAGACTCATATTACTAATTTATATGGGTAATTGGATTATTAATGTGTCTCTTAGTATGAAATAAGAGGGTGCAAAATAAATAAATAAATAATTTAAATAATTTTTTTGAATTTTTTATATGTAAATGATTTAAAAGTAAATTTATTAAATTTAAAATTTTATTTATCCAATATCGGTTTGCCTAAAAACTGATAACTTACTGTAAAATAAATCCATATCGGAATTTTGTTTGGTGTTGAAAATAGAAAGTAAAAGTTTTAAAAAAATATTAAAGATAAATAAAAAATTATGTATTATGAATGTTTTATAATATAATATATAGTATATATTATTATATTAAATAATATATATTATATATTTATTAAATAATATATATTTATAATATTTATTAAATAATATATATTTATAATATTTATATAATATATAATATAATATAATATATATATATATTATATTATTATATTAAATAATATATATTATATAAATATATTATTATATATATTGTTTAACAACGGAATGGAATTGAGTTAACTGTATTTTTACCAAAATAACCCTAATTATAAAACATTCATAATATATAATATATAATAATATAATTTATTATATAATATATAAAAAAATTTCTTTCTAGTCAGTTTTTCTTGATAGTTTTTAACTGTCAAGAACTAAAAACTGCCAAGAAAAACAGTTTTTCTTGACAGTTAAAAACTATCATGAATTTGTTATTCTTGACAGTTTTTCAAAACCGTCAAGAAAAAACTGTCAACAAAAGTGGTTTTTCTTGTAGTGTTTACTACAAACAAGAACTACACCAATTGGAAATAATAAGATTGAACAAACCTTTATCAAGAATTTTTTTAAACAAAATTCTCTTATTTTTATATTTCACCTAGGACAATCAAACAAAAAAAAAACACAAAAGTTACTACATTACTCAAATTTTTTAAACCAAAATTAATATTTAACGGAATAAAATTAATGCAATAATATAAAATTAGATTAGTGAAAAGAGAAAATAAAATGATAATATAAAAATGATTAAATATAACAAAAACGTGAAAAAAAGAAAGGAAAAAAACAAACAAACAAACAAACCTGGACCAAAGACTTAAGAAGAAGACGAAGAAGGGGACAAAGAATTAATAAGAAGATGAAGAACAAAGTGAAAGAATAAAAAAAAAATGATTTGAGATGGGAAGAGGGGCTACACGGCCACACAAACTCCAAAAGCATAAGAAGTAGAAAAATTATAAGAGCATCTGTAAGGGGTTCCCTAAATCCCCTCCTTAGTTAAAATAGGGAGCCAATTTGGTTTTAAAGCACTCCAAGGGGCTCCCTATATGGCTCCCTATTTTAGAGAGCCTCTTAGTGGCTCTCCAAATGTAGAGAGTTCCTTATCTTCTCTCTCTTATTTTTTTAATATTTTAAAACTAATTTTGTTATTAAAAAATGATACCAATTTTGTATTATTATTTGTTAAAAGTTTGAAGGTTGTTATTCAATAAATTTATTTATATTTTAAATTTAAAAAATATTAAAATATTAATGACTAGCTATAATATAGAGCATGGTTGAAGTGACCTCATAAGAAGTTGCTAGTTAAAATTTAGCTAAAATTTAGGAAGCATGGTTAGAGATGCTCTTAGGGTTGTGACTTAGGAGACTTTTAGAAACCTAATAGACTAATAGTAATGGTGGGACCAATTTTACATCCCTCTTTCACTTTTTATTTTCCCTCTATCAGTTTTAAATTACTTTTTAACTTTTTAATTTCCCTCCTTCAGTTTTAAATTGCTTTTTAACATTTTATTTTCCCTCCTTCAATTTTAGGATACTTTTTAATATAACATTTTTTACAGGCATATTATAACATTCTTTAATTTAACTTTGCATAATCAAATTTTAATACTAATTTATATTTTTTCTACTATATTATAATTTTGAAAATTTATTCAATAATATAATTATAAAATGAGGTTTATAACCATGATATAATATAACAAATCTAAAATGCTATGACTTTAAATTTGAATAAAATATTTAATAATATTTTATAGAATTCATAAAATTTTAAAAAGAATAGAATCTACCATTGACATTTTGTTTTATCTTTATTTAAAAACCATTACTAAATCATGATAATTTTTAAAAGTCATCATTAAATCATGATGGTTTTTAAAAACCGTCATAACATTATGACGGTTTTTAAAAACCAACATAATGTGTTGATGAATTTTAAAATTATCATGATTTAGTGATGGTTTTTAAAAACCATCATAATATTGTGATGGTATTTAAAAAGCGTCATAAGTTATGACACTTTTTAAAAACCATCATTATTTTGTGTCATAAATCATCATTTTTGTAGTATTGATTTGATTTAATAAAATAAAATCATAAAATAATTAACTACCTAATTAAATATACAATAAAAGGAAACATAATAATATTTATTAATTACAATAATATTTTTAAAATCCAAAATCTTCAAGAAAATCATCAATGCTATCTCCTGCATCACGAACCTTATATAATAACCTTATATAATAATATATACAAGGGGTCATACTACCTTATTGGAACAATAACGTTATTGGACTTGATAACTGTCATTAGATTGGATAACTGCAAATCCAATGAATGTTATTAAAATTTGAAATTAATGTATTCTATTATAGTAGAAATTTGAAACCTTTACAACATTTTTTTTTAATATATATTTATATTGGATATAATTTGAAAAAGTAAATAAATGATTTTGTTGGTAGTCTGAAAAAAAAAAAAGAATTGTTAAATAAACTTACATTATAAATTTATAATATTAATTAGAAGCTTAAATAATATTGTTTTACTTTTCTCTTAAAAAATAATAGCATTGTTTTATACAGCGTGAAATTGTTACCATAAATAATATGTTTATAGCTTTATACGCAAAACTTGTTAGATAGTATGAATATATATTTTTTAAAATAAAATAAGTTGTTGCATTCTACCATAAAGTTGTTACAATGTATATTTTAATTGTAACATTTTATGTAAAATTTGTTACAACGTTAAATCGTTATCACATACATCTTAATTATAATATTTTTATGTAAAACTTGTTACATAGTACGAATATTTTGTTACCCATATAAAATGAGTTGTTACATGATACGACAACGTTGTTACAACCTACAGTTTTATCGTTACACATCACACCAACGTGAAATTGTTACCACGAGCGTTTTACTTATAACTTTCTAGGAGAAACTTGTTACAAAACATATATATTTTGTTACCCATAGAAACCAAGTTGTGACATGCTACAGTAAAGTTGTTCGAGCTACAACTTCATTGTTACTTATTACTTAAAATTTATTACAATGTTGAAATTATTACCACATTCATCTTAATTACAATTTTTTATCAAAAATTTATTACATTATACATAAATTATATTACACGTTGTTTACCATATAAAAAATAATAAAAATAATTATTAATATTTAAAATGAAATTTTAATTCAAAAATTATTATGTTACAAACATTTTATAAAATTAAATCAAATAAATATTATTTCAAAATATATTACATCAAAAATTATAAAAATTAAATACAAATATTTTTTTTTTCTGAAAATAATAATAATTTAAAATATAAAAAAATTAACTTTAACTATTTTAAATCTATTATATTATAAATATTTAATATAATATTTAATCTCCCAACGAGTCTTGGAGGAATCTTGTAATAAAATTCGGATAACTTTATTGGGATTTAATCTCTAGTTATCGGGATTTAATCTCCTAACAAGGAAGCCATACCCATATACAGTATACTAAACATTACATTGCTCATACGAATGATCTAATCAAAATTATCGTTGTCTGTTACATATCTTCCACTCTACACAAACAACTGCGCCTTGCAGAATCGATCTTGGTTCAGAGCTGATTATTACCAGTACCTACAATCTAGATCATCTAGGTACCATGTCAGAAATTGTGGCATCATTAACGGAACATATTTCCACCTTCAAGGTAGATCTTTGCTGTTCTTCTTCGTTAATTTGTTTCGCGTATGCAGGCTCTTTCGGAATCTTAATATATGTACTTTCATTTTGAAGATATGAAAAAATTTCCAACATGGTCGGTCTATCATTTGGGCATTCCTGGACACATAACAAAGCTATTTGAAAGCATCTCATTAATTTGCCCGAAGAATATGTGCAGTCTAGAGATGGATCCATAAACTCCATTTCTTTGCCATTGTTCCATAGCAAGTATGCCTGAAATTATCATTTCACAACTGTCATATAATTGCAAGTCCAAATTATATATATATGATCATAGTATGTACTTGACAAGGATTACGATTGAAGCAACTTACATATTCCATGAGGCTTAGATTCTTATTATCGCCATAGAAAACGCAAACCTTTTTATCACTTATGATTTGCAGAATTAGAATTCCAAGACTATAAACATCGAACTTAGTGGAGTATATGCCACCTTTGACATATTCAGGAGGAGCATAACCACTGCATTGAATAATTACATACTCAAGGTTTAATTAAATATGTGTTGAACGAATAATAGCTTGAAGATGAAATATAATTTAGAAGAGTATATATATGCATATAAGTGCTTACTATGTTCCAACAATTCGTCTGGTGTTTGCTTCAAGATCATGTTTTTCGAAAATTCTAGCCAAACCAAAATCTGCTATTTTTGGGTTCATCTCTTCATCTAATAAAATATTACTGGCTTTAAGGTCTCGATGAATAATAGTCAACCTTGAATATTCCTGAAGATATAGAAGCCCTTGGCAAACTCCTTCAAGAATATGAATTCGTTTTTGCAAATCCAAGATAAATCTTTTACTAGGTTCTACAATAAATCCAAAGATGAAAATTAGTAAAGAGAAAACTGAATATCAATATACATGGAAGAAGAAAAATGTGACACCCCAATTGAATGATGGTCCACAACTCATCTAGCCTATATATATATATATGTGGGGTAACGTTTCCCCAACATATATGAACTAAAGTGTAATTACCCCTTTATATATTGTAACTGAATGCACAGAAAAATAAAAGAAATTTGTATATGAAAGTCATACCAAAAAGATAGCAGTCCAAGCTTTTATTGCATGTAAAGTCTACATCTAAAGTCTACAACAACTGGCATGTAACTTTAAAACAAACGGGCATGTAAATTTAAAACAAACGGGCATGTAAATTTAAAACACAAACGGGCATGTAATTTCGGTACAGAAAATTACAAAATCTGGGTTTCACTAAATATGGAAAATACTTTTTTTTTTTTTTTCATATCAAACATTATGACATTTGTAAAAAACAACTGGGAAAGGGATACAAACCTTTTCGAAGGTCGTTCGGCTCCGGATCTATCTCGGTTTCGATGGAAGAAACGGAATGGGATGGAAGAGACGAGTTGGAGATTGAGGAAATGAAGAGAATGGCGTGGAAGAGAGGACTTCACCGGAAAAGAGAGAGGAGTTCGCCGGAAAAGAGAGAAGAGTGAGAGAGAGAGAGAGAGAGAGAGAGAGAGAGAGAGAGAGATTCTGATTTTGAGATATAGAGGGGGGGAATTTTTGGGAGGGAAAATGTTTGCCAAGTAAAACAAAAGTGTGGGCAATTTTGGCAATTCAAGGCTAAAGATGATGAAAACAATAAAAAATAAATTTTTGGTGAAAACAATCACTCCATAAATTTTTTGGTTGTTTCTTGCAATTTCCTCTATATATATATATATATATATATATATATATATTTGAAGCACGTTATCGATATATATTTTATCAAAACAATGATGTGTTTTGATCTCTACCTTTTATTTGTTAACAGGTTTTGTATTATTTTCGTATTATTCAAATGTTCATATGATCTTTATCAAAAAATCATTAAAAAAAATAAAAAAAAAAACCATTAATGTAAAAAGGATGGTATGAGGCAATGAATCGATCCTTTAATGGGGAATCCCCATACTTGCACCGTTTATTTTAAGGAGGGTATTCACGGTGATGGAATCCTTCATACAAATTGGGAATGATGATAGTAATGAAAACCTCATCCCTAGTACGTCCATTGACATCCCTAGGTAATATAATACTCAAGTGTCTGTCTGTCAGACCCCATTTTTAATTGGGCCGATGGACCGAAACCTTCAATACTCTTGAGTCCTGATGCGTAGGGCTGGACTTATCTTTTGGGCTTGTAAGGCTAGGGCCCAACACATGGCATGGACCTTATTTTTTTTGTATGTTGGCTTTTAGCATTGTTCTCACTTATCAAACGTATACTAATTTTAAAATACCTTTTTTTAATCAAATTTTGAAATACTTTTATAATTGACACTTTTTTATAAAAAAACAGTTTTAATTAAGGAATTGGTTGTAAACGTTAAAAAAAATAATAATAATTAAAAAAAAAAATAGCGATCTTAACCTGGTTGGAATTGGTTTTATATATTCTATTAAGGAATTGTTAAGTAAATTATATTTTAATTAACAATAAATTTTTAACAAAATAACAAAATAAAAATAGAATTAATTATAAAAAAAATAAAATAAAATATAAAAGTCTTCTAAGTTCTACCAATTCTACTTAGCTGTCAAGAAAACAAATCAGGAAAACAGAATCTGATTTTTACAGTTTTAGTTTCCAATTTTAATTAAATGATAATTGTTTTTATAATAAAATTAAAATAGTAGTTTAATTGAAGGGTTTAACCGTTTAAGCGTCAATGTGATATGTGAAGCTTAAGGCTGAAGTAGAGAGTCATTTGACTAATGGAGTCTCCCGCCGCTTCTTCCAACGTTTATAAAACTGAGCTCTCTTCTCTCAATTAGATTTCTTACGCCTAATTATCAAATCAAATATTCTTCCCATCACAAATTCTTTCACACACCACCATCTTCATCATCACTTTCAATCTTCATCATCTGTTGATAATGCAGTGGGTTAAAGTTAAAGTTCTTGGTAAGGAAAGATCCCAGATTGCCTTCCATTGCTGTCAAATCGTCAAGACTGAAGAACATACGTTAAAGAAGGAGAAGAGGATTCTTGATCATCTTTATGGCTCTCCTCACATTCAAACATTTCTTGCTGACACCGTGAGTTTTTCTGAGCAACTTACTGGCTGGGTTTACGATCTCCTGCTTGAATATGCCCCTGGAGGTACGCTTTCTGATCTTATAAAGAATCGTGGAGGTCGTTTACCGGAATGTGAGGTTCGAGAATACACCAGAATGATATTGAAGGGACTCTGTGGAGTGTATCAGAAGGGGTACGTTCACTGTGATCTTAAGCCTGATAACACTTGTCCTTCCTTTACAAGATGGGACTAATTATCTGAAAATAGCCAATTTCAGGTTGGCGAAAGAGATTGGAGAAGAGATGCAATATGGAGATTCTTTCAAGTTCAGGTTTCGCGGCACACCGCTCTATACGTCGCCGCCGGAATCTTTTTTGTTTGGATAGATTGAATGGGGTTGGATCTATGGTCTCTTGGGTGTGTTGTGGTGGAGAAGTTTACTGGAAAGCATGCTATGAAGTGGGTTGGTGATGTTCGTAGAAACTTGGAGTCTGGATGTGCTTTTGTCCTGCAACAACCCAACATACCAGAATACATGTCGGAATTGGGCAAAGATTTCTTGACAAGGTGTTTTGCAAGAAATCCGGGGGAGCGATGGACAGCTGAGAAGTTCCATACTTTCATGCAAGTTCCTCCGAAGAAGTCATGGTTGCCGCCTTGGGACTTACTTGTGCCTCGACCAAGGTGGTGCTCATTTGCATCTTCAGAGTCTTTGGATGGGCCTCCACCGGGATGGTATTCGTTGTTTGAAGACAATCATAAACAGCAGCAACAGCAATTGGTGGTTCAATGAGATGAGACATTGTGGTTCCACTACAAACCATTTAACTTTCAAAAGCTATTCTATCTATTTGCAATTCACTGTGTGTTAACACCTTAAATTTTGTGTAAACAATATTTGAAGAATCTCTCCGGGAGATTTCTTTAGATTTTCTAGGTTAATTTGAGTAAAACTTCGTTACTACAGGAGATAGAATGAAGGTATGATGAAATTTGGAAAAATGGGGCAGAGTTTTGTATAGTTTTTAAGGTTAAAAATGACTGTCGGAATCTATGTTGATGGGGACCCGACAATTGTTTTCCGACGTTCAAGATTATGAAAGTGATTAAGTAAAATGCTCTGTAAAATAAAGGAGAAAAGCTTGAAGAGAATTTTATTGGGACTCATGGTCCATTTATAGTACAATTCAGATCAAGTGGGCGGACATGTGTCCCTCTCCCTTTGGATGACATTATTTCAGCCTCTAAAATATTCAAAATTCATTTTGTCTTATGGGAAGGAACAATTTGCTTTTTGGCACCATTTTTTGGTCTGATGATGACGTGAATTGCAAGGATTGGATGTTAGATGTTGACCTATGTGATCATGGCTGAGCTAGCTTCTAGAAAGTTTTCTCTTTCAAAAAATTTAAGGTGGTTGGTTTGTTGAAGTGGGGCCCCTACCAAATTTCGAATCTCCCGCCTATGTTGGCAAGTGGGAGGAATCTTATCTTTTATAACTATTTTCTAGCCACTTGTAATATAATGTGGCATGTTTCTAGATCTATCTTAGGATTTCATCTATACACCCAAACAATGGATCTCCTTGTGGCCATTTCTTCTGGTGAGGAGTGTCCTAGTGGAGAGAGCCTACTTGGTCCATTGATAATTAACACTGTATGTTTGTTGAACATCTTGTATTTGTAGACTTATCACTTATCTTCTAATGTATAGATCAGTTGTAAGCATTTTAATTTGTATCATAGGGATCAATGTCTAATATTTTTCTAATGCTTTTTAGTAAATGATTGATACTTTGTGATCCTCTTGCATTCCAATCAACAAAACAAGATTATGAATTCAAACATCGCAACACAATTTCTTTAAACACACAACACTCATTGATTATTTACTTCAGTGACAAGTAAATTACTTGTAAAAATCTTTAGTAATTTTCAATTAGGATTGAGACTTACATGAAAATTTAAAACTAAAGGTTTCCCATATTGTCTCTTATTCGGAAATCAGTAATCAACACATGTAAAAGTTGATTTTCTTGAAACTACAGGAAATTTTGTAAACTGGGTTTTCAATCATACCCTGAGTGGAGCAAATGCAGAGACAATGGGACTTCTCACCATGTGCTTCCCATTAACTTCATACCAACTCAAAAACCCAAAATTTCCAATATAATCACTCTGTGGACTAGCATCTGTTCCCAAATTGATGCTCACTGTCATATTGAACTCTGCTTTGCTATATTTTCCTGAAAATGATATCGTTGCCGGTTGCACTACAACTTTCATACCTTCAGGAGCATTCACCGTTGCACGATAAATCGAACTACCATCAGCTACATTTGTCAACACCCTCTTGAAGTTGAAGTTTGTAGTATTGGTGTTGTTCAAGATGACGATAAACGACGGATAATTAAGGTCTAGATTCGCATGTTCACAGGTGAAGTTTGATGTTCCTGTTAGAACTCTAATCTGGTTACTTGTGTAGTTCAATCCACACAAGTAGCTGATGTAGTCCTCGACCTCAATATCGTACACAAGTCCAGGATCCATTGCCTTGTTAGGATTCACATGCCCAGATCCATAATCGAGGGGAGTTCCGGCAGTGCCGGTGATCATTTCCATGATTATGCCATTAGCATTGTCATATATGTTAGCAGTTGTCATCATTGCTGAACGTATGGCAGCAGAACTCCAATCATGGTGGACTGCTTTAAGCAAGGAAGCTATGCCTGCCACATGAGGGCATGACATGGATGTTCCTGAGACAAGAGCGTAATCATTGAGTAGATATTGGTCACGAATCGGTTGCCAACCTCTGTTTGGAACCCAGGAAGCCAATATATCAACCCCAGGAGCCAATATGTCAGGTTTTAGAATCCAAGGTGATCGGCGATCAGGCCCTCTTGATGAAAAATCTGCCACCTGAGGAGCTGGCTTAGTACCTAATAATGTAAACTGGAACTTGATACTCACAGTTGCAGTCTTCGCATTCATCATATACTTCTTCACCAACTCTCCATCTTTTGGAATTATTGTAACATAAGGCATGTCAAAATCTTTGGGCTTCAAAAATTGTCCCATGTCTGAACTAAATATGGCTCCGACAGCTCCAGTTCTATACATTTCGTCTAATTGCAAAGTGAAAGCCACAAGACCATCATAGTCAAAGGCACAAAAGATATACTTTCCTGCAACATCTTTAGGGTCTAATGAGTTCAGATCACAAAGTTCTTTGGATCGATTACCATGTCCGAAGTATATAGGCACCTCAGACACAAAAAGGTTCTCCGGGTAAACAGATCTTCCGGACACAGTTAGCTCGTTGTCACCTAGAGTAATGAGAGCTGCGTAATCTCTATCAATAGTTCCGGCACCAATGGTGGTAATCCAAGGAGCTCCATTAAGGATGGTGAAAGCATGGGGGCCAGAATTTCCAGCTGAACATGATACAAAAATACCTTTCTTCAAGGCTGCAAAAGCTCCTATGGCTATTGGGTTCTCATCAAATGTTGTCTCAATGAATCCTAAGGACAAGGACATGACATCCACACCATCTGCTATGGCTTGATCCATGCCAGCCAGAACATCAGTGGCCGCAGCATCATAACTGTTGTCATAGAACAGAACCTTGTACATGGCAATCCTAGCCATTGGTGCGACTCCAATAGCTGTTCCTTCGGCGTAACCAAAGTAATCAGCATGTCGGACACGACTGCCAGCTGCCGTTGATGATGTATGAGTGCCGTGACCAAAAAAATCTCTTGGAGAATCATAGTCATCTGTTTTCGATATGTTTAACTTGTATTGCTTCATCCCTTTGCTAAATGAGCGTGCCCCAATCAGTTTTCTGTTGCAGTGAGAAGAGTTAAACTCCGTTCCAACTTCACATATGCCGTGCCAACGTGCAGGCACCGGAGGCATGTTGTCATCATTGAAGCTCTCACTTTCTGGCCAAATTCCAGTATCAATGACACCAATAATTATGTCATTCCCAAACCCTGCAGCTGGCCATATTCCAGCACGCTTCTTTAAACCGAGAAACTTTGGAGTGCGGGTGGTGTGGAGTTGGCCAAATGTTTCCGGGTATGCAGCAAGATGACCTGGACTGTTACGGAGTTGGTCGAGGTGGGCCTGCGACAACACTGCACTGAAGCCATCCATCACATGGTTGTAGGTGTAGAGATGGGTTGGGGCAACACCATCCGGTGACGAGAGCAACGAAAGTGTGGACATGTACCAATCATGGTGGATGGAGAAGGGAGCTGGCATTGCTGATTTGTCCATGTGGATAATGTAAGTCTTCCGATCTCCAGACACGGACGATGAGGTGGCAGTCCATACAAGGAGGAAGAGAGAAAAGAGCAACTTGAAAGGAAGAAAATTTGCCATGGTTATGGTCACTAACTAGTGACTGTGGCACACTCCAGGATCTAAAAGTGTATCTCCTATATATACAGATGGTTATGGTCATTGTAAATTAAGCTAGCTGTGATCGATGGAAATTTGAGATGGGGAGTGGCCACAGTTGGACAAGGCCGGCAGTTGCTAAATGCATAGGAAAGTACAGCAAGACAGTAACAATCTGCCGAAGGAAACAAAGGCAACTAAAAAAGGTCATGCATGCTTCGGATAATCAGATCATGAATCCTGCTTCAATCCTAAACTAAAAAGTTGAGAAATGGAGAACAAAACAAGAAAAGTATCTCCAAGTAGGCGGCAGGTTTGGCCGTTTGTGGCCCTCTTTCGTTAAATTCTAGCAGCAGAAGGATCAAATAAATCGATAACTGAACATGTTTTTCTTCATGGGATCACTAAAAGACTTGAAAAAACATAAAGAGTCCTTAAATTGTTGATGTAATATAGCATTAAGACTTTTTTTTCCCACATGCCGTGACTCGAAATTAATCATTGTGACTAGTTGCAATGTCATGGTATCTATCGATTACACAAGTGAAAAGAATATATTGATGCCTCACATTTCCAAAATTAAATTTCAAAGCATGAACCAAAAAAATGTAACATGGCTACCTTACAATATCCCTTTCCTTTTTCTCCATTCTTCAACAGTAATAAACTCGGGTTCATTGAAGAGCTCGATCATGGGAAACTTTCTACTCCACAAAGATGAGACTAGCCATGTGATCCAGAACTTCTCGTTATGAAGTCAGGCTAAAGCTTTCTTCCCATGATCGGCGATGAAAGCAAAAATAGGTTGGCCTCAAAGGGAGAGTAAATTGGGAGGAGATTGAGGAGAGCCAGTTTCAAGTAAAAAGCTTCGACTACAATACGACCTGGATGTACTTGATGAAGAAGCGAGATATCTTCCATCCCCGCTGTGAAATGCCGGGTCTCTCCTATGCATTTTCCCCTTACTTGTTCTTGGCCTCCCATCAGTTCCTTCATATTCTTCATCTTCCACAGCTTGTACAAACCCACTATGCATCGGGTCTGAACTCTCATACAATAGTCTAAGGACCTGTTTGATCGAAGGCCTAGCTTGCCCTTCTCCCTGGGTGCACCATCTCACAATAGTGGCAACCGTTTGAAGCTGATCCAAGTCAAATGAGTCCTTTATACAGGGATCCACTAGCTCTGATACTCTCAATTCTGACGCCATGAATGCTTGCGATGATTCTACCAAATTCTTGCCATCTTGTACTGCTCGTCTTGCAGTCACAATCTCTAATAGTAGCACCCCGTAGCTGTATATATCACTTTTCTCTGTAAGCTCTCGAGTGATCACATATTCTGGATCCATATAACCTGAAAGGCTTCAAATTTTAAATCTCTTCAAAACAAGAAATAGAGATTTAATGGTTACGCTGTCAACACTGTTTTTGGCTAACCTGGAGTTCCCCGGATATCAGTATTTACTGGTTCAAAGCAAATAGAACCGTCTTTTGAAGCATGTGCAAGGCCAAAATCGGCAACCTGAAAAGAAGGAAGCATTATTTTAAAAATCAAGACATTCTGTGAATGCTTTATTGCAGGAAAGTGTTTTTTGAAGTTTTAACATACACGTGTGCCCTCTTCCTGAACACTTAATTTAGTAAGTAAAAATCGAAGAGTCATTTTATTTTCAAAGTTATGAACAGACATGAATTTTTGCATTCACACTACAAAGGTGACTACCTTGGCAACAAAATTCTCATCCAGTAAAATGTTGCTGGACTTAATATCTCTGTGGCATAAAGGCGGATCACAATAAAAATGAAGGTACTCCTGCAAATGAGAAAGTGTATGAGGAAGAAAAAATTATTCCACCATATGATATCTTGACATAAATAAAGTTGAAAATCATGAAACTGAACCAATCAGCAACAGAGATGAGCATAATTCTACAAATAAGAATTACCAGAGCATTAGCCACGTCAATAGCAATCTGGATTCTTGTACGCCAACTCAGAGGAGCTTTTACAGGGGCTGCAACAACATTATAACAAATATAATCAGAAACACAGATATCAAAAAAAGCCACAGAAATGCAAAAAATAAATAAAATAGTCAGTTTGTTGTCTTCGGTTGACAAGTGATGCAAAATGTGGCGAGCCTTCAAACAGTAAAAGTTAAATGTGGAAAGAACAAGAAACATACAATGAAGATGATCCTTTAAGCTTCCATTTTCCATATATTCATACATGAGAAACCTGCCATGAAACAAACAAAATGTATCTAATTTTTCTAGCACATAGGTCAATCACATATACATGCACACTTGAACATAAGTGAACTACCTTTCGTGTTTTCCGATGCAAAAGCCTCTTAGAGCTACTAGATGACGATGATGCAATCTAGCAAGAAGCTCAATCTCTCTGCAGAATTCATCCTCAGCTTGCTCTGAAACTTTGTTCATTCGCTTCACTGCTATGAGTGAACCATCACTAAATTGAGCTTTAAAAACAGTACCAAAGCCCCCTTGTCCAATAATAGTGTTAAAATTGTCGGTTGCCTTCTTAGTCTCCTTGTAGCTGAATTTTTGGAACACTGATGTAGGACCTGCATTTCAACACCCACCGACCCCCAATAGTACCCCCGAAAGACCCCCAGAATAAAGAAAATTTCAGGATATGCCTGGATTTAAAAAGTCCATAAACATGGAAAAGATCAGACCCAAACCTTCTTGAAATTTTCGTATGGACCGAGGAGGGAAGGGTTTCAAAGAGGTCTTATTTATATTATCGGAATCCTTTAGCTCTCTACTTTTCCTTCGAATAAGAATTATCAAGACTATCAACATCATAAGAGAAACAGCTGTAACTGTAATGCCGATGCCAGGAATTAGTGTCAGGTGGTAAGGTTGGCGGTTTCCTTTTTGAGGTACGCCCAACACAAGTCCGCTTGGGCTAGCAGCAATCAATGGACTCGGAGAAGACTCAGGGACTACCGAAGATGGGGATGGCTCTGAAATTACCATATTACAAAAATTATCACTGAAATAACTAAATGCAAGAATAAATAAAATATAAGGGAGACAATATTTTACACAGGCATGCACGATGTCATAAGATATTAAAATTCCATTTTTCTTTATTCATACCTGGAGGCCTGTTAAGCCCTTGAACATGAAAGAAGCAGCTTGCAATGTCAATGGCTGAAGTGTAATCAAGTTGGCTTGTTAATGCAGCAAAAGCTGCACTGCGGCAAGTGCTCAAAGTCATGTTATTTTCTGCTCCTAGCAGATGACGGAGGTATAAAATTCCAGCATTAACACACTTCCTGCATTTACTTTCTTCTGCTAGTGGCACTTTGCAATTTTCTGAGACCTCCACAAAATTTGGTGATTGCAGCATCTGTGTGACGGTTGTTCGACCCCTACAGTCATAACTGACAGGAATTTTTGTACCAAACCCACAGAAAACTGAGGCATTTCGTGGAACGCCATGCAATTCCATGGTTTGTGATATGGAATGGAGGCAGACATCGGACACATTTGAGGTAACCCCTAGGTTGCTTGTTGCATTTGCATAGCGAGCAATAGAAACTGCAACAAAAGCATTGATATAGCGGCAACACTTTCCTCTGTCATCTTTATTAGAGCACAGCGAAGCTACTAGAGTGAAGTTTGATCCACTCAAATCTAAGGGGCAATCTGCAAAAGTAGCAAGAGCATTGATCAATCATGACTGGCCATTTTTCCATACAGTTTGGAACTTGTAACGTGGACCATTGACTGGCAGAAAGAAATTTCAATAATAAGTTAAAGAATAACGATCAATCCAAGTTCTGTAACTTTTCAACAATAAACATAAGAGGATAATAATTGCTAACAAAATCTTTGGAAAAGAAAAAACAATAAACCTAATCTTGGTTTATAATAACGTGTCTAACATATATGATGAAAAACTACTTTGGCCCGGCTGTAAGATACAGCATCCATGTCACAGATCATTTCTTACAGTCACAGTGTTTAAAACTTAGAATTTATTTCCTGACCCACGCCCATGTCAGTCAGTGTTACTCGGGAGACAAAAGAAGGAACAACATTGATTCAAGTGAGAAAAAATCTATAAGCAGAAGTTCTAGCATGACAAAAAAAAAAAAAAAAAAAAAAACACCTGGCAAATCCAAGGGAATTGGACAACTTCAATATCAGAGACTCCAACATGTTAACTAGGAAAAAGTGAATATTTTAGACATTAAACACACATAGACTGTACTCTGTAGGTAACATGAGAAGAATAAGAGAATGAACAAGAAACATACACTGTAGATATGAAAAGTAGCAAAGGTTAATCCAGGTGGCATTTCTTCTTGATTGGTAAACGCAAATTCAAAGCTATATATTAGTATCTACATTCTTATTTTCTTAGGATATTTTTGATAGATTTTCCTCAAAGAGCCCTGTGCTTGTTTACCAACCCACCATTCAGGAAATTTCGCTGATAGAGTGCCATGTTGGCGACCTCGGTGGTACCACCCCCCAAGTGCAACCACCTTGGTGTCTCAAACCTGATAGTGAGTTTTCAGGCGTAATAGATGCTATGGCAAGAGTCTAGGACAAGCACTTTAGAAATGATAATACTTATCAATAGAACCAGATCAAAGAAAAGCAATTTATTCAGCTAGAAATAGTGAGTTACTAGTGGCAATGTACTATGATTCTCATTTCTCACCCACCACAAAATAAAAATGTAAAATATGAGAATGAATGAATATCTAAAATCTCTGCAATTAGCAGCCTTCTAAGGTCTATAGACAAGGATGTCTAAGAGGAACAATTGACTTTGGAACTCTAATTAGCAGCATCGAACAGAAATTAATTACAGCTAAATCAAATAAAAACCGGACATAAGGATAGTAAAGATACAGGTTGTGAATCTTTCAAACAATTGATATGATACGATCATACGAGTCATCAATCCTAAGATGCATACACAATCAGGCCTGAAGATCAAGACAAAACTATATGTAAACTTCCTTCTTTTCAATAACATTTATCGTGTCAATGAAGTCCTCAGTTATTAAACAATACAAACATAGGATTCAACACGAACATCATATCATACAATCTGAGAAATTGCTCTCCAATGGCAATGAGCTGGCTAAATTCTAAATAATCCGGGGCAAGACATTAACACAAATGCAAACAAATGATAGAATTCAATTGAAGTTTTAATGAGCAAAACGAATGTGTGACACAACTGAAACTGCATATAAAGTTACAATATTTACTTAAATTTCTACAATAATTTCCAGATATCTTGTTAGTATAGATTTGAAAATACTCATCAACTACACCTAATCAGAAGTTTTTTTTTCTGATTAGTATTTTCAAGAATCCAAACCAATACTAAATCAAAGAATCCATATTCGTTTGCATTTACGAGAAAGAACAAAAAAAGTTCACACCAAAAACACAATCCCAGTTGCAAAGTCACTACTTTTACCATAAATTCTTAACACCAACCAATATGAATTTCCCATTAGGCTAAGTCCAAAGAGCAAAAAAACAGAATAACTCAAAACCATCAAAATGCCCAAAAATGAGATTATAAAGAGAGAAAAACAACACAAAACCTATAATAATGATAAATAAAAAATAAAAATGAAACCTCTTCTGCTATATAAAACAAAGAGCTAAAATGAACTAACCAGCTGCCATTATTGTCAAAGGAAGCTGCATCCCAAGAAAAGCCAGTAAACCCATCAAGAAAAACAGGTGTCCCACCACCTCCTCCATGGTGAAGAAGAAGAAGAAGGAGAGTAAATGCGTCGGCGCCCACTGACAGAGACAACAAAAAGAAATGGTGGGGTTTTTGTATCGTGTGAGAAAAACAGAACACGCGTGTGTTAGTGCTTGAAGAACAGCAAGCAAGGGAACCAGTGAATTACTACATCTACTACACAGGACTGAGACTGAAACAGACTAGTGTTGTATATGCTTGTGAGTTGTGACATGTGAGCTGCGTGTGGGCTTTTGAGTTTTGACTCTGGAAGTGAAAAAAAGACAGTGAAGTCTCTCCTCTGGTGTGTGTGTGTCTACTCTAGTGTACCTCCATAGAGTTTTTTCTTTAGGGAAGGATTCAAAACGCAACCTCATGGTGCAGGAGCGAGGGATTTATTGCCGTATCAAATTCATCTCTTCCCTCCATATAGTTTTGAATTCAAATCATACGTTAAAAAATGGCATCTTAGATTGTGTTTAACCAACCAAATTGGATCATGTGTACATAATTATTTATATTTAATTATTTTTTTAAAAAAGATGTACACATAGTCCAATTTAATTGGTAAGATACAAATTGATATATTTTCAAAGCAATTTGTGAATCGATTAACGTGCAACATTGGTGGCAGCAATCAAGCAGTTGTGGACCCACCAAGTTCACATTATGAATTTGTATTAGATCATTTGTTTTTTTTTGTTGGGTGCTTGTGTTTCAGTGATGTGATTGTGTTATCTAACTACTCTTAATTAATCCAAAATTGCAAATATAGACAAAAGGAAATTAGTAATAAATCACCCATGGTTTTTCTTTTTCTTTTTCTTTTTCTTTCTACTCTCACAACATCTGCTGTAAAACAGTAAATATAAATAAGAAATTAGAAATTAGAAAGAAAAAAAAAAGAGAATGTTTGGTCCCACACTCCCACATATAATGGAGTGGAAAAGCAATGTAACAATGTTCTTTTTGGTTCCAAAGAATGAAAGAATAATCCAGAGCCTTTAGTTGATTTTTTTTTTTTTTTTATGGTGGAAATTCATTTAAAAAAAAACATTTTTAAAAAAAAATTATAATTATGTGTGATTAATTTGATAATATATATTATATAGCAAGCATGATTATAATGATTTTGCTAGAATGAAGTAATGAAATTGATCTGGCAGGCATGTGAGATAATGGAACCCCACAATCAATTATTTCTCCGATCAAGTTAGTGGAGGAGAGGCGTGAATGAACCGCAACAACGCCCAAACAAACCTAACAAAAGAAGCATATATGTCTTTTTTGGATTTTGGAATCTTATCATTGTTTTTTTTTTTTTTTTTTTTTTTTAACTAACTAATTGATTGTCCTAGAATTAAATAAAATAAAATAAAAAAGATCGATATTTTTTCTTACATTAAATGTGTTAGTAAATTTTAATGGTGATTTTTTATTTTTTATTTTTCAATTTGACTCTAAACAAATTATCTGGACCTATCGAGATCAAGTATTACATATACGATCCAGATATATACTCTCACTATGATCGTTAAGAAAAATTACACATAATGAGACTTAATCGCCACGCTAAACATTATATAGGATGTTCAATTTAAAGGGTGTTTTCTAATATATTTCAAAATAATTTTTTAATGAATTTAAAACTTTAAAGAAGTCAACAAAATTTACCATTTTTTTCATAGGGCAATTACCAATTAGGTCATAAACTTTTTTTTTAAATTCCAAGTTGTTTACGACTTTTATAAAAGTGACCAAATTTGTCCTTACATTTTTCCCAAGTGCTAAATTAATCCCTCTAATTAAGTTTCGTCAGTTAACTTTAACTATGTAAGGGTAAAATTGTACTTTGCTTCTACACAATATAATAATAACACATGCACAGTTTTTTTTTTTAATGCATGTATATTTTGTTTATTTTATTTGTGGGTTTTGATTTTTGAATAATTTTGATAACAGTGCTTATATAATACTAACAAAAAAAACAATTATTTAAAAATGGTAAAAGACTAAACTGTGAATGAACAGTAATTAAGGGTATAATTGACATTGTCTTATTAAAATATTTTTATATTTTTTTAGAAAATTTTAATTAAAAAGGTATAAATGGTGTTTAGTTAAAAATGGTGATTTTTTTTGTAATTATAATGGTGAATTTAATGCATAAAAGACAAAACAACTTTGCTCTAATATGATAAATAAAGGGTATTTACGTACTTTAACTAAAATTGTTAAAATCAGTTGTTATATTAACACTATTAAACTGTTAGAGGGACCAATTTGATCACTTCTAAAAAGAGAATGACTAATTTGGCTCAGTGGAAAAATGTGAAGACCAATTTGGTCACTTTTGTAAAAGTCGCAAGCAACTTGGAATTTATAAAAAAAAAAAAAAAAAAAGTCAATAACCAAATTGGTAATTGCCCTTTTTCATATTCAGCATGTTTTAGTATGACTTCTGAGATAGTAAATATAATTTTTCAAAAATGTTCAGTTTTCTTTCGAATTGTTTGGTTTTATTAATGAATTAAATAATATATATTGTCCAACTATCAGAATGTTCATGCATGTTTATTAGTACTAGAAACTTTTATTTTGAAATTTTTAAAAAATATATATATATTTATATGTAATTAAAATAATTGAAAACATCATTTGCCAGTATTTTTACAATTGATAGTTACATAATATTCAACAAGAAACTATTAAGAAAATATGCATCAATGTATTAAAAGAATAAATATAAGAGATAATGCCACACCTGAATTAATAATATTAACCCTATAAATATATTACATAATGTTGATGTATCAATTTCTTAGATGCTCACAAGTTGAAATTTACCTGACGAGTCTTTTTTTTTTTTTTTTTTTTTTTTTTTTTTTTTTGAACTGTAATTGACAAGTCATTGAAATGCAGAGAATATGCATGGTTCATAGAAAAAGAGGAAAGAGTTTTAAAGAATTCATATAAACTTTTTTTTAACTTTTTCACGTGAAGAAGAAATGCATGTGAGGCTGTGAGCTTATAAATAAACAAAAATATAGTATAATGATTAATGAAGTTTGTCTTGGCTTGAATGGCTCTATAATATTATCTATATATGACCTGAAGCACAGAAAGCGAAACAACAAATCGTAAAGTGTACAAATTAAAGATACAAAGACCCATCAAACCTCATTTCCACAAATGAGAGCAACATTTCTAACAAGTTACAAGTCTTGTGGGGATTTTTTCCACTCCAATCCAACGAAAAGTTTTTGTCATTTTGTGTATTTGTAAAAGATATATATTATTATTACTTTCTTCATTCGACAAAAAATAATGATCCATCTCAGTTTTCTTTGATTTTTCATTGCCAGGGTAGTTTGACGTGTGTATATATATATATATATATATATATATATATAGATTCATTAATCATCCATTTATGATTTATGCTACAATGTGTAGGACTGTAAGATGTAGGCAGGTCTAAAAGCATCTTCAACAGTCTCCCTTGGTAACCGCCTTAAATAAGGGTGAATGTTGTCGTAAGAGGTCATTAAGAAAGTATTGTTGGAACAATACTCCTTTAAATGACTCCCTTAATAATTTTTTATTATTATCTTGATGTTTTACTTTCTAATTATTATAGTAAAACAAATTAGGGCTTTTAGCAAAAATACCCTATTTTAGGGGCTTAATAGCAAATCTACCCTAATGCTTCGTTTGGTAGGGAGGAAAGAAAATAGGAATGATGAAAAGATTTAGAGGGATAGAAAATATGAGG
Source organism: Acer saccharum (assembly GCA_030490815.1). Lineage (NCBI taxonomy): Eukaryota > Viridiplantae > Streptophyta > Magnoliopsida > Sapindales > Sapindaceae > Acer > Acer saccharum. The sequence continues at coordinate 10,803,601 of CM059870.1, forward strand.
GAAAAAAAGGAAAATGATTTTCCCTTATGTTGTTTGGTAAACAGGAAGGAAAGAAAAGATCATTTTATCAATTTTACAATTTTACCCTTATATTATATTTAATATATTAAAAAAATTTGGATAAAATTGTAATTTGAGTTACCTAAAAAATGGTGGGTCCCACACACCATTTCTTTCCCCTTTCTTTCCTTCCCTTTTCCTCCCACTTTTGGGAGAAAACAAAATGGTGGGCCCCACACACCATTTTTTCCTTCCATTTTTCCTTTCCCTCCATTTTTCTCTCCATACCAAACACACACTTTTCCATTTTCTTCTCCCTTTTCCCTCCACCCCTTTCTTTCCTCTCCCTTTTCCTCCCTACCAAACAGAGCATAAAATTGAATTCAACTACAAAACTACCCTGAAATGACATTATTACCCTCTTTAAAAAAAATCCAATTTCACTCATTACCCTAACCATCTCAAACCCTCATGCCAACCTATCCCAATACCACCATATCCTGATCCATTGTCGAGTTCCAACCAGCGTCATCTAGTTCACCGTCGAGTTGCCGTCGAGTTCCAGCGAGCGTCACCGACTTCACTGTCAAGTTGCCCATCCCACCAGTTGCGCGCCTTGACTTCGCCAACTAGCAACAGGAACAAGATCAACGTCTTCGTTGGCGAGTATTAACGTCATGGTCGTCATCAAAACTTCGTCGCCAACCACCTTCTCGTTCCGACATTGCCATACATCGCTGATTTGGTTTCCATTTAAGGTATTTTGAGTTTTGAACCCAAACATTTAAGTTTTTTTGAGTTGAAATTGATTTTAGGGTTTTCAATTTTTGAAGTCTAAATTTTTGAAGTCTATAGTGAAATTTTGATTACTTGTAAATCTATTAAGTCTATTGTGAAATTTTTGAGTTGAAATTTTCAATGAATTTGGATCTTCTATCGATCTGATTTTTTTCCTGATATTACCTAATCTCATGACACTTAAGCATTGCAATGAATGGGTGGTTAAGATGTGATTGGTTTTCACAACCACTTTATCAACAACCAATCACATGCTTTAAAAAGATCAAGAAAAAGATCATACCAGCAGATGATCCAAATCCATTTTCAATTCATGCAGTAGATGATAGTGATCTTAGGCCTAGGGTTGCATATTCACACTCAAACACAGTATTTTTAGAGTCTAAATAGAGAGATTTAATCTTCTTTTTTTTTTTTTTAACTTGTCTACCAAAGCTTGAAGTACGATTGGATCTCGTGTTTGATTGATTGGTTTTTTTTTTTTTTTTTTTTTTTACTATAGAAATAATTCGGATTAATATGAATTAGAAAGATCAGTTGGTATTATAATGACTTGGCTGATTTTGTAAAAGTTGAAATCGCCTGTTTTGAGGTATGTCTGTCTTGCTCATTTGATAAGTTATATTGAATTAGATTGCATCTCAACTTTATATACGGACCAAATTATTTTTGTATTTAGGTGTATTTCCTCTTATTATTGTCTCGATCACTGCTCTCAAAATAGAACAAGTATTTAACAAATTGATTCTTCCTAAAGCCAATACTGCTCAATATTATTCCACCATAACTTTTGTAGTAGTACTACTTTGATTGGGTTAAAGAAAAAATCAAGCAATATTACCTTGAAAAAAAATCGTGTTCTTTTAAACATTGACTTTGTACCTCTCATAACTCAAGTGGTACGCAATTCGCGTTCATGTTTGTGGTGGAGAGTTCAACTTCCACCTTACAAATTTGTTTTGTGTGTTTTGTTGTACTTATATGCGTGCAATTATGGTTTAAAGTTTGTGTCTTACATGATTGTTTTTATTAATTATGGTTTTTTATTTTGTTAACCGTCAAAAATGACAGGGGTCCAAAGAAGAATTTTCCATCCATAACAAGACTATTTGAAGTAGAAAGATAATACAGGAAGTATCTCGCTACCCCGAGAAGAAGACATGTCCAAATAGACTTTCTACAAATCCAGATCAAGATCAGGGGCGTCTAGATCCCCAAGTACCAGGAAACAAAGAAGTCAAGGTCATGGGGAATCCGCTACTACATTATCTCCGTACCCTGTTACTACATCGACCCGGTATCCCAGTACCCTGATACTTGAAGAGTACTGTTACCACGGTCCAGTAAAATGTGGGGTATCATGATACCTCGATCCCTCCTAGAACCAGTCTACTAGACAATGGATGACCAAGACAAAAGGAAGACTATCAAGGAAGAAATAGACTGGTACACCAAGGAACCAGAATCATGCTACAAGAAAGATTGTATACGCCAACATTTAAATACAATGAAAGTTGACTTCTCCCGCCACCTTTAAAGCTCAACTTTGAATGGGATTAGTCAACTCTGTCAGGATCGCCAAAGAAGAAAACAAAATCACCTGATTACGAGAATTATCCCCCGCGCCTGAGTGAAGCCACCATTAATGTCCCGTTGTTGCTTAATTGATTGACTAATTATCGAAGTAACGAGCAAGAAAGGGGACCTATATATTAATTCAAGACTCTAGAAAGAGAGGGGATCGTAAATCATAATTTCGACCTACACCTTACAGTTTTTTCCACTTATCGACTAGCACGAGATCGCCATCACCAACTGTGTCTGAAAAACTCCATACCTGAGCCTCCCAGAAATCACCATTTGTACTACACCATTGTATCATTTAAATTGTGTATCTTTTATCAATAAAACAACATTATTTCATTATCTCAATAAATACACTATGTTAATAGGAATTTGACCCCTCTAACATTTTCCTGCTAACATATTTAACATAGGTTCGATTGTGGTATTTTTACTCTTAAATTCTTGGAGTACCTATGGGCCGGAAAACAATTTGACTTTGAAGCAAAAGACATAGCACCCCTTAGAGTTAAAATAGCAATAGAAATATTTCAAAATTCAAAAGAAGTGTCTAGTGTAAATGATGCAAATTGATGTGTAATAATGTGTAAATTTAATATTTGAGACTAGCATTTTTATATGTTGTGGTGGTGATGTGAGTGAAATTTGTGATATGAGTATGAGATGTTTTGTGGATATTAGAAGTGTTTTATTTGCAGGGATCGAAAAAGTATGGATTCGTTGAAATTTCAAACGGAACTCTGTATAAATTTCGTAAATTATATTCAAGAGAGATGTGAACAAACTAATTATATTGATCACTTCCAGTTCAACCAAAAAAATTCTCATCAATTGCAAGCTTTTCACTGTCCAAAAATTTTTAACTTGTCCAAAAATTAAATAACTACACCAAGATACAACATATACAAATGCTAGCTTTTTGGCTTGTAACATATAAAAATGATCCATTAACTAATCCATTTGCAAGTCATCAATTGGAAAATTGCAATTTCAAAGTTGCATTAACTGATCCAACGAGCTCTCATCAATTTCAAATATATGGAAAATTGCATACATGTGCACAATATCAAATATATGCCTTCCAGCTTTTATCAAAGTTGCATACATATGCACTGTATAATTTAAAATATATGGAAAATTCACTCGCCCATTTTGTTTTTGAACAGTTATAGAAGCATATATATGGAAAATTCACTTGCGATAATCTTTCAAATAATAATACATCGAACAAATTCAGTTTTCAAATAAGAAAAACCAATTACATCATAAAACATTATGCAATCCACTTGCCTTACCAGCCAATTTCACTTGTACTTCCCATGCTACTTGATGGTCTACTTGACTTCGGGTAGGTGCACATATAGCTATTGTGACCATAGCGGTGACAAGTTTTGCATCTCCTTTAAGTTACTTCCTCGTCAAATGACAAAAGACAATTCTTTCTTGGTCTTCCAGGAGGACGACGACCTACTGGTGGGTGAACAATTTTTGATGCAATATCCGAAGGAACCAACCATTCATCGAGTTATCCCACGGGATGTATTTCCCCACTGTATGCTGCAACAAGGAACACACTAGAGTAATAAGGGGAACAATAATCAGGAAATGAAAATCCTTGTAACCTAATGCAAGCTAATGCATGTGCACATGGAAGTCTACATCAAATTCTCTATATGTACAAGTTTTTGTGGTCAAATCCACATTTCCATCTAAATATCCATCTTTAACAAGGAACATGTAAAATGTGATGGGGTAGACCCGCATATATCATGCTTCGTCATCCTTGACACCTATGGCTACATTCGCAGCTGTTGTCAATTGAGTCGTAAGTTTAAATGCAGTTGCGCAATGATCATGGAACCAGCCTTGAAGGACCCCTCTGATGTAATCAATCACTCTGGTAATAGGCAATTCCTTACATTCTTTAACCTCAGTATTCATGGACTCTGCAATATTGGTTGATATTATGTTTTACCTTTTTCTTGGATTGTATGCTCACGACCAACGATCAAACCCGACATTCGTGACATACTGAGATGCTTCCAAATTAATATTTGGGATAATTACTCTGGTGGCTATCAAATTGATGACACACTATCAAAATAGCCACTGGATTGGAAAGTTGTTCCAAAATGGTCATTTTTGGCAAACTTTGTGACACTAATGGTCATTTCATCCAATCAGCGGTATTTTGGTAAATAAGAGGATGACATTAATTTATTTTAGATTTTTTTTTTTTTTTTGAAATCAATTTTTTTTTTTTTTTTTTTTGTATTTTTAAACAAATAATTATATTTAGTGTGTATATATGTATAGCTATTGAAAAAAGGTTATAATATATATAATTATAATATATATATATATATATATATATATTTGAAAAAAGGTTCAAGACATGGTGACTTGGCATCGGGTCACCCTGTCCCGAGGCTTTAAATCCTCGGGATGGGGTGAATCGACATGTCAGGTCGCCCCATCCCAAACCTTTTTTCATGGCTTGAAAAAAGCCTCGGGACGGGATGACTCGACGTTGGGTCACCCCATCCCGAGGATTTAAATCCTCGGGACAGGGTGACCCGATGTCAAGTCACCCTATCCTGAACCTTTTTTCAAGCGTTGAAAAATGCAAGGTTCATTAAATGAAAAGAAAAAAAAAAAAAAAAATTGGTGGATATTTCAAAACTCTCAAAAAAAGGCAAATGAGGTTGAAAAAATAATTTTAAAATGTAATACATACCTTCAAATTACTTTATATAATCTTCTCCAATGTTTTTAAAACCTAAAATTGAAAAACAAATGTGTGGGAAACAAAGTGTTGTAGTGTAGTAAAATTATTAGACAGTGTTTAGTTTATTTGTTTGATAAGTTGGTTGGTAAATGGTTGGTAAATAGTTAGTAAAAGTAATAAATAAGGATAATAAATATGGTGAGTTATGAGTGAGGACATTTTTGGAAGAATAGGGTAATTTTGCAATTCAATTTGATTTTAGGGTAGATTTGCTATTAAGCCCCAAAAATAGGGCATTTTTGCTAAAAACCCAACAAATTACTCATTGGGTAATAAAAGAGTTGTTGGGATTTAAAAGTTAAATATCTAGTGTTTTTCAAAAAATAAAATAAATTTAAATATGTGGAGCCCACTTAAGGGGGGTTGAAGCCACCACTTAAGGTGAGACCGTCCAATAAAATTGCACAAAATTATAGTTTAATAATATATATTTATGTTCTCGAGATAAATTGTGTAATCTCATTGAGACAGTCTCAACAAGTGGCAATGAGACTGTCACATTGAAGATTTTCTCATACATTTGTTTACCGTCACAAGAAAATATTATATTTATTGTAAATATAAGTTCAGTTTTGCAACCGATTAATGAATAAATAAGGTTAATTAATATGGTGTAGTTATGAGTGAGGACATTTTGGAAAAAATACGGATAGTTTTGCAACTTATTTTGATTTTAGGGCACATTTGCAATTGGCCCCATAAAATTTGGCATTTCTACTATAAAAAAAAAACCCCATATAAATTTACTGTAAAAAAGTTTTTGCAACAGTTTTAACCTGATATATAACTTTTTGCCACGACAATATTTGCAACACTCTTATATTAATTTTATATTGTAATGCGTTATGCGTGTAAGAGTTTCGATTAAAATATTTAGTTAACTCTTATCAATCAGTTTTATTTGTATTGAATTCTACAACAAAATAATGGAATGACAACAATGGATCAAAGATATGACTTGTTTGTTCTGGCAAGCGATATCTCTCATTTCCTTTTAACTTTTTGAAATTAAAGGAGCATTTTTTTTTTTTTTTTTTTTTTTGGGTTAATTGCAATAATTTACCCTGGGTTTTTCCAAAAAAGCATAATATTCAACTGATGACTTTAATTGCTGCAGCCCCTTACTGTTAGCAGTGTTATAGTAGGCGCTAGTTAGGCATAGACCCACCTTCTAGCGCCTAGGCGATTAGTTGGCAATTAATCGGCCGGCGAATTTAAGCCTATTTTTTTTATTTTCCTGTATAAAAATCCAATCTCAAACAAATTCCAATTATCAAATCCAAACAAAACTCTTTACAGGTATTTATAAAGTTGGCCAATTAGGGGTATAAGTGTAATTATTAAAGGAAGATTGAAGTTATTGTGATTTTATAAGAGATCAGGGGGCATTTTGTAATTTGCAACTCAAATCAGTGAAGAAAGCACATAAGTGAAACAGCGCCGTTTCATTAAAAGGGGGCAACAGGCCAAGCCCAACACATGAGCCCAAATGTTTGCCCAATCTATCTCTTGTGTACACCCCAGACAGTTACTAAACGCACCCCACCTCCTCCACTTCATCTTCAACCTCACGCTTGCCTCCATTGCCGACCAACCCCAAGCTGTTCCAGTCGCTGGAAATGCGATCCCGAGCCTTATTCCAGCTGATTTTCCGGTGCAAAAGAACGGCGCCTAGCTCGATTACTCAGCCACGTGCCCGATTACTCGGCCACGTGTCCGATTACGCGGAGGCCGCCTAATTGGTCCGATTTACAATTTTCAAGGCGTTTTCCGGCTGCCTAGCTGTATTGCTCCGACTAATCGGCCTAGGCGGCCACGTTTTCGAACACTGACTGTTAGTCAAAATCCGTTAAATACAATAGTTGAGTGAATTTGTAGGGGTAAAATCATCATTTGCTAAGTTAAAGATTTTTATGATTTATTTATTTGTTAATTAAAAACTAAACATTAAATATTACAAAAAAAAAAAAAAATGAAGATAAATGTTAGTTAGATCCCTATTAAAGGAAATAGATATGGATCTCCTCCAAAAATGGAGAACCAGATCTCCTCCTCCAAAGATGGAAATTGAATCTCCATTATTGGAGAATAATTGAGATCCGATTTCTCTCCATTAATGAGCCAAATCTGCTCCTTCGCTCAAAGCGGACGCTCCTTCGCGTGTAGATCCTCACCGTCGGAATGACCCATTTCTCTTCATTATTGGATTTGTTTTTATTTTTTGTTTTGTTAAAAAAAAAAAGGTTTCATTTTTGTGGATTGATAAAGATCTTTGTGGGTTAATGATTGTGTTGATACTGTTTGTGGGTTGATGGTTTTGTTTATATAGAGATGAAGTTTTGAATGGATGATTGGGTGACGTTGGATTTTGGGTGATGAAGTTAAAGAAGAGATTTTGAGATATGAAGTTGGGTGATGAAGAAAGTTCTTGAAATTTGAAAAAGTGTTGTTTGGGAAGTGAGAAAATGGATAGAAGTAAAGAATTTAGAAGGAAGAGAGAGTGTTCTTTACCAGGAAAAAAAAAAAAAAAAAGAGTTTGGAAGAAAAGAAAAGAAATATGTAGATCAATCTAGAGATTTTTTTTCCTTTCCAAATTTATTTATTTTTAAAAGATTTTATTTCTTCGAATAAGAGTTTATTTATTATTTTAATTATTAATAGTTTAGTGATTATTTTAAGAGTAAATGGCAATTAAGACTTCTTCAAACAAAGTATAAGGGTATTTTTGACTTTTTATGCCCAACTTTTAGTCAACTGTTAAATGAGATGGAAGTCAGTTGCAATTAAAGGCATTAGTTGAATATTAAGCATTTTTGTAAAAATTCAAGGTAGGTTATTGCAATTAACCCTTTTTAAAAATATATATATATATAACTTGTTGAAAAAGCTAAACACATTATGTGGGGCAAAATAGAAATGCATTACTTGAAGCAACAAATTAATCTTTTTTGTACACTACTCCTGGCTTGAACCATTTGGACTCTGTTGCTAAGTTCATGGTTTATACGGTAACACTATGGTTTGATTAGGTACATTGTGATTTTTTAGTAACAAAATTTAATCAAAATCTTATCCACAAATTCTAATCCTAAAAAAATGCATAGCTAATTTGTAGCTGTAACATATAAATAATCAGATAACATTATAGTTTTTTCAAATTATATATATATATATAATTTAAGAAAGTCTACAATTTACTTTTAAAAGAGAATGTCTTTCTTAAAAATATTTAAAGAGATGTAAGAAATTAATTTTTAGAAAAATATTTATACATTTTAATTATATTTCAATCACTCTATTCTCTAAAATTGTAATGGTTTTTAAAATTTATATTAAATAACATAACAAAACGAAAATAAAATCATAAATGCCACATTTGCCCATCAAATGAAAGGATCCAGATCCTCTCCTCACCCATCTCACCTTTTTTTCTCACCTTCTTAAAGAATGTAATTGGTAGTTGATAAAGTACAAGTGAAAAACAATCACATCTTCATTAATTCATTACGATATTTATGTGTCATATGATTAAGTAAAGTAGGAGTGAGGAGAGAATTCAAGTCTTGAAAGGAAAGTGTGGGGAGACCCTCCTTATGTAAGTTACATTTGGTGTCGTGCAGGTAATAATTGATCTTGTCATATTCTAGTGACAAGAAAATTATAGCTATTTAAAATTGGGATTCAAATCCCCTTGTGTTATCTTTATACTAACTTTAAACAGAAATTCTATTATCAGTTTGAACTGACAAAAGTTATATCAGTTTTTTATATGTGAGCCACTGGATTTAAATACTTTGACTTGGCTGTATGCATTTGTCAGTCAAAGTATTTAAATCCAGTGGCCCACATACAAAGAACTGATATAATTTTTGTCAGTTCAAACTGATAATAGAAAAACTGAACTTTAAATAGTTAAAAGATAATAAATTGCATTTAAAAATAATGAAAGTGGAAAACATATATATATACAGAAATTCTATTATCAGTTCGAACTGATAAAAGTTATATCAGTGATTTAGTTCCTTGCATGTGCGCCACTGGATTTAAATACTTTGACTTAACTGGATGCACTTGTCAGTCAAAGTATTTAAATCCAGTGGCCCACATATAAGGAACTGATATAACTTTTGTCAGTTCGAACTGATAATAGAAAGACTATATATATATATATATATATATATATATATATATATATATAAGAAATAAATATATTACAGATTTCAGTAAATCTTTTGAGATAAATCTCAACCATCGATTACAAATTTCATTAAATCGGTTGAGATATCATTTCAACGGAGAATCCAAATCCTGAGAACGGTGGGATCCTGGAATAAAAGAGTGGTTATAAATTGGATACGCCCTTGACAAACGAGTGATTGTTATTTAAAATACTGGTAAACAAAAAACCCCATTATCAATCTAAACTCCTACTAATTTTCTTGAGAAACAGAAAACTTCAACAATCATGAACAGACCAAATTAAAAAAAGCATTAAAGAATATTTTAGCTGCCGTGCAGAAAAACAGCTGCATATTTATTCCTTCAAGCACCAGCAAACCAAACTCCACATCTCTACTTCAAAATAATTTTCTCTTATTCTCTCAGTATCCAAACACCCAAAAAAAAAAAATCAATGCAGGCAAGTCATTATCATCAACATCAACCTTTCTCTGTTTTTCTCTGTCCTGTGATTATTGAATACTAAATTTTTTTATCTCTGTGCAGAATTTGGTTTCTGTTTTCATTGCAACAACTCTTCTCTTCAGCCACTCCTCTGCACTCAAGGTAAACTCAAACAGAGTCAATTGAATTTCATGAAAAGAAAAAAAAAAGAACTTTTTTTTTATTTTTTTGGTTTGAAATCTGTCTTCTTTATTTTTTACGAACAGGAGGGACAAACATGTGTGATTGGAAGAAACTGTGATTCTGGATTACACTGTGAGACATGTATGGCTGATGGAAATGTACGGCCGAGATGCACCAGAATCCAGCCACTCAACCCCACTTCACAGGTCGATAAATTTCAAATTTTGACCAGGTTAAATCGTTGAAATGCATCTGTAGAATGTTAAATTTCCAATGTTGGTTGGTTTTGTGTAGTGGGGTTTTTTTTTTAATGGGGTTTTTTTCGTTCCAGGTGAAGGGACTGCCGTTTAATCATTACTCGTGGTTGACGACTCACAACTCGTTTGCGAAACTTGGAGTGAAATCGGGAACTGGGTCGCTGATTCTTGCTCCGGAAAATCAACAGGACTCCATTACTAGCCAGCTCGATGTATGTTTCTTCTTCTTCTTTTTCTCTGTTTGGTTGGTGAGAAAAGAAAATGGAAAGTCGGAGAAAATAAAAAATATTAAAACAAAAAACATTCTCTAATTAAAAAGAAATTTTTAGGTTTTGAGGCGGTTTGACGGTGGTTGTTGCTATTTATTTAATAGGTTGGTGTGTTATGATTTATGAAAGTTTGTTTGTTAAATCTTTTGATTGAAAATTTAAAAAAGTTAGATACAATTTAATAATTCAAGTCAAAATTGAAAAGCAATACTATATATAAATATATATAGTTTGTTAACTTTAGAAGTAGTTCTTGAACACTAGATCAAGTAAAATAAGAAGTTAGAAATCAGTCCTCCTTTTATCATCTTTAGGGTGCATTTATGGTTTACTGATAGACAATCCGAAAGATGGAATTTGATTCTAGATTTGTGATTATTGTTTTCAGACGTGTAGAACTTAGTTATCTTTGTATTTTCATTCTCAATTGATAAACGCGTCATGAAATGATGTGTTTGTACATATTGTAAAGGAGGGTTCGGGTGGAAAAAATGGTTTAACAATTTGGGTTTAATATATATTTTTTTTCATCTCTATCCATCTATCTAGACCTGATATTTTTTTTTTTTTTAAGTTTTTATCATTGGTAGAATTCGAACCGTTGACTTGTGAGTCATTTGTCTAAACTTTAAGCTTGTCTATCTGCCAGCTGAGCTACACCTCTAAGGACAGTTTAATATTTTAATCAATTAAGAATAATGTTGGGTTGTCTAAAATATTTATTCAAAATCATGCTCAAATGATGTCACACGTGAGTTGTCACGATTCTGTAAATCACATCATAATCTCATGATTTACAGGATATTGATAACTCACATATCACGTCATTTTGACTTAATTCTGGGTTAGTATTTTGGTCGTCATAACATTACCCCACTTATACGGTAAACCCAATAAATGTTTATAGTAATTTGAGGTGGATCTTAGTTGTGAAAGAGACATTTAAATCACTTTAATGTTTGAAGGCAGGTGTCTGACTGTTTGCTCAACTACTTTAGGCATTTATTATGATGAATTTAATATCAAGGATCTATATGATTTTTTATTTATTTATTTATTTATTTTAATATAACACCCCTAAAGTCTTTAGTTGTATCATTTTGAATGCCTTTTTCAACTACCATTTGATGATTAAATTGGCATGCAGTAGTTATATTTTGACTTTGATCATTATGTCTCTCTCTCTCTCTCTCTCTTTCCAATTGAAAATAAAAAATATTCCTAATTAAGCAATGAAAAGGATATTTAAAGTTAAGATATCTTTTTTTTTTTTTCCATTCTTTTTATTCTGCGAGTTTTAAACGTTCTCTAAGTAAAAGTTCATATTAACGTAGGATAAAAAAAAAACCGTAAAATGTGATTATTACAATGGTGGATTGCTCAGACTCCCTTTTAAATGAGATTTTTTTTTTTTTATTATTGTTTTTATAAATGTGGTTGAATGCACATGTGATTCTGGAATATAAGCATGGCAGCAAGATTAAAATTTAATCTTAAATTAAAAAAAGGAATGCCAACATGCTTTGTTTATAATACAAGCATCACATTACTTTTTGTTCTCTAATAAAAAAAAACCATTACTTTTTGACAAACAAATAGGAGTGCTTTCTGACAAAATGTATTTATTTATTCGGTTCTTCTGCAATTAATATACCACCCCAGTTGGTGGGGAATATATTAGGTGAGCCTTTCATTAGACTGTTGAAATTAAAACTTATATAAAAATAAGGATTCAAATCGTCCGTAAAAGAAATAGCATCCCAATTTGTGTCTAATCAATTAAATTCAGCCATGTCAACCATTATAATGTAGATTTAATAATTATTTTTTTAAAAGCGTTTACATTTAATACATGATAGTGGTTGATATGGTTGAATTTGGTTGGGTAGACATAAATTGGGACACCATTATTTTACAGACGATTTGAATCCTAAAAAATAAAGAATTGAAGTTGCTTTGCATTCTGCAAATGCACCACTAATTTATGATTATTGAAGGAAGTTTCTAACTAATTTTAGAATATCGAACCAGAGAAATTAATAAATGGAACATTCCCAAAAATGGACACTTTGAGACAAGTTTATTTAGACTTTTTCAGATCATCATTACTTAATAAGTTATGGTGTTGATGAGCTCGATCTCAGTCTACTTTTGTCTTGAACATATAATTTAGTTTGCAAGTATCAATAAATGTAGTCTACCGATACTTCGTCTAATGATTTGTTCTTTTATAACCATCTGTTATTTTGTCACAATTTCAGTTTATAATTTTATTATTTTTGGTTGCAGAATGGTGTTAGAGGTTTAATGCTGGATATGTATGACTTCATGAATGACATTTGGTTGTGTCACTCCTTTGGAGGGAAATGCTACAACTACACAGCTTTCGTAAGTTGATCAGAGAAACTGAGTATCAATTTTTTTTTTTTTTTTTTTTTTTTTTCGATGTGTCAATTACAATCTAATTTTTCCAGCAACCTGCCGTAAATGTTTTGAAAGAGGTTCAAGCATTTCTCGAAGCGAATCCAACAGAAATTGTCACCATTATCATTGAGGACTATGTTACATCACCAAAGGGCTTGACTAAAGTATTTGATGCTGCTGGACTGAGGAAGTACTGGTTTCCGGTATCTAGAATGCCCAAAAACGGTGGAAACTGGCCAACGGTTGATGATATGATCAAGAAGAATCAACGGTTAGTAGTTTTCACTTCAAAGTCTGCGAAGGAAGCCTCTGAAGGGATTGCTTATGAATGGAGATACTTGGTGGAAAACCAATGTGAGTCCTATTTTAATGACCTTTCTCGTCTTCAAGTGATTTCGAAGTTTATGTAACGATGGTTGTTGTTGATATTGCAGATGGGAATGGTGGGATGATAGCTGGCTCGTGTCCAAACCGGGCAGAATCACCTCCCATGAACACAACATCAAGGTCATTAGTCCTAGTGAATTACTTTCCTGATGGCCCGGATTTTACTAAAGCTTGCAAGCATAATTCAGCTCCATTGCTTGCTATGGTGGACACATGTTATGCAGCAGCAGGCAAACGTTGGCCTAACTTCATCGCTGTCGACTTTTACAAGGTATGTATTATATATACGGTATAAGTGTTTAAATACTATTGTTGGGCTTTTTCCTATCAGCTTAATTGACCTTTTAGGTCCGATGGTTACTAACATATACAATGCCTTACTAGCTAAAGCAAATATATATATGATGAACTGATGGTCATAATATTGTGTAAATGTTTCAGAGGAGTGACGGTGGGGGTGCGCCAGCAGCAGTAGATGCGGCCAATGGTCATCTGGTTTGTGGATGCAGAAGTATTTCCCAGTGCAAGGTCTGCAACAATTCAATATTTTTAATTTGAATCAAGAAGAAAGTAGTTTCAAATTATAGTTAATTTACGTTCATTTTGTTAATGATCAGTTCGTTGTTGTCCGGTGGTTGTTATCTTATCTGCAGGGAAATATGACTTTTGGAGCGTGTGATCTGCCCGAACCTGGTGTCACCCCTGGATCTAGACCAGCACATGAATCCAGCTCTGCATATAATACAAGTAGAAGATTTATTCAATTGTGGTGGTTTCTTGGAGTAGCTTTAGTTACAATTCTTTATTCATTGTGATTGTGAACATATACAAATTTTAGAATCTGTTTAGTTGCAGTGGACTTTATAATATGGAACTCATGTCTTTTTAAACAAATAGATTAACTTTTCCGTGGATTAGATGGAATGGAACCTACTCTAACTAGTTTCAAATGGAGTGCATCTGGAACATTGTCAGACTGAATGAGTGTAATTTACCACCAAGCCACAATTGGCGGTGGTGATCAAGCTCGTTTCAGATGGAGTGCATCAAATCTGAAACAGTGTCAGACTGAATGGGTGTAATTTACCACCAAGCCACAATTGGCCGTGGTGATCTAGCTAGTTTCAGATGGAGTGCATCAAATCTGGAAAAGTGTCAGCTTGAATGGGTGTAATTTAACACCATGCCACAATTGGTGGTGGTGATCTAGCTAGTTTCAGATGGGCATGGTGGTTGCATGTTTGCCACCAGTCCACTCATTTTTTACCACCATAAACAAATTTTCAAGGCTTGAAAAGAGTAATTGAACCAAATCAAAGTTGGTTAAACGAAGAAATCAAAGTGGGTCTCTTTGTGTACGAGATCAAGTAGGCCCAAATTGATTTTAGGGGCCTGATCCATCAACTTTTGTAACGTATAGCAGCTAACTCCTCCGTATTGGACACCAACTTTTAACAAATCCTTAATTTGGATTTATTACTGATTAATTTGATGAATGAACACTTACCACAAAGCCACGTTTAACTACTATAATAAATTTGGGGTTCGGGGAGAGGGATATGATTCGAACTTATAAGTGTAGATGTGAAAGACATACTACTAAACCAGTCTCGTATCGTCTGGTTTTACATTTGATACTATTTGAATTTAACATATATGAGCTTACATTTCAACCTAAACAAGCAAATCCACATTTGTCATTGGACCATATGTTTTCCAAATAATTTCAAGAGTGACGATATTTGCACCTCTAAAATTTTGTTTTTACACCCCAAATCAACATAGTTTTAAAATTCCAGCATTATCCTTGAATAAAATTATTAAAATAATTAATATAAATATAACTCATGCATCATATTAATAATATATTTAATACTTTAGGAAATATTATAATTAGTTATAAAAAATTACCTCTTTTGATTAAATTACTATTTATTTATTAATTAAGATTTAAATAATAATTATTTAAAATTATAAATATTAACTGACTGTAATAAAAAATTAAAATGAGAAAATCATTGAAGCTAATTAAAAATCTAAACTAATATAAAAGAAAATGAAGCTTGTAACAACATAATAAACTTGCGCTATAAATTTAAGCATACGAGCAAATTCAATGAATGTCATCTATAGGATAATCTTAATGTATTAAGGGTGCGTTGTTGGAAATCCCATGTTTGTGGTCTACATGGGATTGGATTTCTCCAATCACGTGTAGACCAATTATCCCACTATGGCGAGACTAAATAGTTCCGCCACAACAGTTGGGACAATTTTTGTTCCAATTGTTTTTTTTTTAAATAAAAAAAAAATTAAATTACAATATGACCTCTCTAAATTAATACGGTTTGTTGCACATCAATTTATTAATTAGCGGAGGTTATTAATTTGTAAAACATATACTTCAAAAAAATTATTTCATGTATATTTGCTAATGCCACTACTTCTAGGTAGTTAGAAAGTCTTCATTATGCAAATTTAGTCTTATATATTTATTGTTTGTAAGTTACCAATGAGCTTGGTATACATCTCTAACAAAAAATTAAGAGAGAAATTCGAAAGTAACCATGTGAAACATTAAACTTTCGTTAATAAGCACTTTTGAAACTTTAATTGTTAATAACCACTTTTGAAACTTTAATTATTAATAACCACTTTTTATAAAAAATTTCAGTGTATGTCCGTAAATTACAAGTATACCCTTGAAAATAGTTTTTTCTAAAACCTCGAAGCAAACTTGAAATCATGGCTAAATTGAAATATCCAAACTTGAAATCATGATTAAATTGAAATGACTAAACTTGAAATCATGGCTAAATTGAAATATTCAAACTTGAAATATGGACTAAATTGAAATTAGGCTTTTTTTTTTTTTTTTTTTTTTCCATTCTTCTTCCTCATCTTCTTCCTCAAATTCGAATTAGGGTTAGGTTTTTTGTTTGGGATTTTTGCAGACCACATTGCCGGCACACCTAGCCGCCGGAAGACACCTGGTCGTCGCTCCAACCAACGGCGGACGAACCAACGGCGCTCGACCCCCATCGCTCCAACCACTTGGTCGTCGTTCGTGGTCATCGCTAGTTTGTGCGACGAACCAACAGCGAGCGAGCGAGCGAACCAACTTCACCATCCTGTCAAGACGTGGCCCAAACGCACGTCGGCGCGCGGCCATCAACCATGCTGGCGAGGGAGAGATCGCGGAGAAAGAGGGAGATCGGTGAGAGAGAGAGAGAGCAGAGGAGAGAGAAAGAAAAAGAAAGGAAAGGGAGAGAGAGAGAGAGAGAGCTGATTTGGGGTCTTTTATATGGGTATTCAAGTAATTTTACAAAAACATGGTTATTAATAAATAAAAATTCGTTTGTGGTTAAAAACAAATTTCCAATAATATATGTGGTCATTTTTGTCAATTTCCACAAAAATTAAATGCAAGGATGATACATATCTCCAATTAAAAATTAAATGCAAGGAATATGAGAAGACCAACATCAAGAAAAAGTTAAACCTATAAGACCTGAAATAATGAAAGTTTGTTCTAAACTTCATCTTCCCCAATTATACCTAGTCATTTCTTCCAAAAACGAAACCTTCGTCTTCACTCAATAATACTCAAAGACTTGAAATTTGTTTGTATAAAGCAAGGAATCCCTCCATCACACAGTCCGCCCTTGCCAAATGACCCCCTTTTGTCTAACAAAGATAAATTAGGTGCCCTTCACTCATGTATTTCTCTTCTTGACCTTTCAAATCCCACCCATGTTGTAACTCATAAGGTACTTCGAGGTATACAGTTCGAGATCAGGACAACCGAGAAGAAATGGGCTACTTTAGATAGATGGTTCTCTAAGAAATTTGATTCTACTAATTAATTCTTTTTTGATATTTTGTATTAATTATTAGATAGCATAAATATTAAATTATGCCTATAGAGCGCGGTCAGTTTTATGAAATTTTATTAAATGTTAGTGGTTATTTAATTATTGGGGTATTAATTTAGAGAGGTTAGACTGTATATATATTATATTATATTATATTATATTTATTTTAAAAATAAATTTAATAAATTTTATTATTTTTTAATATTAATATATTTTATTCTAACATTTAAAAAATATTTTTTTAATATCAATTAAAAAATAAATATTATTTTATTTCAAATTAATTTTATTTATTTTGAAAAATAATTTAAATAATTTTTGTTAACCAAATTAAATTTAAAATAATTTTATTTCTTTTATTTTAATTGATTTAAAATGATTTTATTTATTTTAAAATTAATTTAATATAATTGTATACCGACCTTTCCCAAAAGACAATTATTTTCAATTATTTTTTTTATCCAATCTCATGTTATATACCAAATAAGAGACAGACATACAGTATTATTTTTAGTCAAATCAGTATTGTGATGATCCGTATTGCATCAAACACATCACAGTACTAATTTAATCCAATCATATCCAATCCAATTCAATCCTATAAAAATAGTCCAATCCTATACAATCCAATCCAATCCCATAAAAATAGCCCAATCTTATACAATCCAATCTTGTTCACCAAACGCATAGTATAGTTAGTAAATAAATAAAAAGTTGCATACAGTGCTTCTAAAGAGAGGATAAAAGAAAAGAAAATATAAGGTAAAAAGCTCCATTTCTGGGTTTTGGATTCTAGGAGGAGGTGTGTACAGTGTACTAGTATTATTTTTTCTATTTTATAACTCATTAATTTATAATATTTTATAAAAATTAAGAAAAATGGAAAATTTTTAAAATTTTAATGGGATGTTTATATAAAAATGGATGCACATATGGTTTTTTAGGGGTATAAATATCGACACTATTTGCAATTTGTTTTGATTAGAGCACAATTTGGGCAAGAGTGCAAGACCCACTTCACACAATTTAAGTTAGGCCCACAGTTTTAACAACACACTTGCTCAATTTTTAGTTTTTATTTTTTTATTTTTGATTATGTTACAGCAAAAATATCGCTAAAACAATTTCTCAAATTTGAGAGTACGTTCAATTTGTTTTTTTTTTTTTTTTGCAAAGTAATATTGTATGAGTATTGTTATTTTGTCAAAATTTGGTGTCTAACTTCGGAACCCAAATGATGTGGCATCCTTAAAATCTAATCATTTCAATCATACAATTATAATACAAAAAAAATCATGAATATATTCATCTCATTTGAACACCAAATTTAAATAAAATAACATTATTGATATTATATAACTCAAGGCTGGTCTTAGGCATAGTGAGGCCCTAGGCGCACTTGTAGTGTGATACTTTTTTTTTTTTTTTTTTTCCAAATAAATTAATTTTATTCAAATGACAAGATTACAAAATACAAGTTAAAAATAAAAATAAAAATAAAAACGAAAGTGAAATAGATCTAAAAATATAATTACAAAAATCAAAGTATTATGCTTTTCGGAAGGAAAAATCTTGAGATGAAGTTGGGTATCATATCGAAACTTGAGATCCTCGCCTTCACTCCATCTTCTTGTTGACATGTCTACAATGCATTCAAATACTCACTTTAAATGCACCTTTTTGAGATTGAACTAAATCTTCCACTCTTTCTTGTTCTTTCGTTTGTTATAACCAGATTCAAATTTTCTAGTAGACATTTTTACCAAAATAAAATGATGAAAGACAATAAAAACATAATTTTAATTAAATAAAATGAAAAAATAGCACCTGATTTTTAGAAGAAGCAAGTTTTGACAATGTTGAGGATTTGAAGTAACACTCAATCTTCCACAATAACTACAAGAAACAAACCCAATCAATTACTTGATATAGTTAAAACCCTAAAAAAAAAAATCAAACTAATAAAATATAAATAAACATTAAATTTAAAAAAAAAAATTAAAACTTACCTTCTTTTTTTTTTTTTTTTTCCTTTTTTTTTCCTTAATGAAACACAAGAGATTGATTGCAATTGAATAAGAATATTGATTGAGATTGATGAAAGAGAAATCTTGATGTAATGGGAGGTTTTGCAATGTAAAAAAGAAAAATGATGTTGTAATTATAAAATGAAAATGGAGTTCATATATATATATATATAAATTAACTCCAAATTACCTAATTAATGACAAATAATGAAACAATTTTGTTGGGTGAAGCTTTCAAAAGAAATTAATGTTTTGGAAAATTATTTTTTTTTTCTTTTTTAATAACTTTTTTTTTATTCCCCCTAAAAAGATGAGGATTCAAATTAATGCTTTGAAAATATATTTTTTTTTCAATTTTTTTTTTTCTAAATTTTTTTTTAGGCCCCCCAAAGAGAGGAGACCCTAGGCAAAGGCCTTGATTGTCTTACTCTAAGGCCGGCCCTGATTATAACTAGTCATGTAACGTGGTATGATCAGCTTAACATATGCGATTATATCCTTTTATTTTCTTTTTCTTTTTCCAGTTTTGCTTTGTCTTGATTCTTGAATCATTCACCGTCTTAGGCCAATCACAGAATTAGAGTCAAATGTGCATGAATCAAGGGCAGTTAAGCTTTAAAGAAACATTTTGAAGTCGGTACGTTTGTGCACAGCTCAAGAAACATTAATTAATTGATTAATTTTGAATTAAGCAAATTCCTAGGTTAATGATAACATTAACATGGACTATAAAGCTTGGTTAAATCCTTCTGACCTAGTGCTTGTATCAATACAATTTGTTTATCTTAATTAATTCATGTAAATAAGAAATGGAATATTTGGTTTGTACGTAGGTTGGTAGGGAGGAATCCAGCAAAGTGTTGTCATATGAGTATATGACTACGGTTATTAAACAATTCAATGTAAAATAAAAAAGGATTTGGCATATTCCAAACATCTCCATTATTGATATTTTCTTGATTCCAGAGTGTTTATAAATATTATAGGATTATATAAACGTGTGTCCAGACATAAATTAATAATCTATCTTGTAACGATATATAATTACACTTTTTTTTTTCCTTAAAAATTAAAGTTTGTGTAATTTTTTTTTTCACATATTATATAACGTTACATACCTAATCTTGTAATACAATATATTCGTTAAGGACGCACGTTAACAGGATTAGCATTATAAATGTTTTTAGTACAATGTATGACCAAAGGAGTCCAAGTGCTCCACTAAAATATATCATGTAAAAATGTCTCATTTCCGCCCCCTAGTGCATTCTTGCCTAATACCTTCTTTATAAAAACTTATTATATAATTATAAGAGAATTAATCTCAAAATCTCTTATATAAAGATAAAAATCTTATTAATTAAGTTAATATCCATACTATTATATATATTTGATACTTGAGACTATATTATTAAACTTATTTTCAAAATATTATATATATATATATATAATTTTTCTATTATCAGTTCGTCCTGATATAAAATATATCAGGATGAAGAATATGGACAATTAGATTTATATACTTTGACTCAAAGTGTATGCACTTATCAAAACTTCTCCATAATTTATGATCTATATTCTTCGTCTTAATATATTTTATATCAAAATGAACTGACAGTAGAAAAACTATATATATATATATATATATATATATATATATATGTTTCTTATTCATGATCATTTTAAAACATATAAAAGCTAGCAGATACAACCAAAACTATATAATATACGTTCAAAACAATATCTTGATTTGAATGATGAAACAAAGACATCATGCATTCTCTGATCTTCCATAATTGATGGTATACACAAATTCTAGCCCCTTAATATGCGCAACCCAACAATACACTCATTAGAAAAAATGAGGTTGGTCCGGTAGTAAACCCCTCACACATGCATCATGAGTTTGCGTGTTCGAGTCCTTCCCCTCCCAAAAAAATCTTGAATTTATGTAATACTTATATATATATATATATATATATATATATATGATAGTTCTTCTATCAAGTCGTCCTGTAATTATAATTTCAGGACGACCAACCACAACCACATGTATTAATAAGTTCAAATGCTTGTTAAAAAAAAAAAAAAAAAATAGGCTTTTATTAAAATATGTTGCTATGGTTAGTCGTCCTGAAATTATAATAAGAGAACTATCCTCTCTCTCTCTCTCTCTCTCTATTTATATATATATATATATATATATATATATATATATATATATATATAATTGATGGTCTACACAAATTCTAGCCCCTTAATATGTGCAACCCAACAATACACTCGTTAGAAAAATGAGGTTAGTCCGGTGGTAAACCTCTTACACCTGCATCATGAGTTTACGTGTTCGAGTCCTTCCCCTCCCAAAAAAATAATCCTGAATTTATGTAATACTTATATATATATATATATATATATATATATATATATATATGATAGTTCTCCTATAACGTTGTCTTGTAATTATAATTTCAGGACGACCAATCACAGCCACATGTTTTAATAAGTTCAAATGTTTGTTAATTTTTTTTTTTAGCCTTTTATTAAAATATGTTGCTATGGTTGGTCATTTTGAAATTATAATTTTAGGAGAACTATCCTCTCTCTCTCTCTCTCTCTCTCTCTCTCTCTCTCTCTCTCTCTCTCTCTCTATATATATATATATATATATATATATATATATATATATATATAATTGATGGTCTACACAAATTCTAGCCCCTTAATATGCGCAACCCAACAATACACTCGTTAGAAAAAATGAGGTTGGTCCGGTAGTAAACCCCTCACACCTGCATCATGAGTTTACGTGTTCGAGTCCTTCCCCTCCCAAAAAATTCTTGAATTTACATAATACTTATATATATATATATATATATATATATATATAGTTCTCCTATCAGGTCATCATGTAATTATAATTTCAAGACAACCAACCACAGCCATATGTTTTAATAAGTTCAAATGTTTGTTAAAAAAAATTTAACCTTTTATTAAAATATGTTGTTACGGTTGGTCGTCTTGAAATTATAATTATAATTTCAGGACGACCTAATAGGAGAACTATCCTCTCTCTCTCTCTCTCTATATATATATATATGAATACTATCATGTTATGGATTTTAGTAGAATCTCAACTTGATAATGTTACAGAGTCGAGAATCGAGGTTCTGAAAAAAAAAAAAAAAAAAAAAAATACAGGATTTTGCATGTAATCTTTTTACATAGATTAGGCCATTAGGGTTTGACAATTTTATGATTAAAGGGTGTCCAAGTTTGAAAGCTACGTAGTACTTCTCCTCCTCAGTTTATTTTACATATAATTCTCGAAACTTTATTACAAATATGTGTTGTTGATTTGTGTTATCACATTCATGATGTTTGATTGCTTGAAGCACAAGCCACGTAAAATTCAATTCAAGTCACATATCCTTTAACAATATTAACATGCAGTATTTTATGCATTTTAATTTGTTTCTAATATTGATTGACTATTTTATAAGGTTAAATTTCTTAGTGTTTGATTAAAATGACTAAAAACATTGTTAAACAAATCCTAATTAGGATTAATGAATTATAACATTTGGTGTTTTTTTTTTTTTTTTACAAATTTTAAAATAATTACCAATAATCTATTTTTAAAAAATTCCAATAATTGAAAGCCTTTTTTTTTTTTTTTTTCTCTTTTATATGATATTTAAATTAAAAGCAAAACATTATTGGGTGACTACCTTAAATATATATATATATATATATATACAGAAATTCTATTATCAGTTCGAACTGACAAAAGTTATATCAGTTCCTTGTATGTGGGCCATTGGATTTAAATACTTTGACTTGGCTGTATACACTTGTCAGTCAAAGTATTTAAATCCAGTGGCCCACATACAAAGAACTGATATAACTTTTGTCAGTTCGAACTGATAATAGAAAGACTATATATATATATATATATACAGAAATTCTATTATCAGTTCGAATTGACAAAAGTTATATCAGTTCCTTGTATGTGGGCCACTGGATTTAAATACTTTGACTTGGCTGTATGCACTTGTCAGCCAAAGTATTTAAATCCAGTGGCCCACATACAAGGAACTAATATAACTTTTGTCAGTTCGAACTGATAATATAAAGACTATATATATATATATATATATATATATATAACCCCAATATTGGGTGACTATGTAGAAAAGATTTATTTCCAAACTGCTTTTTCTTCAACAAAAAAAAAAAAAAAAAAATTGCAAACAAGATATGATCTCATAATACAACTAACCCCATAGTCCATGGATATTCGGGTTGTCAATATAATGTTTGATATCGATAAATCCCGACAGCGCCCTTGCATCAATACAATGATCCTCATCTCATGACCCATCTGAACACCCCCACCCCACCATTTAGAATATGAAATCTACTTTTTGTAGGGGTTGAAATTTGGATGAATAAATCACCAAATAATCAAAAATGTCTTTTTAGATTTGATCATACGGAACAAAAGATCGACGTGGAGAGGTCTAGCACACAGCCACACATAGAAAATCTAGTTTAAACAAAGTGGACCAGATCAGCAAGCACAAAATGGATGGGTTAAATAATTTGATTATTGGACCACTTATTAAAGATCAAAAAATCTATAGGCCGAATCACAATTCCAACTAGACTTCCCCTCCTCTACAACTCCATTGGCTGTGTGCTAATCTCAACATATTCTTTTATTGATCCTAAAACTAGTCACTTTTCAACACAAATAGTTAATTATCACGGTTCACTTCTTCTTTTTTCTTGTTAATTTATACTAAAATGGGTTTTCTGTCACATTTGACTGTAAATATTTTGGTAAAATAGACTAAATTGATGTATTTTAGAAACGGTAAGGACCATACGAGCTGAAAAGGTAAAAGTAGGTAAAAAAAAGTTATATTTCTATATATATTTAAAAAAAAAAAAAAAAAGTAGGGACAAAAAAGATAATCACCCTATTTTAAAAGTACTTAAAAAAAAAAAAAAAAAAAAGAGTTAGCGGTATTGATTACTTTTCTGTGTTGGTTAGAAATTAAGCAAATCAGAATTATTTTCAATATTTTCAAAAATCTCATTTCACACATTCATTAACACAATAAAGTGCTTGTTCACTTTTTCATTCACATTTTTGATAAGTTTAACTTTCACGTTTACTTATTAAATCGTAAAATTCAAAGAGATTCCTTTTTTTAGTAGAATTTGCATTGTACATGTGCCGTGATAAAGGTATGAGTATCACCTTTGCTCATTAAACTAAAAATATATGAGGAGATCTCTCTTTTATAGTGGGAATTATATTTCGAACCGTGTATCCCAACAAAACCCCTTGCTAACCCAATTAGTGATTGTTTTCAACTAATTCTTTTATACTGAATTTTTAGAAGATAGTATTAATGGATTAAAAAGAAAAATAATGCAGAGAAATAGCATGGCAAAAGAAAACCACCCAATAGAAAGTGTCAAAAGAAACATACAAATCTTAGCAAAATCTATCGATTACTGTTACTATACATAAGCTTTGTAATTATTAAGCATTTCATACTCATTTATTTTTAATTCAATGTTTTGAAAAATTAAAATAAATAAATAAATAACTATATTATTCAAATACAGGACATGTCATTCGTGAAATAAATTTTATATGATTTAAATACCAAACATGTCTTTACTATCTAGTCACATTGGAAGATGGTGTATTTTTTTTTTACATCATTCCACCTAAAATCCCACCTTTTTCATCCCACTACATGTGGCATGAAAAAAGTGTGGGATGAAAAAAGTGGGATTATTGTTTAGCACAAAACATGTTTAGCACACACACATACCTAATAGGCTTTATCCCACAAAACATGTTTAGCATTATTGTTTTTTTTTTATATTATTATTTATAGTTTTTGAAAGAAACACACACAAACCTAATAGGCTTTAATAACTCATCACTTCATGAACAACTCATGGAATCTCTCTTTATCCATAAAATAAAAAATTTGAGGGAAAAAATATATTCGCAACCAAGTTTTTCAACGGTTCATAAAAGCATTGACAATACGAAATTGGCAGAATAATATCTTTAATCTAATTTTTCAACGCTCGATAAAGCAATGCCATTTTTAGTACAAAAGATATGCTCAATTATTTTACAATAATATATCAGGATTAACCAAACGATCTGGTCTGTAGTTTGCTCCCACAAAATTTGGGTTTCGAATTCCCTCATGAATATATATATGGCCGAAAATTATAGTTTCCTCTTTCTCAACAAAATAAAGTGTTGGATAGAAGCAGGTTCGGTTGGTTATAAAAATATATTTATACTACATATTGAGCACCATTTCATTAGACAAATATTAAATTACCCATCAAACTTTTTAGCCTCAATAGAAGGTAATTCTATAAATGAACTCTTTTTTATATATAATAATTAAATGTATATGAGTATATCACATCAAGAGTATTTATTTATTTGTTTTTGTAATCTAAAAGGAATTTGCTTATTTTTTATATTGTTCCTATCTATCTTTTACCTATTTTGGTAAACATATAACAATAATTCTGTGTTAGAATTTATTCCAAACATTATTGTAATAGCACCTTGGATTTTTTAATTAATTATATATTCTTAATTTTTATTTTCCTTTTAATAAGTTAGAGAATATTTGTGTATTAAAAAGAGGAAATATGCAGGAAAGAATGAAATTCTTTGATTAATTGGATGTCTAGATGTGACAATCAATTTGATTGTTTATTATCACTGTGACAAACTAACATTCTTCTTACGTGATCCTCCACTTACATGCATGAAGGAGACAACAAAATACATCTAAATAGGAATAAAACAAAAATAAAAACAAAAAATAATAATTATTTCTTTAGTTGTTGGTGATGTATTTTTGTATATATGTGCAAGTATTAAAAGACATAAATAAAATTAAGACTCATTAATTTGAAATTTTTTAAGTTTACCTAACGTACATTTCATTTGGTATTATTTATTATTTTTTTCCTTGGAAAATTGCAATCAAGTGCCCTAAGTTTTGTCCAAACTAGAGCTATAGCCGACTTTTCCCAAATTTAAAAGAAGATACCCTTGACCAGGGTTTTGACCGTTAGGCAGTGCTTTATTTGGGCTCTCTCTCTATAATATTCTTGGCATTTGATCTTCTCTCTCTAGATTCTAATGGCAACTTGATCTTCTTCGGCATCAGAATCTTTTCGCCGACTAGTTCTTCCAATTTTCTCGATGGTTGGATCTCTTTCTCTCTCTAAATCGGTTGAAGCTTTCTCTCCCTAACTCTCTTTGGGTTGAAGATGATGATGAAGACGGGTACATAGTTTGGTACTTTCAAATCCAACATGACTATAACCAATTAGATTTTCTACATGGCTAAAAATCGTTTTTACAAGTTTGAAAAGGTTATTTATGAAAGGGTTAATAGCATTGTTTCTCCTTGAACTATACATGTTTTCGCATGTTGCCCCATATACTTTTCTTTTTTTAGGCATTAAACACCCTGAACTATCGGAAATTGGAAACAACCGACGGAATGGCGACGGAACCCACTTTCCGTCCATCTTCCCGTCATGTGCCTTGCACATGTAAGGGTAAAATTGGAATAATTTTTTTAAAAAAAAATTAAATTTAAATGTTGAGATCCAGATTCGATCTCCACCGTCCATCTTATTAAGATGGACATAGGAGATCCAATTTGGATCTCCTTCTAATTAATTTTTAAAAAAAAAGAAACCCAAAAACCTCTTCAAATCACCATCTTCAGATCTCTCCATCTCTCCATCTTTAGATCACAATCAATCCTAGAAATCGACCAAACTATCCGTCCTAGATAGTTTGGGCCTTTGAACCCCAAAAACGATTTTCTCTCTTTGCCCGTCGTGCACTCTCTTTTTGGAATCAGAATTATTCTTTTAGCATCTCTTCTTTTCTCTTCTCTGTATAAATTTTTGTTATTTTAGCTTTCCATTTGTTACTAGTTTTGATTAAACAAACTCTTCTTTATTTTTTATTTATTCATTTGATTGAATCATGACTTCTTCAGTCATCAATACTGACGGTGACCAGCGTGTCAACGATCTAATCCATCCATCCCAGATAAGGTAATATTCTTTGATTTCTTTCTATTGCTAGTACTAGTGTTAGCAAATCTCTAATCTATATTTGGAATTAAAAAAAGAAGAAATTAAATCATTTAATTTTTGGTTGTTGGCGAAATTGGAAAGCTTGGATTAAATTATGTGCAATACGTTGAAAGTGGAATTGGTGGAAAATGTTACCTTTTTGAACTGATGTGGTGACAAAGTCAATGCTTTAATAAGTTAAGTTTAAAAGGTACCTATTATGGTGAACTACCAAAATTGCCCTTACTTTACACATTCTCTTTCTTACTTTGAAGTTTTCTGAGTTTTATTCTTTCATGTTTCTCTATAACAGACCTCCAATGGAGGTTGAACATCATAACATTATCAATACATCTTCTTTGGATAATTAGTTTTGTGGCGTTACGCAGACGCATTTGGGGGTCGAGCTGAGTATGGTTTGATTTGTCGATCTGAGTATGGTTGTGGGAATGGTTAGGGTTTTAATTTATGAAAATTTGTGTAGGAGATGATGAAGACCAGTGAATGAAAAGTCACGGGAAGTGTGTGAAAAGTCACGGGAGGTGTTTCAAAAGTCACGAAAAGTCACGAGAAGTGTATCAAAAGTCACGAAAAGTCATGGGAAGTGTTTCAAAAGTCACAGGAAGTGTATCAAAAGTCACGGGAACAGTTTAAAAACTCACGGAAACAGTTCAAAAAGTCACAGCAACAGTTCAAAAACTCACGGAAACCCAGAACTTCATCGTCTTCAAAACAACTTTTTTCAGAAACTTACCATTGTCCTTCGAGTTCGGCCGTGAGTTCTCTTTGCCATCGCTACTGTATCGCCGTCGCCGGTGACTTCGCCGTCAGTTTTCGGTCGAATTTGGGACTGTTGCGCCATCGCATTTTCTCTCTCTAAGGTTTCCTCTCAACGTTTGAAAAGGACACGAATTGACAAATGGGGGTATTTTTGTCTTGTCACCTTAAATGGTGCCTTTTAAACTTAAATTAATAAGTTGGTGCATGTTTCCCAAAAGGTGCCCCAAACAGTGACATTTAAATTTTGAAATGGGTTGGTGGGTTTTTTTTGGGAATCAAACAATAGCAAGGTAAAAGTTGAAGATTTGGGCTTTTTATTTGTTTTCTTTCATGTTTCTGCTGCAATTTTTGTGCTTTAATGAGAGAAATTATATGGGGTCGTGTTGATCTTTGTTGAGCTGTTCGGAGAAATTTGATGGGCTCATGTTGATCTTTGTTGTGCTGTTTGGAGAAATTTGATTGATTTATGTTTTCTGGGTTAGTGTGGTTTATATATATATATATATTGTGTTCTTTGTTCTTTGGTGGAGATCCTTTAATTTAATTTATTTATTTATTTATTTTTATTTTTTGTAATTGGGTGGAGCTATCCATTTGAATAAGATGGAAGGTGAAGATCGAATCTGGAACTCCACATTTAAATTTAATTTTTTTTAAAATAAAATTCCAATTTTACCCTTACACGTGCAAGGAACAAGGAACGTGATGAGAAGATGGATGGAAAGTGGGTTCCGTCCCATTTCATCGGTTGTTACTAATTTTCGATAGTTTAGGGGTTTTAATGCCTAAAAAAAAGTATGTGGAGGGGGAGGGGGGGGGATGGGGAGGGGGTGTGTAACATATAAAACCATGTATAGTTTAGGGGACAATAGTGCTATTAACCCTTTATAAAATTGTCCCTTAAACCTTACAACTTTTTCACAACATTTTCTACTAGTGTTTGAGAAAATCGATGAGATTATTCCTCACGGTCACATTCTAAATAACCCTATGGTTTTTTTTTTTTTTTTTTTTTCTTTTAAATTTGTTTTTAATGATAAAATAATGAAGTAGGAAATCTCAAAAAGCGTAGGTTTTGGTTTTGGTGGGGGAGGCCACAGTTTGAGTATTGTGAGACAAAAAAGCAGAAGCAGATTGGCCAATTTTTTATTTTTCTTTTAATTAGGTGGAGATTCAAATTGGATCTCCACCGTCCATTTGAATAAGATGGATGGTGGAGATCGAATCTGGATCTCCACAATTAAATTAAATTTTTTTTTTTAAATAAAATTTCAATTTTAGCCTTACATATGCAAGGCACGTGACTAGAAGATGGATGGAAAGTGGGTTCCGTCCCCCACTCTCCGTCAGGTGTCAGTTGTTGCCAATTTTCAATGGTTCAAGAGGTTTAATGTTTAAAAAAAATATATATAGGGGGTTAACATGTGAAACCACGTATAGTAAAGGGGAAACAATGCTAAACCCTTTATGAAATTGTCCCTTAAACCTTACAACTTTTTCACTACTTTTTCTACTAGTGTTTGAGAAAAACGATGAGATTATTCTTCACGGTCACATTCTAAATAACCCTATGGTTTTTTTTTTTCTTTTAAATTTGTTTTTAATGATAAAATAATGAAGTAGGAAATCTCAAAATGGGTAGGGTTTGGTTTTGGTGGGGGAGGCCACAGTTTGAGTATTGTGAGACAAAAAAGCAGAAGCTGATTGGCCAAATTTGTATAATAAGTGCTTATTTTTATGCAGCAGCTCAGCTAGCATCGTGGAGCCTTCCTGAATTGAAGCCTCCCCCACATTCCAAAGCTTATAGCTTCAAAAGCAGCTTTTAGTAGTCATAAAGCTAACTATATAGTAAAATCCACACAGTTGATTGATGTTAAAATATAATATTAAGAATTATAAAATAAAATAAAATCAAAAAGTACTGCATTAGATTCTTTGTTTAGCTAATCAAGGACACTAGCTAGTACATATAAACCCATTATTGATTCTTAGCTTTAAAATAATAAATCAAGCTCAAAAACATACAAAGATTTGTTTTCTAATTTAATGACATTGTCACAGTTTTTAATTATGAAATTAATTTGATAATTTTTTATTAAATTAAAACATAATAGAGATTTAGGTGTGAAAAGGGTTTCTGGATGCTTCAAGGCTCATTATTAAAAAATAAATTTTTGGAAATTTGGGTAGAAACATCAAAAATATTGCCGATATATATACCCTCAAAGACATTCAAGAATTTTTTTTGATATCAATGCCAAAATATAAAAAATATTTGAAAATATCAATAATGTTAGAAATAATATTTACTTTTTTTTTTTTTTTTTTTTTGGAACTATTACAAAATCTTAAGATTTGGGGGCAGGACATGATTCGAATCCACAACCTTTTGAACGTAAATGTGAGATTGATTCAACCTCATATTGTCATAGGTATTTACTCTTTCGATTAAAGAGAATGATTCGATACCAAAGATTTAGCTATTATACGGATCAACATAGTTATGTGAGTTGTTGCGGGGGTGATATATCTTTAAATTTTTGTGGACCCTTAAACTAAAAATTAATGACTAATGACTACCATGCATTGCATAGTAGCACGACCTCAAGGAGGTAAATATGGATACAATAACCGTAGTATCTCAATATTTTCCATATTTGAGTAACGATATCAAAAATATTCTTAAATATGGTCAATACCGACATTCTCAATATTTTAATAATGAGTCTAGCTACAATACATGCAATTACTGTATCGTTAATAATCATGGGTTCACACATCTAGATATAGTTAATTAATTAATATCAACGTATCTGGACATAATTACTGTATTGTTAATGATATCAAAACTAGGTATTATATTTCGGATATTTTTACCCAACAGTTTAAAAAAAAAAAAAAAAAAAAATTATCTTCAAGTCTTCAACGTTATTTAATTGGGGTGCAGGTATCTAGACATAGTTAATCATTTTGATCCAAAATTCAAAAAAGTGTGACATGTTACCGTAAGAGCACACAAACTAGTTGGTGGTGGATGAATTATGAATAGATAGATGATGAAGATTAGGATAACGTTGAGAGTTCATTCATTCAATCCTCAGTCAAAAGAGGAAACGTAGTTGTTAATTAATTAATTAATTAATTTTTTAAATTGATTGTTAAATTTTGTTAATAGCTGGAAACACGTGAGAGGTGGGGAAAAGAGCACGTGCATCGGGGAATAGTGTGAATTTTTACAATCTATATGTGGAATGTGTATATACAGGCAACATTGCAGGGTTGACCAGCGACAACATAGTCACGGTCAGGCGTGGCTCGTGGCCCGCACTGTCTCCTTCCACCACCCCACGCGTGTGCCTCTGCCTTCTCATCCGCTAAACGACACCGTTTCCTATCTACCTGTTTCTTTCTTTATTTACTATGCATGGACATTGGACTGTCTCTCTGTGAGCACTGTGAACTGTGTTCTCTGACTCACCCTCGTTTTTTGTCAAGTAAAAACTAGAGTAATATATATGTACTAGGAATTCTTTCATATTCCATGAATGTGAATAATGTTTAGAATATATGTATGTTGAAGATGATTTTGATCATAATTTAATATATATCCCAAAACAAAGGTCTGAATTTACTTCTTGATATGCCTTTGTTAGTGATGGATCTAATCCAAAGTATTTAAGAAATCTCACCATATGTCACACATTGTTCTCGTGTTACCTTCTTGGAGAAGTTACATTGATTGATTTCTGAATCATTATTGTGTTGTCACTTGAGGTGTGGGTTTTGAGTAATGTTTATTTGCTTTATGGCAACAAGTGTAACCTTACATGTTAGTGAAACGACATCTACCTATAACTTCTCCGATGAGATGCTATCTTTGGTTGTTTATTATGCTTCCGGTGAGCAATCCACCCGCAAGGATTAACATTTCTTTACTAGACTTCTATCGCACTTCTTTTCGAGGGATGTTCTTAGTTATGAGTTGATATGATGTTGCTGTGTGGTATGATTAGAGTGGTTTTTTTTTTTTTTTTTTTTTCCCCTATAGGTTTGTATATTCATGCTGATAATAATTGCCCCTTCAAGTTTCTAACATTTGGAGTTGCGATCCGAGTTAGGAACTTGATTTCCTAGTTATTTCGAATCGGGTTGGTTCAAAATTAAAAAGCGGGCTGGCCAGTTCAAGTCCGTTGTCTAGGTGATTTAAAAGCTTCAAATGAAAACCCTAGAAACCATGGGATTCATAAAGTCACTCACCCTTTGATGCCTAAGTCAATATTGATGGATCTAATCCATAGTATTCAAGAATCTGATCATATCATGTCATACACAATCCTCGTTCTACTTGTTTGGAGCACGATAAATCAAAGAAAAGTTTTACGGACTTCTCGAGTGTCTATTGTGATCTCCGAGCTTGTTCTTCTTCTTTAGTAGAGTGACCACGCACGTATAGGCTAAATACATAGTGACTATTAAGAGGAAGATTTTGGGTATTCAAAAGCATTAAGAAATCGAGTGAATAAATTATATACATAAATTATATGTGAATGTGTTTAAATTGAGTGATATTACCAAACCTAAATTTTCATCGAATGATTTGTAACTAATATACAACTTATTCTAAATCTATTTAATTATTATTATTTTTTTAAATTCTTCTAAATCACATGACTAGTATATTTATCTTTTGATCGTTGACACTAGTTTACTTTAATAATTGCATGTGTTTGTTATCTTATTATTATTATTATTTTATTTATCAAAAGGCAGGAATCAGTATTATAATTTTAGAACAATACAATCGTCCGCATATTAACCTAATTTATACCTCCCTAATTTTCCAATAATCTTCACTTCACTTCACTCAACTGTACATGTGAGAGATTCCCTAATTTTCTCGCTCAAAAAACAACAACCAATCAAAGATCAGTAGATCTGAGCCTATTTTTTTTTGGGGGGGAATTTTCCAATTTCGTTAAGGTAGGAGAAAATAAGGGTCCCACTTAATCAACAATCGTCCACTCACCAGTTGTCCCCACCATCATCTTCCCACCCCACTGATGTTATCAACAAATCGAAGACAAATAAAAAAAAGATAATACTTGGGTGATGACCGGTCGGCACCCAAAATACTGATCTAGTGATGTGACCTAATTGAACAAATTTAGTGTATGAGAACATAAAATCTCAACAAAACTGAACTTCATACAACTACAAAGTCTTGGAATGGATGAAAGAAAAAAAAAAAGACATATGTTACGGTTCAATTGGACCACATCACTGGATCAATATTTTGGATGCTGATTGATTAGCACTCAAATATTATCTGATAAAAAATATATAACACCGGTTCGGAGTCTGTCGGAATCTGTCAAAATCTAGTATTGCATGAGCAGTATGGATACTTCCACCATAATAAGGAATTACTAGTAAAATGTACATAGTATGACTCGAATTTAAAACCCAACATCAAGCATTACATGTGTGATCTTGATGTCTATTTCTATAATAAGAAAAATTTATAAAATGGTCATTATCATCGAATTCAATAAAATATTTAATAATTAAATAAATACAAAAGATTGGGTGGAATAAAGAAGTGGGTCGATCGAGAGAGACAACCTGGAGCCCGCACATTCCTCTGTTTATGAATCTGTTCATCTTTGACCTTTGACTGCTCCAACTATAACGACTGTAATCAAGCAACCGGACAATTCAAACCTAATTATTCATTTATTCATTGCTTGCTTCCACTCGTGTTTCTTTCACTTTTTTCACATTTTTCTGTTTGGTCCTCTGTTTTCTTGTATTTTCTTACTTGGCTCGAGTTTATGCATCAGCTTTTCAGTTCAACCCACTAATCATATTAAAATTACTTTTGACCAAGAATTTATGATTTATAGTTATAAATGAATTTTTTCTATGGTCTTATTGAGATTGCCTGATTTAACAAATTTGATGTATGACAACTATTTAAGGTTTACTTTTCTTTTGTTCAATCATATTAATTCTTTTTTATCGTATGAGATATTCTAATTGGATAGACGCTTAGATAATATGGTGAGACCGTCCCATTAAGTTAAAATTTTCTCTTATCTAATATTTGTGGCTCTTGGATAGTTGTATATATTTTTGGCCTTTATTCTAATTCGTAAGGCCTTGTATTCAGTGAGGTGAGGAATCGTATTCCATCATGCAAATTCGAGAATTTCAAATTTGATTGACAAAAATTAATCTAGAATTATCAAAACTTTTAGCTATGTAATGGACTAATAGTAAACAATATGAACATTTAAAAAGATGTATTATTATTATTGTTGGACATGATTACGAACTTTATAAACCTCCGGAAGCTTCTACTCAGAACTCTTGGGCATCCGATAATATCCTCGGTATCCAATACTATATTTCGATCAGACGTCACCCAGAGACCATGACTCCTGGAATAATCCACCATATTAAAATTATTAATCATATTAAAATCATGTCCACTAATCATATTAAAATTACTTTTGAGCAAGAATTTTGATTTATTGTTATAAATGAATTTTTTCTATTGTCTTATTGAGATTGCTTGATTTAACAAATTTGATGTATGACAACGATTTAAGGTTCACTTTTCTTTTGTTCAATCATATTACATCTTTTTTATCATATTACATGTTTTAATTGGATAGACTCTTAGATAATGTGGTTCGATCGTCCCAAATCCCAATTAATTAGAATTTTCTCTTACCTAACATTTGTGGCTTTGGATAGTTGTATATATTTTTGACCTTTAGTCCTTTATTCTAATTCATAAGGCCTTGTATACAGTGAGGTGATGAATCGTATTCCATCTTAACTACAAAAAAAAAAATTATACAAATTCAAGAATTTCAAATTTGATTGACAAAAAAAATAATATAATCTAAAATTATCGGAACTTTTAGCTATGTAGTAGTAAACGATATGAACATTTAAAAAGATGTATTATTATTATTATTATTTGTAAAAGGAACAACAAACTTTTTTTTTTTTTTTTTTTAAAGGAAAACTATTTTTTAAACTTCAAGAAAGCTAGAGTCAAATCAAATGTTACAAATATATATAAAATGCTTTTAGTGTTAAGGAAAGTACTTTATTTATACTATACGTCTAAAATAAGGGTATTCTATAATTATAATTAATGAATGCATTGAATAACTTGGAGAAGCTTTACAGCATTTACTTTTATTTAAAGTGTATTATTATTATTATTAATCTTTCACCTTGCAAAATAAGAAAAACAAAAGGCTTTGTCACCTTTTATTGAAGCAAAAGTTGAAAAGGAAAGATCCTTTAGAGGTTAAGGTTAGCAATTTGATTGGCCTTCTTTTTTCTATGACAATTGACAAAACTGACAAAACAAGATTTGACACATAACAATTAACCAGAGTGTAAACTGTAAAGCATGTAAAAACCTCTAGCATTTAGTTGCTTTCACTACTTTCATAGCACACACATATATACATTGTAGGGCAGCCTCATGTTTTCCTGTTAACTAGTAAAAGGGACACCAAAAAAAAAACTACTTTTTCCATAAAGGATGATCAAGGCATCAAGCTATATATATATATATAAGATGAACAAATTGATATTAGTGTGATTAAAAGATGTAAGGTGAGTTCTACAAATAAAATTTTAAAAAATAAAATTTGAAGAAAACAAAACACATCCTCTACAAATTAGCAACCATATTTTTTGTATCTTTTGAAGAATAAACTTAAAACAATGTGTTTAATTTGTACTGAGCTTTAACTTTGAGTTTGAAAAATAAAAAGTAATAAATCATTAGCTAACCCCTAATATAAACTCTAAAGTTTAAACGGATGATCTTTAAGTCAATTAAACAATTTACAAAGGTGGATATTTGTTATTTGTTAGTTACAAATTTAACATGTATTTAAGAAATTTATGTTTTGTGCTTTTATATACGTACAAAAAACCTTTTATTTTACTTTTTCTAAAATATTAATTGATATACCAAATTTTTATTATAGATATTAACTAATTCAATTTTTTTTTTTTTTTTTGAAATATTACACTATTACACACACACACACACACACATATATATATATATATATATATATATATATACAGATTTTCTATTATTAGTTCGTCCTGACAATAAATATACCAGGACGAAGAATGTAGACCACTAGATTTACATATTTTGACTCAAAGTGTATGCACTTGTCAAAACTTCTCCATAATATGTGGTCCAGATTCTTCGTCCTGATATATTTATTGCCAGGACGAATTGACAATAGAAAGACTGTATATATATATATATATATATTTGAAGTATTAAGAGAGAAGAGGACTCGAACCCACAATCGTGAGGTAGGTGTGAGGGGTTTATCATCAAACCAACCTTATCTTATCAACTAATTCAACTTTCAAGGATATTTTATAGTAATGTATGAGATTTTAAATTCAAATTTTAGTCCAATCGGATTTAATTAATATTTAGATTTGAGATATTGTTAGACTGAACATTGAACGGTATGGGGATTTTATTTCTTGATTTCATGTTATAATTTTATATAAAATTTGATGAGACAGCCCAGAGAAAAAGAAAGAAGAAAATAGAAAAAAGAGAAAATTAGAGGGACAGAAATGCAAAGTGAAGGACCCACATTATTAATTATGCTGAATAAAATCTCTCAAAACAGTGATAAACAAATTAGCAGTTGATGTAAACAGGAGTTAGATTTTATTTTAGGCGCTGTACTGTGGGAGCAAGAAAGGAAACCCAAAGCCAGAAGTGGGACCCACCAAAAGTCATACATTTTCATTTGACCAAACACCACCCTAGGACCAATCCCCAACTATAGTTAGGTTCCAAGTTATAAATGCCACACGTGTGGCCCCAAAGAGTCAGATAAGTCCCTTGTTGGGTTTATGTCCTTCTCTCTCTCTCTTCCACTCTCTAGTCTCCACCACCACCACACTCTCTCTCTCTCTGTTCCATTTCCTTGTATAAGAGAAAAACCAAACCCAACCAAACCAAACCAAACACAACCCAACAATTCCATAGAGAATTATCAGACCAATCTCTGATTTTTGTATCAGAGACACGTACTACTCTTCCTCATATCTCTTCCTCTGAATATAAGCCAAAAACAAAACAGTACCAATAAAACATTAAAGAAAAAACCGAACAAACATGCCTGGAAGCTTAGAGCCGTTGGATTTGGGTGTTCAAATTCCTTACCATTTCAGGTGTCCGATCTCTTTAGAGTTGATGAGTGACCCAGTCACCGTCTGCACCGGTCAAACCTACGACAGAACCAGCATCGAGTCATGGGTCGCCACCGGAAACACCACTTGTCCTGTAACTCGTGCCCCACTCACCGATTTCACTCTCATACCAAATCACACTCTCCGTCGTCTGATTCAAGACTGGTGCGTAGCCAACCGCTCCTTTGGTGTCGAGCGGATTCCGACACCGAAACAGCCAGCGGAGCCGGGACTTGTACGGAATCTCCTGAACCAGGCCTCGTCTCTGTCGAATCCGTACAATTCTCGACTCTCTGCACTGCGTCGACTCAGAGGACTCGCTCGTGACTCGGACAAGAACCGTTCCGTTATTTCCTCACATAACGTCCGTGAAATATTGATCAACGTTTTGTTCTCGAATGTGAATTCGGCGAATTCGTCTTTAGAGTTGAACTACGAGTCGCTCGCGTTGTTGGTTATGTTTCCACTCAGTGAGTCAGATTGCATGGCTATTGCTTCTGACTCGGATAAAGTCACTTATTTGGCCAACTTATTGTTTCATTCATCGATTGAAGTCCGTGTCAACTCAGCTGCACTTATTGAAATCGTTCTTGCGGGAATGAGATCTCAAGAACTTCGTGCCCAGATCAGTAATATCGATGAAATCTTCGAAGGCGTGATTGAGATTCTACGAAATCTTCAATCGTATCCACGTGGGCTCAAAGTCGGCATCAAAACGCTGTTTGCTTTGTGTTTAGTGAAGCAGACGAGGCACAAGGCGGTGGCTGCCGGAGCGGCGGAGACGTTGGTGGACAGACTGGCGGATTTCGACAAATGTGACGCGGAGCGGGCGCTGGCAACAGTGGAGCTGCTCTGTAGAATCCCGTCAGGGTGCGCGGCGTTGGCGGCGCACGCGCTGACAGTCCCGCTTCTTGTGAAGACGATACTGAAGATCTCGGACAGGGCGACAGAGTATGCGGCGGGGGCCCTGCTGGCGCTGTGCTCGGCGGCTGAGGAGTTGCAGAGGGAGGCGGTGAACGCGGGTGTGTTGACGCAGTTGCTGCTGCTGGTTCAAAGCGATTGTACGGACAGAGCGAAAAGGAAGGCTCAGATGTTGTTGAAGCTCCTCCGTGACTCGTGGCCGGAAGACTCCATCGCCAACTCTGACGACTTCATTTGCAGTGAAGTGGTTGTGCCCTTTTGAAGGTGGTCGTCAATGACTATTCCATTAATGATGATCATGATTGATTAATTAAATGCTAATTCTTCTTCTATGAAAAGCAAAGGAAAAAGAAAAAAAATAGAAACAAAGGTTGATTTTTTTTTCTTTGTTTTTCTAGGTGTTAGTTGAAAATTGAAAAAAAAAAATTAAAAAAAATTGAGGTTTTAGGTTGGTACAGGGAGGATTATAATTTGATCTATATGTATTTTTGTATGTAAGATTTTTTTTTTTTGTGGAAAATTTTAAGTAAAGTTGAAAAATCCCAATTAAAAAAAAAAAAAAAAAAACACATCTCCTTTATTTTCTTCTTCCGTTTATTTTCTCAGTTATTTACAGCTGTTAATCCTGACCGTCCTGTTAGAATCTGTATAGTTGAATGATGAAATATTGTATTTAGGAGTTTTTCCCTCAAAATCAGAGTTTGAAAACGTTGGAGTCTGGAGAGGTTGACTGGTCTCTTCAGGCTTCAGAATTTGTTGTTGAATGAACTTCAAGCCTATATTTGTAGTTACTCAATTTGAATCTGGCCGATCATTTTTGAATTACTAGATATAACAAGATTTTCTATGGAACTGCAATATACCAATTTCAGCATTGTTTTTTATTTATTTATTTTTATTTTAAATAATAATAATAATAACAAAATCAATAAAATCATAAAAAGAATGCTCTCTTGTGTTCTAAAAATTCTATTTAGAAAAGTAGAACAAATACTAGATACAGTCACTCAGCTCAACTACTCAATCATGTCCTATTTTTAGTGGCATTTTGAATAATTAAATGATAAAAATTAATAAATAAAGGAGTTAAACAGTGAACAGTCCTAAATTTTACTGAACAGTGACTGAAACAGAGAGTCAACTTATTTGTTTTTTAAAGATAAAATGATTTGGGAGGATATCTGTAAGGGTATTACTACGAGTTTGTCTTACAACACCGAGTGGAGTGAGTGGCTGTTTGAGAACCTTAAGTGTAATAAGAGACAACACCGAGTGGAGTGAGTGGCTATTTGAGAACCTTAAGTGTAATAATTTGTGCTAGAATAGGGTGCCTGGGTATCTCCTCTTCGCTGTGTCGCTCTGGTTCATTTGGAAGTGGAAATGTGAGGAAATCTTTAATTTGAATTTCCATCCTCCTCACTGCCCTACTAAGATCATTTTAAACTATGTTAATGAGTGGTTGTCTACTAATATGAGAATGGAGACCACTGCTACTAAGGTTACTTGCTTCGTTGCTTGGATGCCTCCTCCGCAAGCCTGGGTTAAACTGAATGTTGATGGCAGCTGGAACTTTGAGTTGGGCTCGATTTCAGCTGGTGGTGTTATTAGAGATGAGAGGAAGAATTGGCTGACTGGTTTTTCTATGAACAAGGGAGTTGGTACTGTGTTGGAGGCTGAGATGTGGGGTGTGTTTGAAGGGCTGCAGCTGGCGTGGAAGGTTGGGTTTAGGAAAATTGCTGTGGAGTTTGACTCCAAATGTGCTATCAAATTTTTGACTGATCCTATTCCTCAGAATCATCCTCTCTTCAACATCTCTCATGCGTGCAGACGTCTGATGGAGAAGGACTGGAACTGTTCTATCAACCACATTTACAGGGAGAGCAACAAAGCTGCTGATTTCTTAGCCAAACTCGGTAATTCTTTAGAGTTGGGGGTTGTTTTCTTTGAGGACCCCCCCTTCCCAAATTTCTAATATTTTAGATGATAACTTTAAGGGTTTTGCTGTTGCTAGGATGATTCCTAGCTATTATTTATTTATTTATTTATTTTGTTTGGGCTTCTTTTGCCTCCCTTTCACCAAAAAAAAAAAAAAAAAAAGATAAAATGATTTTAAAACAAATAATTTACCATTTATACCCTTATTACTATTAATTGTTATGTATTTTTATTTTATATGATACAAACAACTAATAAATTTTTTTAGCAAATCTTAAACCATTTTTATGTAATAATAATAAGATATTACTCACGATTAAGATATGATATAAATATATATATATATTAAAATATGATATATTGATTTAGAAATGATTTTGAGATTTTACAATATATATAATGTTTTTTTAAAAAAAATAAAACTGTTTATCATGAGTAATAGGTTAAAAGAAAAAGTTTGTATAATATAGAATTATGATAAAATTGGAAATCTGTTATCTTTAGAAGAATAATCTTAGAAGATAATATATTAAATGCAATCCACTCATTTGGAATTAAGTTAAAAGTTATGATTTTTTACTTTTTATTTTAAATTATTTTTTGGTATTTTTAAGTTGTTTAACCACTTAAAAAAAAATACAAAATAACTTAATAATTTTAATTCAGACCCATTAAGCTTTAAGTGCAAAATACAAACGATATTTTTATAAATAAAATACAAATTTGTCAAAATAAAAAAAATAAAAAAAATCTTTGGTGTTCCGGATACATCTATGAAGTTGTTATATAGTCCAAAATAACACGCATGATTTCATTCGTTGGTGTGGTGTTATATAGAAAATGTCACCACACAAAATCGATAATCCTTTTATCCAATAAGACAATACTCATAAGCAGACCAGCTAATGAGACATTGACTGGTCTTTCTCTTCAATCTTCATCTAAAGCAGTAAAAAAACTGAGTGGTAGCTACTGTTGAATTATTGCTCAAAATCTCTCTTTTTGACCATATAATATATATATATATATATACACATTCATGGACGGTGGTGCATTAACAAGACATTGTTTGACTCCCTATCTAGTCTGGCAAACATCACACCACACCACCCCACCCATGCCCCGCATGCATCCATATAAGGTCCACACATTAATTATGCCACGGCATTAAGAAAATCTTTGATAAAACGGGTGCGCGCACGTATATATGTTATTCGCAATAAGATTTTGTTGACTCAACCTCTAGTTTAAAT
This sequence comes from Acer saccharum, assembly GCA_030490815.1. NCBI lineage: Eukaryota > Viridiplantae > Streptophyta > Magnoliopsida > Sapindales > Sapindaceae > Acer > Acer saccharum. The sequence goes on from CM059870.1 coordinate 10,845,135, forward strand.
ATTATCACTTGATACGACCGTTAATGACTTTCTTTTAAGAATATTTGATTAGTATATAATCAAACTTGGTTATGAGTCTTTTCAAATTTCTGGAAACTTATATACCCTGTTTGTATTTTAATCAAATCTCGGAGAATAAATTCCAAAAATGAACCCTAGCTTTTGATAAAGGAATAATTAAGGACCCACAAGAGAGAAATGAAAAAAAATGGACATATTTGACATGAAAAAATGTAAAGAAGGTGAAAAATGTCACATGTTGTGGGAATAAAACAATGGAATCACATGGGGGGGATGATAGTAGTGGTTTGGCTTCATGTATATATTATGCTTCTGCTCTTTATTATTATTATTTTCTTGCTTTCAATAATCCAATGTGTGATGGCTACTAGTGCTCACATGCCCAACAAAACTTTGTTCTCACTCTTTTGGTCACAGCAAACAACAAATGGGGAATTCATTTGTCATTGTACCCTTTGATTTGGGGGCATTTGGGACCCAACTTATTCATGTCTCTCCTCTCAATTTTGCTTTTTTCCATTGCCCAATATCCTTCTATAGTTACTCCCAATCAATCATGCTCCTTTTTATTTTTAACACTTCATCATGAGCTGTATAAGATGCCATTTAGCATTTTTTTTTAATTTTTATTTTATACAGGTAGGGGTTTCTGAATTCTAAAGAGATCAAACACTGCATATGCAGTATAAATATCTATTTTGATAATCGGGAATAAGGGTAGTTAGAAATTTTTTACTCTAATGGGATGATCTAAAATTGATATGGTTTTTTTATTTTATTTTATTTTATTTTTATTTTTACTAAAAATTAACTAAAACTTAAAAAAAGTTATAAAAAAAATGGGCTTGATCTCCGTGGGGAGTCAGTCACCAGGATCTATCTACTCATAATACAAGAAATGTTGAACACTTGAACTACTTGAACATAGATCAGGTGATCAGTTGTGTCTGGTACTATGGTGTCAGTTGGCTTTAATTGCAGATAGAGTTGGGTCAAAATTACATGGAAAACAATAAATGTACATATTATTAATGTAACATGTAAATACAGAAATTAAAATATAGACTTGTCTAACCATTTCAAAATCCACAATAAAAGAGGTGCAATTTAATGAATGACAAAATAATCAATGATATATTAATTTCAAAAGCTGTAGCTATTAAAAGGGCTGTGATATATACTGTTCTTTATATCATCCTAAGATGAGGTACATTAGCACAGATGCACTTTGTATTCAGGATTTCAGGTTTTGATATATATATATTGTTCTTGTTTGTCCCATGTTTATCCTATGAATGCGATATTGGCACCCTGAAAAATTGTATGTACACTTCTTTCTTAAGCATGTCTTGTTAATTTTTTTTTTTTTTTCTTAACATTTTTGTTTGGAATTCTATTTTGTGATTTCAACCTACTTATTACCAAAAATATATTTTCTTTCATTTTATGGTATTACATTGTAAATAAACCTTCCTCATACTATTTTGTTATGAGAGCTTCTTTAGACAATTTAATTTTTTTCTTTTTACACTTCTTTTCTTAAAACATTCCATTATCAAAATTTAAATTTTAAATAATTCTAAACACTCCATTATCAAAATTTATCAAAAAACTTACTAATAAGCTTGATTTGTAGGAACCTTTTTTTTTTTTTTTTTTGGTTAAATCAAAATATGAAAATGTTAGAAATTATGAGTTTAATTGAATCTAGTTGAAACAATTCAAGCTTTTATATATATATATATATATAAATACAGTTTTTCTATTATCAGTTCGAACTGATATAAAAGATGCTCAGACAAGTGCATACAGCCAAGTCAAAGTATTTAAATCCAATGGCCCACATGCAAGGAACTGATATTTCTTTTGTCAGTTCGAACTAATAATAGAAAAATTGCATATATATATATATATATATATATTCCATACTTTCTCTATCAATCTCTGATTAATAATTAAAGAAAAAAAAACTTATTAATAAAACTAAAATATTAATAAGTTTTTTTTTCTTTAATTATTAATCAGAGATTGATAGAGAAAGTATGGAATATATATATATATATATATATGTATATAGAAATGGAGAGAGATTAATCAGGAGAGAGTGTTTAATATGGTAATAGCAGATTTGGGGAAGAGAGTTTAATACGTAATATTTAATCTAATGATTTAGGAGAGAGATTTTTTTTTTTTTTTTTAATAATTTAATTAGTTTGGAGTGTCTTTAATTTTTTTTTTTTTTTTTGTCTTATTTAGTAATTTTAGTTTAGGTTAAAATTGTCATTAATTAAAAAAAAAAAATCAATTTGGAGTGTGAATAGATAATTTGTAGATTGTAAGGAGAAGTTCTCTTTTGTTATTCACTTGACATTTTTTTTTATTTTTTATTCAGGGGAATTACCAAAAAAGCACACACATTTTCTTAATTTCACGTAATTTGTGATTTTTACAAAATGATTAAGTTAGTTCTTAATTTAAGATTTTTATTTTTATTTTTTATTGATATACTTATGAAAGGGAGATGAATATGGCCACTCAAAAAAAAAAAAGAAAAAAAAAGATTAAACGTCATCTACCATGGCCCTGTCCATGAAAAGGGTTGTAGAGTAGAAGCCCAACAGCTCAACCAAAGGCAGCATTGGGTTAGGATAAGTGATATGCTTGCTTTGCTTACATTTAATTTTAAACAAATTTTTGTGTAATAATTTTAAACATTAATTAAGCATTCTAGAATAATGTATTTTTATAATAAACTTGATTTATAAGTTTGAGAAATTTTTTTATTCTATATAAACTTGATTTATAATTTTATAATAAATTATCGGGTCAGTGATGATTAAGGAAATCAGAATATAATAATTTTTATATATAACATGTGTTAAATAAAACTTTCAAAAGCAATAATTGGATAATCTAAAGTGATTAGCAGTTTTAATAAACGAGTGAGAGATTACTTATGTAAATTGATTATGAAATAATCTGTTGTGAGATTTAATGAATTTTTTAAAATTACATAATTATTTTTATTAATTTAACAGAGTAACTTTTATCACAACGTTAATTTTCTATAAATATATGTTATTACAATATTAATTATCACCGACCATCTCATTGACAACATAAGCCCTTTTCGATAATGTTTTTTCTTTTTTATTTAAAAATTTCAAGTTTTCTTTTGTTTTGAAATTTCAATTTATGATTAAAAAAAAATCGAAAAGTAGATACATGGAACAAAAAACAAAAGGATTTCACACATGTAGTTCAAAAAGATTTTTCATCTAAACATCAAAGTTTTCATTTAGGATTATTATAAAGCTGACAACTGAATTATCAAAACATTCAAATTTAATGGATTACATATACTTTACTCGAAATTCTTGCAATCTTGAGAGAAATGAAAATATTAACAAATATATCTTAGCTAGGGTTTGAGTTCTACAATCTACGTAATCTTCAAGAAGATCAGATCAAAGACGCCAGCTCCATTGCAGCTTGCATATATATTTCTTCCACCTGAGCAGTAGCCTCCGTCGTGGACTGATCAGAAGCTCTATCCACCTGCATAATACACCCAATTAATTTCTAATTATACCACCTGAGCCGGCGATTCCAACTGGAACAATGACAGACTGAATGATCACCCTTAAATTGTCACTTTCAAGATTTTGTTTAACATTTTAACAGTACCAAAAATACCATTTTGATACTCCAAATGCACCTATGTCAGATATACAAAATAAAAAAAAATGCAGTAAATTAAATCTTCCTTTTGTTTGAATCATGTACATTCTTCTAGTATTCGCAGAAAGATGGGCCGTCACCAACTCAATATTGTGCTTCTCCAAGACATAGCAAATGGTGGAGAAGACGCCAGACTTGTTTTGTGAGTACACACTGAGTTGTGCACCATGTCCACACACATTCAGAACAACATTGCTTGAACCCCATGTTCAAAACGCCATGGGATCCGGTGAAACGGAAAAAACATTTACTGATGAGTTAACAATATTGGTGGCTTCAACCGCGACTCCAGAGTTGCTGGAAGATCCTTTACCAGCTCCTCAAAATGCATCCCTGCTGCTAGGGTTTTTGGAGATGGAAGATGGAAAAGCAGTGCTTGAAGATAATGGAGCCTCACTGCTAGAAATTGCAAGACCTTGTAGCCTTTCTAGCTTTTGTTTTTCTAGCTTTCGGAGTTTACCGTGTAGTCTTTCGGTTTTGCTTACTGCTTCCCCAATACTGGTGGCATTGTCAACCTGCACAAAATTAATTTATTAAAAATATAGATAAAATAAAGTTTTTTGCAATGCTTGAAATTACCCCAATTGGTCCACGCCGGTTTTTTCTTTTCCCCTTAAAAGGCTTGTTACTATAGTTAATTAATTTATTAGTTATTTGGACCAAAACAAAATTCACTTACCTGAAATGCAATCTAATGGGTACCCATCTCAGGAAATTAATTCTAAAATTGAAATAAATAAATAGGGTTTTATTAATTAAAAGCAAGAGGATGAAATAATTGTGGATCAAATTAGGGGGAAAAGAAGAAGAAGAGAGATCATATTTATCGACAACAACAACAATAACAAAAAACCGAAGAAGAAAGGTACTATTATAGAAGGGATATGATCCCTAGAGGAAATTCCCCGGTTGAATCTTATATATGTACCCCAATTATAACCTCTAACGTACCTTCTAATCTTAATAATTGGGTTAATTACACATTAGACCAACCCTCTAAATTTATACAAAATTATAAAAGTTACAAATAAATCCATAGTTTTATGGTTAATTATAAGAAAATATGTATCGCTACAATTAATTCCTATCAATTGATGTGAGTGCGAGGGATTTAACACTGCACCAACCTCAATTTCACCGAAAATGATAAATTTTAAAAGTAATATAACCATAAATGACCACTCAAAGTAATAAAACCATACCAGCTATTTTTTTTTTAATTTAAATATTACATAAATTCGGGTATTTTTGGAAAGGAAAACCATACCACTCATCTTGTCATTGAAGGAAAAGACCGATAATGTGAGAAAAATAAATAAATTATCAAAAGCCCACCGAAATTTTTCACCAACTACCCGTGAAAGAAAAAAAAAAATTAAACCTTTTGAACTATATGAACTTTATTTATTTGTTTTGGTGAGAATTGTAACTAATGTTTATTTAAACCTTTTGATTTTTTTTTAATAAAATTGGACTGATCTAAAGGGAAAAAGCATCACAAGCGATCATTATAACTTTTTAACTATATAAAGTTTAAATTTAAAGTTATGTTAAGTATTTTTTTTATGTTAGTTTATTTGAATTAAGTAGTATTGTTTTAGCTATTTATTTGATTTTGTTAACTTTAGGAACATTATAACTTTTATATATTAAAAACTACTTCATATTAATTTGATCCATCGGATTATATTGGATCGGATCATATTGTAATTGGATCGGATCGGATTGCCATTTCTTCGTTCAATCGGATCTTGGATCATGACAAATATATTGGATCTGATCCGCCGCACACCCCTAAAATTAAGAGAAAATTAAATAAATTTATATAACGAAGAAGCTATATATATAGAATATTTCTCTAATCAGGACCGTCCTGGCTTTATAATTTCAGGACGTCTAACCACAGCTACAAATTCACAGTAGACCCACAGCCTCACATGAACAAATAGCTACACCCAATATGAATTGTTGTGGTTGGACGTCCTTAACTTATAATTTCAGACGTTTTTACTAGAGAACCATTATATATATATATATATATATATATATATATATAGTGGTGCTATTGGCACACCCCCTACTGATCTATTTATGCCCCACTTATTTAAATTTTGATTTAATTAAATAAAGTTAAATATTTTTACTAATTTATTTTATTTATTTCCAAAACTACCCTTTTAGTTATTTTTTTCAAATTTAATAAATCCATCTCTAATATCTCTATCTATCTCAAATCTCTTTATCCCTGATCTCGTCTTTCTCTTACCTCTCATGAACGAATTTTTTTTTTCTTCTTATTTCTTTTTTTTAGTGTTTTTTTTAACATCAAGCTTCATTAAGTGATCTTATGCACCACCTCCATCACAAATCCATCTCTCTTTATCACTCAAACTCGAAGAGCCCAACATAAGCATGATAATATGAATATCGAGGATTGCGGGAACAATCTCAACTGGGTGGGGATCAGGTCACGGGCATTGATTAATAATTTTCTAACCTTCCAATAGTTGTGATGATAAGCTTATAATAATTTTCTAACGTTCCATTAATCTTTCCATATAATTTCAATTTAGTTTTTGTAGTTTGTTTATGGTTCTTCACCATGAACAATTTGGAACCAAACAATTTCAATTTCATTAATAACCTGATCAAAATCCCAACTACCTTAATTAACCCAACCATAAATTTTATGACAACCCAATGAAATCAAAGTCTTCGTGTATGTGTACATAGATATAAATAATATCTAATATCCTAGAAAACTGGACAAAAGAGAAGACGCAAGACAAAAAAAAAAAAAAAAAAAGTTCAAATATACTTTGATATCCTATTATCCCATATAACTGCACAAAAGAGAAGGCACAAGACTATTCCAAAACAAAACAAAAAAAAACAAAAACAAAAAATTTTTTTGTTTACAATCGCATGTTATAGAGCACAATAAAAACCATAAAATTTATAATAAAATGAAACAACCCACAAACAAAACGAAACAAGAAGCAAAGAGCAAGTATTTGTTTTGGTTATTATCATTTCACTTTCAGATTCTAAAAGAGTAATGAGATTACGTAATAATCAATATCTCATCTGTCTAATGCACCCCAAGTGTTTGATTTATTGTTTAAATAAGATCCAGTACAAGTATTTTTAGGGTTTAAAAGTTCTTAAAAAAAAAAAATCAAGAAAAGGATTAAAAGAACATTTTTTTTTTTTTTTTTTAAGGAATGTGGGGTTTTATTATATTTACTTTATATAATATTTTTTTTTCTTAAATTACATGTCTCTTTTAGTAATTTTGATAAAGGAAAAAAATAATACAAAATAATTAAAAAAAAGTGAGGCATAAATAGATTAGTAGGGGGTGTGCCAATAGAACCACTCATATATATATATATATATATATATATATATATATCATATTTTCTATTGTCAGTTGGTCCTGATAATAAATATATCAGGAGGAAGAATGTGGACCACTAGATTTACATACTTTGACTCACAGTGTATGTATTTATCAAAATTTCTTCATAATCTATGGTCCACATTTTTCGTCCTGATATATTTATTTGTCAGGATGAACTGACAATAGAAAGACTGATATATATATATATATATATAGAGAGAGAGAAAAATTTTCAAGTCAGTGCATCCTGATGATATAACTTCGTGAGGATATTGAATGTGAGCCATTCGTTTTACATACTTTGACTCAAGTGTGTATGCACTTGTCAAAACTAGTGTCTCACATTCAATATCCTGATAAAGTTATATTATGATGTATTGACTAGATCGGGACTATATATATATATATTTGTAGTTTTTTTATTGTCAGTTCGTCCTGATATAAAATATATCAGGACGAAAACGTGGACCATTAGATTTACATACTTTGACTCAAAACTTCTCCATAATCTATAATCTATGACACTGTGTGTGTGTGTGTTGCGGGGGGGGGGGGGGGGGGTGTGGGGGTGTGGGTGGGTGGTGGTGTTCAGGGTTCCTCCTCACTCTCTTTGTCAAACGATGCCTATGACCAGGATCCGACTCACAGGGTTTTCTTTCTTTCACCTGACCACCACTTTCCTTTCCATTTCCATCTCTGCTACAACCTTCTCCTCGACCTCGCTTCTTGCTTTGTCTTGCCTCTGCCACTGCAGCTTTAGGTAATGGATCAGTACTTCCCATCACTACAGCCAGAGAGTTGTTAGATCTAGAAGGCGATGGCCGCGGGAGGGCCAGCTTCTTCACCAATCCCATCTCATCATAATCCGTAACCGATAAATTCTAGGGTTGGCAATTTTTCCACATCGAAAAACCTTCATTGCCGCTACCTCTGCCTCTTCCTCCTCCTTCTTTAGCCATTGGCGTCTGGATATCAGTAAACAAATAAATATATTCAAGGGAATTGAAATGTAAAGAAAGATGCGGTTACTCTACATTATATATATAAGCCTTAGCTAAGCGTGTGCTTGCTACCAAATATCTGTAAAAAAAATTCTGCATACTTCACGTTGCGTTAAGTAATCTCAATGTCAATTTAATCTAGCGATTTTTTTTTTTTTTTTTTTTGTTTAATTTCATTCTTTATATATAGCTATTTATTCTCGCACCCGATACACTTTTGTATGTAGATATGATTGCATCTTAAGGTTTAATTAATTACTTAACAGTCTTTCTATTATCAGTTCGAACTGACAAAAGTTATATTAGTTCCTTATATGTGGGTTACTGGATTTAAATAATTTGACTGACAAGTACATACAGTCAAGTCAAAGTATTTAAATCTAATGACCCACATGCAAAGAACTGATATAACTTTTATCAGTTCAAACTGATAATAGAATTTCTGATTACTTAAAAGCATATAGTATTATAGTGTGATATATAATATTAAGAAGTAATTACGCGAAACCCACTTAAGGTTTACTTAATTACTTGCAGAAACAACTCTTTTGAAAACTGACATTGAGCGACTCTGGTGTTAGTTAGAATTTTTCAAACTCAACTGTTGTATATTTATTTTCGTCATTTCAATCTAATTTTTCAGTTTTTTTTTTAATTTAAAAATAGAATAAAAAAATGGATCTTCACCGTTCATCTTAGAAATAATTAAATAATAAAAATTTAGAAATAAAAAAAATTGCAAAAGAAAAGCTTGACGATGAAGATCAAGAACGTTTATAATAATAATAATAATAATAATAATAATAATAATAAAAAAACAAAACAAAACAAAACAAAATTGAAAAATGGAAATGGATTGGATCTCCACACATTGGAGAACAAATCACTTGGGATCTTAATCGCCAATGGCCTGTTCGTTGTTGCCATGAGTAGGGATGGTAATTGGGGAAATGTGGATGGATATCGGTTCCCCCCATCCCCATTCCCTAACCCCCATCCTCGGCCCAATATCACGCATCCCCATTTCATAAGAAATGGGGATGAGGGAATTTGGGGAGAGGTATACCTATCCCACAATCCTCAATCTCATATTTTGTTCCTGTTTGATTTAAAAGTGCCAATCAAATGTACTAAAATTTACTTTTTCAAATTCAATTAAAAATTACATAATACAAATTAAATAAAGTTTAGAACTATTAATTATAAATAAGGTTAAAATGAGGGAAATGAATACTTTATTGGAAAATTCCATCATGTGGGGCCACACATATAAATATTAAATGTGTTATGCTATTTTTGGATGAGGCATTTTTTTTATGGCACTCTTTCCAAAGCCATTTGTGGAAAAGTCACCAACTTAATAAGTTTTGTAAAAATAGCACCAAAGTATGTGATCTACCAAAGTTGCCATCACTTATTCTTTCATCCTCTCTCTCTCACTCTCTTTTTCTTCCTCTCCTTTTTTTTTTTTTTTTTTTTCAAAAACCTCCATTGATCCATCAATGGAGATCGAAACAACCTCTATCGAAACGACCTCCGTCGAAATGACCTCCGTCGAAACGGCCAACTCCATTAGAGGTCTTCAAAACGACCTCCGTTATAAAAAAAACTCTGGAAATAAGTCTCGGTTATTTTGCAATAAGTCTCAGGTAGTTGGAAATAGCTTGAAATAAGTCTCGGGTGACTTACCCAAGACTTATATCCAAATACCCGAGACTTATTTTAAAATACCCGAGACTTATTTCCATAATTTTTTTAATAACGGAGGTCGTTTTGATCTCCATCAAAGGGAGTCGACCGTTTCGACAAAGGTCGTTTCACCGGAGGTTGTTTCGACAGAGGTCGTTTTGATCTTCATTGATGGATCAATGGAGGTTTTTGAAAAAAAAAAGAGGAGAGAGGAAGAAAGAGAGAGAAGAAGAAAGAGAGAGTGAGAGAGAGAGAGAGGAAGAAAGAATAAGTGAGGGGCAATTTGGGTAGATCACATACTTTGGTGCTATTTCCACAACACTTAATAACTTGGTGATATTACCACAAAATCAATGGAATTTGGTGCTATTTCCCCCTATTTCCTCTTTTTGGATAAGCCTAAATTAAAGTGGTCTAATTAAGATTTAAAGTTTTAAGGCTTAAAGGTATAATTGTCATGGAGTTAATGTGTAGATACGTACCAAATTACTATTTCTAATTTGATGAGGGGCCAAATTAGAAATTGCAAAACATATAATAATCTGGTTATTATATTTAGGGTTATGGTCCCCAAATTATACAATACCTTTTTGGTTTGTCTATATCCCCATCATTAGAACAAGAGAGAACACTTTTGGGTGTCTCAATGATCGTGATAATTTGGAAGATCTCAACCCGTCTACCAACCTCCGGCAATGGATTCAATTACGCTTTCGCTTTCTCCTATCTTCCCTTTCTCTTGAATTGACAATATGGGACGTAACATGTATTTAGGGTTTGATTAAAGCATGATATAAAAATATGTTTAGGTCAAAAGATTGGATGTATTATATGCCTATGCACGTTAGATTCAGTGTTAATCAAATTCCTTACGTACTTATTATTATTATTATTATTTTATAAAAAAAAATTCGAAAAAATTCGAAAATAGGAATTTGGGGAAAAATGTCATCCCTCCTAGACATGAGAGAAGAGAGATTCCCCCTCATTCACGACTAAGTGTGACTAGAGATTTAGAGATCCATCTCTTGATCTCCACAGAGATCTAATGATGGATTGGTGCGAAGAGACGGATCCATCTCTAGCTTGATGTCCAATCATCTATTTTATCAGGATTTCAAAAAAGATCAACTTTTTTTTGAATTGAAAAACAAAATTGGAGTTGCTAGTTTAAGTTAACATTACTATATTTGCATATATAATTATATGAAAGTACAAACTTTTATACCTTCTCTCAAAACATCTTATAAAACTATAGAAGCTGCTAGCTAGTACTCATAAAATGATCTACCCATATCCTTTTCTCCACTCTTTAAATCAAATATGTTCTTCTACCGGTCACTTATTGGTTCAAACTCATAAAAAATATCACCATGAAACGACACATGATTGAATAGAACGTACTTTTAGAACAATGAAATTAGAGAAGAAGCAGCCCCTCCGATCGTCTCCGTCTTCTAGCTCTAACAACCCTATGGCTAGGGGCGAATACAAGGGGGGGCCATAGGGCTAGTACTCATAAAATGATCTACCCATATCCTTTTCTCCACTCTTTAAATCAAATATGTTCTTCTACCGGTCACTTATTGGTTCAAACTCATAAAAAATATCACCATGAAACGACACATGATTGAATAGAACGTACTTTTAGAACAATGAAATTAGAGAAGAAGCAGCCCCTCCGATCATCTCCGTCTTCTAGCTCTAACAACCCTATGGCTAGGGGCGAATACAAGGGGGGGCCATAGGGGCCATGGCCCCCCCAGCCAATCCAAGAATTTTCACTTGTTAGCATATTATAATATTATAGTATATAATTATATATATATATATGATAATTGTAGCCTGGTCCCCCATGTTATTCATAATATAAATTTCTTCTATATTTATGTTTTGTCAACACAAAATCAATCCCTTTTAGTATTTTAATTCCTTATGATTTCATACATTATTTTCTAATATAGTCTATATATGGGTTCAGCGATTACACGATTGCTGGATAGTTACATGGTTAATTTTCAAGGATTTTAATCAAAAGGTCTACAAAAATCAAAGATTTAAAATTTTAAAAGAAATTAAAACTAAAAGGAAATAACCTCATCTCGTAATTACACTCGCAACTATACATGAACTATATAGCAACTAATCCCGTCTATATATGTATGTAATTTTTATTTTTTTATTAGATATTCACTAGAACAAATTAAGACTTTATTTAGACGATATGAGGTTGGTCTAGTGGTAAACCCCTCATACTTACACCATGAGGTTGTGGGTTCGAGTCCTCCAAAAAAAAAAAACCCCCGAATTTATGTAATATTTCAAAAAAAAAAAACAAAAAAGACTTTATTTACTATTTTATTATGCAATATTTATTTTGTTTTGAGGTGGACCAGGTGGTTCATATGGTTTACTCTACATAATTTGTATCATTAACTTAAAGATTAAACGGTATTACATTTGGATATATTAATATATTTTTCTTACGTGATATTTAATCTTAGTTTTTGTCTTGGCCCCCCCAACGCCAAAATCCTGGCTCCGCCCCTGCCTATGGCAATAGTGATGAGAAGTAGTGATCGACCTGAAGCTGCAGTAGCAAGACCAAGTAAGAAGCGAGGTCGAGGATGAGGTGGAGCTGAGGCGACAAGATATGAATGGAAGTGGCAGTGATCAGGTGAAAGAATGAAAACCTAATGATATGGACCTTGATCATATTCATGTAAGTATTTTGACGGGGAGAGAGAGAGAGAGAGAGAGGAAATGGATGTTGCTGCCGTGGGTGTGAAAATTTGGTAGGTTGTTGATCTGATCATGATAAATTATTCCTCTCAATGAAATATTTTTTAAGAATGATTTGTTCTGATCAACTCTTAACAATAGAACACCATATTATTTCATAATGGAAACGAAACTCCACGGAACCACAAAAGAGCACTATCAATTGATACTAGACTTTCAAATATAATAAGCTTTGTATCCGAAAAGCCTTAGGGAAGTTTTCGGCAAACATTGACATTTATGTATGCAGATATTTTTTCTAATTTTTAGCAATAAATATAGTAAATATTCTTCAATTTTTAGATAAATTAAAATCTACGTTTTTAAAATCTACGTTTAAGGATATTAAAAATAAATGGTAAGGAAACATAAAGTCTCGTTATGGTATATAGTAAATATTCTTTTTTTTTTTGAAAGAGTAAATATTCTTCAATTTTTAGATAAATTAAAATCTACGTTTAAGGATATTAAAAAAATAAATGGTAATGAAACATAAATGGAATGGAACATGTGCTACATGTCAAAAGTCCAATTAAGTAATGCAGTCTCTATTATATATATATATATATATAAATTCTATTATCAGTTCGAACTGATAAAAGTTATATCAGTTCATTGTATGTAGGTCACTGGATTTAAATACTTTGACTTGGCTGTATGCACTTATTAGTTAAAGTATTTAAATCCAGTGGCCCACATACAAGGAACTGATATAACTTTTATCAGTTCGAACTGATAATAGAAAGACTGTATATATATATATACGGTCCCGTTCACATCAGTGCGCATTGATGTAACTACATCAGTATTAATGCATGTGGACCATTGATTATAAAGAAGCTTTGACAAGTGCATACTTAGAGTCAAAGTATGTAAATCTAATAGTCCACATCCAACGCATTGATGAAGTTATATCAATACGCACTGAGTTGAACATTTATAAATATATATATATATATATATATATATAAGAAGAAGCAATTGAGTCACTATATTAAGTTAAATTTACTTTTAATATCTATATTTTTTGTAATCTCATTAATCAATGTATATTAAATTGACTTCCATATTTAATTAGATTTACTTTTTTTGTTTTGTTTCGGTATTTAGGAAGGGGTAAGACTCCAACTCACAATCTCATAGTGTAGGCTTGAGGAGTAAACCATTGGATCAACCTTATCCGGTCTTTAAATTTACTTTTAATATCTAGATTTTTTGTAATCTCTTTAATGATTGTATATTAATTAAATTGACATTCATATTTAATTAAGTTTACTTTTAATCTCCTGATATTTTGTAATCTCAATAATCAATTTACAAAGTTTTTATAAATTTTAGAACATTTGTCACATGTCATACGGGCATGCACTTCTTACATCAACTATTTGGCACTCCGGGCTTATATACAAATTACAGAATTGCGAGACAATGTTTTATTAATGTAAATATTTCACATCCATAATTTTTTTAAGGTATTTATAGTTTAAGTAGCTTCTAGTTACCAACAGTAATCCTAAACCCACCCTCGTTTATATTTTCAGGGGGGAAATTCACACCGCTGTTGTCCCCGTCCTCCAAATCGAAGAGTTTTTTTTATCACTAAATGGGGACGGCCCGTGGGGAGTTTTGACATCCCATATATGATATTAGTGTTAAGTCACATATATAGAAGGATAAAAGGTTGAAGCCAGGCGTAAACATAATTTTTAATTATCTACACCCGATTTTTAATTATAAGGGTGTAGATGTTCGGATTATCAAAATATACATGAATAATGTTAGGCTGTCTAAAATATTTGTCCAGAATCATACCTAAATAATGTGGCATGTGAGTTGTCAAGATCTTGTAAATCATGATATTATGATGTAAATGATATGATTTTAACAACTCACATGCCACATCAATTGGGCATGGACAAATATTTTTGAACAGCCTAGCATTACTCTTAAAATATTTATCCCATTTTGAGTTGCATTTCAGTCCAACAATTATTAAAGTACTTACCAAAACTAATCTGTTATATGTTTATTGGGAATCTTAAAACTAACATGAAATTATCTCATTCTTTCAAAATGTGTGATAATTGGTCACAATTTTTATTAACTGTGATCAAGTTATCACACATTTAAATTTTTAACTGTGATCAAATTATCACGAATTTTATTAACCGTGATCAAGTTATCACTTGTTTTATTTTTATGCATAATCTAATTATCAAGATATTTTGTTGGTGTGATAAAGGAAGATGTTTTTTTTTTTTTTTTTTTTTTAAAAAAATTATATTAAAACCCTAATTTTAAATTCTTAATATCTTAAATTTGTATTGTGCAGCTACAATCTCTTTCTTATAGTAAAATATTAATAATTTGATTGAAATATTAAAATATAAAAGATTAAAAAGTCGAGAAATTATGAAAACAACTGACGTTATTATTATTATTATTATTTTTGTATTTAAATATATCATTATTATAATTGATATGCTAGTTTGATTTTTGAATATTTTTTTTAATTACTTCATTTGGTGTAACTTTTTATATGTGCCAATGAAACAAGGGGACACAAGTTAATATTATAGGTTTGTCTACAACGTATTTAGGTTAATAACATATATTTTTTAAAAGCTAACTCTCCCACTTTCTCACCCTAGCCGCCACTCCCTTGTCTATCTCTCCCATTTTTTTTTTCTCTCATCTCTCACTCACATTATTTACTTTTACACGAAAAGAAAACAAATCAAAATAAGAACACTAGCCATATATGGTGAGTGTTTAACTTCAAATGGACTCCCTTTGATGGTGTCCTATTGTTAAGAGTTGAGAACAATTATTCTATCATGATCGGATCAACAACATGCCAGATTTTCACACCCACGTTTCTCCATACATCCCAGTTGTGATTTTGGCATGTGACAATATACTATCACTTTTCTTTTCTAGATTTTGTTATAAAAAATACTAATCAAAAAGTAATTGATAGATTTCAATTTTATAATTGTTGCATTGCTTTTAATTTTATAATTCAATAATTGCCAATGTTTTCTAGAACTTTTTCCTAGAGATTAGTAGAGGAAGTCCGATCAAGGAACTAGGAGATCTTAAAGATTTTGTACCTCCCTTCTTACTAAGTCCTACAATGATGTAGTTTGTGTGGAAGTCATGTCCACAATCCAAGGCCCCAAGATCATCTCCATCACCATATTCCTCCTGGTCTGATGGGGTTTCAATTTTTGTGGACATGTACTTTTTTTGTTTTGTTTTAGTAACATTATAATAGATTCCACATTCAATATGATTTTG
Organism: Acer saccharum; assembly: GCA_030490815.1. Lineage (NCBI taxonomy): Eukaryota > Viridiplantae > Streptophyta > Magnoliopsida > Sapindales > Sapindaceae > Acer > Acer saccharum. The sequence goes on from CM059870.1 coordinate 10,861,071, forward strand.
ACGTCTCCCATACATTATTCCAATGCTAACAATTTCAACATAAAAGGCACATATCATTGTACCTCGCTTCTTACTTGGCCCTGCCACTACAGCTTCAGATTGATCATTGCTTCCCATCACTATTGCTGATCACACCATTTATATACATATTTTAGGCCCCCATTTCTCAAGTATTTTTAGTATTTTAATGTGCTTTGTGAGCTTTGTGTAGGTTAAATTCCCTAAATATGGTGTTGGAGTGATTTTGGAAAAGCAGGGGTAAAACAGTAAAAATCTAGATAGGAATGGTGCTAGAGCTTATTTTGAGAAAATTGGGGGTTTTAAAAGATAAAAGCTGAGCTTTAAGTGGTATGATGCAACCTAAAGAGCAAGCCCAAGATGTAGCCCACGTGAAGGAGCCTAAACGCATAGAAGCTAATAAGCACCTTGCAAAATTCACCTCAGTTTCTTCCCAACAATTGCATAATTTGTTTCATATTGCCAAACCGTGAACCGCACCCCCCCTACTAGATTTTCGTGGTCTTGCGTTCACTGTCCAGCTCAATGAATTCCAAATCCACAAAATTACACCTAGTACCCTGAGGGTATTTTCGTAAACTTCCATCGAGTGATATTTTGTAATTTTCCAATTTCGTAACCTAAATTCGTAGAACACTATAAATACCCTATTTTGAGCCCTGGAGGAGCGAACTTTCAGATCTTCTAACATTCTTTGAAGATCCATCACTCAAGATGGAGAGAAATGCTTCCAAAGCCACCAAGGAGGCAATGCTCCTTGGTAGCTCACCATTCCACCTTCATCCAACCTTCAACCATCTATCTTAGAGGAAGAAGAAAAGAGAAAAGGAGGTTTCTTGCTTGTTTATGAGTGAGATGCACATCAATGGAAGCTTGAAGACTATTGGAGGAGATTGTGACTACAACGTACACTTCAATGGGTTTTCTCTATTTACTCTTTTTTTATTTTTGTTTGATGTGTACTATCCCCTCTAGGGAGTTGTTGTAAAGCTAACACTAGTGCTTTTTTATATGATTGATTTGTATTTAATATATTCAAGTTTTGTTTCATTCAATTTCTACAAGTTCTTAATCTTTGATTTATGTTGATTGAACATGACTTTGACGCAAGTTGAATGATTAAATGCATATGAGAATTAGAGTTGAGTAGACATTATACTTAGCTTTGATTATTGCTCTTAATTGGATGGAATTCATGAAAGTAGACATAATGCTTAAGTGGATTTTGGTTCTTTAATCTTTGTGCGTAAAAGCTAACCTTAATTATTGCTTATTGCATACATCATCAATAAGTGATAGTTGAGGATAAGTGACTCAATCTGCCATCATATATTGAGTTACACTAAAGAGAAGATTGAACCCAAACTTGGATTGTTAATGCAGTTGATTGTTATGATTAGTGTGAATGTTATGGTGAACTCATTACTTAGTGTACCATCCACTTGCATCTCTCCAATCCGCCTAAGCCACTATTAGTTACGTGTTTGTTTCCGTAATTCAACTGCATTGCCTCTAGTTTAGTGTAACTTAGTTTAGTTAGTATAGTTTATTTTAATTTAGAATAGGCAATCCTTCGGTTACATTTCATGCACAAAACTCTCGATTCGCATGCTTGCACAAGCTCTCGGTTACCTTGCTTTCTTGCACACCCACTCTCGCATTTGCACTCACATTCACTTGTTTTGCTCTCACATGCTCACATACACACACTTCTCACCTTTACACTATTCTCATGCTTTCACATGTTTCTCTTCTTTCTTTCCCCCTCTCTCTTGCTCACATGGTTTCTCACACACTCACACGCTCACTATTACATTGCTTTTGATTCTTTAAGCTAGAAACAGTCGATGGATGACACCTCCCTAAGGAACAAACCTTGCTGTTAGGTGATCGTTCAAACGATCCGTGTACTCACTGCAACAAAAAGGGTCTTTTACAACATTCATTGCATGTTGTAAAAACTCTCAACAACATACATGTGCAACTTGTCTATTAAGGAGTTGTTAAAAGTATTACATGCTTTTACAACTTAGAGTGCATGTTGTTAAAAACATGAGGTTCTACAACTTATGTAACCACAAAATCAGTCTAGCATGAGTTTATAAGAGTTTTTGGGATTAAAATTATATACCTATTGGAGAATACCAAAAGGTTTAAGCTTAGGATTGCAGTCAATAACCTCAGAGATTGCTTCCTTATGCTTAACGGACATCATCATGGCGGCTGTAGCTTCCGATTTATCATCCGTAGCATAAATAATCATTTGAATGAATCCAACAATATACAAAAACAACAAATTAAAGCAAATAAGACTAGGCTTTAAGATAAATAGCATGTAATCATGCTACTACCATTTTGACCGGTGATGATTTCTATATTTCCTGAATGAAGATTTAAAACATAACAAGCTCAAGCTACAATCATATAAGTCTATGTGTTTTCTTTAGTCAAGAACATACTTTAACAAAACAATTGATGTACAAACTAGTTGGTGTAAATGTTTAATTGGTTAACAACAATAAATGATAAATTGTGTTGAAGCAGTGTAAATACTCCTACTTCTATAATTAAAGCAACTAGTATATAAATGAAAACATAAAGATAACATAGATATGTAATTATTAATTAAACAGATAACAAAAGAACACACCTCTCGTAATTATCAATAAGCAAAGATCTAAGATAGAAACTACTAATCCAAGAAAGATATTATGAAAAAGAAACAACAAGATCCAACATGCTTTGGTTCGATTGCTCATCCGATGGATTGAATGTTACGGATTTTTGGAGTGTAACAACTAGAAAAAAAAAAAAAAAAAAAACCGGTCAAACTCAGAAAGTTAAGAAATGAAGGAAAAAAAAAATCCTAAACAAAAAAACATAATAATACAAAAATCCACTACCAAAACTCCTGATGAAGATCTCAAACAAAGTGCCTCCAAACAGCAGTATAAAGAATGGTATAACAGCATACACAACTTTCTCGGTTGGGTTCCTTTTACGTCGGCCATATTGCTTCTTGCAAGCGGATTCAATGTCTGCTTCCTTCTGTATTTTCTTCTGAAACCAATTTAGAAGATGCTTCTTAAAGCATCCAAACTTAATTTTGCTTTCGCTTGTGATTCGTGTTGCTGCATTAAAGAGGGTCTGAGTAAATGAAGCTATTGCGTGTGTAGTACGAAAGTTTATTTTCACTTCGCTTATGATTCGTGTTGCTGCATTAAAGAGTGTCTGAGTAAATCGAATCTGTAACTCTCAAATAATTTGAATTTCTGTATCTGACTCATTTATTCCCAATCAGCAACCAAATATGAGAGAAAAGGGGAAGAAAAAAAAGTTAGAACTTTTTCATTAATTGACAATGGTTGCGATAATCGAATATCAAATTTAAAGTAAATGGATAATTGACACGAACTTACCTTCTAAGACCAAATCAAGGTGGTTGTAGCGATTGCAGTGCTCAAAATGGTCGTGGTCATGGTGCTCACGGTGGCAGTGGTGGTCACAGATCTCATAGTGGTTGAGGTTGTCACAGAGTTCACAGTGGTTGAGGTTTCCAATTTCTCATATCTCTCACTCCAACGAAATGTTTTTTTTTAATTATTTTTTTTATTTTATTTTTTAATTAGAAGTATTCACTATGACTTCAATAATTGGGCTTTGATGTTTTCAACGAAATGTTTCAAAATTATAGCTTTTTAAAATTGGAAATGGGCTTAAAAATTGGGCATTTGATGTAGCATTCACAACTTTCATCTAGCCCATGTTGTCATTAGGCCTTTAAATTTAATAATAACATCTTTATAATTTTGAATGTTGTTATTGAGTCAATTTAACAACGTTCATTCATGCAAATTGTTGGACCCTTGTTGTTAAAGGTACATTTTGGTGTAGTGATTGGTGGGATAAACTCGCAAACTTCAATTTTCATGTTAATTGTCATAGTGTTGTTAGAGCTAGATGGCGACGACGGCGGCCAGAAGGGCTGCTTAGAGGTTTTTTGATGAATGGATAGATCAAAATGGTCAAAACTTGGTCAATTTTATTGTGGATTGTCCTTAAGAACATATTTACTTCATGTACTCTAATGCTAGAGATTTATTAGTGATGTTGATATTCAATTGGGTATTAAAAAAAAGTAATTGTCTTTATTACATTCAAGCACAATAAGCTCATTATGCATTCATCTTCTCTAGAATGTACATAGGGTTCCACTATTTCCAATCATTTTTTGTTACGAATCCGATGATATAAAGAACATAAAATTCTGGATGGTGCTTCAAAAGTTATGAGCATTACTTCGACCAAAGGTCACAGGCGATGCCCTGTTTTGAAAATCTACACTTGAACTGTTTTCGTCGTTTATTTTCACACTTTTTCAATTCTACTTTTGAAATATTTTCTAAATGAAACGTGTGCATTTGTATGTCTAATTCCTTGTTTCAAAATTTGAGCAAGTTTTATCAAGTATCTTTGAAAATATGCATTAAAGTGTAAACGTAGGTCGAATTCGAAAGTTAGCAGTTTTTAGGATTTTTGTCCTCCATGTTGAGATGTTTCTTTCGCGTGTTGTTATTATTATTATTAATTTGTTTTAGTGTTTGTGTCTTATTCAATGTTTTGTGTGTTTGTGATTAGATGTATATAATTGTTAGTTTGCTTTGTGCCCGGATTCCAAATCGTGAACTCATTGTCTCCGTTCTAAAAGTTTTCCAAACAGTACTGTTAGTTTGTGTATTTTTCTGTTCTATGTCAAAAATTTTAAAATTTTTACAAAATGAGCCATCTTTGAACAAAATTATTTGAATTAGATGGTTTGTATTGTGCCGTTGAGGAGTCTTTCGCATGTGTTAATTGCTGAGTCTTGGTGACTTAACAACTTAGCTAACATTTGTAAGTCTAGGGTTGTTTCGCACGATGTGAATATAGTCCCTTTCTCTCAGTGTCTTAGTGGATGAGGCTCAATGGTCGAATGTTAGGATTAATAGTGAAGACTACCCGTAAAAGATTTGTGTGCTTTAGTGTTCAAACAAGAGGGTAAATTTTGTTTTCACTCATTAAACACTATTCATTTTGTTCTTCAATGTGATCTCATTATTCGTACATCAATTTTGCATTGATCAATGCCATAGAACATTTCTCCCATATGGACCACTTGTGAAGACTTGTATTCCCTTAATAGATGGACTCTTAGAAATGATTTTAGAACCTTTGTTAGTGCATAATAACAAATTAGCCTAAACACTTCCATGTCCCTATTGTGTACTTCATTGTCAAATGTGAGGCTAAATACTTAAACCAAACACTTAACCTTCCTGCATTAAACACATTATATACATATCATAAACACTAAACCATTCCTTAGTTATTGATCATGTTGATGTGTAAAGTTTAGTATAATATATGCAAAGCTCTAAATTGTATAGTGGCGTGTACTTAGGCAATTATGTGTAATTGTGTAAAGGCAAAGGCTTAAAAAAAAAAATGTTAAAAATAAAACACAAGCCTTGTAAATTCATTATAAAGTTGCTCAAAAATAAGAGCAACAAAGTAGCACAAAGTGTATGATATTCAAAGTTTATAACCTAGACGCTCGAATATAATGTGTAAAGTATAATAGAGCTAATTATATTGTAAAGTGTAATATGTATAACACCTCGACATGATTTTTAGATTTCCTGTATCCTATCCCACTCCTTCCATCACCAAATTCACCCTTAGCCCCAATACAAATTAGGGAAAGTCCATTTGATCGCTTATGAAGTCTATTTTGGGAATGTGAGTCGATACATGCTATTTCCACGTTCATGTCATTTCAATTTTTTCATGAGATCGATTTTCAAAAAATGTGTTTTATTTAAAAAATATTCATATGTGATATATATTTGATTTCATGTACATAAACTCATTTGTATATGTTTGATAAATAGTGTGCCTAGGATTCTGAGAGAAAACTCGAGTGAAATCCAGTGAGGATTAGAGTCAAGACGAATTATATCCGAAACATTTAGGTGTGTTGTCTTTGATGCTATGTCATTTTGAGTGTGGGATTCGCATTGTGTATTGCAATCAATTAAGTGACTTTGTGTTACCCTCCACTCTGTAGCTCTTACATGCATTACTCTTCATTTGTACAACTCATTCTCATCTCATTTCATATGACTTTTGCAAAGTTTTAAGTGAGTTTTTGTTTTTGTTTTTGTTTTGTTTGTTGTTGTGTTGTAGTTTTGAGTCATGTTAGTGTATAGTTGTGTTTGTTTCTTTGTGTTTGTTTTCGGTTTTACTCGAGGACGAGCAAATGATAGGTTTTTATACCTATTTTAGGCCCTTATTTTCCTATTGTTTTGTGCTTATTTCTTGGGTTAAACCGGTTTTTAATGGTGTAAATGAGTATTTCAAGTGAATTGGGAAGTTTTGGGAAGATTGTATATTTTTTGGAGGAATCAGGGGTTAAAATGTACAAATCCAGGAACGATAAAAGTTTCTGAAATACCAAAAGAGTTCATGGGGCTTTTTGTAATTCACTGCACAAATCAGGCAATCCTGCCACCTCATTAATGAAACGGTGTGTTTAGGGCTTGTTGGACCGCTTCTAAACACACCCCAGCAGACCTCCTTAGCGCGCCCCAGCAAGAAACAAAACCTAGCACCTAAATGCACCCCAGTTACGTGCTAAGAACACCCCATGACGTCACTTCGTCCCTTTCCTCTGGCTAAACAACCATTTTAGAGGGGAATTTGTGTCCTTTCATGCCATTTGTCATGCCCTAACTTCTCCTCCATAAATGTCTAACCTTCCTTGTCCGAAAAGAACAACCAAGAGAGCCCTTAGCTCTCAAACACTCTCCCATCAACACCATTCTCTCCTTTCTTTACCATTTCACCACCAAACCAACCCATTTCCACACTTCACCACACAACCACCATTGTTACACAAATTCGAGATTCTTGGAGATGAAGATAGAGTGAAACTTTTGAAGACCTTCATGGGTGTTTCTTATTCTTTATTTTTCTCCTTGATAACTTTGATGTTGGGAATTTGTGCACATGAATTATTTATCTATATAATTAGTTGATTCTATTATTGATTTGAGCTTTAAATATTAATCTATTCATGCATGTTGATTAATTGACTTATTGTTGACATGCAACTAGCATTTAGACCATTTGAGACTTCAAATTTCATGTATGAATGACCATTGATGCATGGGTCTTGATTCTAAGCTAGGTTGATAAAGAATTATTTGATTTGTGCATTAACATGCTTTATTAAGTGATTCTTGGACTCTTGAGCTTGATAGTTGTCTCTCTTGCCATTTCATGATCTTGGGTGTTTAGAGATTGATAATTTTGTGTTTAAATTGATTAATTTCTTAAGCTTGATATGCTAAGACCTTAGGTGTTTAGTACTATTTAATTGGTTAAGACAAAAGCTAGATGTGTTTAATTGAAATCAACTAGTGAATTAGATTATTTTGCATGTTACATTTCTTTCCTAGTATCTCCATCACCATCTTACTACTCTTGTATGACCACACTTGAGTTGTAATTAGTTAAATTAGTTAGTTAATTTAGTTAATTTGCATTTAATTGTAATTGTGTCCGAACTTGCCATCAACAATCTCGATTTTACTTTTAATGCACATAGTTAGATTTTAATAATTTGAGACAAGAACTAGCTTTAGATACCACACCTCCCTGAGGATGATCCCTTACTTAGCACTATACGAATTGAACGATTTGTGCAATTGCGAGGAGAATTTATAGAGACCTAAAATCTCCATTAATCATTATGGTTGATTGGTTTCTTTCTTTCACCTCACTGCCACTTCCATTCCTATCTCCCTCGCCGCCAACTCCTTCTCGACCTCGCTTGTTACTTGTTGGTTCTGCCACCACAACTTTAGGTTGATCACTGCCTCCTCTCACTATTTCCATAGGGTTGTTAGAGCTAGAAGGCGGTTTCGAGAGGAACTGCTTCTTCTTCTCTAATCTGATCCTATCATAATCCGAACTCGATAGACCCCAATTTCCCCATACCGGTAAACATTTATTGTATCCCCGCCCCCCTCCTCCCTCTCCTCCTTCCCCAGCCATCGTTTTCGTCGGCTACCTATAAAGACACAACCAAACAATCAAATGAAAGATAATGCTGATACAAGCAAGAAATTAAAGGGCAAAATGGAGATAGGCGTGTAAAATGGTGGTGAAAGTATACGAGAGAGATGATTTTACTTGGCAATTAAGGTTTAGGAAGAGCACAAAATACAATCATAAGCATAATAAAGTCACTACCAATAACTGTAATGGCAAGCGTTTCTTATAAATCTCAAACTTTCAAACATTCACATGATTTAAATGAAATTACACTCATTATAAGAAAAAAATAGTTCACCACAAGAATGATAAATAATTACTGAGAACCAAAAGATAATATATATATATATATATTTAAGAGAAAAATTTCCATTAAACAAAATATTAACTTCTATTGAACATTTAGTATTCAACAAATGACCGTAAATTAATATCTCAAAATTTGATTTTGTTTTCCTCAATTTTGTTCCTCTCACCATTAAAAATAAAAAATAAAATAATAATAATAATAATAATAATAAAACCATTACAATTGGATTCATCACAAACTTAACAATATTTTCTTTATTGAAACCAACTAATTTCATATTTAGGTCAGTCGAGGAAAAATGAAACTGAATGAATATTCTAATGATAAATAAAACGAATTCGGATCATTATCGTTCACCGTATGGAATCCAAATCTCTATAGCGGAAGCGGATCGAACACCGTTCACTATACGGAAACCGAATCTCTATAGCATAAGCAAATCGAACACTGTTCACCATACGGAAACCCAAACTCTACAGTGGAAGCATATCGAACACCTGGAACTGTATCATCAGTCGGAGGATGATCACGGAATCGGAAAGGCCCCTCTGATCACAATGCAATTTACCCACACAATGATTAGAGATGGGAGAAAATTCTCTAGATTTTCTCCACATCTATATGTGTTTCTCACTCTGTATTGTTCTCTGTTGTGTTTCTCTTACACGTACACACATGCACTCTTGCATACACACTTTCAGTGTTTGTTGTCTATAGACACTACACGTAGTAATTGCACACCTATTACTGCATGATTGCTTTCTCATGTCTCTTGCAACACAAGATGCCAAACTTGCCATCATCATTTTCAAATACACGTTGTATGTATATTTATATTGCTTGAGCAGTTTTTAACACTAAATAACTGCTCTCATACTTGGGCTTGTCATATGGACTTGGTTTTGTCCATGTTTGGCCCACTTGGGTGTCCAAATGGGTTTCCTAACCTAAACCCAATTATGCCAACATAAACACATAAGAGTTTGATGAAATTTAAAAACAAAATTATTAAAAGAAAAAAACTTACAAATTACGAAGCTAGATGGCGACAGAGGGTTGACAAAGAAGAAATGAGGGCAGTTGGTTGATGACTCGGGTTCTTATACAATAGATTATATGTAAACAATTCTATAGTAAAATGGTGTAACCACCTATCTATCATTGGTTTTTTTTTTTTTGTTGATACATGGACTTAAGTAAATTAAAATTAATAATTTTAGATAATTGGTTTAGCTACTATTCAATAATTGTATTGTTAATGGTTAATTATCCAAATGAAATATTTACTTTATTTTTATTTATTTTTCATCTTTTGAATTTTATGGACCCTTGCATTAAAATTCAATATCTAGTTTTCAGTTTAGCAATTATACAACCATTTTATCGTTGTGTACCTAAACTCGTCGAGTAAGAGTTAATTTTTTTTTAAAAAAAAGTACATTAAAATTTGAAGAAAAAAATGAAAAAAAGAAAGAAAAAAAAAGTTCATTAATTTTTTTTTTTTTTTTTAAAAGTCAAAGTGCACAAACAATTCAATAAAATGATTAAGAAAATATTAAAAAATAAAAAAATAAAAATAAAAATAAAAAAAAGAGGAAGGAATTGAAAATTCCTAGAAAAAATATTTAAGATTTTATTTTTAAAAAATAATTATATTAATTGTAAGATAATTTATATTTTATTTTTCATTAACTATTTATTTATTTTCATTTTATTTTAGACAATAAAAAAATTAGTCCAAAACCAATCCAAATGATGTGACAAATGATTTATACTCTCATCCACCACATAATCTCATAATTTATATGGTAATAACAACTCACTCTCCACAACATCTAGGTTGTCCAAATATTTTATACAAAACTTAATCTCAAATGATTTAGGACCGCCATATCACTCACACCACCATATATAATGCAGGTGATAATTAAAAATCACATGTGACGTCATTTTGGATAAACTTTGGACAGTGTAGCATTACAATATGGTATTTGTCCAATTTATTAAATCAATAGTTGAAAATTTAAATAATTAATTGTAATTAATATTGATGTAAATAAATCGGTTGTTAATTACCAACCAATATAGAAAAGAAATCTAAATACATCATAATCTAACAAACCATGTCCTAATTTTCATATATCTTAAGCATGTTAAAGTAAAACAAGTCCACGAAGCTTTTTGAAAGAACCGATGTCTTTTTTATCACACAAATATAAGACATCGGTTTCTTAAAATTTGATGTCTTTAATTTATTTTTAAATCGGTTTTTAGCTAGTGATGTCTTTGAATAATTTTGGTATAGTATATATAAATGGCCCCCACAACCAAACTTTATTCACAATTACTAGAAACACTAATTTCGCAGGAAATGGTAAAGTGTGGTCATTTCATGGAATATGAATCAAGCATTTGGGTTAAGGCTGGGATACTCATATTTCGCTTTGATAAGGCTCATGGTTGATTTTCAAATAAGTAGAATAAATTTTGATACCAATCGTCCAATTTTGATATATGTGTATCTGTGACTGTATAGCTATTTATTCTCGCATCCAATAAAAGTTTGTATGTAGATATGTTTCTGCTTTAGGTTCAAGTGGTCCTTAAATTATCTAAAATCCATCATTTTAGTATCTTCGTTAGTTAAACGTCGGTCAAATTTAACGGATGAAGGGATATTTTGGTCATTTTACATGGAATGATAATAAGTTGACATGTGGCTTAAAACTTATAAAAACAATTAAATATTAAATAACACATAAGAATATAAAAACTAGAATTTTAAGAATATAAATATTAGAAAATTTTAAAAATAAATTGGACTATGATTTTGCAAGATCATTTGGAGGATGGGGAGAATCATTTTAAGGGCAAAAATAATAATAATCAGGATCTAATGGGAGTTTTCAGATCCAGGCAAAGGTGGCTGTGTAGCCACTTGATCGCAGGCTCGCAGCCAAGGATGAAGAGCAGACATAAATCCATTATCCATATATGCTTGGGGGAGGTTGATTGTAATTTGATGGCAGTCAATTTTTTTTAAAAAAAATTGAGCAAATTGCACTAAATCTCTATGAGATTTGCCCTTTTACACTCATAAACAAATTTATCATAAATTGACACTCACACCCTCTACTGTTAGTTAAATTTGGTTAAATTTAACAGTTGACCAAGTTTGACCGTCAAAAGACTAAACTACCTCTGATCCTAAATAAAATTAAAAAAGAATTGAATTTTAAAAAAAAATCTAAAATTCAAGAAAACAGAAATTTAAAAACAAAGCAAAAAAAAATATATATATATATATACATATGAAAAACTGGAAAAAAAAATAATAATTATTGAACCAAAAAGAACCAAAAACCCCGAAACCCAACAACAAGTGGAGATCGAGGTCGATTAACCATATTGAAGGAAACTTTACAAATCAATAATACAACCAGGTCCTCAAATTGACGAAGATTCAAAGCTCAAATTGTGTATTCAACTATCTGGCAGAGCTTTAGAAATTCAAGTTGATCGAGTTTTTGTTTGGCAAAACAAATTAAACAGGAAAAATCAATTGCAGAGTCATTGTAGTTAAAGACTAATGAACATTAAAACTGATTCAAGTTTTTATATACAATCTTAAAAATTAGTGCAAGATCTGAAATTAAAGAAAAGTTATCTTTTGTATTTTTTTGGAAGCCATATTCAATCTATTTCGAAAAATATAAAATTTATCCAAGATGTTAAAACTAATTTCGGATCAGGCATCAAATCATATGTCAGCCAAAATAATTCATCTCTAAACTAAGCAAAATATATAACAACTACTATCACAATTTTTCGATCACAACACATGTGGCTGCTGATGTGTCAATTGGTGCACATTAATAATGATTTATCTCACTTACATCTCATTTACCCATGTATCCATTCGCCAATTGACACCTCATTTGTCGTATAGAGACAAAGGAACTTCAAAGGCAGGTTAGTGAGCTCATGGAAAAGGGGTATGTGCGTGAGAGCATGAGTCCTTGTGCGGTTCCTGTATTGCTTGTGCCTAAGAAGGATGGAACATGGATGATGTGCGTTGATTGTCGTGCCATCAACAATATCACTGTAAAGTATCGACATCCTATTCCTAGATTAGATGATATGCTTGATGAATTGCATGGTTCTATTGTTTTTACTAAAATTGATCTTAAAAGTGGATATCATCAAATTAGGATGAAAGAAGGTGATGAATGGAAAACTATTTTCAAAACAAAATATGGTTTATATGAGTGGTTGGTTATGCCTTTTGGATTAACTAATGCACCAAGTACTTTCATGAGATTAATGAAACATGTTTTGCGTGCTTTTATTGGAAAATTTGTGGTTGTTTACTTTGATGACATTCTGATTTATAGCAAAAACTTGGATGAGCATGTTGAACATTTAAAACTTGTTTTAGGTGTTTTAAGAATAGAAAAGTTGTTTGCTAATCTAAAAAAATGTACCTTTTGCATGGATAAACTTGTATTTCTGGGTTTTGTTGTTAGTGCTGAGGGAATTGGGGTTGATGAAGAAAAGGTTAAGGCAATTAAGGAGTGGCCGAAACCTACAAATGTGGGACAGGTGATAAGTTTTCATGGGTTGGCTAGTTTTTATAGGAGGTTTGTCAAAGATTTTAGTAGTCTAGCCGCACCTTTAACTGAAGTTATTAAAAAGAATGTGGGTTTTAAGTGGGGTAATGAACAAGAAAAGGCATTTAACTTGATTAAGGAAAAATTAACTAATGCACATTTGCTTGCATTGCCTGACTTTGCTAAAGCTTTTGAGATTGAGTGTTGTTGTATGTGTGATTTCACCAAGCAGACACGTCATCAAATGAATCAACAAATACTGGGGAAGACGTTGCCACGTCACTCGTTGACTAAGTCAAAGAAGAAACATGGACCAGACAGCGTGTCAACAAGTCTCAAGTCAATAAGTCAAAGGTGTGGTCGCCAGATTAGGATATGTACTCGCCAAGGATAAAAACGTGGTCGCCGAAGGGTGATACCCAGAGGTGAAGGTACTCGCCGCATCAGCTTACTAAGTATAAACCGACTCAGCAGAAACACAGAAATAAAACCCTAACTCCCGGAAGACCCCTGACAACGAAGAATCATAGAAGGAAAAGATAGGAAACTTATCCTAATCCGTTGCAACGTGGGATTCCCAATACAAGTCCAAAAGGAAATCCTACCACCAACACGACTAAAATCAAGGGGAAACCCTAATTATCATGTATAAATAGAGCCACCTATCCCACAAGGAAGGGGTTCGAAAACTTAGAGAGAGAAAAGCAAGAATTTGAGAGATCTGAATATGTAATTACAATATCAAATCATAGTGCTATTTTCCTGCCCTCTGGGGCGCCATGGTTTTTTCCCATTCAAGGGTTTTTCCACGTAAAATCTGTCTCTTGCATGTGTTAATTTTCTTTCTTATTTAGTATTTACTGTGATATAATTGTTGGTCACATGGTAATCCAAATTTCACCATCAACAAGTGTGATGCTTCAAGAATAGGTATTGGAGCTGTCCTAATGCAAGAAGGACATCCCATTGCATATTTTAGTGAGAAGATAAGTGGAGCAGCCTTGAACTATCCTACATATGACAAGGAGATGTATGCTTTGATTAGGGCATTGGAAACTTGGCAACATTACCTTTGGCCAAAAGAATTTGTGATTCACATGGATTATGAATCCTTGAAGCATTTAAAGGGGCAACACAAGCTAAATAAGCAGCATGCCAAGTGGGTGGAATTCATTGAAACATTTCTATATGTGATCAAGTACAAAAAAGGTAAGGAAAACGTGGTCGCTGATGCTTTGTCTATAAGGTATGTTTTACTTTCTACTTTGGATGCTAGATTGTTTGGTTTTAACTACATTAAAGAATTGTATGTGGAAGATTCTGATTTTGGCAATGTATTCAATGCATGTGAAAAGGTTGCATTTAGCAAGTTTTATAGGCATGATGGAATTTTGTTTAGAGAAACTAAATTATGCGTGCCTAAGAGTTCTTTACGTGAATTGCTTGTTAGAGAAGCTCATGGGGGAGGTTTGATAGGGCATTTTGGTATAGCCAAGACACTAGATGTTTTACATGAACACTTCTTTTGGTCTCATATGAAACGTGATGTAAAAAGAATTTGTGAGAAATGCATTACATGTAGACAAGCTAAGTCTAAGATTAAGCCTCATGGTTTATATACTCCTTTGCCTATACCTAGTGGACCTTGGATTGATATTTCTGTGGATTTTGTGTTGGGTTTGCCTAGGTCAAAAAGGGGTAGGGATTCTATATATGTGGTTATTGATAGGTTTTCTAAAATAGCACATTTCATTCCTTGTCATAAAACTGATGATGCATCACATATTGTTGATTTGTTTTTCAAAGAAATTGTTAAATTGCATGGCATGCCTAAGACCATTGTTTCGGATAGAGATGCTAAGTTCTTAAGCTACTTTTGGAAGACTTTGTAGGGTAAGTTAGGGACTAAACTTTTGTTTTCTACTACTTGTCATCCACAAACTGATGGTCAAACTGAAGTAGTTAATAGGACTTTATCTGCCTTGTTGCGTGCTATAATACAAAAGAACTTGAAAACATGGGAGGATTGTTTGCCACATGTAGAGTTTGCTTATAATAGGAGTGTGCATTCTGCAACTCATTTTTTGCCTTTTGAAATTGTGTATGGTTTTAACCCATTGACTCCTTTGGATTTAATTCATTTACCTGTGAATAAACATGTTAACTTGGATGAGAAGAAAAAGGCAAATTTTGTTAAGCAAATCCATGAAAAGACTCGACAAAACATCGAGAGGAGAACTGAGCAATATGCTAATCAAGCTAATAAAGGGCGCAAGAAAGTTGTGTTTGAACTCGGTGATTGGGTGTGGGTTCATATGAGGAAGGAACAATTTCCCATGCAGCGGCGTTCTAAACTACTTCCAAAGGGAGATGGCCCATTTCAAGTGATTGAAAGGATCAATGACAACGCCTACAAGTTAGATCTTCCAGGTGAGTATAATGTTAGTGCAAGCTTCAATGTTTCTGATTTGTCTCCTTTTGATGTAGGTGACGATTTGAGGACAAATCCTGTTCAAGAGGGAGGGAATGATGAGAATAAGGGAGCTGTACAAAGGGATCCGTTGTATGTTCCGGTTGGGCCAATAATAAGGGCAAGGGCTAAGAGATTCAAAGAAGCACTCAATGGCCTGATTCAAGATACTTGGGCTAATTCTGAATTGTTGAAGTCCAAGATGAGCCTACATGAAGACTAAGACTTAATTAACGTCATCAAAACAATTGATTGTGCCGAATAAGAGAAGCTTGGGCGTGTGACGCACAAGCTAGGGGCATGTGGAGGAGATTCAATTTCAGCTTTTTCCTTTTTTTTTCCACAGAATAATGGTTGATTTGTTTCCAAATATTAAGGGGCTGATTTACTTCCAAATTTTAGCCTTCCAAATAGGGAGCAAGTCAATTAGTTGCTTGTTTTAGTTTATTTTCTTTCCCCGTTTTGTAAGGCAATTATTGCCCAATTTAGTTTCCTAATTGTAGGGCATTAATTGTTGAATATTTTGTTCCCTTTCTAGAGATAGGCGTGTACCCTTTCTTTTCCATTAGGGTTTTAGTTTATAAGGGACCATATGATGTAATTTTCAGCAGACTTGATTTTTGAATTAAACATTGAGAGAATTTTCTCTTTGGTTCCGAAAATTGACTTATCACTCACCTTCTCTCTTGTTCTTGAGTGTGGCGTCTTAACTTTCTTGATACCATTGGTTCTTATCTCATTATAAATAACGGGTCACGGTCCTTTACTATCTTGTTACAAACTTGAATTTAGAAAACGATCATTGTTACCATATATTGGTTTCGGGTCTCACTGTTCTTGGTGAGGTTTATATCAGCTTGGGCTGCACGCGAACCAATGGCACCGTGCTTCACAGCGCCGCTGGTTCGTGCGCATCCCAAGCGCTCTGCGACGACGGCTTGAGGTGATTGATGCCATGATCGACGCTTTCTGGCCATGATTGACGACGTCTGGCCATGATTGACACCCATCTTGACGAAGTCCAGCCATGATTGACGGGATGAAGAGGAAAAAACTTAAACCTAATTTAAGGAAGAAGAAGAGGAAGAAGAAGAAGGGGAAAAACAAAAACACCTGATCCTAATTTCAATTTAGTCAAGATTTCAAGTTTGGACATTTCAATTTTGTCATGATTTCAAGTTTGGATATTTCAATTTAGTCATGATTTCAAGTTTCAATTTTTAGTCATGATTAAACTAATTTCAGGGGTACTCTCATAATTTATGGACATACACTGAAATTATTTTTAAAAAGTGGTTATTAACAATTAAAGTTTCAAAAGTGGTTATTTCACATGGTTACTTTTGGTTTTCTCTCTATAAAATATATCAGGACGAAGAATGTGGACCATTAGATTTACATATTTTGACTCATATATATATATATGATTGCATTTTAATCATACATACTATGGGTGGGCAAAAAACCAATGAACCGAACCGAACCGAACCGGTCCAATAGGTTTTTTTTCGGTTTTTCATTGTTAACCGGTTCGGTTCGGTTCGATTCGGTTCGTTTTTTAAAAAACCGGATATTTCGGTTCGGTTTCCAGTTCAAGGGTTCGAACCGGTGAACCGAACCGAGAACCGGTGTATATAATCAAAAATCCCTACATTAAAAATTAAAATGAGAAATTATATAGTCCAATTTATATAAATTCTCTAGCTACAAACATACCTAGTACGGCCCTAAGCAGGTGCACCGCCCTGGGCATATTTTTTATTATAAAAAATGGATATCATATTGTAAGATGGGGTCCCAAGAGTAATGAAAAACATAAATTTAAGCTTTTAAAGCTGTCACAACCTAACTTTTAAGAAGATTATAATAATATCTTAGTATTTCATTTGTTATCAGGGCTGTTAATTTTGTGGCTCTTGATCTTACTTGGTATGCTCTGACTTAGGTTCCTAACAGCTTCTATATAGTTAGAATAATTTCATGGTATGTCAATTGTTCCAGGACTGTCAATTTGGTTGCTCTTGGTCTTACTCAGTATACTCTAACTCATATTACTGTTTTGTTCAGTATGCTTTGAGTCAGGTTACTAACAGTTTCTGTGTGCATCTTGTATTGTCTGATATGTCTCATTTCAATGAAAATTTTGTGTTTTTTCAAATTTTCTTTTTTTCAAATTTTCTAACCATGGCAGATTTTAAAAATTAAAGCCCAATAGGCCCAAAACTGAAAAAACAAAACCGAACCGAACCGGTTCAATCGGTTCACACTTTTCAATTTTATCGGATCGGTTCACTTTTTCAAAAAACGGATATTGTCCATTTTTTATCGGTTCACTCGAAAAGTGAACCGATCCATTAAACGCCCAACCCTAATACATACTGTGGTATGATATTAGTATATTACACATGCAAAACCTACTTCAAGTTTGCTTAATTACAGGCAGGAACAATTTTTCGAAAACTAAGAATGAGCTCCCTTGTTAGTCAAACTTAATTGTTGTAAATGATTTTCATCATTTCTATCTTTTTTCTATTTTCTGAAAAAAATAATAATAATAAATTGGATTTCTAACATGCATCTCAAAGATGGAAGGTGGAGATTAAATAAAAATGTAAAAATTTAAACAGAAAAATAATAAAATAAAAAATGGATCACCACCTTCCATTTGAGAGATGAATGATAGGAATCAGAAGCAAGTAAATAGAATAGAATAGAATAAAAAATAAAAATAAAAATAAAAAAAGGATTAGTTTTGGATCTCAATGCGTGGGATCTTCATTGCCGATGGCCTATTCGCATCGACCGTGAGGGAGTCAGGGAGGTGAGCCTCCCCCTTCCCCTCTGGAGATCCAAATCTCCATCAATCTTTTATTTTATTTTTTTAAGTTTTTTTCTTTTTTAAAAAAAAAATAAATTGTCCTCCACCACCCATCTCAAAGGTGGACGGTGGAGATCTATATATCTATTCTTAAAAAATAATAATAATAATAATAATAATAATAATAATAATAATTTTATCAATTATTGATTTTTCATTTTTTACAATTTTTCATTTTTTAACTTTTGTAATTTGATCTCCACCACCCATCTTTAAAATAGACAATAGAGATCCAATAAAATGATAAACAGTAGAAGGCGTCTGCATATTAGGGAAACCTCAAGTAGATTACATGTATTTACTTCGTATATTAAGTAAATTATAATTGTGACTTAGTTTTACACTTCAATATCCAATCATTAATTTTATCTTAAACTAGTCACAGATATAATTAAGTTAATATAAGATGTAATTGCATACAACCTAGCAGTATAATCAAAATATAAAAAAAAAAAAAATCATATTATACAAAATAATATATATGATTCTTTCTCTCTTCATGTATAAACTGACTTTGCCCAAAAAGATATACCAGTAGCCCTAAAGATGGCAGAAATTAATTGAACACCAACTTGTTTCCTTCTAAAAGATTGATAAATGTCATATATATTATTCAAATGCTTTTGACTGTCATAATACTTTTAAAGGTAACCCTTTCATCACTTATGCTGCAATTTATAGCACTGATGCAGTTCATAAGTTTAAATGGGTTTCAAATAGGAAAAAAAAAGGTATAAAATAGGACATCGTCCCCTTGATTGTCCGATTTAATTGTCTATTGGCAAGAAAATAAATTTTCGGTCTCCGAGAACGATTATCTTCCCCGTCATGTAGGAAGGGCTGTTGTCTTACATATGGGGCACAGGTTTTTCTGCATTAGCCATTGTTTGATGCAGTCTGTGTGGAAGTCATGTCCACAATCCAGCGTCCCAAGATCATCACCGTCAGCGTATTCCTCCTGCCAAAAATGAGTTTAAGCACAAGTTAAGACCAATAAGTTGGTTGAATGAGGTTATTTAGGAGAAGTATCCTCTAGCTCATACCTGACAAACACAGCAAGGCTCCTGGTCTGATGAGGTTTTTGTTTCTGTGGACATGTACTTTTTCTGTTTCAGTAACTTCATAACAGATTCCTCAGTCAGTCCAGTTTTGACATCTCCTATGCGCTCTTCCAATGCCAACAATTCCTAGCAGTTCAATCGTTGGGTAAGCCATAAGTAGAACAAATTTCTAAAGCGAAAAAACTGACAGGTACATAACCGCCCTATCTTACCTCGTAAGACATGTTGTCGACATCAAGGCGCATATCTCTGTGTCTGTCATGCATTTCAGCTAGACCATGATATACGAATGGGTCAAAAAGCATAAAATCCTGACAGAACACCACATGAAGATCCAATGTTATGCTAAGATTATTGCAGAAAGGCAAAATTCTAGGCAATTTCTTTTTCAATAGAGCATTTGCTTATCGTAAGTTGTCATCACAATTCAGGAGAGCTACTTACAGACAGGTGACATGTCCCATGCATGAAAAAGATAAAGCAAAACATGTGTTAGATGAAGCAAAGGAAGAGAAATCTAGGCATGTTCAACTAATGAAGCAGCCAGATCTTGGTCCGTACACATCAGAAAACTACATGCAACTATAGCTTGCAAGGTTGGCCCTGTTTGGTGTCCAACCCAAATTTGCATACACTATCCCTGAAAAGATTTCCTTGATAAGAGTATTTATAGATTAAACAGTAAAACAAACTTTGCAACTCATAACCCTCTTGCTTAAAAAATATCCCACTATAAATATATAGGAAGAGCTATACATAATACATGCACATATATTAAGTCACACCTCGGTTACACATGCATTTATACACATTGAAAATTCATGCAAATTAATTTTTTGTTGCACTCAGAACTGCATTCAGATGATGATTCAGGTGTCAGCTGCTTACAACAAAAAAAAAAATGTCACATTTTCCTGTTTTTGTTTTGTTTTATGCTGGATATAATTCTAACTGGTCTAACCGATTAAAGATACAAAAGTTACATATAAGTTTCTGTGGAAATATGACCCATTGCTAGAATCAAAGCTTTGTAGACTTTTATTATGGCAGTTTAACTGCATATAGAGAGAAGGAATCTTAAAAGAGTAAAGATAGCAATAGAATTAAAACAATAAATAATCACCAATGATTAAGACTATAAATTACTGGGGAAAACTGACTATATCGAACTTAGAATGCTAGCATTTTACCAAGTTCAAAACATCACATGATAAATGACCAAGAATATAAAACATAAATCATTAAAAAAATTCCAAAGCTAACCTCAATTCTTAAGTTCTCCCCACGACGCATGGCATTCAAGACTTGACGAATCTGGTCCACAGAGATGAACATAAATTATTAGCTTAAGAATGCCACGGTTAAATAGTTAACCAGACAATTATAATAGGAATTAATAAACTGTAAGAGTGGATATATATAGTAACTAGACACGTTAGGAGTTCCATAATCAATAACATATAAGCACGGTTTAGACACAGTCAGCAAGCAATGGTCCATGCCTAAAAATTGTACATGTAAAGCAACATAATGCCACAAACACAAGTTACACAACAATCTAAACAAAATCATAAAGCGAGAGAAAGTAAGAAATCTGTGTTTGGAATCAATAAATGCTCTCTCTAATACTTCAAAAATGGTATATTTAAGGAAAATAATGCCACAAACACACAATAATTCAAACAATATAATTGGGAAAAAATAAAGAAATCTCTATGTTCAGAATCAATAAATGTTTATTTATACTTTTGTGGAATTTTTTATTTATTGCAAATTATATTTAAACTCTACGTACTACGTAACCAATATGGATTTATGATCCTCTAAAAATTCCTCAATTACCTGTAGGTTGGTGACTTCTAATTCATGGGTAAAGAATCTTCTTACTAAAACAATTTTCCAAAAGGAAATATGCTAAATAAATAATTGAACACAGAATTAGTCTTATAACCTTTTGACAATTAAGAGGCTACCAATTCACTAATTCATCAACAATAGAAAGTTCACCTTGAAGACCTAATGTAGTCATGAAACATGTAATGCTCTTCGAGCCTACCAAATGTGGTTATAAAACATCTGTACCGACTGAAATGGTTGGAGTAAGGATATCAACAGATTGTAATTTAGAACCAAATGTTATCTATTAACATCTGATAAGAGGAAAATTAAATAGTAATGCAGCCTTAGCAAAATAAATGTACAGGAACAGTGAAAGTTCACCAATTCACTAATTCATCAACAATAGAAAGTTCACCTTGAAGACCTAATGTAGTCATGAAACATGTAATGCTCTTCTAGCCTACAAAATGTGTTTATAAAACATCTGTACCGACTGAAATGGTTGGAGTAAGGATATCAACACATTGTAGTTTAGAACCGAATGTTATCTATAAACATCTGATAAGAGGAAAATTCAATAGTAATGCAGCCTTAGCAAAATAAATGTACAGAAACAGTGAAGTTAAAGAGAGAAAAACACAAACCTCAGATATCAGCCGGTGTCTCCCTTCAATGTCAGCAGCTACAGCCTGTAAAGAACGGGGCATACCAATGACATCATTAACTTGTCTGTCCATCATAAATGCTGACCGTCGAAGTGCTTGATGATGAGCCTGTTCATTAGCAATAGCTGACATTGGTGACTCCTGAGAAGATGCAGCAGGGCCTGAAGACAATGGAGGAAAATGACCACTATGACCTCCAGATTCAGAGTCTGCTGATGGAAATAAAGACCATGGCGCAAATTCGGATAATCTTTGCTGACTATGTGTTGAGGGGTTGTAGTGGATCCAAGGAGGAGGAGGAGACAAAGGATGGATGCTTGAACTGGATCCAATTTGAGTGGTTGAAGAAACACCTCCAGAAGAGCTTCCGGTGGCCAAACTCCAACTAGCCGGATCTTGCACCATATTTCTCATCTCAGCAGAAGGTACAAACATGGGATGATCTACATTGTTTCTTGGGATGCTTCTAAAGTTTCCATCGTCTCGTAAAGCAGCACCTCTCTCTCCGGACACAAAAGAACTTGATAAATTGCCTACTCTAGAACTGGAAGCCCCATTCCAAGGGAAAGGATGTGTGTTTCTTGACAAAGTAGAAACATGCATAGCATGAGGCTGGTTCTGAACAGCAGTTTGATTTGCAGCTACCGTCGCTGTCGATCTCAAGTCCAGAGAATCATTAAATGGGACAGGTATAGGTGATGGATGAAGGGAAGCAAGATTTGAACGCCCTGTACTCCCTGTTGATGATAAATTGAATGGTTCCTGTTGAAGTCTTGGATCTCCTCTCCTACCAAAACTTCTAAGGGAGTTTTCTGAATTTCTTGAGATACCTGAAGAAGGAAAGCCATCAGAAGCAACTGCTCTCATACCAACTCCAAATCTAGGGTTTGGTTGTTCGGGAGGGGTAACGCTAGGGGAATTTCGAGAAGGTGGAGACAAACTTAAGCTGCTAGATGCATCATAACGCGCAGAGACAGCATGCCATACACCATTTTCGGCTTGAGGAAAGCAACTTGAACTTCCAGCTGAGCAAGACTGTCCAGAGGTACCTTCAAGTGCCTTTCTCTTGCAGGATAAACCCCAACCACCCAAAGAAGAACCCGAGCCACCGCTGTGTTCCTCCACCATCAAACCAGAGCTTCCAGATGAACTCCCAGCATTATCAGAAGGAGCACCAGCAGAAAATGCTTGCCCTGCTTCTAGTCCACCTGAGTTATAGAGATTAGGACCTACACCAGTTCCAATACCCTGCCCACCATTACCACTATTACCCACATACCCTACATTCAGATTCACATTCTGTGGGGGATTATTAGAGCTGGAACCTTGCACAAATAAAGGTCCATTTCGAGCCTGATTGCCACTGCGGCCAATACGCCTAGAGGGAAAAAGGATACTAGCTGGATCAAATTGCCTTTCTTCTGACCTGGGACCAACCACAGTACGAGCACTATATGGAACAGACCAACCATGTTCCATTTTTATTCCATCATCTTCCATCTGACTTTCTGGATTCAATCTAGAACTAGTTTCACCATAATTCCAGACACGAAAGCTCTGACTTTCATGAGTAACAGCATTTACACATGTTGAACTACCAGGAGATACTGTATAATTTGACAATCGGCTTTCCACTGGATTCAGCATATTATCCAAAGAAGTCTGCTGATTCATACTAGTGCTATTGGAAACAGAACCCTGATCAACATTGACAGATTCAGGGATGGATTCAATGGTTTTCCCTTGACCTTGCATCAGGGTCAATGTATTCTACTATAAAATAGTGTATAAGATGTTGAAAATTCCCAAATTTCAAACTCAAAACGGCAAAACCAGCTACACACTCCTCATGCAACCAACAGAAGAAAGGCTTCACATCAACTCAAAAAGGTATCTGTAAAACAGTAGAAATGTTATCAAAGTCAGAACAGCTATACTATTATGAAAAAAAAAAAAAAACATCTTTGCAACTAGCACTCCCTACTTACAGGTATGGTTGTAAGGCTCCCATGTTGTCCAGCTGTGATGGATGGCATTAAATTGTCTGAGGTCAATGCATATATAGTTCTACTAGCAACCCTAGCCAAAAGGTGCACAAAACAATGACATTAGTATACACGAGACACGGACTGTCATTTAGAAGCCGCAATAATTCAAACAAATTCATAGCTGAGCCGGCTAGTTGTTACCAGTGCAGCCATAATTCTAATCCTTCAAATTTTCCATTACATTGTTAACAAAAGATGACTCTTCAAAGTATGAACTCCAAATAAAGTATCAGACTACAATGCCAAAGCAATCAAGACCACATAGCTAACCATGAAAACAATGAATAAAATGTTTCCTATTTTAGAAAGAGTTTCTGGAAGGTATCCATGAGCAAGAATCTTTTAAACTTTCAGGTTTTTCTAGTAATAGATTTCAAACTAGATAACAAGTACAGAGCCATAATAAATTGTTTGAAACTATAAAAAATAATAAAGTAAACTATGATTGATCTCAGAGAAGAAGTCCAATAATAAGCATTTATAGATCCATACAGGCCGTATCTTTTCTCTAAACATCACATTACAATAATTATGAGATTCAGAAAAGGATACCATGACCCATGTCATATCACAAAAACCATAACAAGTTATATAAAAGAGAACCAAATATTTCTACATAATACATATTGCCATTCAAATCACTTCCCAAACAATGCAAAGGAAAGATGCTAATTAATTAGTATCATTCTAATCATATTTGAGGATATTGTGTGCTTTGGTTTGGCTATAAGTATCACAATTCACAGCTTAACTTCAAAGGCATCACTCAGACAAGAATTAGATGGAAATCATATAGAAAACGATTTTAATAAATAGAGAACATATGGCACTTAACAGGTGCTTCCAGCTCGCTGTTCACCACTGCTTATATTAGTATACCAGCTTAGACCCCGTAATTCCCATCCTTTCATATTTAATCTATTTAATTAATGAATTAATTTTGAATCCAGTGATTTCACTAATCAATTCTATGCCTTATTAGTTATAAAAATATTTCTACTATTCATACAGTTTGGCTGCACAGTTCATTAGTTTGACTTTCTATATATCTCTTTCATTCCATTCCTACGCTAAAATGGGGCACTACTCCAAACCCCCCATTTTTAACAACATGTTTATTGCATCTAGTCCCAATTACATATCATTGTTTTGGCTCAAATTTATTGTAGCACCATACTTCAAATTCTTTGATCAAAGACTCACTGCACCAGAAGCAAAGAGGCATACATGAGTCATTGCCATGACTGAGCCATGAGTTTGACAAGTTCTTCACTACACTTCAATGACTTTCCCACTTCAATTAAGTCTCACATGTTTTTAGAAACATGAATTGCAAGCTATAATTACAACAAGGAATGATACATTGTCACTTAAACTATCTCATACAATGAGCCTGTCAATATCGAATTACTACCATAGAACCATGCTCACCCAGCTAAATACTAGCTTCAGCTGACAAAACCGTGTACATCCAATATCTAAATAAAGAATACCTGGCCTTCGATAGCAAATTCCTAAGGACAATAACTACATTAAAAAGTTGAATAAATTGACCTGAAACCCCAAAATCAAACAATGAAAATCAGGACCATTAAACATCATCACATCAATATGTCAAATTGGATACCAGCATTGTAAAGCATCAAAGTTTAGCACAATGAAACATCCAGAACACCAACTTAAACAAGAGAAACTAAAAGATTAAAGAACAGGACTATAAAGAAATCGCCAAAGCCACTTCTTGTACTAACAAAAAATCAAAAGACCCATTACACCTATTTATGCAATTAATAAAAATCAGTATCAAACGATTCAATAACAATGATACCCAAATCAAACGATGAATTTGAACATTCCAAGCGAAACCCAACATGGGTCAACTCGATCCCTCACAATTTCACAAAACGTAAACAAAAATCAGAAAATAAAACAACCCAGAAACACAAATTGAAACGCAAGAACATAATCATAAAAAATTAAAAAATAATTAAAAAAATCCGAGATCAATTAGAAACAACAAAAAGCAAGAAGAGATAAAGATGAGTACCTGAGAGAAAGAGAGAGAGAGGGAGATCGATAAAACCAAAGAATGAGAAGAGTTAGAGATAAAAAAGTGAGAGAGAGAGAGAGAGTGAAAATAGCAGTTGTTGATAGGAATCAGAAAACCCAGAGACGTTTTTCTCTGGTATCGCTTGTTTTCTTGCTTGTTTTGCTTTGGAATTTTGTTGACCCACAAACACACACACACACACACACTATCTCTCTCTCTCTCTATACGTGTGCGTTGGTGGTGGATGGTGGAGGTGGAGGTGGTGGTGGTATTTTGGTTTCAGTTACTATAACTTTTCTATTTATCTTTTTTTATTATTATTTTACTGTTTGTTTGCAGAGAAAGAGATAATAATCGGAAGAAGACAAAAACAAACACTGATGATGATGAAGAGGAAGAAGAAGGACCATGGAAGAGAGAGAGAGTAATCGAATCAAATCAAATGGTGGTGGTGGTGTGTTAATGGTGGTGGTATTGAATATTGATAATTGAAAATGTAATCTGGGTCTGGGTGTGTGTGTTTTCCAATTTTAAGATTATGTGTTGTTTTTGTGAGGTGGTCTCTCTTGGGTCTCACAGCCATGTCATTGTACACGTAGCTTTCATGCAGCAATCTGGGTCCCAATTTGGCTTTTTCTCGTCACTAATTATTTTTAATCTAATCTCCAATGTTTAGTTAATAATTAATTACTTGCTAATTGCACCCCCAATTAGACCCGGCACTGGTTCGGTTTGAACCGCCGAACGGTTCGAACCGAACCGAACCGAACCAAACCGGAAAAATCAGAACCGGGACCGGTTTTTCCAATACAATTTCTGAACCGAACCTGAACCGAGACCAAGGCGTTTTCGGTTCAAGTTCCATTTCTAAAGGAACCACCCGGTTAGAATCGGACTTGAACCGACAATTCCGGTTCGGTTTGAACCGGCGGTTCCTAACTTATATATATATATATATATATATATATTTATTTATAAATCCTAAAACCTAAATTCCTAAATTTCTAAATTCCTATATTCCTAAATCCTAATGACTTAATATTTGATCTCTCTCTCTCTCTCTTCGATCTCTTCTTCTTCTTGTTCTTCTTCAGTTTTTCTTCTTCTTCTTCGTTTCACGAAAGTTGATTTGGTGGTGGTTTGGGGTTGATTTCAGATTTATGAGAGAGAAACGAGGATCAGAGATCAGAGATTCACATGAATTTGATCTCACAAATGACTGATCTGGGTTGAGGTGATGGATATATCAAAATGTGACTGGGTTTTAAAAAAAAATCCTGTTCATAACTGCCGGAAAAACCGAACCGAAACCGGAACCTCCAAAGGTTGGTTTCGGTTTCAGTTCCAGTTCCTTTAAACCTGGAACAGGAACCATCAGTTCTGAACCGAAACCAAACTAGAATCGAAACCGGCGTCAAGTCTATCCCTAATGCTATAAAGCTGATTGGTTGGGCCCAACAATATATTAATTAGACCCCCAATGAATTTTGTTGACACATGCTCATGTTTTATTTGCTCTAAACATGACCAATCAATTTAAGAGATATTTACTATAATGACACAATAAGTTTTGAATTTTTTTTTTTTTTTTACCACATTTACTATATTGGACATAAAGGTGATCCAAGAGGAGGGGTGAATTGTATTTCAAGCAAATCTTAGCCATAAAATGCACTTATAAAAATGATATTATAATTTCACTTTCAAATACAATGGAAATAATTGAAATAATTGTTTAGAAATGTTACAATAAATTGAGGTTTAGCCGTTTAGGGGAGGGGGATATGAATAGAACCCACTACGCTAAAGTGTAGGTGTCTTGTTTAGTATATTAGAAAACTAGTTGTTTGAGACACAATAAATGCATCAAGTATATTATTTGGAACAAATGCGAAGTCTGAAGGGATGAAGACGACATGATGAAAAATAACTTGGTACAACATTTCGAAAGCCTGGCATGACAAGAGAGAAACACAACCATCATAATTTTGCTAGAGTACACATGAAATATGAAATCGAAGATCTGTGGTGAAGACATATCTTGAATGTACACATGAAATATGAAATTGAAGATCTGTGGTGAAGACATATCTTGAAACATTCAAGATATGTTTTCACCACACGAAATCTTCAATATTCTATGTGAAATTAAATCTTCAATTTTTGAAGATTTCTTGTGGTGAAGACATATCTTGAATGTAATTGATGATGTTACACTACCTTGATATCATGGTTGAAGTGTTGACTTTGATGTGTGGGTCCACAGGTTCGAACCACAGGAATGACGATTTATTTTAAATATTTTATACCCAAGGTGTGTTGCCTTTGGTTACTGGGGTGAGCCGTAGACTTAGACGTCCTGGGTTCAATCCCTAGCAACCACATTTCTCTTGGAGCCACTAGATGTTTACCCGACTGTTAACTTCAGGACCTTGTAGGATTAGTCGAGATGCACGTTAGCTGGAAAATAATAATAATAATAATAATAATAATAATGTAATTGATGATGATTTGCTCTGAATTCTATATTACTATATATACCATTAAATTTCTTGTAGAAGTCCTGAAATCAATATAGTAAACCATTAAATCTCTTGTCAGAGTTGTGATATCTATATGGTATACCATTCAATTAAAAAATTAAAAAAAAAAAAAAAAATCAAAAGTCAATGATACCATCCATTGTATTTATATGAATGTTCAATAAAATGTTTCAATCAAAATTTAACCCGTTTATAATATTGTTTTAGTGTTTTACCATGTTGCATGACACGCCATCTTTTCATTTGTGCGTGACTGCGTGCATGAGAATATATATGTATAATTATTGAGTGCAAGATTTCCGTATATTTTTTTGGATCGTGATCGATTTTATAACGTTGTGTAACACCGGAACATTACGGATCACTCTCGTGTAATAATCTAGCACCCTGTAATCTATTGTGTGTATATAAAGTCAGCTTGTGGGCTTTAATAAGAAGAGAAACTATGTGAAATGAGGCCGGGGAGGCCATACCAAAAAAAAGTCTTAGTGGGGAAAGTTAACAGTTTCATCACTGTAACTTTAATGACAGTTTTATCTTCTGGTGTTATTGGTTAAACATTACCCGTATGCACCAATCAAATTGCATATTCGTTCTAATTCATCTGCTAATAGCAAATTACCACCATCCAATATGGTTTGGATGCAATACGACACGTGTCGAACATGAACCGTAGCAATGCGGACAACACAACAAAAGAGAACCAAATAACAGGCCTATAAAGTCTCGCTGAGCCAAGTAATTGAGTGTAAATTTTGGCCAGCAGTGCAAAAAGAGGGTGAGATATAGTTTTTACTGCATTACCTAAGGGTACTGAGATCCCTAGTTAAAATATTGAATTAAGCATCGGAGGGTTATTGCCAACGCTTCCCATTGATCACCTAACGATTTGTTTATTCTCATTTACAAGACCTCGAAAGATAGCAGAATATCCGAGAGTTTAACACCGTTTGAAAGTGAAAGCCTCATTTTCGTCCTCAACAATACTCAACTTCACTCTTTCATGACAAATATTAGAATTTCGATTTAGAAACAAATTAAACTAGTATACTCAAAAATCTTCAATAGGTTAACACTAAATAAAATCAAAATCTTCAAAAATTTAACCAAAATAATAATAAACATACTGTTTTAGAATTAATTTATATATAAAAAATTGCACAAATTTTAAATTTTATTTATTTATTTACATTATTATAACACCAATCGGGATAGAAATTATGTTCAATTCTAAATATGACTCTCATTTAGGTTGGTTCGGAATATACCCCTCACACCTATACCATGAGGTTATGGATTCGAATCCTTTTTTTTTCTAAAAAACTATATATATGATTTCATCTACGTCGGATAACTTCATTTTACGGTTTAACGGATAACTTCGCTTTACGGTTTAACGGGAATAAATTTAATTTTAAACGTTACACAGTCAATGGTGAATTGAGCAATTAATAAAATAGCATATACAGTCACGTGATAATTGACATTTGGCAGTTGGCTCCATCTATAGAGATTCACCTGCAACTCTGACACATATCGATTTCCAACAACACCAAAATCCAATCGGATTCTCAAATGGATTCTCGGAAATTGTCAGCTCTACTCTCCTCCTTGATCTCTCAACTCTTCCTTCTTCTCCTCCTCCTCTTCCCCAATTCAAATTCTACTCAAAACCTCTCTCCACTCGTTTCTCACTTCCTTTCTTCGCAGCAAATCGCAGCTTCTCTCACTTTTCTCTCTATTTCCAGGAAAAGAAAGAGAACCCATTTGTCCGAAGAAGATGCTGACCAGACCCATGAAGACAAAGTCGCCAAACTCGGACCTCGACTCGGTCTGACTCAGTCCCCTGACTCGTTCAAAAACTCCTTTAGAATGAGCTCCGCTACATTCCAATGGCTGTCTGGTTTGCTCGAGCCGTTACTTGATTGCCGTGACCCGGTTGGTTCGTCACTGAATCTCTCCGCTGATCTCCGGCTTGGTATTGGCCTTTCTAGGTTAGTTAGCGGGTCAAGTTATAATGAACTCGCTGACAGATTTGGGGTTACTGAGTCCGTGACTCGGTTTTGTGTTAAGCAGTTGTGTCGTGTTCTTTGCACCAATTTTCGGTTCTGGGTTGCGTTTCCCGGTCAGGAAGAGCTTAATTCGATTTCAAAATCTTTCGAGGAACTTACAGGGTTGCCTAATTGTTGTGGTGTTATTGATTGTACTAGGTTCAAGATTGTTAAATCTTCAAAAGATGACAAATTTATTGAAGAGGGTATTGCAGTTCAAATTGTGGTTGACTCATCTTCAAGAATCTTGAGCATTGTTGCTGGTATTCGTGGCGATAAGGGTGATTCGAGAGTGCTTAAATCTTCAACTTTGTATAAAGATATTGAAGATAAGAAGTTATTGGATTCAAGTCCTGTTTATGTTAATGGGGTACCTGTAGATCAGTATTTGATTGGTGATGGAGGGTACCCTTTGCTTCCATGGTTAATGGTACCATTTGTGGATGCAAAACCAGGATCAAGTGAAGAGAATTTCAACGTAGCACATAGATTGGTGCGCGTTCCAGCATTGAAAACCATTGCTAGTTTGAAGAATTGGGGTGTTTTGAGTAGGCCAATACAAGAGGATTTCAAAACTGCAGTTGCTTTTATAGGTGCTTGTTCAATTCTACAAAATGTTCTGCTAATGAGAGAGGATGATTCTGGATTGTGTGATGACTTGGGCGATTACTCGTTGCATGATCAGAGCTCTCAGTATTACAGTGATGCTAGTTTTGAGGAGAATTTGATTGAGAAAAAGGCTACCGTTGTACGTAGTGCATTGGCTACAAGAGCAAAAGTTTTCAGCAATTCAAGTTTTGGTAGGGATTCCAACAGATCAGTCCAATGATTGCTAACCAACTAAGAGATTGCAACATTCTTGAGATAGGTAATTGAAGAATTTTTTTTTTTTTTTTTGTTAACAATTGTTAAGTTCATTTCAATTGATTATTTATTTCCTTTCATTACCCTTCAGTCACAGAATGCTTTTGTAATCCTTACATTTCAATTCTTTGAAGATTTAGCAACCTCAGCTTTTTATACAATTGTCAAATTACAGACATAAGGCGCTCTCGCTTGTTTCCTTTTTTTTTTTTTTTCCTAAGAAATTAGAATGTTATATAGTATGTATTGAACTTTTTTAATATCTTGGCCACCGCTCTAGTGAAAATTGAATTTAGATTGTAAATACTTTAATACCGTGGAGGAGTGAGTGAAAACGATCAAAAGGGTTTGATTAGAAGCATATGTTAGCGTTCTGTCCCATTTCATATAGAGAATGTATAAGTAAGATATATCTTAGCCAGCATTCTAGTGAAAAGTGAATAATTAGATTGCAAATCTTCAATACAAAGTAGTGAAAATATCAAAAGAGTTGTTTGAGAATCATATATTAGCTCTGCCCAACATCATATAGAGAATGTTGTGAATGTAAAAGACTTGTATACATAAGTTGGCCGACAACTTATCAGCTTCATCTTCTGTGTTGAATGTTGTCTGGTACATGAACGCTAGTCCTCCCTTGTAAAAACTTTCCTATTTTGTGGAATCAAAGACAATGATTAGATATGGAAGAGTGTCGTTGCATTTGTCGAGCAGCTGATTGTGCGCCATTATGATGCAAGAGCGCACATGTTAGTGTTGTGTCTGATATTGTATAGAAAATGTGAGATTTTAGTTCAAATGGTATTCTATTATGTACATGAGGGGTCCTATTGAGGAATGCTAAGTTATATCCAATGTAATAGAAAATTGCTGACATCTCCAAAATGAATAAGTTAGGCAAATTTGCTAAGGCACTCTGTAGTTGAAACCAGACCTTCATCGAAGAAATGATAATATCTTCATGGAGCAAACTAAAACATAAATGTAGGTCCTATAGAAAGTTTCCATGCCTACCGTAGAAAAACGCATTAGCTAAACAAATGTCCAGATAACCGCCTCGCGCATTTTAAAACATTGATTATATCTTCCGAACAAGTTTTCCCTATAACTTCTCTGTTGAGATGTTATCCATCTATGTGCATAATGCCACTTTCAGAGAAATCATCAACCCAAAATCTCCATAAAAATTAAAAAAAATTAAAAACATTAAAAATATATAAAAAGAAACTAGAAATTCATATTTCGTACCATAAAATCAATGACTCAATAACATCACCATCAAATAAAAACACACATCATGATATAGTTCACTGGTTTATAATAAAGAAAAATAATAACAAAACAAAGTCATAAAACAGAAGGCTAAAAACCATGAATCCTCCTATCCCATACTAGACTTTATCTAAACCATGATTATATGTTGTTGTTGTTCAAACTTCTTCATGTAGGCAATCATCTCCTCTTTCATCTCTTTGGGCACTTGAGGGCGTGGTGCACAATTTTTATGTCCCTCTAAGATGGTCTTTTAATCTCTTTACTCCTCCCTTGATAACCTTGTTACAATACTTGCATTTTAGGTACATATAGCCTTTCTTCGGATTTTCCGCTTCTATTTGTATTCCATATTTCCCATCATTTTTTGTATCAGAGCTAAATCGATTCAGCATCGATTTATTTATCTATTTGCTGGTATTCGTTGCGAATCAACAGCATCTAATTCTTATTTCGCTTTCGGTATTCTCAAGAATCAACGGATTTACTTTCCAGCATTCCAAGAATCAACAGATTGTAATTTCCAGCATTCCAAGAATCAACGAAATGGAAATAATTATCCCCATTTTGTATTTCAATTTTCTTTAGTGTTATTTTTCCGCTACATTAGTAATTTCAGTTTTATATATTGTTTTTATGATTCATATGTTCCTCATCATATAAATTCGAGGACGAAAGCTGGATCTTTTTTGTTATGCGTATGTTTCTTTATTTTGGCAATATAGGGTTTCTTTTGTTTTATTTTTGTGTTTTATGTTGTCTTTAAAGTTTATTTACTAACCAAACCCCAAACTTAAGCCTAAAACCGTGGCCCAAAACTTTAAAAAATAAAAACTAAAAGGCCCAAATTTGAACTAACAGACCAAAAAGGTATAACTTTTATGAGGTGTAAGCCTCATAAGCCTTAGAGGTGTAAGACTCAGTTTGGGAATGTTTCCTGAGCTGTTTTTGGGACAAAAAGTGATTATGGGCATAGATTATGGTGTTTTGTAAAATTCCAAGGAAGTGCTTTTAGTCACTTTTAGCTTTTCCCAACTGAGTTTTAAAAAGCTATATTTTGTAGCTTTTAAAAAACTGCTTCTCCTTCTAAGTCTTTTTGGTGGGTTTTTGTTCTTTTTCTTTTTCATGTTTCCCTTAAATGACAATGCATTATTTATTATTCCTTGACCAGGTTTTCACTACAAATTATTTATTTATTTTATAACATTTTTATGCTCACATAAAAATAAAATAAATTATTTATTTTATAACATGTTTATGGTTATACAAAAATAAAATAAATTATTTATTTTCAAAACATCTTCGATGGCAATTCTATATTTATTCTATATTTTAAAACAAATTATTTATTTTATAACATGTTTATAGTTCTCACGATACTTTTAAATATCAGTTCACTAAACACTCGGTTGATTCTTCTCACAGCAAATCTAAAAACAATTCTTCTCACAGCAGAATCAATAGCAATTGCTTGAGGCTTACGCATTGAGACTTTTTTTGATAGCTTTTGCGCCTCATAGCCTCAAGGTGTAAGCCTCAAATAGCTTTTTAAAACCATGCACACGTGTGGTTCATATTAGTATGCATTAAACTTCTCTAATGAACACGACATCTGAATGTTACAGTGTGTGATATTATCACTCCTGCAAGTCGACAGACTTCATTTACAGCCTATTTGTCGTTAGACTGAAATACGCATTTGATAGACTGAAGAATGAAGATGACAGGATGTATACCAATTCATATGTTTCGGATAAGGCTACATTTAACTGAAAAACTTTCTACCCAGTGGATCTTTCTTGTGTTAAAAGTGTCGATCTATTTCAGATTGATTGTTCCTTATTTGTATTTGTGTTCCAATCTCATATGCATTCAGTTTTCGAAATTCACCTTGCACATGAGATAGTAGTTCCTCCTTTTCTGATGTTTTTAAGCAGAGGAGATACAGCAAGCCATTGAGTTTCCACTCATGTTCATGTCTATCACCACATCACTTTATCGGTATATACGTACAAACCAACAAACCCAGAACAAGTATTTGTTGCTAATGATTATCTTTACAATAATGCTAGAGGACCCAAAAAAGTAACCCAAATTTTGGACCCAAACCTATGTGGCAACATCACACACAACATGGGTCCACGTCACTCTTCCCAAAGATCCCATGTGATGTTGCCACATAGGTTTTGGTCCAAAATTTGGGTCAATTTTTTGGGTCCTCTAACATTACTCTTATCTTTAAGGTATATGTGACCTCTCTTAAGGTACTTCATTATAGACAACAGATTTTAAATAAATAAATAATAAATAAAAATAACTTGTTTGTGATATGCTAAAATTCAAGAAACCCACTTTAATTTCTTTGAAAATGTCCTTTGGAATCTTTTCATATTTTATCAAAAACCTTTGTATTAAAAAAATTTGAGTAATGCTGGACGTCCCAAATTTTACTCAAATTTTTTTATGTTACACGTGAGGTGTCAACATCATATTAGTTACCGTATAATCTCATGATTTATAAGATGCTGACACCTCACGTGCCACATCATTTGGAACAAAATTTGGGAAAAAAATTTGAGACGTCTAGCAGTACTCATAAAATTTACCCAATATGAGTTATAGGCCTGACAATGGGTCTTGTTATTAAGAATTCATGCCGTTTCGTGTTTGGGTCGTGTTAAAATTGTACCACCTAAACACTACCCATTAGCTTAATGGGTTTAAATATAAAACCCGAAACCGTTTGTTAAATTAATGGGTAACCCTTCCTGACCCATTGTAAAATGTTATACTTGAAATTTATTAAAAAGTTGTAAATAAATAGTAATGAAGCATGATCAAACTCATGCAATCAAGTCCACCGCATGCTCCAACATTCTATCAAAAATATATTATTTTAAGAAAAATAAAAATAAACAACTTGAAAATGAAATCTAACATGGTTTCCATATATCTTCATCATGTTGCGATTGAAAATCTCAATCCTCACTTACGCTTACAAATGTTAAATTGTTTGTGTTAGAAGACGACTACTTTTAGGGTTATGGTTAGAATAGGCAGAATTTCACATAAGTCCTACATTTTTGCTGATTTGTCACCTTTATAAATGTCTTTCCAAATTCATCACTTTAGTCCTTACTTTTTCCAAAACTTATCACTTTAGTCCTTTTGATCAAATATATGAAAGTCAACTATTTTAAAACCTATGAAAGTAAACTTTTACCCTTATTACTATTTAATTTAGCTAAAATGATTATATTAACTTTAAATTAAAATGAAAAATAATAAAATTCTCAATAATAAAATATTAAATAAATATATTACAAAAAAATCTTAAATAAATAATAATAATAAAATCCATTATTTTTTTTTTAATTTTTTTTTTCATAATGGATATTAATTTAGTTAAAATGATTATCTTAGCTTTAAATGATTTTTTTTCATAATTTGTTTTTTCTTGTAATCTATTTATTTAAGATTTTATTATTGATAATTTTATTGTTTTTCAATTTAATTTAAAGTT
The DNA here is from genome assembly GCA_030490815.1 of Acer saccharum. Classification (NCBI taxonomy): domain Eukaryota; kingdom Viridiplantae; phylum Streptophyta; class Magnoliopsida; order Sapindales; family Sapindaceae; genus Acer; species Acer saccharum. The sequence continues at coordinate 10,897,370 of CM059870.1, forward strand.
AAGATAATTATTTTAGCTAAATAAAAATCCATTATGAAAAAATACAAAATAAGAAAAAATTAATGGATTTTTTAATTATTTATTTAAGCTTTTTTTTTTGTAATATATTTATTTAAGATTTTATTATTGAGAATTTTATTATTTTATTATTTTAATTTAAAGCTAAGATAATCATTTTAGCTAAATTAAATAGTAATAGGGGTAAAAAATATACTTTCACAGGTTTTAAAATAGTTGACTTTCACATATTTGGTCAAATAGATTAAAGTTATGAGTTTTAGAAAAAGTAAGGATTAAAGTGATGAATTTGAAAAGACATTTATAAAGGTGACAAATCACTAAAAAGGTAGGACTTATGTGAAATTCTGCCATTAGAATATAGTGATACAATCAATTTATAGTTTTAGAGTTTTTAATTTAATTTTTTAATTAATTATTAAAATATATCCTAAATGTAATTATAGAGATATTTTTTTTATAAATTCAACAACTTTAATAAATTTATTTACTATTGAGTTAGTAAATACAGAGATTTTTTTAAATAAATTTCATAAACATATATATATATATATATATATATATATATATTAAAAAAAATCCTTGTATTAATAGGTTATAACGAATTAATGGTTTTTTAAAGGTGAACCCAAAACCGACCCATTACATTATGAGTTTTAATAGATTGACCTATTATCAATCCGATCCGATAAACTAAACTCATCGACCACTATTTTCGAATAGGTATAGTTGGTGTGAAATTTTATTAGGTCCAATGAGTTAAACAAAAACATTCTACTTTGTATGAAAGAAACTGGTGTTGGTGGACAGTGTACATGGTGAGTTGGTGTTGTTAAATGTTAATTAAAGAAGTGATTATAATCATATGGAAAAGTCAAAGTTGGTGGGTTGTCCAAAGTGGACCAAATTATCTTACACCAAAAACAACCACCACGACAATCAACAATGTATCAGCAGTTGATAAAAGAAGACCAAATTTCTTGGAAGTCTCTTGGTGGTGGAGAAAAAAGGCTTTGGTTCAAAGCAAATACGCATTCTCTTCACCAAACATTACATTATTAAATCATTTGTTAATTAAATCATCACCTACTTCATTATTCTGTGATCCGCATCTCAAAGCCACTACTTAATAATTAGCTTTAATTAAATGTGGATAAAATATTGATGTTTGATTTTTTTTTTTCTTGCTAATTAAAAAAAATAAAAAATAAAAAAATAAAAATAAAAATCTCTCTTGTTCCCACTTTTAGTCAAATTATGATTAATTTAAGATATTATATAATCGTTTTTCGTTTACTCGACAATGTACTTTCTCTTTTAAATATTTTATTATTATAAATAAAATGTTATTTTTTTAATATATATAAAAATAAATAAATAAATAAATAACTATATCCAACAACCCATTTCATTTTCTAATTTATTGTCATGAGCAAGATACATACCAGATAAAATAAAAACAACTGTTACAGAGAAGGAGGTGGCCACCTACTCCTCAGCAATATAAAATAAAAATAATGTACTCTCATAATTCTGAAATAACTTGTTTGGCTTTACCAACCCCTCACCAAACTTTGCTTTGCCACTTCAACATGTATTATTCCACCAACAAGCCTATAGGTCCCACCCACCATGTTATCTGGAGAGTATTATCGATAGATGATTCTCGGTTGTGGACATAGGGATTTAATGATTGATTTCGATATGACCCAATCAAAATTATTATTATTTTTTTTAAAAAGCACCGATACGAAGGACATAATTCAAAACATATATATATATTGACAACATTAAAATACATAAATTTGCAATAATAATAATAATAAATAATAACAAAAACGAATATAATCACTTATAAGTAGTGGTGGCCACGGTTCTGGTTAACCGACGGTTTTGTCCACGGTTAAACCGAAACCGTACGGATAAAACCGGACCGAAAATCGAAAACCGAAACTGACGGTTTGAAAACCGGTTGGAAACCGGACCGTACAATTTCGGTTTTGGTTTTGGTTTTGGTTTCGATTTCGGTTTCGGTTTAGGTTTAGGTTTAGGGTGGGTGAAAACCGGCCAAAACCGACGGTTTCGGTTAAACCGCCGGTTTTTTATTTTAAAAAAAAAAATTAATAAAAAATAACCAATAAGACGCTACCACATGGCAGCATCTTTTAAAAAAAACTGACATGTGACAACGACTTTATAGAAAAAATAAATTAATTAAATAAGTTAACCAATCAGACGCTGCCACGTGTCAGCGTCTTTTTAAAAAAACTGACAGATGACAGATGACAGTGACATGTGACGGAAAAAAAAATTAAATAATAATAATTGAACCAATCGTGGCAGCGTCTTTTAAAAAAACAATTAGGTGATAGCGACTGATGGTAGAAAAAAATAATAATAATTCAACCAATCAGACGTTGCCACGTCTTAAAAAAATAAAAACCGAAACTAAAACCGGACCAAACCGAAACCGAAACCAGACTAAACCGAAACCGAAACCGAAAAACCGACGGTTATAAACCACCCAACAAACCGAATTTTCGGTTTCGGTTTCGGTTTTAGTGTTTACAAAAACCGAAACCGGTGGTTTTGTTCTGAAACCGAACCGTGGCCACCACTACTTATAAGTTATAATATTGAAAATCAAAATTCTAATATATTTATATTGGTGTAATGTTGAAATTCATAACTCTAATTTATTTATATTTATTTAAAATTTTAACATGACCTCATATTATATTGTAAATCTTACAAAAGAGAACTAAATAAATAAAAAATTAAAAAATCCGACGTCATATATGTTACATGTGACGTAATTAACATTAAATAGTAAAATCTACCTCGACAAACGTAAATAGGGAAAAAAAAAAAAAAATCCGGCCAATATTGGTGGGGTCCACAAATGGCAGTCACCAAATTGACTCTCATACCATTTTGAGACCTCACCAACCCCCGACCGGGTTGCACTTGGCAAGCGGTCCAACCTGCCCGAACCGGACTTTCCATCTTCCTTTATAAACCTCTCCTCTCTCACATTTTCAGATCAGGTCATCATCTCCATCAACAGAAGAAGAAAAACAAAACTAATCCAAAAACAAAATCACAAGACTTGCAATATCAATGGCCGCCAATGGAGAATCTCAGAAAACAGAGGTCTCAAGACACGCGGAAGTCGGCCACAAAAGCCTTCTTCAAAGCGATGCCCTCTACCAGGTATCACATATATCAACTTTCAAATTCTTGATTTTTTTTCCTTCTTCTTTTTGGGTTTTATTTTTGGTTTATTTGTTAATTTTCTCATATGGGGTCTGATTTTTTGCTTTTGATGCAGTATATTCTTGAGACCAGTGTGTACCCAAGAGAGCCTGAATCCATGAAAGAACTCAGAGAGTTGACAGCCAAGCATCCATGGTTGGTTTCCTGTTACATAAACAATATATATATCTAAAAATCAATTTTTTTACAAAAAACAAATTGTTGATCTGAAATAATGAAATTACAGGAACCTCATGACAACATCAGCTGATGAAGGGCAATTCTTGAACATGATTTTGAAGTTGATCAATGCCAAGAACACCATGGAAATTGGTGTTTACACTGGCTACTCTCTTCTGGCCACGGCTCTTGCTCTTCCTGAAGATGGAAAGGTAATTAATTATAAAAATAATAATATAAATATTTTAATTGATTTTTTTTTTTTTCCTTCCAAATAATTAAACAACAACATCTGTGTAATTATTTGTTGCAGATTTTGGCTATGGACATCAACAGAGAAAACTATGAATTGGGTCTTCCTGTGATCCAGAAAGCTGGTGTTGCACACAAGATTGAATTCAGAGAAGGCCCTGCTTTGCCTGTTCTTGACCAAATGATTCTAGATGTAAATTCCTTTTCTCTCCAACCCCTTACAATTTTTTTATTATTATTTTTTTAGGTTTTTGTTTTCATTTTCCAAAATTGTGAAAACATGTTTATTTCAATGTCGTTGCATTTTTTAAACGTTTATAGCATTTTAATACAAATTTCTCAATATAGGACTTGGTTTTAGACATTTGGATGGTTCCAAATATTTTTGTCAAAAATAAAATTAAAAAAATTTCATAAAGTTCATATTAATTACATCTACTATTAGCAAAATTGAGTGTGCATTTCTGTTCGCATCAGGTCGAGGGGTTCGAGTTCCACATTTGTTATATTAAACTATAAATGTGTGGTTGACCCATCTCCGGTGACTAGAGTTACATTTCGGGGGACTTGTTTGTAGTTATTGATTGTTTGTAGTCGTTGATCTTGTCAGATCCCGACATAGCAAGACCTAATAGGTGTCAAATTTTTTTAACAAACATTTGAGCCAAAATTCAATTAAACAATCATTTAATGTGTATAAAAATAAAAATAATTTATTTATTTTTGTCAAAAATAAATAATATTGATTGAGTTATTGGATGTGGTGAACCACAGGAGAAGAACCATGAATCATATGACTTCATCTTCGTGGACGCTGATAAGGACAACTACCTTAACTACCACAAGAGATTGATTGACTTGATCAAAATTGGAGGTCTGATCGGGTACGACAACACCCTATGGAACGGATCTGTCGTGGCACCACCTGATGCTCCATTGAGGAAGTACGTCAGGTACTACAGAGACTTTGTTTTGGAGCTCAACAAGGCTCTTGCTGCTGACCCTAGGATTGAGATCTGCATGCTCCCAGTTGGTGATGGAATCACTCTCTGCCGTAGGATCAGCTGATTGCTGCCTGATCGACTGTACCTGAGGTTGCCCGCACCTGATCGGTACCTTATTGATGAAGTGATTTGTGTAATCTTTTTTCTTTTTCTTCTCTTTGAATATTTTTCTTGTTGCAAAAAGAAAAAAAAAAAAAAATTGTATTTCCATATTAATGGACGGTGAATGATTAAATAATCTTTTTATTTTAAACGGTCCTCATTCGTTCTGGGGTTCTTATATATGATTAATCCACCTTTGAGATTGCACTTCATATTGTTTTTTTAATTGTATATTACTCTGTTTTCTTTTTCTTTTACCAAAACTGAGATATTGTGATTTGAAATTGAGATATTGTTAAAAAAAAATTTTATCTATTTGTCATTATACAAATTGATTTATAACTAATATTTAAATAATTGCGTTACAAATCATTCATCATATTATTTTGGAGGAAAAAAATTTCAAAATTTGGGGTGGTGTATTAATTATTAAAAAAATGATTTTCAATTCAATGGTTGGTAAAATAGGAATATTGGACTTGTCAACACACACTTGTGGACGCTCAACAATTGTTTTTGGATATTAATTATATATATATATAAGCTTAAAGTAATCGATAAAAGTTATAAAATCTAGATTGAATAGAAAACGTAGGTGAATTTTATATTTTAGTTTTACTTTATTAAATATGTGGTTTGGTTTGGATTGGTGAATCCACATTTAATCGGTTTGTCCAAAAGACAAACCGAACCATCCATTTTTTATATTTGTAATCGAACCAACCGAGACTTTATGGATTGGGTTGATCGGTTTAGTTCGATCTGGTTCGGTCTAACGGTTTTTTACGCACCCCAATTTAGTATGTCTATTTTTTTTTTCCTTCTTTTTGTGTGAATTGTTGTTCTAGTTGATGGTGAAACCTCCACCGAGATTAAAGTTTGTAAGCAATAATTTTGTCGTTTTCAGTTTATCATATTCAATCATTCAAGGTAGGAATTTGGTTACCAACTTTCTTCTGTTTTTGTCTTCTTCGTTTTTTTTTTTTGTTTTTTTTGTTTTTGTTTTTAATAATAGTTCCTTCTTCTTCTTCTTCTTTCTCGAAAGGATCATATACAATTAAACCCTTATTAACAAATTTAATATTTCTATATATAATGGTTTTATAATATAAGTTTTAAAGAGTGAAAGTATTTTAGGGACATGCAAGAAACAAATTTATGTTTTTTTTTTCTTTCTCGTTATTACATATATATTTAAGAGTTGGAGAAATAAAATATGATTTAAATTCACAACTTATTACTAAACTAATTAAGACTTTGACATGATGAATCATGGCATTTTTTTATTTTTTTAAAAATAAATAAATAAATATATATATATATTGTGGCAACTCTTTATTGATTTAAATAAGGGAAAGTGTCATTTTCTCCCATATATTATGACCTATTACCAGTATTTTTCTTAATGGCCAGTCTCTCCCCTGAAACCAAACGTATTCAACATATTCCCCCTTCCCGTTAGATTTTCTGTTAAAAAAGTTAATTTCCATGTTAAAAAATATTTTTGCCCTTCCATAATGGTGATAAATGGGTTTGAAAAAAAATCATAAAAAATATAATTTTCTTACAAAGCAAATTTTTTTTAAAAAAAAAAATGATGATGGAGATCTGGATCTCCACCATCTTCAATGGAGGTAAAAAAATAAAAAATAAAAAATAATAATAAAAAAATAAAAATTAGTTTCATCACATTCAAAGTTTAAACAACCTGGAAATTGAAAAGTAATTTTTTCTTTCCAAAAAAATTAAAAGAGATTCACAATCCAGGTTCAACAACATCATCATCTATCATCCACATTCAATATCAATCTAGAATCATATCCATTAAATTTTAAAATTCAAATTAAAATTGAAAAAATATATATTCTAACAATCACCAAAAACCATCCACCCAAAACACACCACCATCATTTTTTCAGAAATCTTCATCATCTCTAACCATCTACACCGAGGGGTGGGCAAAAAACCAATAAACCAAACTGAACCGGTGAACCGAATCGATCCAATCGATTTTTTTTTTCAGTATTCTTATATTGGTCGGTTTAGTTCAGTTCATTTTTTTGAAAACCGATTGGTTCGGTTTTTTTCCCTGTTAACTATCCCATATCGGAAAACCGAACCCAAATCCAACTTATATAAAAAGAAAACCCTAGTTTAATATTTAACAGTCCATGAAACTATAAAACTATGAAAATGTGTCACAGCATATATTTTTTTTTCTTTGTTTTTTTTTTTTTTGGTTGAATATTATTTTAAACTAATATTTTCAATTTGTTCAAGCCCATAATTTAATTTGGTCGAAGGCCCAAAAGGATTAAACTATGAAATATGTGTAATAATTAAAGCCCATGAATTTGGCCCAGTAGGACCAAAACTGAAAAAACTGAACCAAACCGAACCAGTCCAATTCGGTTGATTTTTTATCGGTTGACAATCGTAAATTTTATTGGATCAGTTCATATTTTCATACACTGAACTTTATGGGTTTTTAATCAGTTCTATTGAAAAATGAACTGATCCATTAAACGCCCACCCCTATCTACACCCTCAAATCCAACCAAATCCAAACTCAAACCTAAACCCAAACACAACCACCACCCCTAAAATCAACCACCAACATCCATTGTCAACACAACCACCAACACCCACGGCCACACCTACACCAATGAGCGCCGATCTCCTCTCAACGGAGGAGATCAACGCTCGATTTCATTGGTGAATAGGAGAGAAAGAATGTAAAGAGTATATGGACTGGAGATCGGCAATGGAGGAGATCGATGGAGACAGATTTGCGAAGAGAGAGAGATCTCCTCTCAACAGAGGAGATCGACGCTCGATTTCACTGGTGAATAGGAGAGAAAGAATGTAAAGAGTATATGGACTGGAGATCGGCAATGGAGGAGATCAATGGAGACGGATTCGCGAAGAGAGAGAGAGAGAGAGAGAGAGAGAGAGAGAGAGAGAGAGAGAGATGAACTAGATGCGAAGAGAGAGAGAGAAGACACGGTGGTTGGGAGGAGATCGGCACTTGTAAGGGTGGAGGTCCATGTGATTTCGGTCGATGGCTAGGGTTTTGGTGTTTGAGTGGTGGTGATGGCTAGGGTTTGGGTGTTTGGATTGTGGTGGATTATGTTAGGGTTTGAGTGTAGATGGTAGAAGATGATGATGATGATTATATATATACAGTATTTCTACTGTCAGTTCATTCTGATATAAAATATATCAAGACGAAGAATGTGAACCATTAGATTTACATACTTTGATTCAAAGTGTATGCACTTATCAAAACACTTTGGCAAGTGCATACACTTTGAGTCAAAGTATGTAAATTTAATGGTCAACACTCTTCGTCCTGATATAAAATATATCAGGATGAACTAACAATAGAAAAGTTGTATATATATATATATGTTTTTTTTTTCTCTAAAAAAATATTATGTTTTTTTTTATATATTATTAAATCTTTTTTTTATTTATAAGAAAAAAAAACTGTTTAATTTTTTATAATATATATAAATCTGTTTTTTTCTTCTCTAAAAAAAATATATTATGTTTTTTATATATTATTAAATCTGTTTTTATTTTGAAAAAAAAAAAAAAACCTGTTTTTTAATTTTTAATTTGTTTAATGATTTAAGTCAAAGTTACCATATTACCCTTAGAAGATAATGTTCAACAAGAGATTTTAATGGAAAAGCTAATGGAAGGGGGAATATGGTGAATACGTTTGGATTCAGGGGGAGACTGGCCATTAAGGAAAATACAGGGGGCAAATTTACTAATAAGTCATAATATAGGGGGAAAATGATACTTTCCCTTTAAATAAACAAGGACTAAGGATTGAATAAAGGGAAATTATTAAAATCCCATGTAGTTTGGGGTATTCTCCAAAATGCACCCCATTGGTTCGTTTTTCTTTTTCCAAAATTCCCATTATGTTAACATTTTAAAATTAAATGACTATTTTACCCTTTAAGGATATTTAAAAAATTAAAATTTTAAAAATTTAGAAAAAGATATGAATCTCTATCGTCAATCTCAGAGGTATAATGTGACTTTAATGTGAACCATAAATTGTTATTTCATAAATTTTAGACCTTTTCTCTTATTTTGTGAGTATTGATTTTAGAGATATCATGCCACCTTGGTGATTTTGATATGTGATCATGCGTTTTGGACTTTTGATGTTTCAACTTTTAGAGTCACACATAAACATAACATCTTAGCATTGATGCTTTAATTTGAAGCTACAAGTTGGTTCTCATCCCTATATCCACAGTAAGAGCATCTCCAATGGTAATGTGGCTAGCATTTTAAAAAATGGTGATATGTCAACATTGTTAAGTCAATTGCTTTATATATGGCATATAACTAAACTTGATTGACATCCAAATGAAAAAAACGGTCTTCAATGCTTCACTTGTAAAATATATGTTTTTAATGACATGTCAATTTATTATTAGTCCCATTAAATATATTTTAGAATTGTTGAATAAAATAAAGTAGAAGACAATAGTAGTTGCTGACTGGGCCAACAAGATGGCTATCCAACAGACCCTCTTAAATCAGTCATGTTGACAGCTTCTAAAAAAAAGTTACCACCTCAGCTTGAAGTTGTATTAGAGAGGTTGCATTGGAGATGAAATTTTTTAACAAAGTGATTGTTCATCTTACTTGACATCAAATTTTTTCATAACCCATATTAACATTGGAGATGCTCTAAGTTTTTAGCGGGTATTTCAAGCAGACCTCTTGCGGGACACAAGGGTAGGGGTATTTGACAATCAAGTATGACCAAACTGTGCAAGCTTTTAATACAAGCACTGACCGTTGATTTTGGTACCTTTCAACTTCATAATTTGTATGGACTCCAATTTTGTAATATAATATTGTTAAGGATTCTAATTTGTATCTTAATCTTGTTACTTGTCATGTGTCGGTCGATAAAATAATATATATTAATGACAATTTATCTCACTTGTTACGTATTATATAAATTTAATTGTAGTGTAGAAATTCAGATATCAGTTCTAGTAAAAAAATAATAATTAGATATATATAATATATAAGTTGAGGGGTGTTGCTCAGTCAGTGGATGGACGAGCTTAGGGTTTAGGTAAATGACTCTCAAGTCAGTGGCTCGAATTCTACTAATGGTAAAAGCTTCAGAAAAATTCCTAGTCTATATAGGTGGATAAATATATAATGTCAAAAAAAAAAAAAAAAAAGAAGTTGAGATATGAATTGAGATAGCAACCTTATTATTTATAAAAGTACCTCATTTTGTAATAGGGAAATTATTATTTCACCCTATAATTTAACCCCTCCAGCTTCATTTTTCTCCAATTATCTTTTGCTAGTGTTTCATTAGTATACCCATAAATATCACATCACACCTGCATCAATAAGGTTGCAGGTGCAAGCCATGCCCTTTTACCCAATCTCGAAATATTGTAATAGTTTAAAAAAATTTCTAATATATATTTTGGTATTAAGGATCTCAGACTTCGTCTATTTTTTATTTTATTTTTTTGTATCGAGGATCCCAGACTTCATCCAAACACCCATAAGCTTGTCCTATGTAGGACAGATAGGAAACTCCGGCCCACACCCCCGGCCACATAAAGATGCTAGAGGGTAAATCAGAACTCGCTTTCGCCTGTGTAGGATTCGAATAGCTGACTTGATAAGTTGATAGTTACCCATGCCCCAAGCTCGAGCTAGAGCCCTGATGGCTAGCCACAATGCAATTGCCAAAAGTAAAACCAAGGACGTGGAATTTTCATCCCAAGCCTTGGACTACCAAAACAACTACCTTGTGGTTGAAGATTTTCTAATATTAAAAACTACAATATATATATATATATATATATATAGAATAATAAAAATCTCACCCTTCTCCAATATTCTCCACAAAAACAAAAACAAATGTTTAGCGAAATCAGCGCGAGATCTCCTCGATTTGATTAGCGAAATCCTCCACTAGAGGAGATATTATCAACACAATTAAACTTGTAATTATGTAAGTACTAAAAAGCCAAGCCATGTCATTGATCTATTGATCAAACATGTCCACAAGATTTGCCATTTCACCTGCACTTTCTACCATGCAGAAAGACTCTTATAGCAAGAAATTATAGGGGAAATGTGATTCGAACCCCACCTTCATGGAGAAAGAGCGAGGGGATAATCACTGGACTAAGAGTAAGTTTGGGAGAGCTTCTCAAGTAGATCTTTTTACAGTAGATCTTTTAGAAGTAAATCTTTTAGGGATAGAACTTTTAAATGAAAGTCGTTGGTCGTTTGGTTGTCAATTAAAAAAGAACTTTTTTAATGAGAGAATTACTAAAATACTCTAACTAATATTAAATTATAGAGTTATATTAGAGATTTTAGTGTTATTAAAAAAACACCAAAAGATCTACTTGGAAAAGCTTTAAGTTTGGGCTTCTCCAAGTAGACATAAAACAGTTTTTTTAATCATCTAAAAGTTCTACTGAGTGACAACCAAATGATACAAAAAAAATTAAAAAGAGCTTTTTTAATTAAAAAAGCTCTTTTAGCCAGTAGACAAGCTCTCCCAAACGGACACTAACTCATATTGTCGGACTATTGCATATTTATAAATATTTCAAAATGCATAGAAAAAGCATGAATGACAAACATAAATGTTTTTAAATGCTCCTATGCACAATTCATTCATGAGTTATATTTTTGAATGGAAATAGCTTTCTTCATAATTGAATGAATTCCTTGAACTTTATTAGTAAATGGTTCTTTTCAAAGGAACTCCATTTATATGTTTCTCCAAATATATTTGTGGAATTTTCTTATCTTTTGAATATATATTACGGAGAAGCATGAGAAAATGATGATATATCCATACTTTGAGGGGGAGCCTATGCATTTATATGTGCTATGATTTTTTAATTACTTAATATTATACATAAGTGATTTTGATATGATTGGGTTTTTATATGCATATTTTGAGGGGAGAGCTTGTGCTCTAACTGTCTTGATTTTGATGATTGAAAATGTGTTCCCATGAATTAATGAGTGCATATTTTGGATTTGTTATGGGGTGCCTCATTTGAATTATATTTTCCTATGATCTTTAATCTTTGATATTCAAAGGGGAGAATATATATTTTAGCCTTTTAGGACGAGAAATTTTCTTGAATTTATTAATCTCTCTCTCGACTAGACAAATGCATGATTACTTGATTTTGATGATGTTAATATTATTTTATGGATGTCTACATGAGATATTGAATTGCGATATAAGCTTCAAAGTTTAATACTTGTTACTACTTTTTTGATGAGGACAAAAGGGAAAGAGATTTTATGATTTGATTGCAATATTTATATTCTTTATATATTGATTGGTTTTTTATGTGCTTGTAAATATCTAAAGTACTTGAAACTTATACAATCAATAGTTTGTCTTCATCAAAATCAAGCATTAAAGACTTAGGGCTAATAATTACTAAATAATAATTAATCAAGAGCTCCAAACTCTTATGCCAATAGTTGGACCGAAAGGCAACCCAAGAAGGGGGTGAATTGAGTTCCTAACTATTTTAAAACAATTAAACACTTTCCTAAAGACAATATTAAATTCAAAAAATGCATATAAACTGTGCAAATAAAAATATAAACAATATAAATAAATTGCATAAATTAAAAAGATAAAAGGGATAGAAAAATTAAACACGATAATGTTTGCGTGGTTTGACCTCACCTACTCCACCCCTCCAAGCTCACCAAGCTAGAGGATTTACTCCACTACTCAAACTGGACTTCCGGATGCAAATTAAACCTTTACAACAACCAAGTGATCACGCACACTCAAATACAAATGAAGCACCAAAGAATCTCTCTCCCAGAGTAAATAAAGAAGATTTAAACACTAGAAAATGTGAGTCAAGTGAATATCACTATGAAGGAAAATATTACTGCACTCAATATTCTTTAACCCAATTGCAGAACCTCTCATGTTTTGAGTCTGCTAGGTGTAATAAGCTCCCTCATTAAGGTTGAGTTTTCTTGGTCCTAAAGTAAAAAGAATATGAAATCCTGAAGTCAAACCTTACCCAACAAGAAAACCGACTCTCAAGTGCCGCCACATGCCCACTCTCCTGCACTCCCACACACCTGCCTCAAGCCCCCACAAGTAGAGTGTGTGAAAGTCGATTTTTGAGCAAGAAAAGATTTGACTTCGAACTATAAATAAAGGGATTATTCTTCGTCCGAAAAGAAACAATATACACCTAGGTGACACCAAAAATCATCGAAGAGACCTGAATTGGGTCTGGGGTTATAAAGAGAATATTTGGTGACTAGTTCTAATAATTTTCTACAAGATGATATTTTACTCTAATGAGCACGGTTTTCCCTACTTAGGGTTTTCTAAAATCACCACCAAGCCCTTATATCTCCAAAACAATCAGTTTGAACCCTAAGCCTTCCCAAAATTTGACCGCAAGGGCCAACATCACCACCAAGCCCTTACGTCTTCTAACCAATCAGTTTAGATCCCTACAAAAATTTGCAACGCGGACATACTACAATTAATCCAAAAAAAAAAGCTCCAACAAATAAAAAAAACACCAATTAACATGCTGGTGTCACACAACCTATGCCTGAGATATAACAAACAAAAATCATTTAGAGAACCCGGTAACAAAAGGTAGAGTCAATGAGCCAAACATAGGAATATTACGTTTTATGTTTTCTTTTACCCCACAGAAAATTCAACAGCTCAGCCCTAACTTATAAAACTAGATAGCTTAAACACCACAAAAAAGAGAAATCACGAATATAATAATATTATTAAAAGAACCACCGGGCCAACCTTCAACCAAACAGAACAGAAACAATATAGACACAGAGCAGCATATCAATAAGCAAAACAGAATTTTATCTTTTAGCCAGTTATTAGATCGTAAATTGTAACCATCATATCATCAATGAATATCCTAAGCAGACAAATAACTAAATGCACATTGTTTTGAACTATGTCTACATCACCCAGCAAGAGTTGAAAATTAAGCACGTAAAAAACATCAAAACAATAAGGCATTCAGGTCACTGTTAGAGAAACATTAAATAGCATAGGTTGATAGCAAACAACTCTTAAATTCCAATTATCAACATAATCAACCACCGTAGCAACTATTCAAATATCCAAACAACTAATTCCTTAACGATTAAACACCGGCCCTAAACAAAAGAAACATAAAACAGCCACCACAAAACATCAAAATCCACAACAAAACCTCAAGCCACAGTTTATTTGATAGTGGTAATCTGCTCTACACAATCAAACCTAAAATGACCCATGACATAACACCCCAACAGACTATTTATTAGCGGTAACATGCAGTGAATCTTCTTGAGAACAATTATAAATTCAAAAATATCCATTAACTATTACTTGAGAGTAAAAACATAAAGTTAACAACTATAACCATTCATTTAAGAACAAAAACACTTAAAACGACAGAAAAAAAAAACATTAACTAGCATCAAATATATGGTCTCAAAACTCCAAAATTTCATAGTAATAAAAACCAAAAAAGAGAAACCAAACGCAGTAGTTTTGGATTCAACGATAACTCTTCTGGAACCTAGCCCTGGCACCGCGACCACCGAACTTCTTGGGCTCGCAGCGCCTGGGATCGGCAACGAGCAAGGTCCTGTCGTAGCCACGGAGGATGTCCTTGATCTCCTTCTTTGACTGCTCGTCCACGTACTTCTGGAAGTACGCCACCAGAGCCTTCGCGATACTCTGTCTGATCGCGTAGATCTGCGACGTGTGTCCTCCTCCCTTCACGCGGATGCGCATGTCGACGCCGGCGAAACGGTGACGGCCGAGTAGAAGGATAGGCTCATAGGCCTTGAAGCGGAGGATCTCGGGCTCGACAAGCTCGATGGGGCAGCCGTTGATTTTGATGAGGCCGCGGCCTTTCTTGCAGTGAGTGACGGCGACGGCTGTCTTTTTCCGTCCAAAACACTGGACGGACTCGGTACCTCCTGCTGGTGCAGGTGTTGCTACTGGTGCCGCCATTGTTGTTAGGATTTGTTGAAAATGGAGAGGCAAGACACAAAAACCCTAGACGATGACACGAACTAAAATGAAAGCGGATTACGCCTCGATTATATAGTGACCGATTAGGGTTTTGTTTTATTCTCGAAAATACCCTTCTGGCGTTACAAAATTACGTATATGGGCCAAACGTTGCGTTTTAAGGTATGAGGGAATTGTCCAAAATAATCCTTTAAAATTACTTATTATTTGTATTATTTTTTATTTTTTATTGTTTCTCATGTTTTTAATTACGGATGTGAATCCTTTACTGATTTAATTTGTTTTATGATCTAAGAGCATCTCCGAATCAAATATACATTTAGAGAAAATTGATTTCCACATAGGATAGACGGTTAAAAAGTTTGAAAAACTGTCTCAAATATAATTATCTAACTTTAATATGGAAATGACATAACAAAAAAAAAAAAAGTTAGAGAATATAGAGTTAAGTTTCTAAGAGCATCCCCAATACAAATATGCATTTTTGAGTTTCTAAATGGTGCCACATCAGCATTTCTATTCATTATATATATTCATATCTCCAATGCAATTATCTAAAGTCAAATATGTATCTATTTTATGACCAATCAGAATAAAACAATTATTTCACTCCCTCTCCTCTTTTATTTTACAATTAAATGAGTTTTAATATTATTGGTGAAAAAAGTTAGAAATCATAGTCAGCATTTCTAGGAGAGTTTTTAGAATTAGAAACCCAACTCTATATTTTCTAACTTTTTTTTTTTTTTTTTTTTTTTTTGCCACATTAACATTTCTATTTATTATAGGCCCACTTTTGAAAAAATTTTAGAGAAATGTATATTCATATCTTCAATGCAATTATCTAAAGTCAAATATGCATCCATTTTATGACCAATCATAATAAAACAATTATTTCACTCCCTCTTCTCTTTTATTTTACAATTAAATGAGTTTTAATATTATTGGTGAAAAGAGTTAGAAATCCTAGTTAAGAGCATCTCCAATACTATTATACATTTGGAGAAAATGGAGTGCCACATAGGATAAATATTACAAAAGTTAGAAAAACTCTCTCCAATGCTATTATCTAAGTTGAATATGAAGATGATGTGGCCAAAAAAAAGTTAGAGAATATGGAGTTGGGTTTCTAATTCTAAAAACTCTCCTAGAAATGCTGACTAGGATTTCTAACTTTTTCCACCAATAAAATTAAAGCTTTCAACTCTTTCCACTCTTTCCACCAATAAGATTAAACTCACTTAATTGTAAAATAAAAGAGGAGAAAGAGTGTAATAATTGTTTTATTATGATTGGACATAAAATGGATGCATATTTGAATTTAGATAATTGCATTGGAGATGTGAATATGCATTTCTTTAAAAAAAATTTCAAAAGTAGACCCATAATAAATAGAAATGCTGATGTGACACTATTTAGAAACTCAAAAATGCATATTTGCATTGGAGATGCTCTAACATTTCTAGGAGAGTTTCTAAAATTAGAAACTCAACTCCATGTTCTCTAACTTTTTTTTGCCACATCATTTTCATATTGAAGTTAGATAATTGCATTAGAGAGAGTTTTTCAGACTTTTTAACTATCTATCCTATGTGGCAGTCAATTTTCTTCAAATGTATATTTGCATTGTAGATGCTCTTAGAGAATATGGAGATGATGTGGTAAAAAAAAAAGGTTAGAGAATATGGAGTTGGGTTTCTAATTCTAGAAACTCTCATAGAAATACTGACTATGATTTCTAACTATTTTCACCAATAATATTAAAGTTCATTTAATTGTAAAATAAAATAGGAGAAAGAGTGAAATAATTGTATTATTATGATTGGTCATAAAATAAATGCATATTTGACTTTGATAATTGTATTAGAGATATGAATATCAAATTCTCTAAAAAAAATTGAAAAGTGGGCCCATAATGAATATAAATGCCGATGTGTCATTATTTAGAGTATCCACTAAAAACTTTTCTATTTTCACTCTCCAAATGTTTATTTGTTTACCTATTGACTACCTCTTAGTGACACTCGCAATCGTACGAGATCAGAGAGTAGTACAAGGTTAAGTAAAGTTCATTCCCGACAATGATTGAGTGATTGATTACCGAAATTGATTAGCCTAAATGTTATTCAAACAAGCAAAACGGGAAGGTTTTCATAATTGAATTATTTAAACGAGTTAAATTAAACTACTAAAAAGGATTTATGCTATTGCGATAAAGAAATGACAAGTAATAAAATTGAATGTAATAATGAAAGAAATTATGTTAAGACTTGACTACACCCCACCCTCTCCTAAATTCCTCTCTAGACTCACTTGCATACCAAAATTATGCTCATGCAATTTATAGACTCATGCACCCAATTGTCAACCCTAATCTCGATCGAGCAATAGAGATTACACCCAAATCATACCCGAGTCTATCTCTCGATTACTCAGAATATATGTATGAGTTTAGTAAGAACATTAGCACACTAAGGAATCTTATACACTAGTCTAAGTATGTCTACTTTTCTAGACATGCATAGAAGACATTTCATCGAACACGATGTGTGCGTGTCTCCGGTTGGTTCATAACACACAATCGGAAATCATTTAATAGGAGATTAATCTATTGAAAACATTAATTACTCTAAAACATCCATACAAAATACAATTGCACATAGGATAAAACAAAAGTCAATAAATATATATAGTCAAGAGTGAGGTTTCATCAAATCCTAGCACTAGAGAATTGGTTCATATTACACAAGTAAGCCATACAATATATTGTAGGGAAAAATAAACAAATAAAAGTGTTACACGCAGCGGAAGCGATACTAAAAACGATTTAGTGACTTTTAAAATTTTTCCTTTATGAACCTTAAACCCTTTTAATCAATAAACATGCATATATATCAACAAAAGTAAATTACCTCTTGTCGCGTGATCCGATTGACTTACGTCGATGGTAATCCGCAAGACCTTCAATCCGAGCACGAACGTGGATCACCTAGGAGCGTGGTCTCCCTTTCCTTTGAATTGCAAACCTGTGAATGGACCAAACAAATACTTTCTATTCTTTGTTAGTCACAAAACAATCAAAAGAATGTCAAAATTATTCCGGTCACTTTTGAGTTCTCAATCTTATGATCGAAACTCGCGTGAACCTAGATCGATATCGTATACACAAGCTTATTGATGTTTAAGCAATTGTATACTATCAAAGAATAATTTTTCACTCCTTTTTGTCTCTCTAGAATAAAAACTCTCTTAGAATTAAGAAGAAGAAGAAAGAAAATAAAAACTCAAGCACCAAAACATTGATGTGGCCGAACCCTATAAGAACATATATATAGGTTGGCCGAATTTTTCCTTCTTTTTCCTTTAGGGTTGCCGAATTCTATGTAGTATAAAATTAGGGTTGGCCGAATTTCATCATGTCACTTATATAGGGTGACTAAAATTCAACCCTAATTCTTTTTAACTTTATAGACTTCAAACCCTAATCCAACTCTTTTATTTTTATTCTTTTATTTGACTAAAAAAAAGACTCCTTATTTGATTAAAAAAATAAAACTAATTTATTTATTTACTTATCAAACAAGTCTTTTACTTTTAGGAAAGATTTGTTTCTTTAATTAAACAATTAATCAATAAATCAATTAATTCTTATTTAATTAAAACAAATGAAACAAAATAATATTTTTAGGTTAAAAACTTAACCTAGCCGCCCCACTTGTATAAGGTTGGGCCTAACATTATTTTCTTATTTCATTTAATCCATTGGACTTTAAATAAAAAGCCCACATGTGAACCAGACCCATTCTTACTAAAAGAAACAAGCCCACATGTCTTTCATTAATATATTAATATAATTGAGCAGCCCATTACTTAAATAATGTGCAAATTATATTCTTAATATATTAAATGCAATTCTAGATGGACCCTTAAATTGGTCCGGTAGAATATATCAAGTGATCCATGCAAGTCCGTGTGGATTGGGGATCTTGGCGGGCCATCTAAATTTAAGCTTCAATAGACATAACCTAATCACAATCAACAAATGATTCACTTAGGTCCGATCCATTAATTTTAACTCATTCCACTAAAGAGCTAAAACTGAACTCTTAAATAAAGATAGAAAAGGAAGATGCTCCTCATTCATACCCTAGACAATCATATTGGAGATAGTGTATCCTCGTGATTAATATCAGTAATCGCCAAGAGTTCATAGACCGTCTATAACTCTCCAAGTTACCATATTTACTCATATGACCACGTTTTGAACTTGGATATTTTGACTTGTCCAGAAGCCATGTTTTCAATAGACACTATTGAAAACTCAACGTTGAGATTTAATATCCAATTACCTCAAAACATCCATATGATGATATTATACTCTCATTTAATTAAATGGAGCCACGATGTCCATATCTATAAATGAAGTCCTCTATCGATTAACAAATGAATATCACCAAATTATCGAGGATAGACTATGCGATATAATCGTACTCATTGATAACTCAAATGATATCACTTGCAACCATAAGTCCATCATTTATCTCAGGATTAAGATAGACTCTCCGATTGTCCTGATAATGAAAAAACTATTATCTATTGACGGTTTTAGATAAAGCTTTTCATTGTGATCCAGTTCAATGCACCCAGTGCACTAGATCCTTTTGCTCGAAGACACTCCGATGATTTTAGACTCATCATATCTCATTTGATCCCACTCAAATGCTAGCAAAAGAATTCTACAACTTTAACAAGATAAAGGTGCCCAACCTTTAACTTAAGTTGTGAACAATATTCAAGACTAACTAAAGAATTGTGTCTACCACATACATATCCAGATGTACGAACAATTCTTCTTTTCCCATAGTCTTTAGACCTTATGATTATTTACTTTGACAATTATAATATAAACTATAAATGCTATACGATTTGTTAAACCAGAAATCACTTTATTAATATGAAAAAGATTGTTAATTACAACATTACACTCTTGCTATTGAGCATAATCCTAACATATATATGATCAAATGAATACATGGCTAAATATAGAAAATGAAAGAGATAAAGTGTAGAGAAAACTATGTAAATCTTCTCTTCTTCCTTTGATCTTCTTTTCCTCAAAGCTCCTTCAATTTCCTATCTTCTAAGAACAAGAAGTAGTCATGGATTGGTGTCTAAGTGTTAGGTGGATTGTGTAGTATTTAGTATGGTGATGTAAGAAAATGACTTCGTGAATATTCTTAGGTAGGTAATTAGTACCTTTGCAGAGAAAAAGCAAATGAATATATAGGGGGCTGATTAGGTCAGGGGCAATAGAGTAATTTCCTTGGAGAGAATAAAATCAGGGCAAAAATAGCGACCTTGGGCACAACCTTGGCTGGGGTCGCTCTTGCATCTGATTGATGAGCTTGAACTCGAGAAGATAGCGACCTGGGTGTGACCTTGTCTGGGGTCACCCTGGGGGTCGCTTTTACGACTGGTAAAGAGGCCTTTGAGCATTTTCTACCTCACTTCAACATCATCCAAGACCATTAAGCCCCAACTCTAATTTAAACATGCACAACTCATTTCAAAGGTTAAAAGCATGGTTTACTTGAGAAACAAACCCAAAAAGCTAGGGAAATGGGGCTACACAAGGTGTAGAAATGAAGCAATCATTTATATGGCAATTTGAGGAGTAAAAAAAGAAGAGCTCTCCTAAAAGACTATTCAATTAGAAATATATTTATATTATTTTAATGAAAGCATTCAAATTCCTCCCTCCCCACCAACAAATCTAATCACTTTTAGGTGGATATGAAAATCATTTTAATGACCTTCCAAATTATTAATATGTTATTATTAAAAATTCAATATTAGTTTCATTTTAAAGATCTAAATGAGATCTTTCTAATGATATAATTTTTATGATGATAAAATTTATAAATTAAAACTTATTATATATTAATTGAATTTAATTAAAAAGATATAGATGTTAAATATTAATGATGATGTGATATAAAAAAAATAATATAATAATAATTGAAGATGAAGAAATTGCTCTTAAATATCGAAGAGAGAGAAGCAAAATCTTATTTGAAGAATCTTATTTAAAGAGTCTGTTGGAGTTAAATATGCTGATGTGGTTTGTTTGACTTTAACAAATATCTTATTTAAATAGTCTTTTGGGGATGTTTTTAAACCATTTCCAATACATATGTCAATGTCAATGTCAATGTCAATGTCAATGTCAAATTTGGCACAAAAAGGAGTAAAATGCTATATTTGGCACATCAATTTAGCATCGTGCTCCAATACACAATTCTATTTAAAATGCTATTTTATTATTTTATTAATTAAAATTATAAAAGTAAACACTTATCGTTACCGCATTCATTATTTCTTTTAATATGCAAAGTTTCATTAATGCATTCATTATTTCATTTAAAAAATATATAATGGTATTTTTGTAATTAAAAAATAAGCATTTATTGCTGTACCAAATTTGATACATGCTATATTTTGTGCCAAATTTGTGAGCATTTATTGTTGTGCCAAATTTGATATATGCTATATTATGTGCCAAATTTGCCACAAAATATAGTATATGTCAAATTTGACACAAAATATAGTATATACCAAATTTGACCCACATCATTTGGCACTGTATTGGAGAATGGTTTTTACATCATGTGTTAAATTTTAGCATTGACATAATAAATTGGTACAACATTGGAGATACCCTTAGAAATTCAAAAATGATATTTGCATTGGAGATGCTCAGCATCTCCAATGGTAACATGGTTTGCATTTGAAAAAATGGTGATATGTCAACATTATCAAGCCAATTACTTCATATGTAGCATGTAACTAAACTTGATAGACATACAAATAAATAAATAAAATGGTTTCCAATGCTTCACTTGTAATTTACATGTCAATTTATTATCGGTCTCCTTAAATATACTTTATAATTGTTGAATAAAATAAAGTAAAAGACAAGAGTGGTTGCTGAATGGGCCAACAAGATGGATGTCCAACAGACCCTCTAAAATTATAGAGTCGAATTTTTTAACAAAATGGATGTTCATCCTACGTGATATCTATTTTTTTCACAATCCACGTTACCATTGGATATTCCATTGGAGATGCTCTAATTCTAGAAACTCTCTTAGAAATGCTGACTATGATTTATAACTCTTTCCACCAATAATATTAGAACTCATTTAATTGTAAAATAAAAGAGGAGATAGAGAGTGGAATAATTGTTTTATTATGATTGGTCATAAAATTGATGCATATTTGATTTTAGATAATTGCACTGAAGATGTAAATATGCAATGCTCTATATATATTTTTTCAAAAGTGTGTCCATAATGAATAGAAAAACTGATGTAGAAACTCAAAAATACATATTTATATTGGAGATGCTCTAAAATACTTGGAGATAATATATGCGTTTTAAAGATAATAAAAGTGAAATAAATAAAAGAAATAAATTCTAGTCATTGATTATATATGTCACCAGATCTATTTAGGTCAGGACAAAGATCAAATCAGTTAAAAATTCAAATTCTTTAATTATATATAAAATTTCATGTCAACCATAGCCAACAGAAAACGTTAAAAATAAAGTAGAAGACAAGAGTGGTTGATGACTAGGCTAACAAGATGGATGTCCAACAGACCCTCTAAAATCAGAGAGTCGAATTTTTTAACAAAATGGATGTTCATCCTATGTGGTATCTAATTTTTTCACAATCCACGCTACCATTGGATATTCCATTGGAGATGTTCTAATTCTAGAAACTCTCTTAGAAATGTTGACTATGATTTATAACTCTTTCCACCAATAATATAATAGCTTATTTAATTGTAAAATAAAAGAGGAGATAGAGAGTAAAATAATTGTTTTATTATGATTGCCCATAAAATTGATGCATATTTGATTTTAGATAATTGCACTGGAGATGTGAATATGCAATGCTCTATATTTTTTTTTCAAAAGTGTGTCCGTAATGAATAGAAAAACTGATGTAGAAATTCAAAAATGCATATTTACATTGGAGATGCTCTAAAACACTTGGAGATAATATATACTTTTTAAAGATAATAAAAGTGAAATAAATAAAAGAAATAAATTCTAGTCATTGATTATATATGTCACCAGATCTATTTAGGCCAAGACAAAGATCAAATCAGTTAAAAATTCAATTTCTTTAATTACATATGTAAATTTCATTTCAAACAGAGCCAAACAAAAAACGTTAAAAAAAAAAAAAAAAAAAAAAACCTCCCAACCTTTGATATAATATCCCACTATTTTAAATCAAGAAAATTATATTAAAAACTAATAAAGTCAATAATAAATCAAAAATAGAAAAGAATAAAAATATATATTTATTTATTAAATTTTATGTTCATTTTATTTTCAATTTTGTTCTTTTTATTAATATTGTACTATTTAGATTGCATTAACAAATGGGAAGGTTTTGCCATTTTTGAATTAAATTAAAGGTGTCCATAAAAATTTCCCCCATGAATATTAGAAACCAATAGCACATCACCTCTTAATATATGTGTCTGTACACCTCTATTTCTACGTTTTTGAAAGGAGGTTTGAGTAAAACAGAGATTTAAATCCCACCATACGTATTTAATAAGTATGTGTGATGAATTTTCTCTTAGATATCTCTCAGTATTACATGTAAAAGAATGTTTCGTGGTTGATGGTTATTGAAGAAATTGCAAAGTTAGACATTACATCTCCATCTGTAGTTGATAAAGATGACCTGTTGATAAACTTGAAGGCGTTTGGAGTTGGGGCTCATAAGATAGAAAATGACCAACAAACAAGAAATTTGGGTGTTAACCGAGAGGTGTTTAGAGCTAGAAAGCAACTAAGGGCCAGTTTGGTATTGCTTTTGAGAAGTTAAAATCAACTTATTTTATAATTTTGACATAAAATGATGTTTGATAAAACTTCCAAAAGTGATTAATTGATAATCTAACAAGTTTTGACAGTGATTTTGAGAAGTAGGTAAGGGGTTACTTTTTAAAAGTGATTATGGAATAATCTATTTCAGCATTTAATGAATATTTTAAAATATCATTATTATCCTTATAAAATCAAATTAAAATCATTTATATACCTTATTTCATCTTAAAATTAAAGACTCAAATTAAATATTGATTTGATTTATAAAATCTTTTAAAAATATTTTTATTATTCTTATGGAATTTTTTTTTTCTAATATAAATATTTTACTTAAATATTGATTTAATATATATAATTAATGAAAAATATAAAACAAGGTTTTAAAATCATGTCTCTTTTAGTCATTGTAACTAATTTCAGCACTTCTAAAATAAAATTACCAAACATACGTATACTGCTTTTGAGTTATACAGTAGTTTTAAAAGTATAATTAACCAAACATCTGCTGATTAACTTCACAGTTGATTATTCTTTCAGCACAGCTAACAGTGATTATTATAAAAGTTACAGCAATACCAAACTGGCCCTAAGATTACTTGCCGTATTTGCCTTCTCTTTTTGTGGTGTATAAACCATTTTGAGATGCACATTTTTAGAACACACCATCTTATCTAATATATATATATATATATATATATATATATATATATATATATATATATATATATATATAGATATATATATATATATTTATTTATTTATTTATTTTCCATAATTACATGGAAAAACTTCAATCGCTAACAAGAGATAAATAGTTGTCCCTGATTCACTCGAGAGGTGTAGGCGTTGGCGTGTAGCTCTTTGAGGGGCTGGGTTGGGCTGCAGCCCAGCCCTTTTATTTTTAAATAAATTTATTTTATTTTATTAGAATAAATAATAATTTTAATTCTATATTAGATTAGCTCATCCGATTTTATTTTATTTTCCAGCTACTTGCGATATGATATGAAATATCAACATTAATGAGAAAAGTAATTGAATTGAAAATGATGTATACCTAACGATATCCTTGTCCCTAGGGGAGTAGTTCAACCGGTAGGTGGACGAACTTAGGGCTTCGGCAAATAACTCACAAGTCAGCAGTTCGAATCCTACCAATAACAAAAACTTAAAAAAAATACACGGTCTAGTTAGGTGAATTGATAAATGCCGTTAAAAAATATATATAAAAAAATAAAGTTAGGCATCCTTCTTTCAAATTTTAGTTTAAAAATATTGATTTACTAAAGGCGCGCCCTATAAGTGTTTTTTATTAGTTGTTTTTCGAAAAGAAAAATGAAAATGAAAACAGTGTTTTTAGTTTCAGTTTTGAAATTTGAAATCGCGTCTGGTATCATATACTGAAGGTTGTATTCTAAAAATGAAAACGGAAAAAACACGTATGGTAAGTTAAACAAAAATAATATAAAAAATTGTGATAATTCTCTTATTATTTTTTCTATTGCAATTTTTTTAATTTAAATAAAATCAAATCATGTACTTATGTGCTAATAGATGATTGGTCCAATCAGAATTTTTTTGACAATAAGATAGATAATATCAATATGGCAACAATTATTTCTTTCAATCCACCAGATTTTTTTACGTCAACACAACTTGTATCTATTTTTCACTGGACTTTTTATGTCAACACAACTTAAAATCTTTCAATTAAAATATACATACATACATATATATATATATATAAAGGAGAGTCGCCGATCTAGAGCTCCGACGCCGAAAGAGGTGAGATCCGCCTCCGGTGACGCCGCAGGAGGA
Organism: Acer saccharum; assembly: GCA_030490815.1. Classification (NCBI taxonomy): domain Eukaryota; kingdom Viridiplantae; phylum Streptophyta; class Magnoliopsida; order Sapindales; family Sapindaceae; genus Acer; species Acer saccharum. The sequence continues at coordinate 10,923,003 of CM059870.1, forward strand.
GGCGGCGTCGGTAGCTCCACTCTCTATCATGGAGATCAAAAGAAGAACTGTGTAGCAACAAGAGGAGAAGAAGAAGAACTGTGTAGAAGAAGAAGATGAGAAGTAGAAGAAGAGAAGAAGAAGAATTTAAATTTGACGATTGACAAATAAATGAAGTAAAACAAAAGTGAGATATTTTAAATAAATAAAAAATAAAATGAAAAACATGTTAAAGTGTTTTTCGTGTTTTTTAATTTTAACATTGGTTTTGTTTTTCATTTTGTTTTTGTTTTTGTTTTTTGAAAACAAAATTAAAAAAAAAAAGGTTACAAAACTCGTTTTCAAAATTGTTTTTAAAAAATAAAAACAAAAACACCCTATTTTGTGTTTACCGGACAACCCCTAATGTTTTTGTTATTATTATTATTATTATTATTATTATTATTATTATGTACCATCTTGCAAATATGACAACTCAAAAGTGAGACATGTTGAATGTGAGTTTTTTACCATTAAGTCACATTGGGAGGTTGTGATTGAAATATTATTATTAATATTTATCCGGCTATGTTTTTTTTTTTTTTTTTTTTCGAAGCACTTAAAGATAATATTCTGCATTTAAAGATAATTTAAGTGAAGAAAAGAAATAAAGAAATCTTAGGTATTGATTACACATGTCACCAGATCTATTTTAATCGAGACAAAAATCAGTTCATAAGAGGATCCAAATTCCAAAGGTAGACTTTAATATCATCCTAAAACACACCTAGAATCTCTTGAGGAATTTCATCAAAAAAATATAGTACCAAGACTCAGAATATGCCCCAAAAGAAGCAAAAAAATATAATTGCCAAATTCCAAAGCTAGACTTTAATATCATCACCATTTTGTATCAATAAGCTGTTTACAACTACGAATAAGGCCGAAAAGAGGATGATTTAAACCAAGGAAGCACGGATACTCCATTTTGTGGAGGTAACTCGTATTGAACTCGTATCCAGTTTGGATACTCCCCGGATACTCCAGGATACGTATCCGATATGCCAAATGGCATATCCGTTGACTTTTTCACAAGTTTGACTGGCGGATACTTGGCGGATACTTGACGGATACTTGGCGGATACTTAGGGGATACTTGGAGGATACGTTTGGGGCAATATTATAATTATTTTAGTATAAAACGGGGTCAAATTATAATTTCAAAATATTAGGGGTCAAAATGATATTGTAAGGAAATTTTGTCTTTGATTCCATTGACATGGAGAATGCCGAGATACTTGAGATTGTAAACCTTTCTCTTGATGAACCAGAGTTAGATGCCTAATTATTTAGATCATCTAACAATGTGAATGATGAAAATGAAGTTAATTAGGAATTTAAAATATGTTTTATGAGTTTTTTTTTTTTAATGTGTTATTTGGATTTTATAATATGTTATGGTTTATTTGGATTTTGTAATATGTTCGACTTATGTAACATGTTTTATTTGGATCCTGTAATATGTTAGATTATTATGACTTATGTAGTTGTGTTATCGGTCTTTTTATTGTCAGTTCATCCTGACAATAAATATATCAGGACGAAGAATGTTGACCACAGATTACAAAAAAGTTTTGACAAGTGCATACACTTTGAGTCAAAATATGTAAATCTAGTGGTCCACATTATTCGTTCTGATATATTTATTGTCAGGACAAACTGATAATAGAAAATCTAGTTATGTTATGTAGTTATGTGACATGTTTTATTTGGATTATGAATATGTTTTGATTTTGAATGAATTATCAAATATGTTTTTAAATATATTTTTTTAAATATAAATATATATTATTTTAATTGCCGTATCTTGCCGTATCCGTATCCTAGTTTTTGAAGATTTGCCGTATCCCTATATCGTGCCGTATCCGTATCTCGTATCCGTATCCATATCCGTGCTACCTAGATTTAAACTAATTCGTCTATGTTTTAAAATTTACTAATTTTGGTAGATATTGTTAGCCTCCATCTAATAGATCTAAGTATCTAACTACTTTTAAATTTCAATCAATTATCATTATTATTATGGTTTAGTGGAGAATAATAAGAGTAAGTGACATTTAGGGATGACATTTTTCCTTATGGGTCCCAAATCTCTAAATCTTCATCTCCATTTGAGTAGTGCTGGTCTTGACTATTTTGAGGTTTCTGGGCGAAATCTAAAAAATGGCGTTCATACCAACAAAATCATCCCCACTTCATCCCACTATCAAAATCAAAATTAAAAAAATCCATGATTTTTATGTCTCCGGTTGCCCTTTTTTTTTTTAGTGGGTGGAGAAGAAATGAAGAATATATAGGTAATAGACTAATAGGTGATAGGAAAGTATGAATCTTTATAAAATTGGGTTTTGTACCGTACTAGAATAAAACGAATTGGGCTAGGTTCTATTTTTTTTTTTTGGCATTGTTTGAATTTTTTTTTGGATTTTTTTTTTTTTTTTAATAACTTAACATATAATAAAAACTCACATCATATATTTGAGGCCTTTAGACATGATGGGCTCGGAGCGAGCGCCCCCTGACCCACCCCAGGGCCACCCATGCATTTGAGGGAAAAAAAATCCTACCTACCCGGAAAGGTAACAGGAACCAATATCCATCTTCATTTCTCATATTATCATCCTTAGCAATGCTCAAATGCTCAATCCACTAACATTCGATGGGGTGATGCAATTTTGACAATTAATATAATGACACCCCTTAAAAACTGTATCTACACCCCTTTCGTAATCACACCCATCAAATTTTTTAAAAAATCATTAATTTGTAAATAAACCCCACTTAATGCCAAAAATACCCTTTCTTTAATTATACTTATTGTATTTTTATAAGTACACATCATCTATACCTATTATTATGTTATTTAATCAACTTAATTATTATTTCAAAAAATTCTGTTACCTTTAATTCTCTTACTATTCTTTCTCTTCCCTACTTTTTTTTTTCTCTTTTTGGTTTTTTCAAAATCAAACTCCATTTTTCGTTAAAAATCCATTTTAATATTTTTATTTTATTTTATTTTATTGGAGAACCACTTTCTGTTTGAAAGAGTTGTAGGAATGCAAGATTTGTGTCATATCCCAATTAATGTGGAAGTAGATATGTGTTAAATGATATTTCAAAAAAAAAAAAAAAAAAAGATAGATGTTCATGAAATTGAAGAACATATAATTTCTTTCTTCTTTTTTTTTTTTTTTAACAAGAAAGAACATATAATATTGATTAAAAAAAAAGGTCTAAAGTGTGTTTGAAAGAAATAAAAAATATATATATAGATAATATAGTTAATTTAAAAGTCTATTTATATATATATAGTGATTTTGTTCTTCTAATAAAAATTAATTTAAAACTTTACTTTTTCACATCCAAATTTGTCTCATGATTTTAATTCATTTTCCATACTTAGCAATCAATTTGTATTTCCTTAAAAGAGATTGCAAATATATTTAATAGAGAATCTACGGTTTATTAAAATGGAAAGAGTTTTTATGATATATGTTAATAATATCAAACCATTAATAGGAAAAAAAAAATACAAAAGATTAAAATAGGAAACTAATTAATAATTATTGGTGGGTATACTAACAAACAATTAATCCTCTTAGTAATTTTACTCAAGGGTATTATTGGATTTTTAAAAATATATTAATTTGGGGTGTACATACGATTTTTAAGGGGTGCAAATATCGTCATTCATAATAAAAACTCACATCATATATTTAAGGCCTTTAGACATGATGGGCCTGGAGCGAGCGCCCCCTGACCCACCCCAGGGCCACCCATGCATTTGAGGGAAAAAAAATCCTACCTACCCGGAAAGGGAACAGGAGCCAATATCCATCTTCATTTCTCATATTATCATCCTTAGCAACGCTCAAATGCTCAATCCACTAACATTCGATGGGGTGATGCAATTTTGACAATTAATATAATTTACTTTGGAAACATAAAATACATTTTGGAACTTTATAAAAAAAATGGTATGAAATGACAATTATTTTTGGGTAGTACGACCATAAAAGCGGTGAAACCGACCCATATAATTTTTGTACAGGGAGTGTGTAGCACGTGCTTCGCCTATAATATTACGCCGCCACGTGCTACGGAGTAAGGAAATCGTATTACGTTTGAGCCACGAAGCATTCAATCTGGTGGTTGGCAGTTAGCGCATGTTGATTCAAAAGCCAATTATACTGAGCATATAATAGGATTGGTCAAAAATGGGTTCTCAATTTGTATTTAACTAATCGAATTGGACTATGTGTACACGGTTTTTTAAAAGAATAATACTAGATATCACAATTAAAATCAAAACTATTCGTCTATTCCAACACAATACATATGATACATGAGATGTCAATTGATGAGTGGATACACATAAATAATGATTGATCTCATCTATCTATGTATTCACTCACCAATTGACACCTCATATGTCACATGTGTTGTGTTTGAATAGTTGTGATATCTAATATTACTCTTTTTAAAAACATAATTAAATGTAAATGATAGTGGTTGTAATACTTAAAAATAAATAAAAAATTTAGTGGACTATAGTGTGTCTATAGTTTTATTTATTTATTTTAAGTGTTACAAAAATTATTTCAATAGAACTGTCGGGACACGTCGAGAGCAATCAATATATATATATGTCTCAGATATCTACTCTCACAAAGAGATAACTTCTCCATAAATCTGGAAGAAAACTACATTTATATATACTTATAAAATGCATATCATGAATCTCTCACCATTAACATGGAATGCACACATGAATTAACTGTAGAGCATCTTTTCAAATATATACATATAGAGCACATAATAATGATTCATGTGTGTCCATCCATTCATGTCACAACTTCAAAATAATAATAATAATAATAATAATAATAATAATAATAATAACTAGTATAAAATAATAATAATAACTAGTAAAAAAAAAAAAAAACTCACGAGTAGGCAACAAAGCCACCGTTGACATCTAACACACACACGAAAACGTGTATCTCACAAGTCACAAGGATGGTGTCCGACGAAGGCGGCGACGACGAGCCACTGACACCGGCGGGGAGGCTATTCCTCCACCCAGAAATGAACACCATAATCCACTGTGTCATCGGTCTTCAACAACCCCTAGACGTTGACCAAATAAAATCTATAGTCGGGAGCTCGTTCATGGTTCAACACCCTCGCTTCACAAGTCTCATGGTCCGAGACCGTCGCGGCAAGGAGCACTGGAGAAAAATCCAGATCGAAATCGATCGCCACATCATCCTCGCCGACCACCACCCTCTAACCACTGCCGCCGACGACGACGGAACAGACGGCAGCGTTGATTCGAGCTCGAGGGCCGTCAGTGACTACTTAGCTGAGTTATCAGTCAGTACTCCGTTGGGTACTGATAAGCCTCTGTGGGAAGTCCATGTGTTGACGGCGCACAACTGTGTGATTCTCAGAATCCATCACGCTTTGGGAGATGGGATTTCGTTGATGTCCATGTTTTTGGCTACCTGCCGGAAGGCGGCGGAGCCGGAAGCGATGCCAAGTATGGGTGTCGGCGGTGACCGGAAGAAAAGTAGCAGCAGCAGCGTGGGGAGGAATTGGAGGGAAATTTTATCGGGGTTTGTGAAGATGGTTGTGTTTAGTTTGGTGTTTGCTGTGGAGTTTCTGTTGAGGATTTGGGTTTCTGATCGGAAAACTCCGATTATCGGCGGCGCTGGGGTGGAGCTTTGGCCAAGGAAACTGGCGGTTGCCAGTTTCCGGTTAGAAGACATGAAAGCCGTCAAAAAGACAGTTGCAGGTGCGGTAAGTACGAAAAAAGTAATTTGCTTAAAATACCTACAGAAAAAGTATCTACAAAAATAAAATAAAAAATTCTTGTTTTTTATCTATACATGAAAGTTTTTATTTTTTTGGATCTAATATTTAAATATAAAAGTTATTTTTTTTTTTTTAAATTCTGCTTTATTTTAATTTTAATTTTAAAATATTATATTAATTCGGAATTTGACGTGGGAAGACTCGAACCTATACCTATAAAGAGCATACCACCGGATAATTTAGAAAAAATTAAAAACATAATACTGTATAAAAATCTGTCAAAATCTTTGACTGGTGTAATGATATTTGTTCTACAAATGATGTAATTTGTAAGTGGACATGTTGAGGGTGCTGTGGTAAAATAACTTTTTTATTGTCGGACCACATTATTTTCTGTCCATTCGGTCCACTATTGTAGTGCTGGTTTATGAATAGTTGAGTACAGTGTGTCAGTCAGTTAGTTTAGGTGTCGTCTCAATTAGAAATTCTACATTCTAGAAAGTTAAACATGTTGTGAAATTGTGTGGAATTGTGTGGATTCTCCATCGCTTGTATGAGTGGAAATCCACCTACGATTGCACGTGGAGGAAAACTCTTCAATTGCTTCTTCAAGAGTCTGTACGAAATGAATAAAATATCATTTAGAGATCTTAATCTCCATCTCCATCTCTGTTTTTAGAGAACTTTTTCCCTCCAAATGGGGATTGGACCTCATGGTGATTTTGGGTAATCAATAGTCGGGGATTGTTATATCCCAATGTTCCACATTCAGCTGTTTAATATAGGGAAAATTCCCAAAGGTCCTCATCCTCATTTGGGGGTAGAAGGTCCTCTCAACCCACAAATGAGGATGATGATAGATAAAAAGATGAATTTCACCCCTAAATCTAAATAGGTGGGTTCCCCACCCCCAAATGTATTAAATTATTTTTTCTATCCGTAATTGACTAACCCTTTTTTTCTTTCCTTAGATGCCTTTTATTTTTAAATTTCAAGTCAAATAGAGGTAACGGGGGAAACGAGGGAATGATGTCAAATGGGAGATTGAGGACTTGGGTTAACAAGGGAAATGGGTGGGGATGAGGATACCTCCCCAAAAGCCTCCACCCCAGTTTCCTCCAAACGAGAGCGGGGAACCTTCCCTTATCCCCATTTGCCCCATTGACAACCCTATTTCAAGAGGATCTGTGGATTATAATCAAGTTGTATGAATTCTTCCACTTAATAGACTAGTCTAGTTCTTAGCATATTAACTATTGAGTGCTTAACATGTCTATATTAGAGAATGTAGAAATTGAAATACAAGTGTTTGATAAGCCTTTAAGATTTATTGAAATACAATTGCTTTTGTGTTTATTTTATAATGTTTAATTAGCTGCTCGAGAGTCTTGACTTTTCTATGGTGAATTTTATTCACTCCAAGTTTGGTCATTGAAGTTTGTTTATTTATCAACCATTATTTTATCTCTAAATGCAACAAAGATAACTCTCTTTCTGGTAATTTGCAGACCATTAACGATGTTCTGTTTGGGGTGGTATCATCTGGATTATCAAGATACCTGGATCACCGATCGCCAAATGGTAAAATTATTTGTAAATTTACATTTGAATCAAACAAACATCATTGACCCTGATCTGCCATAATAAATTCGATTTCGATTTTCTGTTATCAGCTCTGCGAAATGGACTTCGATTAACAGGTCTAGCCATGGTTAACTTAAGAGAACAGCCAGGATTGCAGGTACATTTTTCTCTACCACCACTATGTTTTCGGTTCTTTGTATTAGAAATTAAGTATTGAAATTCGATATGTTTTGTTAAAATGGCAATGGCTGTTTTCGGTCAGGAGTTATCCAATATGATGAAAAGCAATTCAGGATCACGGTGGGGTAACAAATTCGGGATGCTCCTCCTTCCAGTTTATTATCACAAAACCAGTGGCAATCCCTTGGATTATTTGAAGAGAGCCAAGACAATGATTGATAGAAAGAAACAGAGTTTGGAGGGTCATTTGTCATACAATATTGGAAATATTTTGATGTCCTGGTTTGGTCCCAAGGTGAAAACAAAAACCATCAGATCCTGAAGAAAATTGAAATTCCGTATTATAACGCAGTTACTAAGCAGGAATCCTAACAAGGGAAAGGAGACTTAATTCCTGATTTGTGTAAAATCAAATTACATTGACCCTACACATAAATCAGGAATTAAGTCCCCTTTCTTGACTCCATTCCCAACGCTTTAAATTTTGTTGTTTGCGAATTGCAGGTTGCTTGGATTCTCAATTACAGGATAATGTGTAATACAAGCTTCACAATCTCAAATGTGGTTGGTCCTCATGAGGAGATTACACTTGCAGGGGTTCCAGTTACTTACCTCAGAGCGAATACAAGTAGCCTGCCCCATGTACAAGCCTTTAACTTCACGTTTGCATTTTTATCATTATTATCGTGAAACCAATTATACATACCAGATCATACCACATGATGTGCTATGAGTGAATGGAAGTAATGCGTTAATTCCATTTGAGTTGGTTGAAAATGTGCTTACGAGTTGTTTATGTTGATCGGAAATGTAGGCACTAACGATGCACATGGTGAGCTATGCAGGAAGAGCAGACCTGCAAATGCTGGTAGCCAAGGATATCATCCCTGACCCTGAGTTTCTTGCCAAGTGCTTCCAGGATGCCTTGCTTGAAATGAAGGAGGCAGCTGCAGCTGCTACACTCTCCACACAAAATATAGAAGGAAATTAATTGCTTTTTCAAATTCTTTATATTCAACATCAAATGTCACTCATGCATGTTTTCATGTTTGTATTCAAGATATATGGTACAAAGAATAAACTTCATCTGCAAAGATAATTATTTATTCAAACACTTAAATTGTTTTAATAAACTCATCAAACTTAATAAATAGTTCACTTCAGCTGTTCAGCAGCCAAGCTCAAGGATGGACTTCTGTTTAATGTTGCCAACTTTGGATATAATTAGAACAAATTGATCAATACATGCTATATTTTATGTTAAAGAATTCATTATTTAAAGATTTCTTTTATGGTGTGTTTACCAATCAGTAATCGAACTCAGGAAAGGGAATTAAGTTACTGATTTGTGAATTCTAGTGTTTACTAAATTTTTAGGAAATTAAGTTACGTGGACCCCATTCTCAAATCAGTAATTAAGTTACTGATGGAAAAGGAATTTGATTCCCCCCACCCACCCTAAGAATTAAGTTCCCTTTTCCGAATAAAAAAAGGAATTTATGTATTTTTACTAAAATATCCTCACTTACAACCATTATAAAAAATAAAAAATAAAAAACCGTCTTTCCACCATATCGTTCTGTTTTTGGGATTGTTCTGTGTCATTCTTTCTTGTTCAATGTTTTCCTCCGAATCTTGCTATAGGTATGCTTTTTTTTTTTTTTTTTAAATCTTAAATTTCTTGAATATATATAAACATTTTGACTCATGGGTGTTTTCTTTCTCTTTTTGTCAAATCTATGCGATGGTTGTTTTTTTTTTGTTTTTTTTTTTTTACGTGAAGCATGTATTTGCATCCATATATATATATATATTTTGTTTGTTTAAGTTTTTATTTTCTTTTTACTAAAGCAGTATAAAGTAATGTTAGACCATCTCCAGTGCATATGCCAATGCTAATGCCAAATTTGGCACGAAATATAGTAAAATGTTATATTTAGCACATCATTTTAGCATTGTACTCCAATGCAAAATTCTATTTGATATGCTATTTTTTATTTTTTAATTATTTAAAATTATAAAAGTCAACAAATACAACCAATGCATTCAATGGATGCATTGAATATTTTCTTAGAATTATTTTAATCTCAATTTTCCCTACCAAGTTTGTTAAATTTTTATTATTTAAAATTAAAAAGTCAACAAATACGGCTGTATTTATTGCTGTGCCAAATTTGACATATGCTATTCACTGTGCCAAATTTGGCACAGTTTATAGCATATTCCAAATTTAGCACAGCTTTTAGCATTGCATTGGAGCATGCTTTTTTTACTTTGTGCTAAATTATAGCATTGGTACAGTGATTTAGTATTGCATTGGAGATGCTCTTACATATTCATACATATTCATATTCATATATATATATATATATATATATATATATATATATATATATATATTGTTTTGTTTAAGTTTTCTTTTTCTTTTTCCGTAAAGCATGTATTGCAATATATATATATATATCTATCGCTGAAGCCTGAAGGGGGTCTTCTTTGTTTAGCTAGGGTGCCCTGTTTCTTATTTTTTCTTGGTTGTCCTGTTTCTTGCTTTTGGGTTATGTTTCGTTTGGCTTTTTTTTCTTTTTCTGTTAGGCTGTGTTGTCAGCTCTTGGTTGTTGGTTTTTTCTTGGTGGTCTTCATGGCCCCCCTTTGAATATATTAGCTGTTCAAATATATATATATATATATATATATATATATATATATATATGTATATAAATACTATAGTGACTTTAATTATTATTTTTTTAATGAAGTTATCTTAATAGATTTTACATATGGTATAGACAAATGACTCGCTTAAGTTTATCAAGAAGGAAGAAATTGCTTGTTACGTTGAACACTTTGGTCATCATACTTCAAAATATATTAGCTGTTTGTGCTGTTGGTTATGCTTATGCAAGCTTATATTATGAAAGACGACTCAATAGTCCACGTTCGAGAGAAGAGAAAAAAGCACCTAAATGTGAGAAATTAATTCAACACCAAATTAATTATGTTTTCAAATCTGAATTACTCCTCAATTTTTAATTATTGTTGACTAATTAGTTGAAAGTTTACGAAATAATGATGTTAATTACTAGTTATAGTGTTATGAGTAGTATAAAAAATAGTTTTTCATAATAAAAAAATATATTTCAACATATTATATACACAAGGGTATTTTTGTAACCCACTATATATCATTCCGATTCCTTAGTTGAAGTAAACACTAGAACGGGAATAAATTTGATTCCAATTCTGATTCCTAAATTGTTATTAAACACTAGAATGGAATTTAGTAACTTAATTCTGATTCCTCTCCATTCCCTTTCCAGTGGAACTTGATTCCGATTCCTTCCATTCCTGATTAGTAAACATGCCTTTAATTGTTTGATTGTAGAAATACATGTAATCACATGATTAATGGTTCACATGTGGAAAATATATGGTGAGGCAAGGTGCACTAAAATTCATGTACTAAAGAGATATCATTAAAGACATGAATATGAATTTGAATTATATAGTTTATGACATTTGGTCGGTTTTTTTCCACTAATTGCTCAATGGGTTTGAATTGAGAGAAATGTTTCGGCGCGTTTGGTGTACCCACTTAGTCCACTAAATAATGTTATGTGACATGAATAACCAATCATCGGAGAGAAAACATCAAATATTGGTTATGAAGGTTTGAATTTTTTTTCTCTTATCACTTAATGGGGTTTGAGTTATATTCACTAAGTTGTTTTTTTTTTTTTTAAAGAGCAATATAATTGGTACCCTATATTGACCTAATGGGTTTGACTTACTTACTGGTTTGGGCAATGTTACTGGGTGTTTTAATAACCATTGGATGTCTTGGATGTAATCTAATGGTTTAAACTAAATAATCTTTATTAAATTTAATTAAAAAGTTTTTACTTGGAACCTGTTATACCGATTGTGCTATAGAAAAACAAGGAAAGAATCAATTGATTGTAAAAACAAATTAGAATTTACATGTGAATGGCCATGGTTATCTAGATGCTTTACATATCATAATTTTGTTATTATTATAATCAAGCAGAAAAATTACAATAAATCACCAAAAAAATGAGAACAAACAAAACAATCATACAAAAATGGTCAAAGAATGGCTGCACCCTCAAGCCTAAACTGAACATTGTCCCTAATGTTTGCATAAAAGTGGATTAGGCAAAATTAGCTTAGAAGCGGAAGGGAGGCCAAACGCACAACCGAAAACAATAAAACTATGCACAAAGATCATCCACACTCTTAATCTATAAATAAATAAATAAATTAAATAAAATAAAAAGAAATAAAACTTAAACAAAAATAGTAATCCAAAATAAACAAATATGTCTATAAAGCAATAAAACAGTACTATAGTAGCAATACTTAAATAACGAAAGTAGTTTAAAGATAAAAGTCTAACATAAGCAAATAAAAGAAAACAAAGTAAAAGTGGGTGAGTGGCGACTATGGGCCCTGATATGGAAAATTGGGGTCCTTAAATGGCATGTTTGGGTCTAGTGGTACTTGTTGTGAACTGCTTTCTGGCCCTCTAGAAGGACGCCTATTTTCCCTTCGGTACATTAAGGGGATCTCGACACCATAGCTGACCAAACCCCTTTAGAAAGCATCCAACCTCTTATTTATGTTCGAGAATTCACCTATATAGGCCTGGTGGTTGGAGTTCATATGCTGGCTTATAGACTGAATGTAATGGGTGTTGGTTTCCAACTGTAAACTCATCATCTACATCATCTAAGCCATGGATGGGTTCTGATTAGCTGTGCTCACATCTGGATCACCCCCGAGGTTCTACTCATTATAATCTGCGTCATCCAAATCATCCTCGAGAAAGTCATCTTCATTCAAGGCCATGTCATCATCATTGAGCACATTAGCCCCAATTGGCCTGACCCTTCTACATCTAGCAAGTTCATTGTATGTCTTTTTCCCTATGTTAGTTGTTGGGGAAATCAGGTTGCCTTCTTCCCTATTCCATTCAATGCCAGCTCCTCACAAAAGTGGGTGATAAGGCAGGGGAAAGGCAGTGGTCATTTTATCTTTGCACCTTTATGTATGTGTTGCACAATGATTTGGCCTTTGAAGCATGTTCTTTGCACAGAACAAGTAGCGTGCGGTGTCAAAACTTAGATTGGTGCGGTGGGTCTTTAGCGTTAATGAGTAGTCAAAGAACATATTCTAGAAGGCCACATCTAGCTTGAGTTCGTTGAGCAACAAAGGACTGCAATACTCGTTCCAAAGTAGGCTTTCATCCATCCTTAAGTCAGCAGCCAAATATCCGTTGTATGGCTCAAAGAACTCATGGTTAGGAATGCTGTCAACATAGCTGCCTAAGTCTTGAGAAGTCCTAAACCAATCGTTAATCCTAGCAGCTGTAATTTGGACCTCCCGTCCCCGAACTATCATCGGTATACCATGATAGAAACGGTGAGGGACTATGGCATAATAAAATTCTCTAACCAAATCCAGTGCCGCCACATTCGAGGTCCTCACAAAACCAAACTAGTCTATCGCTCCCATAACATGTGGAATGAAAGTGGAGCCAAAGACCCTCAAATTAATTCCCTTTTTCAGGCCAAACCTTTCTGTTACCATACAATGCCCACATTTTCAGGTTATCCGTGTCTGGGGCCGACGAGACTATGTCACCCTTTTCTTTCCCTGAGGGAAGGGGCAACACGGAGGGGTTCGAAGTTCCAGAGGCTTCCCCTCTACTGAGAATTCGTTTATTTTTCTTACCACCCACCATTATCTTTCTCAAATCGTACACCAATAATCACACCACACTTAGTCACTAAGCACAAATGCCACACCACACTTAATCTAACATAAAATCTTCAAAACAACAAAAATCAATCTTGCATTGATCCTTTAATCAAAACCCAATCAACAATTTATCTCAAAAAGCACTTGAAACTCAAAATAATCCCCAATATCCTTTATAATCCTTCTCAAGTGAAGTAAAACTACAATGTAGATAGATTTTCAACCTAGATGCTACTTTTAAACATAAATGGAGAAGATTAGGGCTAGGATTACCTTGGAGAGAGACCCATAGTTGCTGCAGCCGTGGGGAGAGCTTTTGTGGAGAGAAAATTGTGTTTTGCTTAATCTTCCACGACCTAGTTGTTTTTAGCCAGAAATTGCGTCGAGGTGACCTTAGGGAAATCTTGGTGAGGTCGCCTTTTCATAAACGACATCATTCTACTTTTGGATCAGGGAGAAAACGAGCTTGGTAAAGTCGCTATGAGCTCACAGTGAGGTCGCTTTCGCCTCGGGTCTGACTGATCTTCTATGTTGGAAAGACGAGCTTGGGGTGATCTCGAGGAGATTGCCCTGGGCTCACTATCGTCTCAACTTTTTGGATGGAATTTTACCTGATAAGGGTGACCTTGGGGAGAGTTGAGTGAGCTCGCCCTGTGGTCGCTATCCTCTCGATTTCTTGGATGGATTTTTGCCTGATAAGGGCGATCTTGGGGAGATTTGAGTGAACTCGCCCTGGGATCACTATTCTCTCGGTTTCTTGGATGGATTTTTGACTGATAAGGGCGACCTTGAGGTGATTTGAGTGAGCTCGCCCTGGGGTCACTATTAATCACACACGTCAAATTTGAAGAAAATTTATTTTACCATTACTAAGTCTTTACCTTATTAATGTGGTCCACCAAACCTTCCACCAACCAAAATTTCCCCACCATAAACACTTTGAAAATCAAGTCTTTACAAAAACTCTGTTGTTTCTCCAACTCACGCTACACACTCAAACTAAGGATTTTTCTACCAAATTTCTATGGACCTAAATGCCATTCTTCCAAACATGAAACCTTCAACAGATGATTCCCAAGCAGCTAACGTTTGAGCCACCTCTAAACCTTCTCCAAGTAAGTGAAATTGATAAGTAATTGTTCAGCATTTCATAAGTAACTGTCTCCTGACATTATGTCCATCAATTTATTTATAGGATTGTATTGATGTTTATCTGAATATATTTCCACTCAAAATATTAAATGTTCATGGCTTGTAGGTAGTAATATAGATATGAGTCATGGAATGTTTAACAATAGAACTGGACATCTGAATTTGAACAATGAATGACACTCAATGTGGCATGAGGCAGACGCAACACATACAAACAATGAGGAGTATAATCCAAATGGCACTTACAACAACAATGAATGGCCATATCATGTGTTGTTTGCACACGATAATGTTTCCATAGCCCCAGATTTGTCTGATGATAATTTGGTGCAATCGGCCGATGATCTCTTACATAGTGAACTTATAAGTTTACAAGTCAGAGATATTATGGGGAAAGAGTTTATATCTATTACTGATGCTGAGAAATTTTACAAGAAATATTCATATGGTATGGGGTTCAGCATGCGTAAGGACAGGTTGTGTCAGGACACACATGGATTAATTATAATTCGTAGGTGGGTTTGTTCAAAAGAAGGGTATATATAAAAAAAAAACATGTTGACAGAATTAATAGGCTGTGTTTGTTACACAGGACTGGAAAGGATTGGACAATTTCTAATCATATTCCGACGTTTGGTGTGCAGACAGGATGGGAAAGCAGTCCGGTGGGGACCACCCATTATCTAGTTGTTGTGGGATTATTTAATCCCGCCTGAGATGTTGGGACTATTTTAGTCCCAGCCCTTTATATTTTTTTTTAATTTTTTGTTGTGTGGGACCCGCCACTACGTTTTTTATATTGTTACTTTTTTGGATGGGACCCACCATTATATATTTTATATTATTAATTTTTGGATGGGACCCAAACTTTATTTATTTTATATTATATTATTTATATTTAAAATATTAAATTTATTTAGTCCAATCCGTACCGCACCAAACACATCACAGTATTAATTTAGTCCAGTCCAATCTAATCCAATCCAATCCCATAAAAATAGTCCAATCCTATCCAATCAAATTCAATCCCACGCACCAAATGCACCCATGGGGTACGTGAACCTAGAGGGCAAACTCGGGAAGGTTGTCGGGCATCATTGAAAATTAATTTTGACAGGGAGAAAATGTTATGGGTTGTTACAGAGTTTGTCATTGAGCATAGTTATAAGTTATCACCTGTCAATCATAGCTAATTCCTTCGTTTTCATAGAAATGTTAAAGATTGTGATATAGTACAAGTGCAATCACTCAGATTAGTTAGAATGAAAACTTCCCAAGTGATAGACCAACTTTTGGATTAGTCTAGTAGTTATGTGGCTGTTGGACACACCAGGAAAGACTTATAGAACCGGCTCGACACCATACATAGGTCTGCTTCCTATAATTCCGATGCTGATTCAATTATCTCTTACATGACTACAAAATCGGAAATGGATCCAGGATTCTTATTTCGGTACACAATTCTTGAAGATGGTAGCATGGGTAACTTATTTTGGTCCGATGCAATATCACAATACGACTACAGATATTTTGGTGATATAATTTCATTCGACTCATCGTACAAAACTAATTCTTATAATTGGTCGCTTGTGATTTTTGTTGGTGTGAACAATCATACGAAAACGATAATTTTTGGGTTCGGGTTATTGGTGGATGAGATGGTCGATACTTATACTTGGATATTGTAGACATTCTTAGAAGCTGTGCATGGTAAATGTCAAATTTCGGTAGTTATTGATGGTGATAAAGCTATGAGTAAGGCCATAAGTTTAGTAATGTCTTCTGCCATACGCCACCTTTGTTCTCGGAGCGGAATGTGCAGACGAACGTAGGTTATAGCGGGTTTACTCAAGCATTTACCCATTGCATGTTGACCTACATGACAGAGTCAGAGTTCGAGACTCAGTGGTTGAAGGTTATTGAGACGTTTGGTTTGCAATATAATTAATGGGTGAAAATGATGTATTGTAAACGGAAGCTATGGGCAGAAACCTTCTTACGAAGTACTTTCTTTGATGGTTTACGGAGCACACAACGGTCCAAGAGTATTAATTCTTTCCATAATTGATTTTTGCATAGTAGGCTGAAATTGTATGAATTCATAAGCCATATCGATAGAGCAATATCGCTCCTACGAAACAACGAATTGAAGGATGATTTTGATAACATTAATGAGCATCCAGTCCTAGTAACCCATCTATTACAACTGGAAAAATATGTTGTCGAAGTTTATACTCGAAACACATTTGCTTGGGTGCAAGATGAAATCAAATCAGAGGCAAAACTAAGCATAGTGAATTGCGTTGATGATATGGAGAGTGTGATGTATACATTCAAGAAGTTTGCTGGTGGTGATAAAACCTGGAATGTGAGGTACACACCATCTACAAATATTTTCAAATGCTCATGCAAAATGTTTGAGACAAAAGGTATTCCATGTTGTCATGCATTTAGTGTCATCAAAGCCATAAACCAACACCACATACCTGAGACACTCATAATGCAACGTTGGACAATGAATGCGAAGGATGTCTTAGAAGTCGAATCGTCTTCTACTGTGACTACTCCAAATATAATGCAAATTTCCAGTTCTGCATCTTCTCATTGTTATTATAGCATACAAAGAACATATTTCAGTTATTGATGCTCGGTTACAAATGATTTATCAGTTCGTATCAATTATAACTAGTACTATGATGGTGATTGAAATGTCGATTTTTTTTTTTCCAATTTTATGTTGATGTAGATATGGGGCCTTGGGTTCAAAGTGTAGTAAAATGAGCTATTATGCATCAATGTCAACTGAAGGTTACAAGGAAGCAAACGTGGCGATTGATAAGTTAAAAATTCAAATGAAGGGATTATTGCCATCGTCAAGTACAGCAAGGGAAGAAAATGTACATCGTACAAAAACACAATCGAGTGTTCAAGTTAAAGATCCAGTCATAGCAGCAACAAAGGGGTTGATGAGACAGAACAAAAAATCTAGTGGGAATGTGCGTAAATGTGGGAACTATGGATAGCCTGGGCACTTAAAAAAGACATGCCGTGCCCATGTTCAAAATAACATTAGTGTAATGGCAATCAATGGAGCTGCGAGAACGGGGTCCACATTACAACCAACTGCGTATGCAAACTTAGTGCAGTCTTGCGACTCTCAATATATTGTGGACAATGACGGTCGTTGTCAACCATTTGCTTTTCAAAATACTGAAGTTCCAATGGCTAAGTTTAGCAACCAGTTGAATTACGATGTTTTTTCCATGACAAACTCAACACCTTCTATGTACATGCA
This sequence comes from Acer saccharum, assembly GCA_030490815.1. NCBI lineage: Eukaryota > Viridiplantae > Streptophyta > Magnoliopsida > Sapindales > Sapindaceae > Acer > Acer saccharum. Next base: position 10,940,830 of record CM059870.1, read on the forward strand.
ATAGAACCAATGGTGGAGGCCGCATAACTTCATGTGATAGATTTGTGTGATAATTTGACTTTTGTAATCATGTGTTGTGAGCTACGTTGTGTGACTCGTATCAATTGGGTAATTTGTGCTTCCAAAAACAGCCGATTTTGTAATATGGTGGGAGGCATAAATGTAGTTTATAAAAGCTTTATAGCCACTTGTATTTGTTGGCACTAAATTGGAACACTATAATGACTTGCACAATTTGGACTGTAATGTACGCCCAAAGTTGTATCAAATTTTGTTCAATTTAGTTGTGTTCTATTTGTATTATATCAGGAGTAACTTCAGTTAAATTGGGTTCTATTGCTATTATATCATAAGTAACTTTAGTTAAATTGGGATATATAAATATTTTTTCAGGAGTGACTTAAGTTAGAATTTTGAGACACAGTGAAAGAATAAAAACACAATCATAGAGAGGAATGAAAGGACGTTAGAAAATAAGAACACATGTTAACTTGCATTTATACCCAACTACTGCCATGTACACATAAGTTTATGCTTAGATTACACTTGAACTGAAAAAGGAAGACTTAGCCCACCCTTTAGCAGGGTCTCCCACCTAGTGGCACATTTACAAAAAGAACAAAATTCATAAACATTTTTCCAGGGATGCAACCCAACACATTAACATGCCATTTACAAAAAGAATACAAATATCATCGCATGCAACCCATAGAACATTCAATCCATGAGAGCCGCCGCTTTACCTCTCAACTTCTGGATGGCTAGCGCTCTCATCTTTACAGTGGGCATAACTTCATTATTGGACACTAATTTGTTATAGTGCTCTTAGGCATTTTTCTTCAAAGACAAAATGTTGCTGTTACCAGGGAAGAGTGCTAGGAAATGAGCTAATAATAAACACTGACACTGAGACTGAAACTGTAAAAAAAGTGAGAAATGTCATGTATATGTAAACCCAAATATAGTGCAGTCCTAAAAATAGCTATGATTTTACTTAGGTTAACATACCGATTCCATCTGAAGTGGTGTAAGGCAGTTGTCATCCATGAACATGCAAAGTAAAAGGCCACAATCATAGCCATTGGGTTGACTGGGTGCTCGCATCTAATATACTAAATGTTGTGAATGAGAAGGTTGTTAGAAAGGCAACAGAAATGTCATCAGCAAGAACAATGTCAAGCGACTGCATCTAAATAAAAAACAAAATGTACATTAATGCTTATCGTGATGACATTGAAAAAAATGGGGATCACTAAGGGGGTAAAACAACATATGTTAAGGACATACCAATTTTCGAACTTGGTTCAATCGCATCAAATCATCCTTCCTATGAGGTGGATTGGAGTCCCAAATTTAGTAGTCTCATTTTTTAAGGTCAATTAGCCCCAGATACCAAGGATTGCGTAGATAATGGATAGGAATGTAAATCTAATATGTGCACGAAAATGTCATCATTAGTATACATAACAAAATAGACAGTATTAACATGAAAAAATAAAGGTGTACGAAAAAAAAAAAAAAAACAAGGGTAATCATGTGTCACATTTTCACATCTACAAAGATCGTACATGTAAGACTCCCGTAATTTTGAAAGAGATTTCTTCAAAGAATATTGTTTCTCATCTGTACAAGTGAAAATAGTGTACTGCGTACGCAGATGTGAGAAAATATTGGTTACATGTTCTATATCATAAATAATGGACAGCTATAAACATATAAGATTAGAAATGAAAAGAAGTATACCGCATAGTTCATAGGCAAGAACCAACTAAGTTGTGACTTTTTTGACTTCAATATCATTGATTTGTACTCAGGAATAAGATTAATAATCTGAAAAAGAAAATTGTGCATGAGTAATGTTAAGTTACCAACAATAAAACATAGTGAACTTTATATAATGTATATAAGTCATAGGCTATAAGTTGAGAAGGTGATTAGTAATCAACCTCACTATCAACACATTTGTAAGGTTTTAATGTTCTGAAACTTTTGCGCGTTACACGTAAATGCCCAAGATTGACAATAACCTCACTGCAATTTTAAAAACAACAAGTATACGAAACTGTTAAACATCCAATAGTGGATATAACAAACCTATAATTGCACAACATTGTAAATTGAGGATTACAATATATAGAATGCATGCTTACAATGATGGTAGGTTTTTGGTAAAAATGTAGGTTATCAATTGCTCATCATATGTATTTAGTGGAATGCCTATTCAGAAAAGGCCATATCGGTACTTTGTCGATGTATTAACAGGTACGGCAATGTACGGTGAAATTTGATAACAACTCGGCTTTCGTTTTAAGGTTGATCTTGTATTGATTAATCTTCGCTTGTTAGAAGATTGCGATTCCTGTTCGAGAGTATCATCATTGAAGTTATCCTACAAAACAGTTAATAGTCAAATGAAATTGTCGTTTAAGTGTTAATAAAAAAGATATTTATATAGCAAATATATAAAAGAAACAGGATCAAACCTCATCTACTAACGAAGGAATGGTAAGGACCGAAGGTACATAATAGGGATCATCAATACGCTGATCTTCCATGGGTAAATCAGGTGCGTTCCCATCTTCTAATGGTGGCTCAATAAGTGCATTCATCCAACTCGGAGTGGATTTGGAAATGGTTTGTTAATGTTGGGGTAATGTTCGGGTGTTATTTGATGAAACCTCAACAGTTGGATGTTGTATTGTAGGAATAGAAAGAGGTCGGGATGGTGGTGCAGGTGGAGGTGGAGGAGGATTTGGAGGCATAAGATTGATGGAATTTTGATGGCTATTTGTATTATATAAGTCCTTATCCAGGTTCTTGTCCTCCGCCGAACTGAATTTCGCATATAGCAAATTGACCTTTGTTCGGATATCATGAAGTTCAGTCTTCAATGTAGCTTGAATTTCTTTGACCACATGTAGGACATCATCAATACCTTTCATGTGCGCATTATTGCCTGTAATAGGTTCTTGATTGGCATGACAGGTTTCTCCATATGAAGCAGCATCATATTATGAAAATAGATATGTCATGATGCATGCACTTAAAGTTTTTAATTTACATATAAATTGGGTAGATAAATTACATAATGTAAACCTGGTTACTTCTAACACCTCATTCGGTGTGCAGCCGGATTAAACACTTCTTTATCTTCACGTTTGTCCAACAAACGACAGGTATTACTACTTTATCCACGATCGGAGGCTCCCATTGTAGTGAGTGCAAGTAAAACAACTACAACAAAAAAAAACAAGGTTAAGAATAAGTTCAATATGACATAATACAGTGATATTTCATAATAATAGATATAAAAAAAATCAATATTTTTTACCTGAAGAAACAACACACACCCGGAAATGCAACATGTCTTCATACGTTACCAGTTCATCTAAAACTTCTTAATCCCTTCACAAAGTGAGGATAAGCACCAACTGGACCAGTTTTTCATACAAATACTTCCAAAATCCTTTAAAGGAATCAAGTACCCCGTCTGAGCATAATCAGTAGCTGAAGGAGAGAGGATGGTGCCCAACAAAAATAAGCACAATGTCACCTTGAATTCATCATCAGCCGTGGTCATCTTCTCTAGGCAATGTTCTATGTCTTTCAAGAAGATGCCACGAGATGTCATGGAAAACTTTGATTTCCAAAAATATTTGTTAGGGACATCTCCGAATATAGATATCTGATCTCCTTGGTCATAAATCCCTAAAACTCGAGCAAATACAGAAGAGTTTATCACAAACCTCCGACCATGGATATCAATTGAACAAGCTTTTGTGTCAAAATTATCAACGAACCATCGACAGATCTTCAGCTGTAAACATCCACAATTGAGGGCAAGTAAATTTTCAAACCCCAAGGCACGAACAACCTCTTTCTACTCTTCGGATAGTTTCTTCACAATCCAACACCATCGAGAGGGCGTACACCTTGTGTTGATGGTTTGATCTTCATGGCCCAGATGATTTTTTGTGCCTAGGATTTCTTCATCTGTTGGAGGCAAGTCGGAGTTGTTGGGGATGTCATTGTCGTGATGGTGAGGTTGCTCATCTGTTAGATTTCTGGCAGCAACTTCAACCACATTAGATTGTCCAAATTTTGCCTTATCTTCTATTAGTAACAAATGCCATGTATTTCCAATTTCACTTCGTGACTGCAAAAACATAACATGACAAAATATTATATTGATGGTCAGAATATCAACAAAGAAAATGAATGGTATTACTTGCTATAAATGTATATAACATTTGAGTTCCCATTAGCATATTTTTTTTTGCATTCCAATTTGCCGGATAGATAATAGCCAGATGTTTAGTTTACGTGGACAATATAGCAAGTTAACAAACTAAAGTAAAACATATGATAATGTTTACATACAAATAATTAATCCATGCCCTATTTCCAATCTTCAGTTTTGACAAGTTTTTCGTGGATGTTGTTTTATCGGAACCACCATTCTTCTTTTCACGAATTACTTTTTTCAGCATTTTCAGTTTGTACATCAATGGTAATAAATGTTCAGTCAATAACATGGATAATAAAATGAATTGATATATAAATTGATTACAAAATCCAGTTTCTTATTTAAATATATCATGTATATCTTCAATGAGATTACGAAGTAGACATCTTCAAACGAAAAAACCTGGACTCATACTGACGACTTTAACGTTATGTTTGTTTTCATGTAAAAGAGAATAAGACTCATACTTTGTATCTTATGTCATGTGTGATGTAATGTAAAGTACCTGGGATCCAAGGTTCCTCTTCTTCTCTCCCACCTTGTTCACTTTTGTTCACGGACTAGGTACCTTGTTCTACTTAAACTCAAATACTCACATGCCAATATGCATTATATCCAAAATGCAGCTACCAAGACGTAGCTCTAATATATAAAATAGAATGTACAAGACAATATATACAGAAAACTGAATAGCATAAATGGAACAAATAGACACTCAGTACATGGCGTTGTCTCACAAATGTACGGCGTTGTCTCACAAATGTACTCTACCGGCACAATTCCGGGTATGAATAAGTCTGAGTATTCCAGCCGATATACTTTGTGACCAATATAGAATATAGAATAGTAAGATAACTTAAGAGTAAAATAACTTACAAAATGCGGCTACCAAAACGTTGTTCTAACAGATAAAATAGAATGCACGGGACAATATACAGAAAATTGAATAGCATAAATGGAACATATAGACACACAATATGTGGCGTTGTCTCACAAGTGTACTCTACCGGCACACTTTCGGGTATGAGTAAGTCTGAGTATTCCAGCCGATATGCTTTGTGACCAATAGAGAATATAGAATAATAAGATAACTTAAGATTAAAATAACTTTCAAAATGCAGCTAACAAGACATAGCTCTAATATATAAAATAGAATGTATAGGACAATATATACATAAAACTGAATAGCATAAATGGAACAAAAAGACACTCAATACATGGCGTTGTCTTACAAGTGTACTCTACCGGCACAATTCCGGGTATGAGTAAGTCTGAGTATTCCAGCCGATATACTTTATGACCAATATAGAATATAGAATAATAAGATAACTTAAAATTAAAATAATTTTCAAAATGCAGCTACCAAAACGTAGCTCTAATATATAAAATAGAATGTACATGACAATATATACATAAAACTGAATAGCATAAATGGAACAAATAAACACTTAGTACGTGGCGTTATCTCACAAGTGTACTCTACCGGTACAATTCCGGGTATGAGTAAGTCTAAGTATTCCAGCCGATATATTTTATGACCAATACATAATATAAAATAATAAGATAAGTTACTTGCTGTGCAAATTCTACAAGGCTCATAACTTCATAAGAGAAGAAGTAAATTGTAGCACTTCTTTTTATTCGCAAGCAATTGGAGCATAAGAAAAAAAGCAACTACTGCTTTAATGGGCATATAACTGCAATTACATTATTAATTTACATCTATGGTAATTATATTAATATGATAGGTGACAAAATGAAAGCTATGATGATTAACTGAACTAGACAGAACTATTGTACCAACCATTTGTGTTGGCAACATAACTCATGCTTTGCCATTTCCACTGTATATAACAAGTTTTATTTATTCATACATTAAATACTTTCTACCCTATTAACTCTTTAATATGTGTGTTGCTTAAAGAAATTGTGATAAGTATGGTCCATACAGTATATCCAACAACCCATTTATAAATTATGGATGTTCAAACTTTAAGTTTCTCTTCACTTATTTAAGCTACTAACATAATTTATTCTAGAAATTATTGAATAATAAAGATATCCAACACTAGGAATTACATCCGAATCTAAGTCAGCCGAAATTTTGTTAAAACTAAAGTTTTGCTTACAATGCTAATGACCAAATTCTCCATAGTTGCACCATAAACCAATCAAACTAAAGAATGGTTCAACCACTATAGAATATGCCATATGCTACTCCACCATTCGAAACAAACAAATTTAGAACAGAAAAATAAAACTAAAATTCAATTTACTTGTATCACTAGTATGGCCAGTTTATACTACAAGATCCAACAACTTATAAAATATAAACTGTGACATAATAGTTCTTGGATCACTACAAAAGCTGGAAGAAAAAAGAAAGGCCTAAGGTAGTACCTTATCAAGATTGTTTTTTGTAAGCACAGCTCCAACAACACAACAAACAAATCAAAAATTTCAAAAATAAACAAATATTAAGAATGGTTGCGGTTCGAAGAGATCCCCTCATGCTATGGGAATTAGCACGACTAAACGAAACAATAAAAATAACCTTAGATAAATAACCTTATATTTCAAAATTCAAGAAGAGGGACACGAATCGAATCCACAAACTTATGGATGTAGTTGTAAATAGCTTACCATTGAACCAATCTTATTTTATCAATTCTATTATAGTTCAACTTATATGAACCTAATATATAAACAACTTCGGGTGAAATGATATTTCAATTTATATGTTTTATAACTAAAATGAACCCTCACAACAAATACAAATCCTAGCTATATAGACTATTAAACTTAAAACCCTAACTCTATTTTCACATTTTTACATATTATTATTATATAACAAGTGGAATTATTGCATTTTCAAATCCCCCACCATATTTGTACCCAAAGACTTCTGTTGATTTCACTTATAATTCCATATATATATATATATATAAAGAAAACATCAAATACTGTAAAATGTATATAGATTCTACAGCTTCACACCTAAGACTCAGATTCTAGGAACAAGAAAATCCCAAAACCGTTTTGGGTTCACTGCACAACATAATTATATAAGAACTAAACATAAGTGAGGCTAACTCATTTCAGAAATCATAGAGAGGGAAATTATTAGAGATGCCATGAATAAACCCTAATCTTCGAGAAATAGCAATAGATTTGCAAACACAAATCTAAATAAACAAATTATACGAAACCCTAATTTTCCAACAACAGTAACTTATCTTCCAATTTAAGCACCAAACCGATGATTGAGATGCACCGCTGTCCACCCACTAACATTCAGCGTTCACAACCACAAATTGAATGCTACAGTCCAAGAGACACAATTTGTAGAGTGAGAGAGCGCGGGAGAGAGAGAAACAGAGATGGCCAAACCAATGATTGAGATGCACCACTCTCCACCAACCAAGATTCAGCATTCACACCGAGAAATTGAATGCTATAGACCAAGAAACACGATCTGTAGAGTGAGAGGGTGCGGGAGAGAGAGCAACAGAGATGGAGAATGAGAAGAGAGAGACAGAGTTGAGCAACAGAGATGGAGAATGAGAGGAGAGAAACAGATTTTTATTTATTTTGGTACCAAACCGGTGTAACAGGTAGCTGGTCAAATAATATAGTGTGTTTTTCTATTTTATCTGGTTAAAACTTTTTAAAACACATGTTGTACGGTACGAAGCCAATCCTTATTCATACCGTAGCAAGACCCCAACTTGTAATATTTACGTTTGAATGGTTAGGGCTACGTCATACTAGGTATGTTTTGAATTAAAATTTTAAATGTTAAACTAAACTTGTTACATACTACGTTGGAGTGATTATGTCTATTACGAGTTTAAGTAACTATAATGTCAAAATTGCAACATCACATTAACTTGCAACTTTAATGTCCGTATGATTAATAACTATGTGATAATCGTAAATTCAACATTTTACTTGCAACATCATGTTAACTTGGAACATTTACATTGCAATGGTTATGGTTATGATCAACGTCACAATGAGTAAAAATGATATATATATATATATATATATATATATATATATAAAGCAGTTAAAATGAAATTGTTACATGTTACATCATACTAGCTACATATAACGAAATTGTGGGTATATATAATGTCAAAGTTGTAATATCACCTAGACTTGTAACAATTATGTTGGAATGATTAATAAAATTACATCATATTTGTTACATTCTACATTTAATTATTAAGTTATTTTTATTTTTATCTTTTTTACCCCTCATATAAATAATATTTATAAATTTAATACTCTTAAAATATTATTTAAACATTAAAAAAAATTAATAAATTTTTAAGGTAGTTTTCAATTGTAACTAACTATTACCTGTTAATTATTAAAGTTTGACTGCTATATGTCAGTCAAACAGAACTTACTTGGCCAAGTAATGTTACTGGGAATAGAATCCCAGTAACATAGTCAATCCCTTGACCTAATAATGTTCATCATTTTAAATTTATTTAATATTATATTTATATCATACAGTCCAATAATATAACCTTACATCCGTAAACAATTTGTTTACCTGAAAAATGTATTTTTTTAAAACATTTTAAACCCTAATTATTATTTTTTTATACCTACAACTTTTATTATAGAAGAAACTTGAGAACAAAGTCATGCACAATTGCACATATCGAAACAATTCTTATTTAAAAGTAGGTTTAATGTTACAAATTGGGAGATTGACTAAACAATTCTTATTTAGAAGTAAATTAAATGTTACAAATGGGGAGAGGAAAGTACGTTTCAAACCTCAACCTCATTGGTGTCGTTGTGACTTTAACTTTTTGTTATACGATCATTTTAGTTTAAATAGAAAACTCACAAAATATTTGAAATTAAGTTAAGACATATGAACATATTTAAAAATTTCTCATTTTCATATATTTTTAGGGTTTTTAGCAAAAATGCCCTATTTTAGGGACTTAATAGCAAAACTACCCTAAAAACCAATTTAATTGCAAAACTACCCTAAACTTACCAAAATGCCCTCACTATTAACTCACCACATTTATTATCCCTATTTATTACTTTTACTAACCATTTACCAACTATTTACCAACCAACTAATAAAAAAAATAAACAAAACACTATCTAATAATTTAACTTACACTACAACACATTCTCTTAAAAAAAAAAACTTACATTACAACACATTGTTTCACACACATTTGTTTTTCAATGTTAGGTTTTTAAAAAATTGGAGAAGATTGTATCAAGTTATTTGAAGGTATGTATTACATTATAATTTATTTTTTTGCCAACCTCATTTGTAATGTGCCCGGATTTACTTGGTTATAATTTTTTTTTTTTTTTTTTGATAGAAGAGTTTTTGAAGGTTTGAAAACGCCTCGGGACAGGGTGTCCCGACGTCGGGTCACCCTGTCTTGAGGAAAAAAAACCTCGGGACGGGGTGACCCGTCGTCGGGACACCCTGTCCCGAGGTTTTTTTTCCTCGGGACGGGGTAAACCTCAGGACGGGGTGACCCGACGTCGGGACACCCTGTCCTGAGAGTTTTTGAAGGTTTGAAAAAAACCTCGGGACAGGGTGTCCCGACGTCGGGTCACCCCGTCCCGAGGTTTTTTTTCCTCAGGACGGGGTGACCCGACGTCGGGACACCCCATCCCGAGAAAAAAAATCCTCGGGACAGAGTGACCCGACGTCGGGACACCTTGTCCCGAGGATTTTTCAATTTTTGAAAAAAACCTCGGGACAGGGCGTCCCGACGTCGGGTCACCCTGTCCCGAGGATTTTTTTTTCTCGGGACGGGGTGACCCGACGTCGGGACACTCTGTCCCGAGAGTTTTTTCAATTTTTAAATTTTTGAAAAAAAAAACCTTATTTTAACTATCCCGTCTAATTTCCTAAGAATAATAAGGTGTTTTATAGGTTGATTATAGTTGTTGATTATATTTGTTAATTTTTTTTTTTTCAGGATTCAAGATGACAAGTGTGCAATTGGTTTTGAATTGGGGTGGAAAATGGAAAAGTCATCATGGTCAATATTGGTATGAAGGTTGAAGAGCAAAGGCGTTTGATTTTCCAAGAGATGGAAAACGATCGCATTCCTTGATCTTAAGTGACTCAAGTAATTTCTGTCCACCCATGTGTATATACCTAAACACATTCCATAATAAATTCATATATGAACTCAAGTATAAAGAATCGAAAAAAATAAAAGTGAATACATTTAAAAGTGAGACATAGACTGTATATAAAGTTTGAGATGCAATCTAATTCAACTAAATGGTTTGTAATCCATCTATAACAACATAACAAGTCTAGTTCAAGTCTAAGAGCATAAAAGAACATATTTTCAATTTAAGAACAGCACCAAGAACAAAGCTAGTTCAAAACCAAGAAAACCAATCAATTTGAACAACTTTTAAACTTAATTGAACAAACTTTTAAACTTAATTGAACAATGTAACAAAACAAAACCAAGAAACAAAACTAGTTCAAGTCTCCCCACTCCACAAAAATCAAATTTATTAAGGTAAATTTTTGTGATATTTACATTCAGTTAATAGATTTACAATTACATGAATCAAAATTTCACAATAGACTTCAAAAATTGAAAACCCTAAAATCAATTTCAACTAAAAAATATAAACTTAAATGTTAGGTTTCAAAATCGAAATACCTTAAATGGAAACCAAATGAAGGATGTATGGCAAATGTGAGATTAGAGAATGGAGAAATGTTGAAAACCCAGCTCGGAGTGGTGGTTGTAGTTGAAGAACCGCTTGAAATGAAAACCCAACCAGCTGGAACGACGCTAGAACTCCAAATTAGGTGACGCTGGAACGACACGAAGCTCGACGACGGCGTAGGCGACGCTGGAACGAGACGCGACGGCGGCTGGACGCTGGAAGCTGGACGACGCTGCTGGAGGCTGGACGACGAACGACGAACGACGAACGACGGACGACGGACGACGCTGGAGCTCCACGCGACGACGGTTGGAACGCGGCGGCTGGCTTCACTGGCTGAAATTTTATCGGGAAAGGGACTCTCGGGAAAGGGAGGTAGGAGGAAAAGTTAGGGCAGTCAGTCAAATTGGATTCAATTTTTACATAAGGGTAGAAATGTCATTTTAGGGTAGTTTTGCAATTGAATTGGTTTTTAGGGTAGTTTTGCTATTAAGTCCCTAAAATAGGGCAATTTTGCTAAAAACCCTATTTTTTAATACAATACTATAAAAATCTAAATACAACGTAATATTTATTATTTAATAAAGAACGAATTACACCCACCTCCCCTGAGGTTTGCTAAATTAGAGATGAAAACGATTTTATCATTAAATAACACTCACCTCCCCCGCCGTCAGTCAACGTTCGTCTAATCTAACAATTGACCTTGTGAGGAAGGGTAATTTCGTCCTTTAATAACTTATATACTGTACACGTAAGATTAAAAAAGAAAAAATACTAATACACCAAAATTTAAAAATAGAAAAACTTTAATTTATTTTCAATAAAAATAATTTTTAAAAAGATTGGTTTCTACCGTCCATCATGGTGATGGACGGTGGAGATCAAATTAAAAAAAATTAAAAAACAAAACGAAATTTAAAACAAAAATTAAAAAAAGATCATATCTTCAATTTTTCTTCCAAACCCAGATTTCCAGATTTCTTCAACCCAAACCCAGATTTCTCATAAATCATAAATCCTAAACACAATAAAAAAATAACTTATACACAATCAAATCAACTTGATCCACTGCCTAGATATCAAAACAACCAAATTAATTTTTTTTCAAAACAACTTGATCCACTGTTGCTCAAAGATCATATCTTCAATTTTTCTTCCAAACCCAGATTTCCAAATTTCTTCAACCCAAACCCAGATTTCTCATAAATCCTAAACACAATAAAAAAAAAACTTAAACACAATCAAATCAACTTGATCCACTGTTGCTCATCACCACCGTTTTGCCTCACATCCAACCACCATTACCACACCAAAACTAAACCCAACCTCTGCCTCTCACCACTGAAAATCAACCACCATGAAATCAAACCGTGCAAACCCCGCCGCCTAACCGGATCCCTAACCACCAACCCACCTCGAATCCTCGTCGAAACCACCAAATCTGCTCGAATCAAAGGAGATCGAAGAAGAGAGAGAAAAAAGAGACAGAGAGAGAAGCCAGAGAGAAAAACAAGAAGCCCATCGCCGCTCATCGCCGGTGGCCAAGCGACGGTTAACCATGGGAGAGAAACTCAGAAGAGAACTCAAATTTGAGAGAGAGAGAGGGACCGAAGAGAAGAGAATTTAGATTTGGAAGAGAGAGATGAGATCGAAAGAATTGGTTTTTTCTGGGAATTTTAGTGGACGAAGATAGAGATGGTATGGGTGTTGGTGATGGTGTGGCTGGTTTTTGATGTAGATCTGGTGAGTATCAAATGATGTGGGTGTTGGTCTGGTGAGTATCAAATGGTGTGGGTATCTTCACTGATGAGTGATGATCGATGATTGGACATTTTTAGGACAAAATTATATTTCCATTTTTGTAATATTTTGTTATTGGGATTGATGTGTGATTTATTTTATATTTGGAATTTTTTTTCCAGGTCATTGATGAAGATATGAATTAGTGGATTTTTTAGGGATTATTAATTTGTGGATGTTTTAAAAAAAAAAATTAATATTTTTTAATTTCATTTTTTTTAATATTTGGGATTATTATTTTATTTTACCTTTGTAAATATTTATTAAAATTTTTAAATATATGTTTTAAAAAATAGCTGAACCAGCATTTAAAAAAAAAAATCTTTTTTTTTTTTAAATTTGAATCTTTATAAATTTTGTATAAAAACATTATTTTTTTTCAATTAATCTTATTTTTTAAATAGTTTTTTTAATTAATCTGTATTTTTTTTTTGTCTTTTACCTGGGTTATAATAGTAAATAGGGTGTCTGATGTCATGTCATGGGTATTTTGGACTTTTAACCTTCCTGATATGGTCAACGGCTAAATGTAATGGACGTTGACTGACGGCAGGGGAGGTGAGTGTTATTTAATGATAAAATCATTTTCATCTCTAATTTAGCAAACCTCAGGGGAGGTGGGTGTAATTCGTTCTTTAATAAAAAAACAAGAAGAAATATGAAAGCACGTATGGCTGTGGTGGTGCTAATACGAAGTATGGTTGGTTCTTATCTTGTCAGTGTGTGAGCTTGAGGGATTAATAAGGCTCTCTACGCGGGGAGAGACACAACAACAACAACAAAATGAAGATGGGTTTCATGGGAGCGATGCACAGACCCCCTTCTGCTACTCCTCTCCCTCTTCGCCATGTCAGAGCTAGTGTCATCAGTTGCTCTTCCTCTTCTGGTAACATAAACTTATGCTTTTCTTACTTGTTTTGTTTATCTAATGTGTTTGAAGTTTAAATTTTTTCTATCTTGAACTTCTATATTTGTATAATTGTGGAAAATGCTGCACCTAATCTTGCAAATAAGTTGTATTTGTTTTCAAGTTTTCACTTTTGGACCAAAAATGGTGATGGGCTTGTTTAGACTCAAGTGTAAAGTAGATGAACTATGGTCTATTTCAATGTCACTGGAATATAATCATTTTTGCATTTTTTTTAAGAAAAGTAATGTGTTTAAAGTTTGAAATTTTATATATTGAACTTCAATGTTTGTATAATTGTGGAAAATGTTGCACCTAATCTTGCAAATTAGTTGTATTTGTTTTCAAGTTTTCACTTTTGGACCTAAAATGGTGATGGGTTTGTTTAGATTCAAGTGTAAAGTAGTTGAATTAGTAGATGAACTAAGATCTATTTCAATGTCACTGGAATGTAACCACTTTTGCATTTTCTGAGAGAAGTTTTGTGGACTCAATCCTGATGAGACATTTTCCATTTAAGTAGTTTTCGAGTTGGGTTCTTAAACAGTTCGTTAATCAAAATGCAGGCCATGTATCATTCATCAAGGATGTAGCAGCAGCTAATCCTCCTGCACATCTCGATCAGTTGCTAAAAGTGCTTCAGACTAGAGGTGGGCAGCATTCAATTTATTGACTGTTTCACCGATGTATTGCCTAAACCATCTTGAGTTTTTACCGTATGTGATTCTGATATGACATTGATCTTCTGAATTGGTTGGATGGTGATTGATTGTGTGGGAATCTTTCAATTACCGTTCTCATCTTTAATTTTGATTAGGAATGTTGTTCATGGTTTTTAAGGCTTCTTTTACATAAAAATTGAAGCATGTTCGCTTGATAAATATGCCTAATTATTCAAGTTCAATGTGATTATTTATGCCTAATTATTCAAGCTCAACAACCTGTTTTTGTTCTGAAAAATGTGAAGCCTGCTTCTTTTTCCTTTGTCATGTATATTACTGAATGTAACTATTACCATTCTTTTATCTGTTGGTTATAGGCGAAACCATCATTTCTCCTGGATCGAGGCAAGGGTTAATTCCCCTCGTTATTCCTCTTTCAGAAAATCTCTCAGGTAGACATTTGTATATAGTATGAATTATGAGAAATTTACTATTGCGACTTATTTCACAAGGGGAGTATAAAATGAAACTGTCGGTTTGTTATTTCCTTACAATAGGTGCTGTAACTGCATTGCTGCGGTGGCCAACAGCTCCACCTGGGTAAATGATTTGAATTGTGTACATATGACTTCTATTGTACAGGAAATGTATGTATGCCACTTTGATCACTTTTATTTATTTCATACAACTATTGCTATTCACACAGAATGGAGATGCCAGTTGTGGAAGTTCGCAAGCATGGGGTGTGGCTTTTAGCCAAGAATGTAATGCATTAAACTGAAACAACGCCATTAACGTGTATAACTAGTTGAGTACAGTTGACATGCTGGGTAGATAGAATTGATTTAGGACTTCATTGGTCAAGCTCTCAAGACATTTATATCATTTTAACAGCTTACAATTTCTTGCTTTTGCGACTCAGGTAGATCAATATATTCATCGAATCCTGGTTGAAGAAGATGCCCACCACTTAAAAGAAAGCAACGGTGAACTATTCCATGCTTCTTCTGAGGCTGGTAAGAAACTTTATAGAAGAGGTGATTTTGCAGAATCTCAGATTACAAACCTTGACAGTTACCTCTTGAAAAAGGTACATGCACAGTTGTGCGAGTTAAGATTTAATAGTGAATCTACTTGATGCATGGTGACCACTGACCATTCATTGTTTGTCGGTCAGGTCGGGATATTTCCTGATGTCTTAGAGGGAAAAGTGATGCGACACTTTGAGGAAGGGGATCCTGTAAGATTTTCTAAGTTTGGATTATCGTTTCAGATTTCTTTTCTTCTGATGCTGCTGTTAACTTTCTTTCCTCTTGTTGAACCGGTGAATGGAAGGTTTCAGCTATGGTGACAGGGGAATTCTATATGAAAAAGGAACTCTTTCCAGGATTTGGACGGCCTTTTGTTTTTAGCGCAGAGATTTTGCTGAGGTGAGTAGAAATATTGAGTACTTTTATAGTTTTATCTGATATTCTGATCCCCATTGCCACTTGCTGTGTCTCAAGAGAACTTTTCGAATCTATTTGTAGAGTAGGGCGCACTTCTGAAGCTAAAGACGCCGCAAGAGTGGCTTTGAAATCACCATGGTGGACTTTAGGTTGTTTATACCAGGCAAGGGGTCATATCTTTATCTCTATTCAATTTTCTTTCATATTCTATCCTTTATTTTCCTCTTCTCGCCGTAGGTGACAGTTGTTTATCTTGACCAGGATGTTGCTAGTATTGCACAATGGGACGATGAGCAAATTGAGTACATCAACGAAAAGGTGACAGAAGAGGGTAGACGAGAAGATTTGAAGAAGGGGAAGGCACCGGCCCAGGTATATTATTGTAGTAGAGTTCTTTTATCGAAATATCATAAATGTAATTGAAGGGACGATTTTACAGATTAGAGTATTGCACAGAGGTACAATGAAATGCTTGTTTCAATTTTTGCCATGCAGATTGCATTGGATGAGGCTGCTTTTCTTCTGGACTTGGCTTCTATCGAAGGAACCTGGGCGGACTCTACAGAGCGCATTGCTGAATGTTATAAGGAGGCTGGACTCAACGAAATCGCAAAATTTATTATGTATAGAGATTAAAAACCAAGAGGAGAGAATGATGAAATTGTTTTGACAGTTTCAGGAAAAAAAGGAAAGAATGGAAGAGCTATAGAGGAGAAGCAGTCCTTTTCTTTCGCCTTTTGCTATGGAATTGTTTTGACAGTTTTGACATTCTTGTTAATTATATCTTATGGTGAAATGTAGAATTCCAATCAAATTCAATATAGAAAGCTATATGGAAGTTAGGTTCTCAAATGTATTGAAAACACAGAAATAATTACATCAGAACACTTGAAAGATATGGTACAACTCTCTCTCTCACTCTCTCTCATTATAAACGAAGATGAAAATCCGAACATGAAATTATCAACAATCAAAACATGGAAATTACTAGATTTTTGCTACTACTGCAGTTGCAGTACTTTATGATTTAGCTTTCGTTATAATTTCCTATTCAAACCTTGGTTACAGATCGAGAGTTTTTGCTGCTCCGATTCTTCCTTCTTAGCAGCAGTTTCATTAGTAAACCAACTCCGCGTTTTTTACTTGGCACAAGAGCTAGAGATCCAACTGCAGTGTTACTGGGTTGTTTATTCTTTGAGCCAGGATGTGCTTCTGGAGTACGAACCTGAACTGTATGCAAAGCATTACAATCACTGGTGTGAGGAAGTGATGGTTTTGGAGTGTCTTCGATACTTGAAGTTCCTTTATCTTTTGGAGACTTGACAACCTCTGCTTTAGTACCATCTTCAGCCAGCATTTGATCACGTAACGAGAAGTGTTTGTTCAACTTCTTGTTATTGGTCGTAGTAGTGGTTGCAGGATTGGTGGTAGAGAAAACCTTGTCGAAAAGTGCTGCATCCCGCGGTGAAGCCAATGCCTTTAACTGTTTTCCAAGGTTTAGAATGGTTTCTTGGCACTCCGCTAACTTTACAGAAGCTGCTGTGATCTCCCAATCCTGCATATATAAATGGCGCATTCATGTTTAATGATCAAACTATCAAACTATGTATTACCAATCACAAATCATGAAACGATCAATTCCATGATATTAAGCTCGATGTTTGATATTGCAGATATGTCAGGCTGTTTCGAAGAACGAAACAATATGTTAATAAGACATAACAAGATTTCAACGACTTACATTTTGGGAAACTTTTCCATCCTGATCAATGGAAAGCTTTGGTGTTTCCTTCTTCGCAACACTGCACGTTAAATGTTATGAAAATTATAACTCTTTTTGCAATCAAGAACCATTTTCGTTAAGTAACTAAACAACGAAAACCAAGAAATCATTTTTATTACCTCTCTAACTGGAGTTGAAGCTCAAGACACGTTGCTTCTAATTCCTCACAACAATTATGTTTGTATTCCAATTCAATTTCCAAAGATGAGAACTTCTGGAAGACCTCACTCAGCTTAGCTTTGGAAACTGTAAGCTGAGTATCAAGATCTTCGTTGATTGATTTTTGATTTTCGATCTGATCCTCAAACATTTCCTTTGATTCTTTCAAAGTTCTGACTTCTGATTCTAAGTTTCTGATGTTTTCTTCCGATTCATGAAGTTGTTCCATTAGAGCCTGGCTCTTATCAGTTGCAGACTCCAGCTTAGCTTCCATATTCTTTAACTTATCTTTCAATCTCTTGTTTTCTTCTTGAAGATTACTCTGAACACATTCTGTTTGAAACAAAACCTTTTGGTGATGCATCGGAGCCACATTCGATTCCACACGTAAACCATCCATTCCAACTCCAACTTCGTTTTCACTAAGTGATTCAATCCAAGCACTTGAAGCATCTTTAGCTTCAGAGACAGTTGGACGATTTATATAACCCAAAGCAATTCTGATATCCTCAAGAAGTTCATCTAGACTTTGTTTTGAAATACATTTTTGCTTCAAAATTGCATTCAAAACTACCTGAAGCCAATCAAAGGATTTTTCAGTTGCCATGTCTTGTTTCGCGACAGTAAAATTGGAATCGCTTTTCACAACTGGAACTAATTCCTTACAAGTAGTTGAATCAGGATAATAGTCTCCAACACATGGTGTTTCCATAGACACAACAGCTAATTTCTCCATTTCAACAAAGTCATCCATCAAGCTCATGTCCGAAACTTCAATAGCTTTGCGTTCCAGTTGATTCTTGATTTTCCCAACTTTGAAATGTTCCAGTTCTGATATTAGAGCTGTAGCCCATGATCCTGGAGAGCTAATGCTATCTTCACTTCCATTGTCAACCGTCTTTATCGAAAGTTCACTAGATATAGGACCATACCTTGGCAGCTCCAGAGTTTTCCGCCCTTTGCATAGCTCTTTAAATTGAGCCTCAATGCAAGATAATCTGGAAGCCGCTCGCGAATACATCATTCTTGAAGCCTGTAGCTCAGTGCTCTTACTGGTCACAATTTCTTTGAGACTTCTGTTTTCTTCTTCCATATCATGTAATCTCTCAAGCATACCGATCTTACTAGAAGATTCGGGTGAGCTCTCCCCGATGGTTTCTCTGACAATCAAGTCTCTTGAAGGATTCAACTTTCTTCTTCTCATCTCAGGACCACCAGGCAGCTTTTTTTGCATCAAAAGTTGTAGTCTTTGACATTCTGCTTCTAACTTAGTGATTTGCTTCACACTCTCTAATTGTTGCTTATGTGCTGCTTCAACAGATCGACGAGTATATTCCATTTCCTCGTTTCGAATCTCAAGCTCTTTCTCAAGAATGCGATGCTCATATTTCAAAAAAGCATTTTCCTTTTCGATGGTATCTAATCGAGCCATTAGTGTATTGAATTCGGCTTCTGACTGAGACTTCTGTTTATTCAGATCATCAATCAGCTTCTCTTTGACGGCAAGGGCCTTATTCAGATGACTATTCTCAGAAGCCAACTTAGCAAGGCTTTTATTTGCCTCAGCTAAGTTCTTTTCTAAATCCTTCTGCGCCTTTTCAAATTCACTTGATGTCTTCATGACAGCTTCTCGTATCTTTTGCTCCTCTTCTTCACGAACAATGTTTAAGTGCTGCATATTTTCCATCAATGCAGCATCCAATTGAGTTGGTTTTTCAACGACCTCTTTCTCCACAAGTGCTGCTTCTGCTGCTGGCTTATCCTGGCCTAAAAGAAGGCTGTCTTTCGGATGACAATCAAGGAGGACTGAAGCTAACTTCTCGTTAAGATTTTTCATAGAATTCTCCGGTTCCATTTCTTTATCTGCTGGGAGTCTTTGTACCTAATATTGCAAAATAACCGAAAATATATAGCATTGTGTCCATCATGGAAGTTTCATGCATGAAAATATGAAATAAGTTGAATATTGGACTATAGGAGATTCCATTACCTCTTCATCGATTCGTTTCAAAGTAAGGTCAACTTTATTAGGTGAAAGAATTGTCTTTTCCGAAGATCTTTTCCTCCAACGCCACGATCTATGGTCCATGATTTTAGTTTCTTCAAATACTGACCAAAAAGGAGAATTTAAAGCTTTAGTTTAACATCAGAAACCATAACAAATGTATACAATTGGTCACTTACATAATTCAAATCATATAAATTACTCACTACTCGGTCTTTAATTCTTAAAGCTTATTTGTCGAAAATGCAGGATACTATTGCATTGAATGCATTGGCCTTTGCAACACCTGCCCATAGAAGCACACCAGAGTACCAGACCATATAACAACTGCATTTTGAAAATCAATTTCAGAGCTGTGATGTGCAGACCGATAAGAAAAACAAGTTGAATGATGATATGAAAAGGTAATTAACTGCAATTTCATCAAACACATACACAAAACAGGAAAGGAAACATTTTGGTTTCTGATTGTGATGGTAATCAAAGAAAGGCAACTACTACACAACAACAACAACACCGAACAATGTGGCTTGGTGGCAAAGAGCACTCATTCATTCAGCCCGACAATGTCCCAGGTTCGAATCGTCATAAAAAAGCTATACAATAACAATAACAACAATTAAAAACATCCGACTAAGCTAACTATGCAACGATGCAGAACAGATACTCACTTTGATGGCATTAATCTTTTAGAGGGGTCGATATTTAATGAATTAAGAAGCTGCTAAGTGATAATTGATCCCTCTACAGGATACATGTCAGTAAGATCAGGACCTTGTGATCACTGAAGCTGCTTATTGAACTATTTTAGCACATGATAAGTACTGTCATTGGTTTCAAAAAGCTGAATTTTAGCCTCAAAAGCACTTCTGACTAACTAATCAGATCACTCTGAGCCTGCAAATCTAATCAGAGAAAACTATAACTTAACACCAGTCAAGAAAAAGAAAAGGAAAAAGAAAACAGAATCAAGCAGAGTTGTGAAGCATAAATGAGAATTGAAAACAATTCTTCTCCAAATTTTATAACATGGTGGTCTGACAGTAGTTACAGATGAAACCCACCTAATAAATTTACTTCATGAGAACTAGAAATTAATATTTACAACTACACTAGCATATGAATATAAATGCAAGCAAAAACCCACCAAAAGGAATGAAGTTGTTCACATTTCTCACCTGCATGCAAGTGTTTTCTTACAGTTGAGTCATCATCATCATCATCATCATCATCATCAATTGGTCCCCCAGTTGTTGTATCAGAGGAGCAGAGCACAGAGAGTGTGTTTGGACACAAAAACGATGATCATAAATTCATGCAAGGACAACTGACAAGTTTACATTGGATGCTACTATTCGACCGACACCTACTTAAGTGAATTACCAAACATCAATAATTCTACTACAGAGAGACACACACTCACACAACAATTGACTCTCAAAAAAAAAAAAAGGCAAAAAGAAAAGTAGAAAAAAAAGAAAAAGAAACCATGAGAAGAAACACCACCACACTGTATATATATATATATATATAAATTGTGAAATAGCTTTACACATGTATGTATGTTTAAACTTTTATGGATTTTACTTTATGTTATAGAAATTTGATGTTGATATTAGGGAAGCAAAACCTTTAATTCAAACTAATTATTTTATGATGGCCAATGTGCTTCGGTGGTAGTGGGAAAAAGCTCATTCCGTTCTTAGGTTTGAGTCCTCATACGGTCATACCCGTAAGTTATATATATAAACTAATTTTTTTAGAAAAAAATCTAACATTAAAACGTTGTATTTTTTTTCATTTGAATTAGAAAAGAGGATTTAAACTTAAGATATCAATATTTATCGAGAGGTTTGGTTACCGTAACGAAGCGACCATTAAACATTTCTTTTTGTAAAAAAATTGGTTTTTTTTTTTATGTATAACCACTACCGAACTGGGAGAGAGCAAGAGAGCAACCAACACTTGGGATTTAAAGGCCAAGGTGGGACAAAGAATATATATACAAATATATGCACTCACATGGCTTTGAACCGTGGTGGTGGAGGCTCTCACGAAGCGTCCAGCCACATTGGCAAGAGGCCAAGTGTGTAATTTGTATTCTTTTAAAGCAAAAAAAATTGTTAAAAGACATAAAGATGCATTAGGATAGTAGATTAGAGTAGGATCCAACCAATAAAGCTATAGAAATTAAACATTAAATGTGCCATCTGAATATCTACTCCCTTTCATAATAAATGTCATCCGAATATCTACTCAAATAACAGCGAGAGAATAGAGCATAATCGTAGAAAGAGAATTGCATACCTACATGCACTAACGATGTAGAAGGAGAATTGCATAATAAGGCCGCTTTCCAGCCGTCCTTTTTAGATTTTGTGCAACTCGTGAGCAAAATTAAGTGACTGCCACTCTTTATTACCTAAGAATACGTTAGCATGTTACCGTTAGGTGGTACCCACGCGCGTGAAAGGAGGTTGGACCACGAGGTTAGGAGAAAATGATTAATTATAATCTCACTTAATGATTATGTCTATAGATTTTCTTAATAAAAAGAAGATAAAAAAAATGCTTTTATTTATATATTTCTCAACCAAAGTGAAAGTGAGATTTTTGTAGTACTTTTGATTTCAAATGTTTTGATTTTAGGTCGTGGTGCTTACTGCTTTCTTTCTTTTCATTTTCCTTTTTACTTTTGTAATCAAAACTTAATTAAATTTTGTAAAAAGGTAATTCATTGCTTCAAAACTATTAAGTTATGGTAAATCATTTCTTAGGACTCGTTTGGTATATCGTCGTATTATATTGTATTGTATTAAGAGTTTAATAGGGTTTATAAAAATATATGGAGAGATTTTTTTTTTTTTTTCTTAGTTATTGTAGGACATGTACCCCTAGTCTTTAGGTGTTAGTTTGCCACAAAAGTCAAAACTCAATCAATTATCGGTTAATGTGTGATATTTATCTTGAAATTGGTTCAAAAAGTCAAGAAAGATAAATAGACAAGGGATGACGACTGTTATCAAGTAGAGAAAAGAGGTCACTCCATGACTCATTTGAGACCCATTAAATGTTGCATGTTTATTTTTTTTGAATCCCTAAAGTTTAGTTAAATCACACTTTTACCCTTTTTTAATAAACTTTTTTTCAATTGTATCCCTTTTTATTATTTAAAAGTTTTGTTTAATCATAATTCACCCTTATTCAATCAAATTTATTCCAATTGTATCTATTTTTTATTATTTAATGGTTTTGTTTAATTTATATTTGTTTTGACTTAATTATTATTCATATTACGATAATTATGAAGTGAAATGTTAATTGTTGAGAAATAATAAATTAATAAAGGAAAAGAAAGGGAATATTCCTTTTAGTGTAACATTTGGTACAATGGGTTGGAGATGAAAAAAAAAAAAAAAAATTAGTGTGAAAGTTGCACCATTTTAATGCAAAAGTTGCACCAAGTTGAATTTTTAGATTGGAGA
Source organism: Acer saccharum (assembly GCA_030490815.1). Taxonomy (NCBI): domain Eukaryota; kingdom Viridiplantae; phylum Streptophyta; class Magnoliopsida; order Sapindales; family Sapindaceae; genus Acer; species Acer saccharum. The sequence continues at coordinate 10,964,024 of CM059870.1, forward strand.
TGACCTTAGATTACATGATCTCACTAACCACGACAATCATCATATGAACCACCTAATCCCTTAAATCAAGATGAGATTAGTTGGTAAGAGAAATTTGTTAAGGAAGGTGGTTGACTTGGCATGCACAATAAACATGATTAATTCTAATTTTTCAAGTAATCAAGCAAGACGAGCTCTCTCTCAAGACGGACAAAGTATTCAATTGATTTCCGTCTAGTAAGAAACAAAACATATATTAAGAATGTGGACCACAGATTATGGAGAAGCTTTGACTAGTGGTCCACATTCTTCGTCCTGATATATTTATTGTCAGGACGAACTGATAATAGAAAAAAAAATATATATATATATATATATGAGAGATAATCCACTTTCAAATGAGAAAATTCATAGTTAACAACATGTATAAACCAAAAGAAATGTGTTTTTTTGTTTTTTTGAATTCTACTTCGAAGTGACAATGTCATTCATTTAATTGATAGTCGATCCAATCCGTTGCATGATCAATAGCCTTAGAATTATGAACAATGTAGCCGGAAACCGGACCTTTTATAAATGAAATAATTTTAATCATGATTTGTATTAATTAATGATTATGTTCATCGATATTGACACAACCAACAACTATTTTAAACTGTACTTAATCTTAGAGTTGAAATTAGTAATCTGGTTGAGAAGTGTATCATCGACCAATCTCATTTTATCTTCGATCATTGACATTAGTGTGCAATTATTTCTTGTTATCTGATGGAAAATGAAAACAGCTGAATGAAGTGCTTTCTGGTTGGCACATAATTATTCTTTCTACTGTGTAGCTTTTATTATTATTATTATTATTAAGCAATTTCTACTGTGTAGTATGATGATATTAACATAAAAAAAATTATGATCTAAATAAGTAACATTAGATAATTTGAACTCTACCAGCAACAACTTTTAAATAAGCTAAAGATTTTGTAAGTTTGTAAACAAATGTATTTGAAAAGAGGAATGCCAAATACACTCGATCTCCTATAAGTTCCAACACATTCTTTCAATCCACTCTCTCCTCTTTCTTTGATAAATGTCAATATTTTACTTTTCGACACGAAAGTTGAGTCATAATAAATGATTTGTCTGCTCATATTATTTATGACTCAAACAAAACATTCTCTTCCCATTGCCCCTTTTTTTTTTCTTTTTTTTTTCTTAATTTTAATTTGTAATTTCTTTTATCTAATTCTTTTCTTTTCTTTTTTTTAGATATGAAAACAATATTTTATTTTTCTCAAAAATCCTTTTGTCTTTTTTGAAAAAAAAAATTGAGTTTTTTTTTTTTTACTCCTAAACATCATTTATATTCCTTCAAAAACATAATTTATACCAAATATAATTTGCAATCTATTTCATCTAATTCTCTATGAAATCCTTTTGAGGTTTTTTTTTTTTTTTTTTTTTAATATATATATATATATACTTCTAAACATCATTTATTCTCCTTTAAAAAAACATAATTACTTAAAAAAAAAAAAAAAAAATTATATTTCCAACACATTCTTTCAATCCACTCTCTCCTCTTTCTTTGATAAATGTCAATATTTTACTTTTTGACACGAAAGTTGAGTCATAATAAATGATTTGTCTGCTCATATTATTTATGACTCAAACAAAACATTCTCTTCCCATTGCCCCTTTTTTTTTTTCTTTTTTTTTTCTTAATTTTAATTTGTAATTTCTTTTATCTAATTCTTTTCTTTTCTTTTTTTTAGATATGAAAAAAATATTTTATTTTTCTCAAAAATCCTTTTGTCTTTTTTTGAAAAAAAAATTGAGTTTTTTTTTTTTTTTTTTACTCCTAAACATCATTTATATTCCTTCAAAAACATAATTTATACCAAATATAATTTGCAATCTATTTCATCTAATTCTCTATGAAATCCTTTTGAGGTTTTTTTTTTTTAATATATATATATATATACTTCTAAACATCATTTATTCTCCTTTAAAAAACATAATTACTTGAAATATATATATATATATATATATATTTCCATTTATTTCGTTCAACTTTTATTTAATATGAAAAAAATGATTGTAAAAATCATTATATATATATATATATATATATATATATATACACACTTAAAAATGTTTTCTTAATTAGATAAAAGAGATTATAAATTATAGTTGGTAAAAAGTAAATGGGCAATATGTGAAGAGAATGTTTTGTTTGAGTTGCAAATAATATGAGTAGACAAATAATTTATTATGGCTCAACTTTCATGTTAAAAAGTAAAATATTGACACTTGTCAAAGAAAAAAGAGAGAGTAGATTGAGAGAGTATGTTGGGAGAGTGTATTTAACATTCCTCGTTTGAAAATACACTCTAATTGTTCCAAGTTTTTTTTTTTTTTTTTTTTTTTTTTTTTTTTTAAGATTTTGTAAGGCTGCATAATCAATTTAGTGGCTGATAAAGAGACTGTGCCTAATATGGTAGAGTGGTACTTTTTGATTTAAAAATTAAAATTGGTTATGAAAAAAAATAAAAATAAAAATTGCAAAATCAACTCAGAGAAGTTGAAGTGGTGATTTAATTATTTTGAAGAAACATGACAGGATTGTTACTGAACTAGTTGTTTTCATTATTGTTTGCACTTGTTAAAAGTATGTATGTGATAATTCTATATAGTTGATATCTCTTGATTATCATAGTATATATAAATCACGTGTAATATTTGATCTGGATAAATACATCATTCATTCGGTGCTAGATCTTTAAAAAAAAATAAAAGAATTAATATTTCTAATCACATTGTAATTATATTATGTAAGTCAATAGGCGATAGCACTTCAAAAAAGAAAAAAAGAAAATAATTAATTAGGCCAATGAAACATGTTATTTATTTATTTATTATTATTAGATGTTAATGATATAAATTATTAATAGACCAAGCAGACTCTCCACCAGGATGCTCATCGCCGCCAGGACACTAGGAGAAATGGCCACCAGGAGATCCGTCAATTAAATGTAAAGATAAAATCCCAAGAAAGATCTAGAAACATGCCACATCAGCATTGCACGTGGCCAGGAAATAGTTACAAAAGATAAGATTCCTCCTACTTATCAACATAGGCAGGAGATTCGAAATTTGGTAAGGGCCCCACTTCAACAAACCAGCCACCCTATATTTTTTGGAAGAGAAAACCTTCCAAAAGCCAACTCAACCATGATCACATATTCACATGGGCCAACATCCAACATCCAATCCACGTCATCATCAAACCAAAATGTGACACCAAAAAGCAAATTGTTCCATCCCATCAGACAAAATGAATTTTGAATATTTTAGAGGCTGAAATAATGTCATCCAATGGGAGAGGGACACATGTCCACCCACTTAGTTTGAATTGTACTATAAATGGACCTTGAGTCCTAATAAAATTCTCGCCAAACTTTTCTCCTTTATTTTATAGAGCATTTTACTTAATCATTTTCATGATCTTTGAAGAGCTTCTTTGAATGTTGAAAAATGATCGTCGACTCCTTGTCGGCATCGATTCTGGCAGTCCCTTTTCACCTTAAAAACTATACAAAACTATGCCCCATTTTTCCAAATTTCATCATACCTTCGTTTTCTCTCCTGAAGAAACGAAGTTCTACTTAAATTAACTCAGAAAATCTCAAGAACTCTCCTGGAGAGATTCTTCAAATCTGGTTAACACAAAATTTAAGATGTTAATAGTGGCACTGTCTATGGGAAGATCTAGCCTATTTGATTGAGATTTCCAAACCTTTTTTGTGACCAAGTGGAAATAGCGAGCTCACGAAACACATTCAAATCGCTTTCCAGATTCGATTGTCAACACTCCTTTGAAACTCCAAAATCATGACGAAATCCTACTCCCCAATAGCCAATAGATCCAGATACAATCTTAATTGTTGCTCACCCACCCAGTAGTAGGATAACCTAGCAACTGCCACCACCAAGTGAAAACCAAATCGCTCATATGTAATCTTAATGTAATGGTTTTCCATCCAAAACCAATGGAAAACCATTACATTCCAAACTAAAATTTATATTCCATAAATACCCTCATATGCCCCAACTCCATTACAAAAATGCCCTTAGCTCCTTTCCAAAAATAATATATTATTATTATATATTATATTAATGATATATAAATATATATTTTATATATATGTACTATATATTATATTATTATATTTATTATTATTATTATATATTATATTATTATAATATATATAATGATATATATTTATATATTATGTTATTATATATAATATATATATTATATATTATATTATTATATATTATATATATTATATTATTATATATTATATATATTATAAATTATTACATATATTATATATAATATTAATATATTAATATATTATATTATATTATATTATATATATTATTATATGCATTATATGTATTATATTTTATATATTTTATATATTTATATAATATATACATATATATATATATATATATATATATATATATATTATATAATATATATATATATATCTATTATTATATGTATTATATATTATATAATATATATATATATATAATATATTATTATATTAAATAACATATAATTATATGTATAATATACTTTTATATTTTATTATTATTATCCATAATATATCTATTATTATACATTCATAATTAGGGGTATTTTGGTTAAAATATAGTTAACTTCATTCCATTCCGTTGTTAACCAAACAAAATAATATTGATTCAGAAACTAATTCTAAAGTTCCAACCAAACAAAAAACTTAGGGCGCGTTTGTTAACGTTTTCAAAAACTGTTTTTTGTTTTTTGAGTCACAAAAACTGGAAAAACGCGTTTGGTGGGACGATTTCAAAAAACTGTTTTATAAAACATTGAGAACAGTTTTCAGTTTTAATGAACAAAAAATTGAGAACACTGAAAACAACAATTTGTTGTTCTCAGTATTCTTGAAAACTTTTTTTTAGCAATAAAATTTACTTAAACCAAATCCATCTTTTGGATCTTCATGGATCTATACCAAAAGGATGATGATGATTTCGATAGGTTTGATGATGAAAATTAAATTTATTTATTATTTAATTTTAATTTTTTTTAGTTTTAATGTTTAATTATTTTAATATCACTTTTTCATTATTTATAATATTAATCTTTTAAAAATATTATACGAAACATGTTTTTTATGTTTTGATTCTCCGAATATCGTTTTCAACCATTTCTACCAAACGCGTTTTCAAATTCAAAAAATCCAAAAATCAGTTTTTCGAAAACTTCAGATTACAAGAAAACAAAAACTGAAAAACGAAAACGTTACCAAACAGCCCCTTAGTTTTTATTTCATTTCCATTCCCATTCCCATTCCCATTCCCATTCCACCCTGTAACCAAACGTGACCATAGAATATTGACTAATAACTCGATTATATATGTTTTAAAAAATATAATTTTATTAAAAGTTTCAATAAATTTTTTTAATATATGTCTGTCGTAGAAACTAGAATTTTGATTAGTTGAATAAATTTAAATTTATGTAATAACGATTTATTTTAATGAGTTATATACGAATATTGTTCAAATGTTAACACATCAAATGTTGTATTCAAGCGGTAAAGTTTTGCAACATTGGACTTGAGGTCTCAAGTTCAATACATAATAATGAAAATTAATTGGCATTATTATTAGTGGGCGGTTGGTGGCTGGCCTGCTGGCGGTGGGCGGTGGTGGCCGGCCGGCGGTCGGTGACGGTGGTGGTGGCCCGCCGGAGGTGGGTGGTCGGACGGCTGCTGGCAGTGGTGACCGACCGACAGCCGGCGATGGTGGTGGTGGCCCACTAGAGGTGGATGGCCGGCGGTTGGTGGCTTGCCGGCCGGCGGTCGGGGGTGGGTGGTCAGGTCGAACGGCTGGTGGCCGACCAGAGGTGGGTGGTCGGGCGGCCATCGACAATGGTGACCGGCTGGCGGTCAGTGGCGGCGGCGGTGGCCGGACAGCTGCCGGCGACAGGTGCTGGGTATATGGTTTATAAAAATAAAAAATGTTTTATAATTAAATATTATAATTAAATATAAATGATTATAGTTTTTATTTAAATATTATTAAACCTTTCTTGACAGTTTAAAACTGTCAAGAAATAACTATCATAAAAAAATAAAAATAAAAATAAAAATAAAAAACTGTCATAAGATTTCTTGACACTAGCTTCCTTGACAGTTATAAAAACTGTCATTAAAGGTTTTGTTGACAGTTTTTATCTGTCAACAAATACTTTATTTTCTTGTAGTGTAAGCAACCAAACAAAGCAAAGTCAAACACAAACAAGTGATTGTATTACTTATAGGAAAATAGGCTAAGACCGTGAATCCACCTAACCAATTCTCATCAATTTTAGGCACATCATTGAAATAAAATATGCAAGTGTGTGTGTAAATTCGTGATACCCTCAATTAGCCTCTAACCTCTCTCAAGTGATAAAGACAATATTCATATGCACTAATAACCTATTTCTCAATGGTTATCCGAACTACATACAAATTCATTAAGTTTTGTGGCACACAAATGAATCCTTGAAGCTAGCATCGTCTTACCAACTCCTATCACTCATTTTATCGAGCACATTGTGTGCTTCTCATCTCGATACTTCACACAACAACCAAACAAATACCAAATGCTAGCTACACATTCAATAATAAGTAAAAGCATGAAATAAGTGTACACAACACAAACAATAGTGATAAAGTGATGGCCTTTATTTATGATTCATAGAAAAGCTTTCATCTTGGCCTTAGCCAAGATGAGTTTAGTTCATATTACAAGAAATGGCCATACCAGATATGTAATGAGTACAGGCCATAAATAAATACAAATATGTAAAGAAAGAAAGGATAATAGTAAACTAAGTTAAAGAGCTCCTCCTCTCTTGTTTAGTTGTGCTAGACTTCTTCTCTTGATGCTTCCCTTTGTGCCACAAGTTTGGGTTTTGATGGTGGGTAATGGTGGGAAAGTTGGATATTTGGTGTTTGGTGAAGTGGATTTGAAGTTTGGGTAATTGATTGAAGGTTTGATGTAGTGATTTTATGGGTTTGGAAGGTAAAAATGTGTTTTTGAAGTGTTTAGGATGTAAAGGATCGTGCAAGAGGTGGTGATGAATGGCTGAAATGGGGTATTTATATGTTTGGAATTAGGGCACGAAACCCTATGTATTCTTTCCAGAAAATGGCCTAACCGTTGGTCACCCGTTGTACGTAGGGCGGGTGTACAACGGTTCTTCTTGTTTTGCTGAACAGCGGCTTTTGGGTGAGTAGGAAGCAGTGGCCCTCTGGAATGAAACCGCTATTCACCCGTTGTACGTAGGGCAAGTGTATCAAGTCATCTGAGTTTTGTCTTTAGACCGCTGTTCGTAGGGCCATTTGGAGACAAGCTGAGTAAGAAGCGGTGATCCTCTGGAGAGAAACCAATGTACACCCACTGTACGTAGGGCGGGTGTAGGGCAGTTTTGCCTTCTAATTCTCCAAGAATTTCATATTTGACCTAAACTTCTTCTTTCTTTGGCAAAATGCCCCTGGAAGCTAAAAAACTTGTACAAACTTATTTTAAGCGTTAAATACTTGGTTTTACTTAGAAAATGGATGCAATTGATAGGAAATTGGGCTACACCAAGTGTATAAATAATTAAATAGGCATTACCATTTATAAAAGAAACAAATAATTAATATTTCCGATCACATTATATTTGTATTTTGTTATAAGCTGCCATCATTTCAAAAGAGAAAAGTAAAAAATAAATTTCAAATACTGTACTTTTTAACAATGAAACATGCTTAACATGCTTATTATTATTATTATTAGGTATGCATCACTTCAATACCAATAATTAATTCTTCAAAACTAAATCAAATCTCTAATGAATTGTAAAATTTATAATCTAATAACGTCATTTATCGTGAACTAGTTGTGTAAATGAAAAGGAAAAAAAAATACATTTGCTGTTAAATAGGATATATTTATAAATTAAAAATCAATTAATTTTTTTGCCATTTGGATTCCTCCTCTTGGCTTTTTGAAAGTTAGATAGACCGGAGGAGTTGAAGCTTCTTCTGTATTCTATTATTGAGTGTTGTGACAAATTTGACATCTGAAGGCCAAGAAAATGGTTTGCTTGGTCAAGTTGCAGAAATTTTTTAAGTAAATACATGTGGAATTACTGAATTGAAGCAGCAAATAATACAACTGCTTCACTTTCAGCAGATATCTTGAAAGGGGCAACTATGGAAACATCACGGCTTTCTGGTGTTACAACGCTTGCCAACGGCTTTTATATTACTTTTTGGTTTGAATTCTTCATACTTCCAGTATGAAAATACTGATTATTTCCTTTTCTTTATAGATCCATATGCTTTCATTATTGGAAGCTATGTCATTAATTTCGACTGCCGTAGCTGGAGCCAGATATTCAATTGAACACATTAGAACCAAGTGGGCAGCAGTTTTTCCAATCATAATGAAGTTGCTGACAGCCTTCTGCGTACCTTATGTATTAGCCAGAGTGGTATTTCCCGTGCTTGGGTACCCATTAGTATTAAATTTGGCAGTCTATCGGTTAGCATAGCTAGGATGCCTATCTTTCAGCCTTTTCTGCTTTTACACGAATTTCATGTCTGGTTCACTAACCTTCACAACTCGATGCGTGATGACTTATCGGATGCAGACTTCAAAACTTTGGGGTATGAAACACAAACCACCAATATGACGGAGAAGCTGATGTAGGGTTGAGGTTGAGATGTGCCATTAGAAATGATGCTTGATTCACTGGTCAGCATATTGTGTAGGAGGATTTGGTCTTACTGTCCCTCGTCACAGCTCATATAAGTAATGGATGCTTGATCAACTATGGTTTAATATTCGCTCATAATTTTATAGTTATCGTTCGGTTTGTGCATATATAATGTTAATTTGTATAAAGAATTCTATATAGGGTGCCGATATTGACACCCATAAATATGATAAGCACACCCATATTTTAATAAAAAATTTAATTACAAAAGTATCCCAATAGAAATTTATTAATAAAGACAAATTAATTTAATTAAAAATAAACCAAATACTATGTACACCCATTAATTACACCTATATCTTAAACTATATCACTTTTTAAAAATTAAAAAAAAAATTAAAAAAAAAACCCTAATTAAACCTTAATTCTATTTCAAGTATCAAAATCTCTCATTATCATATAATAAAGTAATGGAAATTTTTTTTACAGAAGACTCTATATCATACAGAGTTATGTATTTCTTTATTAATTTTTTTTTATTTTTTTTATTTTTTATGAACTCATCAATAAAATTTTTTTAAAAAGTGATAAGTAATTTTTTTTTTTTTTTTAAAGATATTAGTACATATCCCATTGTTGGAACAATGATCGAATTTTTGTGAATTCTCAACCGAGCATGAGCAATGTTGGAGTCAAATGTACTATGGACTATAGAGGTGAATTTACAAATTACGAGATATAAATAAATTGGGTGTTGGATTCTGCTCTCTCTAAAACTAAAGTGTTCTTTTTCGCTTTCGTTCTTGTGCATATATAATGTTAATTTTTATAAAGAATTCTATATAGAGTGTCGATATTGACACTCATAAATATGATAATCACACCCGTATTTTAATAAAAAATTTAATTACAAAAATATCCCAATAAAAATTTACTAATAAGGACAAATTAGTTTAATTAAAAATAAACCAAATACTATGTACACCCATTAATTACACATATATCTTCAACTATATCACTTTTTTTTTTAAAAAAAAACAAAAAAAAAAAAAAAAAAAAAAACCTAATTAAACCCTAATTCTATTTCAAGTATCAAAATCTCTCATTATCATATAACAAAGTAATATAAAAGTAATATAAAATTTTTTTTACAGAGGACTTTGAATCATACAGAGTTATGTATTTTTTTTTTTTTTATTATTATTATTTTAATGAACTCTATCAATAAAAAATAAAAATAAAAAGTGATAATTAATTTTTTTTTTTTTTTTTAAAGATAGTAGTACATATCCTATTGTTGGAACAATGATCAAATTTTTGTGAATTCTCAACCGAGCATGAACAATGTTGGAGTCGAATGTACTATGGACTACAACGGTGAATTTACAAATTACGAGATATAAATAAATTGGGTGTTGGATTCTGCTCTCTCTAAAACTAAAGTTTTCTTTTTCGCTTTCGTTCTTGTGCTACAACTGCAAACATCTTTGTATCTCACTCGGCTCTCCCTCTCTCTCTCTAAAGATTTCTTTTTGCTTTCATTGTTGCTTCTTACAATTCGAAAGATGAATTTAGTCAAAATCAGACAGGCTTGGGGTTTTAATTTGGATCATGAACTATTATTGTTCGATCAATCCTTACGCCGTCACAATTTGCTCTTCATTGACACTGAATTTCCTTACGGCGTTACAATGTTTTCGAGCCTGGAGAACTTAAGAATTTATAATTTATGAAATTGGGTGTATTAATAACTTAAGAGGGTTTATAAATAAATTATATTAAAATGAAAATATTCATTTAAATAAAGGTACTACTGGCATTAAGATGGATGTTCGTAGTAATGTTTTAATTTTAAATTTTAGACATGGGTGTGCTTATCATATTTATGAGTGTCAATATCCGCACCCTTCTATATAATGTCGATTTTCTATATAAATGTTTTGTAAATGAATATCAAATCGAAGATCGGTTGAAACCAGCTTTAATCAAATGTACTGTATTTGGATTCTTTTCCTATGCTTTTAATTATCTTGTGATAGTATGTGAGATGTAAAGTTTTTATGCTTTTCCTACTTAAGCTAGCTTTAATCAAATGCGGTTAATGATCTTATGCATTTAGTGTTTGATTTTGGAGAAAAACTTCGGTGCACTAGCTGAGTGGTGCACTCGGACATTGATATCATGACACATTAGTGTATCAGCTTTTTAGTTTGTTTTTCACCGTTTTTCATTATTATTTTATTTCTTTCACTTCCCTTCCATTCCATTGATTTTTTTTATTTTTTATAACTGACACATACCGATATGTCTTGATATCAGTGGTCGGATGCACCATTCATCTGGTGCACCCGGTGCATTGAATATTTTCTCTTGATTTTGAGACAAATATATGACACATTCGGTGTAAGGGGTATAAAAGAAACAAATAATTAATATTTCCGTTCACTTTATTTTATATTTTGTTATAATTAGCATTTAGCAGCCAACACTTCAAACGTGAAAAGAAAAAAAAAATCAAATACTTATTTTTATGAATGAAACATGATTATTATTATTATTATTATTATCATCATCACTTCAATAACAATATTTAATTCCCCAAAACTAAATCAAATATCTAATGATTTGAAAATTTTATAATATAATCAAGTCCTTTATCTTGAACTGGTTGTGTGAAAAAAAAAAAAAAAAAAGATACATTTGCTATTAAAAATCATTTAATTTTTTTAATGATGTTTTTTTTTTTTTTTTTTTTTTTTTTTTTTTGACATATATAAAGATGTGTTCTTGTTAAAGATTGAATTTTCTTTTGGATTGTACATCATTGACTACTGTTTTTACGACTTTTATGACTAAAGAAAAATTCTTACATTACATTTAGCGATTTTTAGTTACTAATGTACGGTTACATGAATAGGTGAGTAAGTATGAAAGTGATATATATATATATATATATATATGTATGTATATGGGGAAATTATTATTCTCTCCCTTATAGTTTGCCGTATTCTCCAGTCTCCCCCCTCTAATTTCAAAATTCTCCAATTTCCCCCCTCCCATGCACAAATACAACCAATCTCACCATATAAAATTAGGCGAGGGGGGCAATTGGAGAATTTTAAAACTAAAGGGGAGAGACTGGAGAATATGGCAAAACACAGGGGGAGAATGATAATTTCCCTATATATATATATATGAAATTTTTCTCCTTGGTGAATGAATATATATATATCAATGTTTTGTATGTGAACCATTAGATTCAACTGCTTTGACTCAATCAGTATACACTTGTCAAAAAAGAAATATATATATATATATAGTCTTTCTATTGTCAGTTGGAACTGATATAAAATATATCAGTTCCTTACATGTTGGCCATTGGATTTAATAGATGCTTAATTTAAAAGTGCAACCAAGTTAAAACATTTAAATTCAATGGCCTACATACGAAGAACTGATTTATTTTATATTAGTTCCAACTGACAATAGAAAATATAATGTCTCGTTCACATTAGTGCGCACTAATATAAATATATAAGGATATTGAATATGAGTCACTCATTATGGAGAAGTTTTGACAAGTGCATACACACTAAGTCAAAGCATGGAAAATGAGTGGCTCACATTCAATGTGTTCATATATTTACATCAGTGCGCACTGACTTGAACATATATATATATATATATATATATAGTCTTTCTACTGTCAATTCGTCCTGATATAAAATATATCAAGACGAAGAATGTGGACAATAGATAATGAAGAAGTTTTGACAAGTGCATACACTTTGAGTCAAAGTATGTAAATCTAATAGCCCACATTCTCCGTCCTAATATATTTTATATCAGAACGAATTGACAATAGAAAAATTATATATATATATATATATATATGTATATATATTAATTTTCAAACTTAATAGACCATATGTTATAAAAAGTTTTCTTCAATGCAATCATAATTATTTGATGTCAAAAATTTTAGATACTATCAAGTTAACCCCAACTATTTTATAGATCGATCTAGGCATTCAACAAATAATGATTTTATCCATGAAGTTATTTTGTTAAATAATAAGGAGCTGTCCTGTAAGCATTTTTCATTGACTATTTTTCGAAAAGAAAAATGAAAATGAAAACAGTGTTTTTGGTTTCAGTTTCGAAATCAAAAAATGCGTCTGGTAACATATACGGAAAACAGTATTTTAAAAATAAAAACATTAAAAACGTGTTTGATAGGTTAATCGAAAAATATAATAATTTCATCCCAAATAATTATCAACTAAATAAAAATTATATATTAAATAAAAATTACATTCAAATTTCAAAGAAAGAACTCAAATATTATTTTTTTATCTCCATCCATCCAATCATCACCAATTATATTTTTCATCTCAAAACAAAAAAAAAAAAAACAAAAAAAAAAAACAAAAAAAAAAAAAGCAAAAAACAAATTCTGGACATTTCTCAATGAATTAATGTGACCTGTGATTCGTTGTCAAAAATCCAAATCTGCTGCTACTTGAGGCTCATTTTAGCAATTGCAATTTGTGTGAAATAATTACCCTTGATATGGAGCCTTCCTTCATAATTTGTATTAGCCATTTGTTGAAAACAGTTCTGCAGGTGGTCCAAGAGCAGCAATTAATAATATCATCAAGAGCAAATCTGCTCAAAAGCAATTCAGATCGGCGTCGCCTGGTGGTCCAAGAGCAGATCCACAGCTCAAATCAAAAGAAGAATATCTGCTCAAACCAGATCAACGTCGACGTCGCACTCCTCCGGCGTGAAGAAGAAGAAGACGAAGACGAAGGTGAACAGTGAGTCGGCGACCAGAAGAAGAAAGAAGAGACGAGAGGAGTGAAACTCGTTGATGAGAAAAAAGATTTTTTTTTTTTTTTCAAAATTTCCACTTTTAACACAGGTTTTATTTTCCATTTTGTTTTTATATTTTGAAAATAAAATGAAAAACGGTTAACGAACATGAATTCGAAATCATTTTTGGAAAACAAAAACGAAAACAAGCTGGAAAACAGGCTGAAAACAGCTGCAGGATGGGGCCTAAATAACTTATGAAGCAACTCAGGAAGTAAAAAAATAAAAAATAAAAATTGTTGTAAATAGGCCTATCAAGATATTGTCCGCTTTGGGCTGGGTACCACAACAGCGTCGCCCCCCCCCCCGGTTAATGAACGTGAATAACTTATGAAGCAACTCAGGAAGTAAAAAAATAAAAAATAAAAATTGTTGTAAATAGGCCTATCAAGATATTGTCCGCTTTGGGCTGGGTACCACACCCCCCCCCCCCGGTTAATGAACGTGAATTCGAAATCTTTTTTGGAAAACAAAAACGAAAACAGACTGAAAAACAGCTACAGGATGGGGCCTAAATAACTTATGAAGCAACTCAGCAAGTAAAAAAATAAAAAATAAAAATTGTTGTAAATGGGCCTATCAAGATATTGTCCGCTTTGAGTCGGCGACCAGAAGAAGAAAGAAGATGAAGAAAGAAGAGACGAGAGAAAAGTGAGACAAGAGAAGAGTGAAACTCGTTGATGAGAAAAAAGATTTTTTTTTTTTTTTTTTTTTTTTTTTCAAAATTTCCACTTTTAACACAGGTTTTGTTTTCCATTTTGTTTTTGTATTTTGAAAATAAAATGAAAAACGATTAACGAACGTGAATTCGAAATCATTTTTGGAAAACAAAAACGAAAACAGGCTGAAAAACAGCTGTAGGATGAGGCCTAAATAACTTATGAAGCAACTCAGCAAGTAAAAAAATAAAAAATAAAAATTGTTGTAAATAGGCCTATCAAGATATTGTCCGCTTTGGGCTGGGCACCACAACAGCGCCCCCGCCCCTCGTTAACGAACGTGAATTTGAAATCATTTTTGGAAAACAAAAACAAAAACAAAAACAGGCTGAAAAACAGCTGCAGGATGGGGCCTAAATAACTTATGAAGCAACTCAGCAAGTAAAAAAAAAAAAAAAAAAAAAAAAATTGTTGTAAATGGGCCTATCAAGATATTGTCCGCTTTGGGCCCCCCCATTTATACTGCTCAGCAGATGAGAGCTATGTGGGATCTGATGATTCACAACACGTTGAATAGAAGATATAGCAATTTCTCTTGGATTTATCAGTCGAAGCAAGAGACAATAGATCTTGATATTATTTATTATTCTTTGATTTAAAAAAGAATCCCATCTCAATTGAAAATGCAAATACTTTTTTAGGAAGAAATAAAGTTCTGCTTCTATGTTGTTCTTGTATTGTTTTTTCGTTCTACGTTTTTTGATGTCTGATCCCGAAGAATTTGCATCAACATCTTTTTCTTGGTTTGAGAGAACTGACCCAAGACTTACTTGGTTTTGTGCATCTGCTCGAGGATTCCCTTGGTCTGGGGGTTCTTTTTCTTCTTTACTTCTATTGTATAATTCAAGAGAGTTTTTTTGATTCGATGATATAAAAAGATCTTCCTTTTTCTTTCGAGTTATTTTTTTAGTTCCATTTTCATTTCCATTAAAACTGAAAAGAAGTAATTTGATTGGTATGATCCACGGTTTTTTTTTTATATGCATTAAAAATAGCACTAATTCTCGGAAGAACCAAAGCTCCAAATCCCCTACTATCGTCCTGATAACGTGTTGTAAATGGGCTTATCAAGATATTGTCCGCTTTGGCACCACAACAAGCCCGCACCGGTTTAAAATGCGTCTAGATAGGAAGGGGGGCACCCCCCATTTAAACTGCTCAGTAGAAGCGGGTGTGTTGTGAATCATCAGATCCCACATCGCTCCCATCCGCTTCTACTGAGCAGTTTAAATGGGGGTAGGCCTATTTATAACAAGTTATCAGCACGATAGTGATGGGGTGTGTTGTGAATCATTAGATCCTACATCGCTCCCATCTACTTCTACTGAGCAGTTTAAATGGGGGGGTGCACCCCTTCCTATCTAGACGCGTTTTAAACCCGTGGGTACCTGTTGTGGTGCCAAAGCGAACAATATCTTGATAGGCCCATTTACAATAGAGTAATTGGCACAAATCCCCCCCAGACTATACTAGCTTTTGCATGTTGCCCCATAAACTATTTTATTAGGCACTAAACCCCCTGAACTATCACTTATTGGCAGAATAAGACTAAAGATGCCCCCTCAGGGAGGAAAAAACCCAAAGGATTGCCAATAAGTGATAGTTCAGGGGTTTAGTGCCTAATAAAATAGTTTGGGGGGCAACATGCAAAAGCTGGTATAGTCTGGGGGAAATTTGTATCAATCACTCTTTACAATAAAAACAACTTATTTTGAATTGAAGCTAGTCCAATTACCAATCAGTGTTCTCCACGTCACGTTCATCACCCAAGCCACGTTCCTCGTAGTAACCGACATAACTGTAATAAAACACAAAAGCAAAGGGCAATTTGGGGAAAAACATCAAAAACCCCACCCAAATTTGATTCAACCAAATCCAAGCTCTCGTTATTGACGATCCATTCAAAGCCAAATAAATCTCTCATTTTATTATAACCAACCAACTCGGTCTCGAGAAATTCAAGTGAGTCAAGAGTCAACTCGGCATGGACGTCTCCACTTCCTCACTGGGCGGCGCTGCCTCGTCGGCATCCGCCGAACCTCCCGAGGCCTCCACTTCGTCGGCTTCGTATTCTTCGGCGTCGATCGGCGTATCGGCGAAGAGAGATGAGGTGCAGAGGAGCTTGTCCAGGTTCGAGGTGGCGGATGAGGAGGAAGAGGAGGAGGACGTGTGCCGGATCTGCCGGAATCCGGGAGACGCCGACAATCCGCTGCGGTACCCGTGCGCGTGTAGCGGAAGCATCAAGTTCGTCCACCAGGATTGCCTCCTTCAGTGGCTCAATCACAGCAACGCTCGCCAATGCGAGGTTTCTCCATCCCTCTCTTTTTCTGTTTTAACGATTAGATTTGATTAAATGATGAAGATTGATTTAAAGAAACCATTTTTTTTTTCTTAATTAGAGCCTTTTTTAGGGATTTTCGTAGCTGTGATAAAGTTGTTTGATTAGCATAAAGAGTCAACTTAGGAAGATTTAGTGGATTGATTGATAAATGAATCATTGAATTGTATGTGTTCATCCTGATTTGGTTTATGTCTAAATTGGGTGGTAGGTTGATCGTATTGCTGAAAGATTCGTTAAATGAGGTTTAATTATGCTTTTTAGAATATTGGTGTTGGTCTTTTCTTCAATTGTTTGAATATCAGAGTTGATGCTCGAGATGTGTCTGATTATCTTGGAAATTGTTGTTTTACAAACAAATTCGGATAGATGTTGTATTTTTACCTTTTAGTTAATTAAGATGTAAAGGGTGATTGGCTACTGTTTGGTTGTTTGATGGTTGGGGTAATGAGGTATAGTGTAGAAATGGTTGCAGTGGCGAATTCTTGTAATGTGTAACATTTCATTTGGGTTCCTACTCTTGGCTTTTTGAAAGCTATATATATATATCCCTTCATAGATAGACTGTAGGAGTTGAAACTTCTTTTGTATTCTATTATGGGGTGAAGGAAAGTATAGTATATAAAAGGTTGCGGTGAAAATAGTTGGCTGTACCCTGAAAAAGCCTTGCTTTCTTCCCTTCTTGTTTTTCTTTATGATGACTTCTAATTTTTTTTTTTTTCTGATAACTTTTTATTCTCTAACCAATTTTAGTTGGTCTTTTTTGTAGGTCTGTAAACATGCATTTTCCTTCTCCCCTGTTTATGCTGAGAATGCTCCAGCAAGGCTTCCTTTTCAGGAGTTTATAGTTGGGATGGCAATGAAAGCGTGCCATGTCCTGCAGTTCTTTCTGCGGCTTAGTTTTGTACTTTCAGTTTGGCTCCTCATCATACCATTTATAACGTTTTGGATATGGCGGTTGGCTTTTGTGAGGAGTTTTGGGGAAGCCCAAAAATTATTTTTAAGTCATATCTCCACTACAGTTATTCTTACTGATTGTTTGCACGGGTTCCTACTTTCGGCTAGCATTGTGTTCATTTTTCTTGGGGCCACTTCTTTGAGGGATTACTTCAGGCATTTACGAGAGCTTGGAGGACAAGATGCTGAGAGAGATGATGAAGGAGATAGAAACGGTGCCCGTGCTGCCAGACGACCTCCTGGACAAGCTAATAGGAATTTCGCTGGTGAAGGAAACGGAGAAGATGCTGGTGGAGCACAAGGTATTGCTGGTGCAGGTCAAATAATCAGAAGGAATGCAGAAAATGTTGCTGCAAGGTGGGAAATGCAGGCAGCTCGTCTCGAGGCCCACGTTGAACAGATGTTTGATGGTTTGGATGATGCTGATGGTGCAGAGGATGTGCCCTTTGATGAGCTTGTTGGCATGCAGGGTCCTGTTTTTCATTTGGTTGAAAATGCTTTTACTGTAAGTTTATTGATTTTCTTATCCTTTTTATTATTTTTTTCAACCATTATTGCAGGTAAACCAGTCTTTTGTCATTAAGTTTTTCAATTGATCATGTTTTGATGGTTTTACTTTAGTCGTTATCTATTCTTATTTCTTATTTTGTAATTCATGTTTCTTTTGCTGTTAGAATGAATTGCCACTATTTGTTTTTGCTATTAGATTAGAGCTGCATGATTTACTAGCTCTCGACTCTTGATAGTACATGAAAATTGTCAATGTTCTTGGAGTTATGGATTCCATTTGGTAGGAAAAAGTTAGGATAAGGCTGTTTATTGTTTATTTATTAGAGGGAAGTTATTTGTCGTTATTGACCTGCTCCATAATGCAATTGGATTTCATATTCTATTTCTGTGTCTTTTAAATGAGATTCTATGCCTATTGAATTTTGTTAATTTTATACTTTTGTCTTTATAAGTACATGTCTCTTACTTTTATTGTTGCACTTTTCAAATGACATGTTACAAGTTTTTCCTTGCAACTTCATTTGTTTGTTCATTCAGATCAAGGAGCAGAATTTCTAAATTTAGCATCATTTATTTGTACCTGCTGACATTTTCATTATATAATGAGTGATTTTATTTCTTTGTAGGTTCTGGCAAGCAATATGATATTCCTCGGTGTTGTAGTCTTTGTGCCTTTTTCATTAGGTCGGATAATTCTGTACTACGTATCATGGGTTTTCTCATCTGCCAGTGGTCAAGTGTTGTCGACTGTCTTGCCATTAACAGAGACAGCCCTCTCCTTAGCAAATATCACGCTGAAAAATGCATTGAGTGCTGTGACGAATTTGACATCTGAAGGCCAAGAAAATGGTTTGCTTGGCCAAGTTTCAGAAATTTTAAAAGTAAATACAAGTGGAATTACGGAAGCAGCAAATAGTACAACCACATCACTTTCAGCAGATATCTTGAAAGGGGCAGCTCTGGGAACATCACGGCTTTCTGATGTTACAACACTTGCCATTGGATATATGTTTATATTCTCTTTAATCTTCTTCTACCTTGGGATTGTTGCTTTGATCCGGTATACCAAGGGTGAGCCTTTGACCATGGGGAGGTTTTATGGTATAGCATCTATAGCAGAGACGATTCCATCCCTCTTCAGACAGTTCTTGGCTGCAATGAGACACTTAATGACTATGGTCAAAGTTGCATTCCTTTTGGTCATTGAACTTGGGGTGTTTCCATTGATGTGTGGATGGTGGTTAGATGTCTGCACTATAAGAATGTTTGGAAAGTCGATGTCTCAACGAGTTCAGTTCTTTACAGTCTCTCCTTTGGCAAGCTCATTGGTTCATTGGGTTGTAGGGATTGTATACATGCTACAGATAAGCATCTTTGTCGGCCTTCTTCGAGGGGTACTGTTCTTTGCCATCCTGTTATACTTGTGGATTCATTATGGATCTTCTTGTCCTTTACTCCTTTTGTATTACTCTAATGGTCTTTTCTTCACTTGATGTTGTCAGGTTTTGCGTAATGGAGTTCTGTACTTTCTTCGAGATCCTGCTGATCCTAATTACAATCCATTCCGTGATCTAATTGATGATCCTGTGCACAAGCATGCTCGCAGAGTTCTGTTGTCAGTTGCAGTTTATGGGAGTTTGATTGTAATGCTGGTATTTTTGCCAGTCAAACTTGCAATGCGGATGGCTCCTTCTGTTTTTCCTCTTGACATATCGTAAGATGACACTCTTTCTTTTGGTTGTATCTTTCTCATTGCAGTTTCTTTCCATATTGACAACATATTTGTTTGCTAAAATGCACGATTGTTTATTGCAGGGTATCTGATCCATTTACTGAAATTCCAGCTGACATGCTTCTCTTTCAAATCTGCATTCCATTTGCCATTGAGCATTTTAAATTGCGGACATCAATCAAGTCTCTTCTTCACTATTGGTTCACGGCAGTCGGCTGGGCACTTGGTCTAACTGACTTTCTGCTACCCAGACCTGACGAGAATGGTGGCCAGGAAAATGGAAATGGTGATGCAGGACGACAGGATAGACTGCATGTAGTACAATTAGGAGGACTGGATGGACGTGTTGTTGCTGAGGCTGATTTGAATAGAGTTCTTGCATCGGAGAATTCTAATGTTTCAGAGGATTATGATGGTGATGAACAATCTGATTCAGAGTAAGTTGCAGCAGGCCTTGCATTTCTATCTTACGAGTTAATTCAAAATTCCTTTTGCATAGGACATTTTATTGAATTTCTCCTAACCTTTAAAGTTTTTGTTCATTTGATCATACTGTTGGGTGTAACCTTGCTGTAAGGTTGCAAATTATCAACTAGAGAGTCAAGATATCCCATTTGTAACTTTGAATCATATCATGCATGTTTTAGACTGGTTCATAATCTAGTATGTGAAGGGGTTATGTAGTCCCTGTTATGTGTTATGTTATCATAATATTGATGTTCAAGGTATTAAGTGCTGATTTGTATGCATCAAAAAGTGTTTGAGGTCATTCCAATATTTTACTGGATTCCTTTCATCTTTTGATTAAGTTCTTATAAATTTTCATCATAGAAGCATCTAGTAAGTAGCAGTGACTAGAATTGGACTCTTTTTTTAGTTCATCATCAATTGAGGATGCTTTGATATATGTTTGAAGGATGCCATTGATGCAAATTTCATGGGTTTGAATTAGTGGATTCTACATTTTTGGAAATTGTGCATGAGTTATGCCTGTGTTCTAGTTTATGTTACTGAGAAGAACCTTGTTTAGATTATTTTAATTAGTCCTAGTAATTATAATGTGATTTACTTTAGTTCGTCCAACTTGTGTCATCACAGCCTCACCATCATATCATGATGCTTGTATTGTCGCAGTCCTTGGAGTTCTATTTTGTTCCTGGCATCTTTCGATTTTCTTGTTATAATTGTATATCTATTGGTTCTTGACACCTGCACTTACCAATTACCATATAATATTTATCTATTATTCTGTATTTTAGCAGGTACGGCTTTGTTCTTCGCATTGTCCTCTTGCTGGTGATTGCCTGGATGACTCTTCTTGTCTTTAACTCTTCCTTGATAGTTGTGCCAATCTCACTTGGACGTGCACTTTTCAATGCTGTTCCTCTTCTTCCAATTACTCATGGCATCAAGTGCAATGGTAAAATTGTTAATTGGATTGGCCTTTTGGTTTGAATGTTTCATACTTTTTGCATGAAAAAACTGATTATTTCTCTTTCTTCATAGATCTATATGCTTTCATTATTGGAAGCTATGTCATTTGGACTGCTGTAGCTGGAGCCAGATATTCAATTGAACACATTAGAACCAAGAGGGCAGCAGTTTTATTTAGTCAAATTTGGAAATGGTGTGGCATTGTTATTAAAAGCTGTGCTTTATTGTCACTATGGGTAAGGCGGACTGATCATAGTTTCTCTTACTGGTCAGATTATCTATATACATAACCTGTCTATAGTTTCTCATGTGTAGCTAGTGTTCTTACCCTTTATTGGTTTTACTGCTTTTATGTTACAGATTTTTGTCATTCCAGTATTGATTGGTTTGCTGTTTGAGCTCTTGGTTATTGTTCCAATGCGGGTGCCTGTTGATGAAAGTCCAGTTTTCCTCCTATATCAGGATTGGGCCTTGGGCCTCATTTTTCTGAAGATCTGGACTAGATTGGTGAGTCTTTTTAAATACATGTTTTGTGGTGTATGGAAGTAATAAGGTAGCAAAGGGACAAGCTAAATTTTTATATATGTTTACAAGGAAAATAGTGATTTCCATTCAGTCATGTGGAATTGTTGTTGATGTACACTAATTTTCTGGTTTGTTCTGGAATACATATAACACATTTGCATTTGAACAGCTAAGTGCGATGCAGACTGTGGTGGAATTGATGTTGCACTTTTGTTTATGCGATCATTTTGTTTTTTTATTTATTATTATTTTTAATAATCTTAGAGGATGTTTGTTCGTCTTTTATATTTTTCTCTTCAATGTTTCTGGTTAACAAATGATTTAATTATGTTAGAGTGTCAGACACTATGAAAGCTTATGTTTTTTCCTTGCCATTGTTTCAGTTATGTGTTTCTGCTTATAACATCTTGAAAAAAATAAAAGAATTTCCAATTTGTGTTTCTTTGATTCCACAAATTTCCTTAACTATATTTCAAGGTTTTGATTTTCAGTCATGGATATTGTTAAGAAAAGTGGAATTTTTTTTTTAAATTATTATTATTACAGGGACTTAACTTTTTCCCCTTTTGAAACAGGTTATGTTGGATCACATGATGCCACTGGTAGATGAAAGCTGGCGAATAAAATTTGAAAGGGTGAGAGTAGATGGTTTTTCAAGGTTGCAAGGTCTTTGGGTGCTGCGGGAGATTGTTTTTCCTATCATAATGAAGCTGCTGACAGCCCTCTGCGTACCTTATGTATTAGCCAGAGGGGTATTTCCTGTGCTTGGGTACCCATTAGTAGTAAATTCGGCAGTCTATCGGTTTGCATGGCTGGGATGCCTATCCTTAAGCCTTTTCTGCTTCTGTGCGAAGAGGTTCCATGTCTGGTTCACTAACCTTCACAACTCAATCCGTGATGACCGATATCTCATCGGACGCAGACTTCATAACTTTGGGGAAGATGTGGTAGAAAAACAAATCGAAGCAGAGACTTCCTCTGATGAAACCCAAACCACCAATATTGAGGGTAGTGGTATAATCCAACATGACGGAGAAGCTGATGTAGGGTTGAGGTTGAGACGTGCCATTAGAAATGATGCTTGATTGATCACTAGTCAGCAGATTGTGTAGGAGGTATTGGTCCTACTGTCTCTCATCACGGCTCATATAAGTAATGGATGCTTGATCAACTATGGTTTAATATTCCCTCATAATTTTATAGTTATCGTTCAGTTTGTGCATATATAATTACATGTTTAACTTAGAAATTAGAAGGTAAAAACAACTCTTCCAAGAAGAATTCTATATAATGTCGTTTTTCTATATCAATGTTTTGTAAATGAATATCAAGTCAAAGATAGGTTGAAGCTAGCTTTAATCAAATGCTTTTGGATTCTCGCCCTATTTAAGCTCTTACATATGCTTTTAATGATCATTAGACAGTCGGTGAGATATAAGTTAAATATAAATCTCTCGAGTCTCTTCTTCATCCGTTTGACGTCAACTTCTGTGATTTTCATGACCAAAAATCACCTGCTCTTCCCATTTGCTCTCCACACAAGTGAGGGAGATGCCAGCTTCGCTAGTTGAGCTGAGACAGTGTCAAAGGGTCACTTGACAGTGATTTGAAACAGAGAATGGCCTAGAGGTAGTGTTGAAGGGTTGTGAGACGATTGCTTAAATGGCCTTTCCTATGTTTGAAAAAGCAAAATTTTCCACCTTTGAAAAAGTATGTAAAAATATCCAAAAAAAGAAAGATGAAGTTACCAAAGTGCCTTTAAAAATGATTTTTTTTTTTTTTAAATTAAATTATATAAGAACGAGATTACAAGATTGCCCAACAATAGGGAATATTATATATATATATATACAAAAATTCTATTATCAGTTCGAACTGACAAAAGTTATATCAGTTCCTTGTATATGGGCCATTGGATTTAAATACTTTGACTTGGCTGTATGCACTTGTCAGTCAAAGTATTTAAATCCAATGGCCCACATACAAGGAACTGATATAACTTTTGTCAGTTCGAACTGATAATAGAAAGACTGTATATATATATATATATATATATATACAGATAGAGAGAGAGGTGAGACCTAGTGACGACGACAACGGTGGTTACTATTCGACAACGGTGGTTCTTGTTGGACGACACGCGAGCCGAAGAAGAGATGGACACTTTGACACCACGCTTGAAGCCGGAGAAGACGCATAAGCCAGGAGAAGTTACCCGGACCACATATATCATACTTTTATCATCAATTATGGTCTCGGTCTCCCAACCTATTGTGTACATGGTCTTTTGAAGTAGATTTCGAGACCGGGATCCGTCTCCAATGGAAGGCCACCGCATATAGTTACCTCCTGCGGTGTTCGAAAAATAATTAAAATTTTCGAAAAATTATAATTAAATGAAAAATACATTCATTGAAGCCCGGTCTTCCAAGACTCCAAGGCTCAACATTGATACTCTCGGTCTTAATAAATGAAAAATTACATTTTTAAATTATTATTCTTTTTTAAATAAAAAAAATTAAACATTGGGGAACTACACTAGATCAATTTTCCTTCATTTTTTTTTTACTTAGATATTCTAACAAAAAATAAAAATATGAATACATTTATACTTCACCATTGAATCTTCCAACTAATATCATACTTTTATCATCAATTGTGGTTTCGGTCTCCTAACCTATTGTGGACATGGTCTTTTGAAGTAGCTTTCGTGACTGGGATCCATCTCCAATGGAAGGCCACCAAATGAAGAATTACATTTTTAAATTTCTATTCTTTTGTGATTAATATTTAATATATTAGGTCAAAAGCCCAGAAAATAATATGTTGGGCCTGGGAATTTATCTAAAAGTGGCGATATTTGCACCCCTAAAAAACTGTATCACCCCAAATTAATATGTTTTTAAAAATCCAATAATACCCTTGAGTAAAATTACCAAGAAGACTAAATAATTTGTAACTACACCCACTAATAATTATTAAGGGTACGAATATTAACACTTATAAATATGATAAGCACACTCATATTTATAAGTACACTCATGTCTAAAATTTAAAATTAAAACATTACTATAAACACATGTTGGAATATGTCAATTCCTAGTTTATAGCTTATTTTATTCTGTTTCCTAAATTAGAGGGATCTCATCTATTTATAAGTTTCCTATCTAAGATAGGAAAGTGATTCTCTAATTAAGTTAGGAGTCAACTCCTTGATTGTAGTGATTCTCTAATTAAATTAGGAATCAATTCCTTATTCTGGTGGGTGACATTAGGTGTATATATTGCTTATTATGTACAGAACGTGAATGATAATAATAAACAATTTCTTCTTCACAATTTCTTTATGGTATCAAAGCTACCTCTGGTCCTAATCTCTATTGCTTTTCCTGCAATATCTTCTCCGATTTTTTACCAGCAAAACTCATATTCCTCTTTCACTACACTTCAACTATGCCGAGATTTGGGATTGCTTCCAATGTTAATTCTGAAGGCTCATCTTCTGGTAGTGGTACTGTTGATCTAACCCAAAATTCTCAAATCATCACAAACCACAAATTGAATGGGCACAATTACTTGCCCTGGTCACAATCTGTTATGCTTTACATCAAATGGAAAGGTAAAGCTGAGTTTGTCACAGGAGATGTGGAGATTCCAGAAAAGAAAGACAAGGGTTATAAGCTTTGGGAATCAGAAAATAGCAAAGTCATGTCTTGACTTATAAACTCAATGACACCAAAGGTTGGAGAGAACTTTTTGTTATATGAAACAGCCAATGAAGTGTGGGAGGCTCCTAAAGAAACCTACTCAAATAAAGACAATATCTCTGAGAAATTCAGAATTGAAGGAGTCCTACATGAAGTGAAGCATGGGGATTTAACGGTGATAGAATATTTCAATAAACTATCTCGCCTTTGGCAGCAGGTGGACATGCTCAACTCGTTAGACTAGAAGTGTTCAGATGATGGAGCTATTTTCAGAACGTACATGGAAGAGATGCGGATCTTTAAATTCCTCATTGGACTGAGTGATAGTTTAGATGAAGTTCGTGGCAGAATTCTTAGTGTTAAGCCACTGTCGTCTATCCGAGAAGTAGTCTTAGAAGTACCCAAAGAAGAAAGCCGTAAGAAAGTGATGCTCAGATTTGATTCAGTGCTTACCAGTGGAGAAGTATCAGCTCTCGCAGCCAGAGGAAATCAAAACAATCCTCCTGATGGTGAAACCAGAAAAGGCAGACCTTGGTGCGATCACTGTCGACGTCCAGGCCATTACAAGGAAACTTCCTGGAAACTCCATGGGAAACCAGCAGATTGGAAGCCTCGCAGTCAAGTCAAGAAGGAATATGCTGCAAGTGGAAGTAATACAGGTGACAATGAGGGAATTCTTTTCAGCAAAGAACAACTTGATCAGCTGCAAAAGTTATTTGGCCGCCCTTCATCAACACCTGTTGGAACCGGTTCCATGGTACAATCAGGTATATTTCCAAGTGCTTTGAGTGTCAAACATGAAGCACGAGATTCTTGGATTATAGACTCGGGGGCAACTGACCACATGACAGGAGATCCTAGAGTGTTCAATACATTTGAGCCATGTAAAGGTAACTTTAATGTTAAGGTAGTAGATGGAAAATTGTCAAAAGTGAAAGGTTGTGGGACTGTTATTCTCTCAAAAACCTTAACATTAAAGTCGGTTTTATTTGTTCCTAATTTGGACTGCAATTTATTATCTATTTCCAAACTCACCTATGACAAAAATTACCTCAGTAAATTCTACTCTACTCATTGTGTTTTCCAGGACTTGATCTCAGAGAGGATGATTGGAACTGCTGAATTGCGATCTGGTTTATACATTCTAGATGCTGACTCTTCCTTGAATGTGCAATGTCATTCTACAAAGCAGTTAGCCTACCAAAATAATTCTAGGACTAGTTTAAATAAAGAGAGTAATGTGATGTTGTGGCACTACAGGTTAGGCCACCCCAACTTCTTGTACTTAGAAAAACTTTTTCCTAATTTGTTTATCAATAAAAGTCCTAAAGAATTTTCGTGTGAAATCTGTGAGTTGTCCAAACATACACGTTCTTCACTGTCTCCTAGCATCTATCATGTTTCCAAACCTTTTGCTCTCATTCATAGTGATGTATGGGGTCCATCTAGGATTCCTAATATTTCAGGTGCTAAGTGGTTCATTTCATTCATTGACGATCATACTCAAGTTACTTGGGTATTTCTCATGAAAAAAAAAATCAGAAGTTGCCACTATTTTCAAAAATTTCAACTCAATGATAACAAATCAATTTCAAACAAAGGTGCAAGTCTTAAGAACTGATAATGGTAAAGAATTTGTCAATAAAACCTTAATAGACTACTATCTAAGTGAGGGAATCATACATCAAACTTCATGTGTTAACACCCCACAGCAGAATGATGTATCTGAGAGAAAAAAATAGGCATCTTTTAGAGGTTGCTAGATCCTTATTATTCACCATGCATATGCCTAAATAGTTTTGGGAGGATGCTGTTCTTACAGCAGTTCATTTAATCAATAGGCAACCATCTAGAGTCTTAAATTTTCAAACACCTACTCAAGTTCTACTTATTGCATACCCTAATAACCATATATTATCAAATATTCCTCTTAGAGTTTTCGGGTGTACTGTATTTGTACATGATAATTCTCCTCATCGCAGTAAGTTAGATCCTAAATCCTTTAAATGCTTATTTCTTGGTTATTCCCCAAAACAGAAAGGTTATAGGTGTTATCACCCAACTTCTAGGAAAATGTTTACCTCAATTGATGTCACTTTTCTAGAAACACAATCTTTTTTTAGTAAAACTGCAATTCAAAGGGGGAAAGAGTTGAGTGAATTTCAGTTTCTTGATGACTATGCACCTATTTCCATCTCTAATGATAGTGTACCAGTCTCCAGTCCATGTTCAGCTCAAACACACTATCCTAATCAAGTCCTCACAGATTTCGACATTGATTTTCTTGAAACACATCAGCTGCCCAGTCCATCTCAAACACCTGTTCAAAAAGGTCCACAAAAAACACCTACCCAAGAAAAACCAATTGTGTATTCAAGGCAGCCGAAGCATGATAGAGTTGTGTTTAAACCAGAATTTATTCAACAGGTTCATGATTTCTCACCAGGATTAGACGTCCAACATCATTCAAACACTTCTCCTTCCAATTCAAATGAACCATTACTTGAGTCAGGTGAGGACAAAAACATAAGTGACAATGGTTCAATTAGTGACAGTGATGATATTCAACCTGAAAATGATTTGCCAATTGCTCAAAGAAGACCTATAAGGAAGTGTAGGCAGAGACCTCTGTATCCTCTTAGCAAATATGTGTCTTATGAAGGGTTGTCACCTAGTTACAAATTATTTGCTATGAATGTGTCTAACGTGTCTGTTCCAGCAACAATTCAGGAGGCTTTGGCTATACCTAAGTGGAGAAAGGCTATCCAAGAAGAACTCACCTCATTACAAAAGAACAAAACATGGGAAGTAACAGTGCTACCTGAAGGAAAAAGGGCAATAGGATGCAAATGGGTCTTTATAGTGAAACATAGAGCAGATGGGAGTGTTGAATGCTATAAGGCGAGACTTGTAGCCAAGGGTTTCACACAATCATATGGGATAGACTATGAAGAGACGTTTGCACCAGTGGCAAAGTTGAATACATTCAGAGTTCTTTTGTCCATGTCAGTGAATCTAGATTGGCAATTACATCAAATGGATGTGAAAAACGCATTCTTGAATGGTGATTTGTTAGAAGAAGTGTATATGGACAGTCCACCTGGTTTAGAAAAGAGTTTGGGAATAAAGTTTGCAAACTAAGGAAATCTATATATGGATTAAAGCAGTCGCCAAGAACTTGGTTCAAGAGGTTTACAAAGTTTGTAAAAGAGTTCGGCTATCATCAATGCCAAACTGATCATACATTGTTCGTAAATCATGCTACAGATGGTATTATCACAGTCCTCATAGTGTATGTGGATGATATCATCATTACGGGCAATAGTGAAGGTGAAATTCAGAAATTGAAGGTGTTTCTTGGCAAACAGTTTGAAATCAAGGATTTTGGTAACCTAAAGTATTTTATAGGCATGGAAGTAGCAAGATCCAAGAATGGTATTTGTATTAATCAACGCAAGTATGTTTTAGATCTACTTAAGGAGACAAAAATGATTGATTGTAAGCCAATAGAAACACTTATGGATTCATCAACAAAGTTGGGACTACTGGAGGGGAGCCCTCCTGTGGATAAAGTGAGATATCAAAGGCTGGTTGGGAAACTCATTTATCTCTCCCATACCAGACCTGACATTGGCTTCACTGTCAGCACTGTGAGCCAGTTTATGAATAATCCAAATGAGGAGCATATGGGAGCTGTTCATAGAATACTCAGGTACCTCAAGATGACTCATAGTCAAGGTATTTGTTTCAAAAAGAGCGAGTGTAGGAAAGTCAGTATCTACACTGATGCAGATTGGGCTGGTTCAGCTCTTGATAGGAGATCTACTTTTGGTTATTGTTCATTTATGTGGGGGAACCTAGTAACTTGACGCAGCAAGAAACAATCAGTAGTCTCTCGCAGTAGTGCAGAAGCTGAATTCAGAGCCTTAGCCCAAGGTATTTGCGAAGGGATATGGTTGAAAAGGCTGTTAGAAGAATTAAGGGTTCCTAATGCTACACCTATAGAGTTGTTATGTGATAATCAAGCAACTACTAGTATAGCCAAGAATCCAGTTCATCATGATCAGACTAAGCATGTGGAGATAGATAGGCACTTCATCAAAGAGAAGATCGAAATGGAGGTTATCAAGTTGAATTATGTTCCTACTAACTCTCAAATTGCAGACATTTTCACCAAGGCTTTACCTAGAACTCAATTTGAAGTTTTATGTTCCAAGCTTGGCATGATCAATATTTACTGCCCAGCTTGAAGGGAGGTGTTGGAATATGTCAATTCCTAGTTTATAGCTTATTTTATTCTGTTTCCTAAATTAGAGGGATCTCATCTATTTATAAGTTTCCTATCTAAGATAGGAAAGTGATTCTCTAATTAAGTTAGGAGTCAACTCCTTGAATGTAGTGATTCTCTAATTAAATTAGGAATCAATTCCTTATTCTGGTGGGTGACATTAGGTGTATATATTGCTTATTATGTACAGAACGTGAATAATAATAAAAAACAATTTCTTCTTCACAATTTATTTAACACCCATCTCAATGCCAATAGTACCCTTATTTAAATGAATGTTTTCATTTTAATACAATTTATTTATAAACCCTCTTAAGTTATTAATACACCCAATTTCTCTAAAAATACATCTAGAGATGGATAAGATTCCGAATGGTCACCTGAAACACTCAGGTTGAGGAAATTAAAGTATTGGCATGGTTAGAATAATTTGAAGTGCAGGATTGGATTTCTTGTGTTGGTGGAACAAGATGCAATGACATCTCATATCATTGTTGCAGCAACATTGTCGATTTTGTATCATAGTCTTGTGAAACCTACTCTTGCCACACTTGTTGTTCATCTGTTGATGAAGTTGGTTATGGGATAAGTATCAGCAGATGCTATTCCATTAATCACAAAAGCTATGGGATTTGAAACATCAGAGATGGCATGTGACAATGTGGCATGCCAAGTTGCCAACCAATTATGCTTGTGGTGTTTGGTGTATTAGATCAAATAAATGCTGATAAAAAAAAAAAACAAAAAATCAATTTCATCGTCAAATTTCAGCTAGTTTGGATAAGTCACATGAAAAGGCTATGGAGACCAACCAAACATATTTGAAAGCATTTTTGTGGTTCAATGTGGACAATTTATACCACTATTAACTTCCTTGAAGCTCATGCAATATAGCACATATGAAGCCCAAAAAAAAATGTGGGTGTAATTTTGATAATTGAAATAGAATTAGGGTTTAGTTTTTTATATAGTTAAAAGATATGGGTGTACATAGTATTTGGTTTGTTTTTAATTAAACTAATTTGTCCTTATTAGTAAATTCCCATTGGGATATTTTGTAATTAAATTTTTTATTAAAATATGAGTGTGCTTATCATATTTATGGGTGTCAATATCAGTTTCCTATTTTAATTAGTTTCCTATTTTAATATTTTGTGAAAAAAAAAAAAAGTTTCCTATTAATGATTAGATATTAACATATTTCATTAAAAACTCTTTCCATTTTCCTAAACCTTAGATTCTTTGTTAAATACTAATTTCAAATATATTTTCAAATTCTTTTAAGGAAATAGAAAAGTATGGAGAATGAATAAAAATCTTCCAAAATTGATTGTGAAAGTTTTAAATTAATTATTATTAGTTTCAAAATCAAAATCTCTTCAGAATTTTTTTTTTTTTTTTTTTGTTATCAATATTGGTTGTTCTTCAATTTCATTAAAAAAATTTCTACTTGTAAATCAATTGGGACATGACATAAACCTTGCATCTCTACCACTTTCACAAACAGAAAATGGATCTCTAACCAGAAAACCTCAAATCGTAGTGATTTTTTTAGACAGAAAACTATCAATAAGAAACAGTGAGAGTTGTTTGACATGACAAGAGAGAAAAAAGAAAGAATAATAGAGTCTGATTTTGTGGAATGAAAACATAGAAGAGAAAAAGTGAGGGAAGAGAAAGAACAATGATATAATTACAGATAATAATAAAATTTAAAAAAATAAAAAATTGATTAAATAACATAATAATAGGTGTGAGTGGTGTGTACTTACAAAAATTAATACAGTATAATTTTTAAAAGGATAGTTTTGATATTAAGTGAGGTTTATTTACAAATTATAAATTTTTAAAAAAATTTGATGAGTGTAATTAAGAAAGGGGTGTGCATACAATTTTTAAGGGATGTCAATATCGCCACTCTTTATCTAATGCCCGGGCTTCAAAATTAGAACAGAACCTGTTCAAACAGTTTGGGTAGCACCTGTTTGCAAATATATACTAAAACAGAAATATCAATCTGATATAAACTCAACTTAACCGTACAAGACATTATTTTCACAACAGTTAGAAGATACAAATAAATACACCAGTAACACCACCATCACCACAACAACAAAAAAAACAGTTATACATAAACTCAACTTAACAGTACAAGACATATTACACAACACATTCAACACCATCACCACAACAACTACCAAAGTGAAACTGCAACAACATAATGGTCCGTTATTCATTGAACTCATGTTAATAATCACATGCAAATTTTGTAAAAAAAAATTAGCAAGATAACATAGATTAAAACTTTATACATTTTCTAAATCAAGTACTCTCTAATTAGAACATCATGGATTATTATATCACAATTCAAGATGGGTTTTTTTTCATAAGTATACCTAGCAGTCATCCAGTCGTACACCTGCTACTGCTTCTCAAACTAACGTCACAGTGTATAAAATCAGTTAAACATATCACAGTGAATGACTGCTTCGACCGTGTCATTCAAACTGGGCTAGGGTGGCTTATCTGGACACTTCAGTCTATTATGTCCTTCCTTCTTACAAACGCTACAAGTACGTGCTTTTCTAGCTGGTTTGCTTGCGGTAGATGATGGTTTCTGGCAACCTTTTTTATTATGTCCCTTTTGCCCACAATTCAAACATGTTTGTTGCTTTCGTTTCTCCCCAGCAAATGGTGTCCTTGGCTTTTGTGGTCTTCCTGACTGCTTCTTTGGTCTTCCTGACTGCTTTCGTGTATGATTTGATCGTCTAACCTTCAACTCAAACCTCTCAACTTGCCCACCACATTGGGGAACTTCAGAAACACCATTTAGGTCATTACTAGTATAACTGTCACTACTACACTCATCCTCCGTATCACTGGTTTCAAAACTATCTGAGTCATCCACCTCTGAATGCTTGTTAGTTGATGTTGGAGTCCCATGATCTTTCTTTGTTGATGTAATTCCAAGTGAAGGCACAGACCCAAATGGCTGGTTACTACCACTCACTGATTTTAAATATGGAGTACCAACTGGGGATTGTGAATTACTGGTAGGTTTCAAAGCCAATGGTGTACAAGCTGAGTGGATTTTTGCCTGTACAGATTTTTCTACTACTTCGACATTAATTTCATGCCAATCCGATGGATTATAAGTAAGCAAACAAGTTACATCAATGTCGGTCATAATGGATAATGTACATTTCCCATTCTTCGTTTGAAGCTGTGAACTTATCCTTATCTCGAATCTGTCGTTTTTGACCCCAATCCGATGAAATATTTTTTCCGACAATTCACTATATGCATCTTTCTCCTTATTGGTTAGAAAGCATGCGAAAGAAATCGAACCCATGAATTGGTTATCATTCCAATGTCTATCGCAGTGCACTATCAAGCCCGACATCATATCCGTAGACCCTGAAAAAATTATTAAAGTCATCCAAATATGAATATGAAGCAATGTAATAAAGGCATAATGAAATCTCTAAAACAAGTAAGAAATTTATGAACCCATAATGAAGACATTCAGATATGGAACTTGGACTAAAAATAAAAATAATATCTCCTAAGCTTGATATTTTATGTGAAGCCCTAGGATATGGATTTGAAGCCCCAAGCTTGGATTTTGAAACCCTGGACATTGATTTTGAAGCCGTGGGCATGGATTTTTTGAGCCTTGGGCAAGGATTTGAAGCCCTAAAATGGGATTTCAAGCCCTGAACGGGGTTTCAAGCCCTTGTTAGGTATTTCATCCTCATGTCGAATCACAGTGATATTGTCACCGAAAACATCAACAACAGTGATATAACATGACAATGATAATGCAACCCCAACATCGCTTCTTCCCCACCAAAAAACACGAGAAACACGAGGACATTAAAGAAGCAAAAACAAACAAACGATCTGTTGTATACAACACTGAGATCAATCAATTTGCCCAAAACAACATTCAACAGTAATCATGTAGCTCAAATGACCTCTAGTTAAGCAGGAATTCAAGTAAATATTCCAGTTGTTCTCATGCAGAACTATATGAGTATATTAATTTAACATGCAACCAAAATCAACAGTCCATCATCTAATCCTTTCAAACTGACTAAACATGGGAATCAACAACATCAACAACATAAACAACCACAAAAATATGGTGCTTAGATCCAACAAAAAGGCCAATTGAACATTTAGTCTACATGAACATTATGTAACTCAAATTTTGTTTGGTTTTTTTTTTTTTTTTTTTTTTTTTTTTTTTTTTTGTAATAAACTCATTATGTAACTCCTATCAATATCCCCACATTAACATTTACTGATTTCATTAAACATACAAGTACAAAAACATAAGCATTCAACACACACTCGCACTCACACAGAGACAGTGAGATATTCCTTGAATTTTTATTTCAATAATTGAAGAAATAAAAATTGGGATGCATATGAAACCCGAAACCCAAATAAAAATTGAACCACATATAGATGAATACCACACAACACACATACATGCAGAGAAAATATAAAAAGGGAAAAAAAAAAAAAGAAGCTTATACATAGTTTCGTTAAAAAACCAATATTGACCATGCAATTCTTCTTTTTAAATCCATATACATTTTCATTAAAAGAAGGTCAATATAGGCACCTCAAACTCCATGGATGCAAATGCAAGTATGCAGCCCTAAGCTTTTACTACTCGTGCATGTAATAACCTGATAACTAAATTTCAAGTTTACACGTCTCTTTTGTGACCTATCTTTCAGACTCTTTCACTTTAAAGGGTATTTTTTGGTGGTGTCTCTCATTCATCCAAAAACTCACTCACCAAAAATCCATTTAAAGAAATAATGTCACTAAAAGATCATCTCAGCTGGGTTTAGCTTTGTTTAACCATTCACATGAATTATTCAACAAATCTGATTTTGTAGATAAGAAACTTCACTTCAATTTAAACCCCAGTTCCCTTCAATTAAAACAACAAACATACTTGAGCTTTGGAAGACGGTTAGTTACTCACGAAGATTTTTAAGATCGTTCTTTGACTTGCTCATACATCTAGCCGTCTTCAATTGCCTTTGCTTCTCAACCGACAATTCGATCTGTAATACACGCCAAAACACGATATTGTAAGCAACACATTATTCCCAGAGACCAAAAAAAAAAGTTAGAATAAACAACCAAAAATCATGATAACCTCAATCATTCAAAAGCGTTCAACAAACAAATAATTCGTTTATCCATGTCTTAATGGTATTCATCATCCGCATTTCGAACTCATTATGAATTCGGAACATTCAAAAATCTTCGATATTAGAGAAAGACCAAAGCCATAAACACATTACACATAAAGTCATAAACAGTGGAGCAAAGACCAAAGCCACATACAACATAGAAAATCTAATTGATAAATTTGGCAAAACACAGATAGGAAAATCTAACAATATTGACTGATTCAGCAAAAACCCATATACAACATATGAAAATCAAACACAAAATCTTTACTGATTAAGCAAAAACCCACATGCAACATATTAAAATCAAATACAAAATCTTTACTGATTAAGCAAAAACCCACATGCAGCATATTAAAATCAAACACAAAATCTTTAGCAACAACTTCAGCTAAATTAAACTCACCGATCGGCAATGGTGGAGCTGTGAATGAGGACTGAAAATCAAGCTTCAACAAGTGCTTGTGGAGACTAGAGATAGAAAACCATAATTATTCTAATCCAAAGAAAGAGAAAGATTGGAGTATTGAAGATGAAGGCTGATGAACATATTGTAGTTTTGAGAAATTTCGAGATTTCGATTGTAAGTTTGGAGAGATGAAGAAGGTCGTTAGGTTTGTAGGAACAAAACCCCCCTTCCTAGAAATGAAAGAAAGAAAGAGAAAGATTCCAATATTGTGGGTTTGAGCAATTTCAAGAGAGGTGGGTGATGAAGAAGGTCGTTTGAGGGAAGAAAAAAAATCCCAGTTAGGGTTGTTTCATCGAAGAGAAATGTTGGTGGGTAATTTCGCCATTATGGTTCCTTTAAGTGGGAAGAGTATTTTGGTGCATCAGGGGCTATTCCATGCAAAGAAAACTTCAAGAATGGACATTTTTTGCAAGTTTTTTCATGAACGGACATTTTTCTCTTTCAAATATAGGAAATGCTATTTCCACAAATGGGTTTTGGGGTTTAGTCTTACTCTTCGCATGTCACGTGTAATTTGTTGATTTATAGATTTGGTTTTGATTGGTGGACTTGTGTAAAAAGTATCTTGCATGGATATCTCAGAAGTGCTGCTGATTTGTGAATTCTTGTAAATTTTATAGAATTACAAACAAACTTCATAAATGGTTCAAGGCTGAATTGTTATCCAGAATCTGAGACCTGATCTTTTTCGACAGGAATAAGAGGAAACCAGGCGCCCTCCGGCACAAGTCAATGCATAGTGATCTTCCTAAATCAATGCAAAACAGTAAACCGAAAAACTTCTCGACGATATGTCAAAAAAACTCATAGATTCAAAGCCAAAAACACAAGGACTGTATCATATAAGCAAATCGAAGAGCATAGTTGGAAACATAGTATAAAGCATCAACGACACAATCCTCAAATTAAATCCTGAAACTCTAAGCAGTTTTAACCACCAAAACAGAAAACAAAACCTAAACAGGTGCTAAACTATCAAACCATTCACTTTAACTGTATCCAGGCCACATCTAGAATGAGTTCAAATCTAGGTTTTTCAAAAAAGACAACAAAACTCGCAGTTTATGAAACTAGGTTGTCATTCAATGACAGTGAGGCAAGTTGATCAGTTGCATTGCCGGCCTGCTGTTGCTGAGCAACATTCCTCAGAACGTCCATAGCCTCTGCCACCTTTGCTTTTAGAGCTTCTGGTGACTCGAGCAAGTGCAAAACCTCCGTCTGATCCATCTCCAAAAGCATTCCCTGTAACCTTAGCTGCTGCATCTGGCTCCAGCTGTTCCACAAGTGGGTAGAGATTCTCACCCAGCATCTACAAATTTGAAACTGGAAACAAAGTTATTGAGCTGGTGCATCATGAAACAAGTTATTACCATATCTAATGTATAGAAGATATATACATCAGATTTCTCGAGAGCATTATTAAATTTGCCATCTTTATCCAATATTTACGTTATCATCCCAGTAATTGCAACCAGAAAGGATTCTTCAAAACGAAAACTAATCCTAATATGTTTACAATAAAAATTTTAAAATGTGCGAAGCTCCAATTGCCACCAAACAATCAGAAAATTCACATCATCAGCAACCAAGTTAAATAAGAAAAAGATATTATCTAAACAAATCAAATGCCTACCGTCCTCTGCTGCTCTGGAGAAGCATTTGCAAGGGCGGAATGTAAAGCCCCAAGTGGAATCGACTGAGAAAGTGAGGCATCACGCAGAGGCATACCACCCATGTCATATGGAACAGATAGCATACCTCCACCAGGCATAGAAACATCAGGCATCCCACGCCCAGGTGGGTAGCGGTAAACACGCCCCCTTGGAACCATCTGTCAACAATAAAAGCCATCATATA
The DNA here is from genome assembly GCA_030490815.1 of Acer saccharum. Taxonomy (NCBI): domain Eukaryota; kingdom Viridiplantae; phylum Streptophyta; class Magnoliopsida; order Sapindales; family Sapindaceae; genus Acer; species Acer saccharum. Next base: position 11,001,442 of record CM059870.1, read on the forward strand.
TAAAGGTGATATAGTAAAGACAAATGAGTTGGGTATATCGAGGAGCAAGCAACAGAATATCACCAACCTGCTGCTGCATCATTGGAACATGCTGCTGAGTTTGCTGAATGGCTCCTCCACGTCTGCCGCTAGGACGTTGACCCTGTTGACCCTGCTGAACCATCGGCATAAAGAAGTTTGGCATGGGGGCTCCGCCAGGTCTCATACCAGGAACAAGTTGCTGCTGATATCCAAATCCAGGCTGAAAATAATATACAGCAAAATTTAAAACTGAACCCTCAAATATGACAATGTATTCATACGTAAATGTTGATACACCAATTAATTGGCAGTGAAAAGCCAAAGGTGTCCTACAAAGAGAACAGCATAACTAAAAATGCTGATAAACAGAAAAACAAAAAAATAAAGGAATCACCTGAGGAGGAATCATGGCAGGTGGGGCTTGACCATAGAAAATTTGTTGCCCAATACCTGGACCACCAGGAGGATACATTGGCATACGAGGGCCAACTGAGGGTGCCATTGCAACTGGCCTCATTTGAGAAAATTGAGCCTGTATAAACAGTGGATTATCATAGAAAGAGGCACGGATGACAGTATAAGAAATTGTGTCATATGAAGAACAATTAAGGAGAACTGGAGGAATCAATATCAAAACACAGATTAAAGCTACAGACTGCAACCAAAATGATGCAGAAAAAGAGGGGCAAAAATATCCAATATGCCATGCTCTTGTATCCAAGTTGTGGGCAATCCATGGCAAAAACAAAAGGAACTCAAGGTTTATGGGATGGTAAAAAGAAATACAAAAAATTTAAATTCTCTTTTGTCAATGTGCTACAATAAACATGCCCGTTATCTCGGTCGGTTGACTGAAAGTTTAAAGAAATACCACAGAAGGAACATACCTGCAGCCTGGCTCTTCTATCTTCCTTTCTTTGGGCGAGTGCAACATATAGCGGTTTGGAGACAACCATTTTGCCATTCATCTCCTGGAGCTGTCAGAGTTAAAAGGACTATCAAATTATGTCAAGGCCTTCACATTATGAGCACTAAATACTAATGTAAACAACTTACAGCTCTAGATGCCTCCTCAGGAGTCGAGAACGCCACAAACCCTGATCCTTTACTAACTCCATTTGGGTCGCTCATCACCTGTTCAAAATTCAATATGAAGCTTCAGCCATCAAATTAGCAAGGTTGAATCAAGAAGGCTCTTTTCAATTTTTTTATTTTTATTTTTTAAAATGCTACACACCTTGCATGATGTAATGATACCAAAAGGAGAGAACAGCTGCTTAAGTTTATCATCATCAATGCTATCATCTAAGTTTTTAACATACAAGTTTGCTCCCTGAAATTTGTCAGCAGCCTCCTTCATATTCTGCTCATATCGAAGTTTCAATTCAACTTCCCGTTCAGATTTTTTCTGGGCTTTCCCAACATACCACTCCTTATCGTCAACTTTCTTCCCATTAAGAGCCTCAACAGCTCTAGCAGCATCATCTGCATTATGAAAATTGACAAATCCAAAGCACCTGGATTTGCCACTCTCATCCCTCATCAATGCAACACTAGTGATTTGGCCAAATTCACCAAAACTTTTCTGCAAATCTTCTTCAGTTGTTGATTCTGAGATATTCTTTACAAAAACATTATTGAATTTGCTGTTTATGATTTCAGTTTCTCTCTCCTGCTTGCGGAGAAAGGGCCCCACATAAACTTGCTTATCATTCAAAAGCATACCATTCAATTTCTCTATAGCTTTTTGGGCAGACTCATCATTGTCAAATTGTACAAAGCCATAGCCTTTTGACTGACCATTGAAGTCTGTAGCTACCTTGCAAGAGAGAACGTTTCCAAATACAGAAAATGTATCTTGTAATGCTTTGTGATCAATGGCCTTGTCTAGATTCTGTCAAGTTCACAGCACAAGCCAAGTCAATAAATTAATGCTTTAATTGGTTTTAAAAATCTAAGAGAGGAAAAATGACGAGAGAAACAAACCATGTGAAAAACTAAAGAAAATTTGGTGATTGGGTTGAAAAGAGAAAACAACTCCTACACAACTTTCACAAAAAATACGATGACGCCATGAATTTGTTGGAATCTTCCTCATTTGAGTTGATAATTTATATAACACAATGGGAACAGACACAAACTGGTAGGTCGCACTCCAATTTAAAGCATAAAACTTAGGTCCACCACAACACAAAGTGAGCTTCAGGTACAACATAACACAACTGAACTCGGGGTCCACCATTTAAACAATTGTACCATCAACATTCCTTGTACTTTTACAAGAGAATTAAACACACACTGTTTCCCCTCTATTTACACTCATTTTTCAAATGTTTTACTCCCTTTTTTAATGCTTCATATAAAAAATATTTTGAAAAAAAAATAGTTCTAGTACTTTGTCAGCTTTAGTTCTAGTACTATTCTTATCATCCAAGAAAAAAATCTCTTCAAAATTTAATGAAAATGATTTAAGTTTCATTAAAGTCCACACGGATCTTAATATAAGGGATCCCTCACTAGAAAAGGACTATATATAAAATATTTTTCCAATAAGTATCAAATTGATCAGAATCATCAGATGTAAGGCTAGTGGAAAGCCGTCTAGTGAAAACAAAATGAGAGATGAAAATTCAGATAAAAATTTCAAAGGGAAAAACAAAAACATAAAACATATATAAATGTTAAACATGCAAAACCACATTATCATGGGATATGAATACCTTAATAAATATATTCCCTTGCCCACTTTTACGCAGACTAGGATCACGATGAGAGTACATTATCCTTATGGGTTTCCCATTCAGAGAAGTGAAGTTCAGCATGTCCAATGCCCTTGCAGCTGTCAACAATTTGAACATATAAACAATAAGATTTTGACCCAAGTGAGAAGGTGAATGCACATATATTGCATTCCAATTGATCAACATACTCCAGTGGATCCAAGGACTTCTACAATGACCCAAGTTCTACATGTTGAAGGTAAAGCAATTTAAGGAAGAATGGAGTATAGATTTGTTTGAAACATAAGCTGATTAAGTATGTGTATCCAAGAATAAAAAAAATGTTTAAAGATAGTGCACAAATTATGAGTGCAAAAGCTTTTGAACAAATTAAATTATTGCATTATCTTGGCAACACAGATATATATCACCATTTTTGCCAATCAAGGTCATACCTCATGCAAGATTCTACAAACCAAAACAGAAACGATTACATTAAAGAAAGAAAGAAAGAAAGAAAGAAAGAAAAGAAAAGAAAAGAAAGAGGTCAATGCTATTTTGTAAAGTCAAATCAGGAAAAGAAGCCATCACATACATTGCATTAAAGATAAACCCTTCCTCTAGCACATAAATTTTTTATAAGACAAAAGATAAATTTAGAGAAGGGCACAAATGTCCATAATATTTAAAGGAGCAAATAGCACTAGCTTAGAGAAACAAAACTACTCACAATAGGTTTTTCCTAGAATGTTCAGAATCCAAATTATTGTTTAAAATAAATAGGGCATTTTTGAAAGCCGTTACCTTTTCCCCATTACATATTCCACATTAGTTGTCAACTATTAAAAAAAAACAATTATTTTGGTGTAAAGGTCAAGCCATTACAACCATCACCTCCCCAAGCCATTTGTATTCCATTGTATTTATAAATGGTATAAATTTCAAGCAAGTCAGGAAATGAACACATTCACCAAAAGGTAGAGCTGGCACTATTGAGGATAGAGAAAATAAAAATGCAAAATTAAATCTATATGTGACCAGCCTTCATAAACCTAGTAGTATTTCTCTTTCTTCGTGCAAGGGGAAACAGGGCAATTGAAAGTGAAACAACCCAACCATAACCATATAGGTTAGATATAGTCCACTTTAGACACAACCCTCAAATTTTGTTTTTGGACTTTTCAACCAAAATGTTCTACAGTGATGTGAGGGTATGACACATTTGGTTAGTGTAGACACATTTGGGTTGAAAAGTCCTACATCACTATGGGAAACGTTACTAAACTAACATGGGTTGCTAGTTTCCCCTAGTAATGTAGGACTTTGGATTGCTCACAGTCTCACACTAACCTAACATGGGTCCTTCACACTCCCCCCCTCCTTCGGACTCCACATCCTTGAGAAGGTTGCAATGTGGGCAGAGCGCTCATCCACACACCATTCCGTGGTTATTCTTTGATAACATTTTGATATGACCCGACCAATCTAGGGTAGATATTGTCTGGTTTTTAGCACAGTCTCCATGGTTTTGTTTTCAGGTTAATGCAAGATGGAAGAGAAAACTGTGTTGCACGAATTTGTATATGCATTTGTTTGTATAATTTGTACTTCATGGAATTATTAAGTTTTAACAATCAAAACTTGAGGTTACAAGGCAACCGTTAATTAATCATTGAGAGACTGCCAAAAATAGATTCTCCACAGCACTACAATATGAAGGTAATGCATCTACGTTTCACAATAATATTGCTGATTAAAAGAACCGCCACCATTTGGAAGGCTAACCTTGATAATATGAGGACTATACCAACAGTGAAGGCACTTTGGTCCAACAAAACATCTTTGATAGAATACTCTTAGGTTACCTTTTGCTTAACCCAAAATAGTCCTACGTTTCACGAATCCAATACATGCATACGGATAAAGAAACTCCGTTTATTCAAAAATCAATGGAATTAATAAGGAATTTTCTCAAAAGGGAGGATAAACCCTCAGCCATTGCAAATTTGATTACATTTTCAGTGAATCAGTGCACACTTACTTAGCATCAGATGCCGATTCCTACAAAGAAGTCCCGGACCAAGACATGGAAATAACTATTCAACATGCAAAGAACTTACAAATCACCAAGAAGTGAAGTGTAATGCCTGCTAAGAGAGTTTTCACATCTAATTTGTGTACATGTCAAGAGTAAATACACCATGTTAATCACTTAATGATACCCTAATGACATCTATCATTCCACACCGAGTCACCATTAACACATCAAAAACTCTGATTTTCACCCCAAAAAAACCCACAAAAGACCATAACATCAACTATCATTAAGACATTAACAAAAGAAGCAGCAAAACAATCAACAATAATTACTTAAAATTAATCAACCAAATACACTGACTGAATAAAAGCTTAAAAATAAATAAAATTAACTAACCATCCTGTGGGTTGCTATAGTTAACGTAACCGTAACCGAGCGATCGCCGGGTAGACATGTCCCTGCAAACCCGAACCGAAACAACCTGACCCATCTGGTTGAATAGATCGTACAGCTGCGAATCGGACACGTTAGCCTCCAGATCCCCGACGTAAAGCGACGTCGTCACGACTTGATTGGCCCCACCACCATTGACGCTCTGTCCCTGAACCGGGGCCTGAGTCTGAACCTGAGCCATCTTCACAACAACAAAAAAAACCTTGTTTTTTTTTGTTTTTTTTTCAAAATGTTTTTTTTTTTTTTTTGGGTTTTCTCTTCCCTCTCCTCTTGTTATTCAACAGCAAACCCTAAATTAACAATAGATAAACAAGAGACAGAACCAAAGAGAGAAAAGAAAAGGTCGAATATGGTTTTGTTCTGGTTTTTTTTTTTTTTTTTTTGTAAAATTTTTTTTTTTTCGGATAGATGGAGGAGGAGGAGGAGGAGAGGGAAGTGATAGAAAGGAAAAAGGAGATTGTTGCCGCCGGTGGAGACAGGCGGCGCGTGAAGAGAGAAAGAGTCTTGAGTGTTTGTTTTTTTTTTGGTTTTTTTAGTTTGATATTTCAAATATAAAAGAGGCAGCAAAACTGCACTGAGAAGGAAATTTTGGTGGCTTTGTCTGATTTATATATCGAATGTAAACCCTAGGATGACAACATGACAAGATCTTCACCGTTGGATTAGATTTGTGGGGTCCAGATGACAAGTTCAACTGTTGTCTGTGAGGTAAAAAAACCAGATAAAAGATAAGGTAGGTTCGCGGTTGAGTTGGTGCTGTCTGAGGAAAACGAAAATCCTCTTGATGTGAGAGCGCGTGAGGTGTAAAATTTAACTTAAGATTGTGGACCCGAACAAGAGCTAGACTAGACACAGACCGGACTCAAATGGTAAGAAAGTAAAAATTTACTGTTACTTTACCCGCTAAAAAAGTTTTTAAATTTCTTTATATAGAGTGATCAAGACTCAAGAGCATCAAGAACTACTTTAAAAAAAAAAAAGGGAGCTTCAAGAACTTGAAATTCTGATCACTGATTGGTTTCTGATGTAATTGTGATTATTTAGATGTAGAAATGAAACTTTGTTTTGGTGAGACTTGAGAGTATGAAACAAAAATGAAGACTCAAAGCTAGGGCGGATGGAAATTTTACTCTTGGAGCTAATATAGTAAAAGTGTAAAACAAAAAAACACAAAAAAAAAAAAAAAAAAAATTAGGGGTCCAAAGTGAAAACATTTTAAATTTAATGGTAATTCTTTAAATTAAAATTTTAAAATATATTTTTTTTATTCAAGCCCTTAAGTCAAAGACCTCTCGTCTTTGGTGGTCGAAGAGTTTACAATCTCTATCAACTCATCAAGGTTCAAACTTATCGTTACCTATCATTGCCTATAAAACCACAATATATATGGGGAGACTTCTCTAGTGTTAGGAGACGACTTCTTTCAATTATGAAAGTAGACATTTGAATTTTTGTTTGATCTCAATAAGTCTCGACATTCATCTGACCCGCGGTGGACCAACACTATGAGTGTAACGATCACTAATTCGTGAAAAAATAGTGAATGATTTAAACAAACTTAAAAGAATGTTTATGTTATTCGATTTTATCAAAATCAATTGTTTTTTTTTTTTTTTTTACTGTGGATTTACAAAATACATGAACAATTATAGTTAATTTGTTCATAAACATGCATTTGAATATATTAACATCTTTTGCATAAAAATAAATCAGAAATACCTCTTTTTAGTATCTATATATAAACTCAATAGATCTTTAAGAACTTTAGAAGTTAAAAAAAATTGAGATATAGGAAAATGAAAAGAAAGGAGAAACATTGATTAACATGGTGAGAATTATAAGGGGGGTGTATTCAATTAGGATTATTGAGGACATTTAAAGACATTATAAATCCCGATGTATTCAATTCAGACATTTAAAGACTTTAAAAGAGTCTATATTAATCCAGTGGTATTCAATTCAGATTTCTATAGATTTTTAAAAAATCCTTTCAAATTCAGGTGTATTGAATTGAGACTTTAAAAATGTCTACAATAATCAAGATGTATTCAATTATGACTAGATTTTAAAGGATTTTCTTATGTCATGGATTTTGGTGGACTTGATGGTGAGAGATATAAACATCAAATGCCATAACATATCCAACCTTCTCCCCAAAGATTTTGGTGCTCTCTCTCTCTCTCTCTCAAAATAGAAACATATATACAATTCGCAGTCGTGACTTATTTTACTTTTTTTAATCTGAAAAAGAATAAAAATAGAAATTAATATTTTTTATAAAAAAAAAAACATCTGACATGATTTTTATTTTTATTTTTTTTGGTGGTAACGGACATGCAAAATCAGTTCATCAACAAGTAATGTAATTATTTATATAATATACTTTTGACTTGAAGACGGTTTCTGCAACTAATAATATATTTTGTATGCCCCATTAATATGTATTTTTAGGAATAAATTATACACATCAAAGATATATAAAAAAGATATAAAAGATTTTTTTTTTTTTTAAAAAAAAAAGAGAGGAAATTAGTTATGTATCTGAAAGGAAAAAAAAAAAAAATATATATATATATATATGAACACCGTGAAAAAACGAATAGCCAAAATGATATCCATTCTCTTTTCATTTCACTTTTATTTTGACCATCTGAAAAGTATCTTCAATGGTACATTGGTACACGATGGTTGGGTATCATTCGATGGTACACTATGGTTCTTAAGATTGTTCTTCAAGACGATTATCCCTCCGTAGATACCGGTGTGATTGAAGAAAATCTCTATTCATGATATATTAAACCGTGGTAATAAATGTTTACCTTTAAAATTTTATTTAGAGCATCTCCAATGTTATTATGCATTTTGAGAAAATGGAGTGCCACATAGGATAGATATTAAAAAAATTAGAAAAACTCTCTCCAATGCTATTATCTAAGTTAAATATAGAGATGATATGGCAAAAAAAAAGTTAGAGAATATGGAGTTGGGTTTCTAATTCTAGAAACTCTACTAGAAATGCTGACTAGGATTTCTAACTTTTTTCACCAATAAGATTAAAGCTATTAACTCTTTCCACCAATAAGATTAAATCTCATTTAATTGTAAAATAAAATATGAGAGAGAGTGTAATAATTGTTTTATTATGATTGAACATAAAATGGATGTATATTTGACTTTAGATAATTACATTGGAGATGTGAATATGCATTTCTCTAATTTTTTTTCAAAAGTGGGCTCATAATAAATAGAAATGCTGACGTGGCACTATTTAGAAACTCAAAAATACATATTTGCATTGGAGTTGCTCTTATATTGAACTTTATATCATTTAGAAATACACCTCAAATATTTATTTAATATTCATGTTTTTATTTTCGTAAAATTATATCATAACCATCAAAAATCAAAGAGAATAAATTTAAATTACAAAGGCAAACAACGAAATTATTTAAATATTTTATTAATTATGAAATAGAAGGGCAAGTACAGTAGACTAGAAGGATACGTGTTTGCAACAACAAAGGAATTTATCAGTGCAAAGCCAACGGTAGTTAGACCGTGATCTTTGATGCAAAGTTGAGTACATGTAAATAAAGAAGAGAGATGTGGAAGAGTGAGAGAGAGACGAGAGAAAGAGAGAACAGCTTCTGTATTGATATCAAGTCATCAACGTTTTACAAAGAAATGATCACATATATATAGGCTTCAAACACTATAGCCACTTACATCAATACATCATCAGTTTCATCATTGGCTATATATCAGTTGCCTCATTGACAACCACCTGACCTTATTACATATATTAATTATATTGAACGAGTATATTAATGACATGATACATGATACATGATAAGCTCGTCATATATATTCAAACATTTAAAAAAAAATGCCTAATAATCAATCAACATTTATTTGATACGTTTATTTTATTGAAACATAATACATGAAAAAAAAAAAAAAAAAAAAAAACTATAAGGAAGCCATAAGCAAAGTCTAAATGGAGAACTGGAAAGATAAATAGCCGATTAAGAAGGTGAAAAGTAATAGAAAAGAAACGGAAGAAAGCAGAGATTTTTGTTATTACTGCAAATTGTATTAATTGATCATATTGATTGAGTGTATTGATTGTGTTATTGGGTCATATAGTAGTATAATTCTCCTTCTATAATAGAAGTCAAAGATAACAAATCCATGAAAATTCATGGATGTCTAAACAAATCTATAAAAGTTTAAAATAAATGTCTAAACAAATCTATAAAAGTCTGAGATAGATGTCTAAACAAATCAATGAAAGTCCATATGGATTTATAAAAGTCTGTAGAAATCCATGAAAATCTGTCACTTAAAAAATGTCTTTAAATGTCCACAAGAATCTTAATTGAATACACCCCCCCTACGTTTTGTTTTGTGGAAGTTCAGGAAAGTGCATACAAACTTGGGTGGGTTTGTTGCACCCGACATAATAAGGATACATCCCAGACTTTTTTTTACCTAATCTAATGACACTTGAGCATGTAAGAAATTACATAGTCAATATGTTGTGTTGAATATGGCTCGAATTTCCATTGGTTACCAAACGAGATACAACTAATGTAGAGACTTCATGGAGATGTGAGAACGTTTGGAAGTACGAGATTATGTTTGAGGGAGGCTTGAAGACTTGAAGAACAGAAGAAATGAAGAACAGTGAAACCCGTTGTCAAAATCGATGTGGCTTTGACAGCGGTAATCAATGCTGTGGGGTTTCCACAGTGACATGGACAGTGGTCCAGTTCCAATGTCTTACGTTGTGGGTGGCGCTATGGCTTTCACAGTAGCAGTGACAGCAGTTGTTGGTGATGCAGCTCATGGATCACGGTTTTCTGAGTGATCAAGTTCAACGGTTTAGGAAGCAGGTGGCCAACTGCAACTTGAATCGTAGTCAATCACAAGTATGCGTTAAATCAGGAAATATTTATGGAAAAGGAAATATGTTGTTTCTAGAAGTTCTTATGATTATAGGAAAATGATTTTTCCTTATAAGAAGACTTATCATAAAGAGGAAATAATATTTATGTGAAACAAGTAAATATTGTACGGCTAGGAGATAGATTTCTTTGTAGGTCTTAACTCCCTGTAATTCATATAAATAGACCATAATAGCTAGGTTATTATGTGTGGAGCAAAATAACAAATACTGGAGAGATCTTAAAGTGAGCATTGAGTGCAATCGGGTTTGTGGTATTTTAGAGAGAGAATCTTGAGTGTGTGATTGTAAAAATTTACTATATATTAGAATTTTCTTTTATCGTCCTGACGGCCGTGGTTTTTTCCGTGATTTGGGTTTCTATATAAATTTTTGTGTTGTGTGTGATTGTATTTGATTACTTCTTTTCATTTTATCTTTCTTTATTATTGTGTTTGTTTGTGTTCTATCCGTCAACGCTGACTTGTTTGCTAACAATTTGTTCATGTTTTTCTCTCTCATGCAAAAAAGTGTTTCACTCACTCAAAAAAAAAAAAAAAAAGAATTAGAAAAATAAAGATTAAGCGAGAATCCTAACTCCACCCGACAAGGGTGGGATTGTACTTGTCTCACTCCCTCATTTGGGCTCAATAGAATTAGATTCTCCAATTTTGTTGGACCCACAACAATCTCGTTGAGGCAAAACTATTGAAACCCCACACCTAATTCTAATATAAATTATAAAGCATACTGTTCACAATTTGTGTTCCAACGTTGCACCTAATTTATGATTCCCAAAAAAAAAAAAATTAAAAAAAAATAATAATAAGCACACTTTATGTATGGCGTGCATTGTTACAGCACAAAAGCCACCAACCGTTTGTTTTATTATTATTATTATCAAATCAATGTTTTAATTTATTTCAAATCTCTAATTTAATCCTCATATACTTAATTCTAACAATATGTATTCCCAACAAATAACATCATATTTTAAGTCAATAAAATTACTGAATATTGTAGTTCCAATATTTATTGAGAGAATATTCTTCAAAGATGCTTTTTTTTTGTGTGGAATATTGGAGTAGAAAAAAATTTGGTATTAACATATTCCCAAAAGATTCCCTTTTAACTTCAAATTGAAGTAAAATTTAGTGTTGTGTATTGGAGTTGCTCTTAAGCATGATTTTTGTACAATATTTATATTTATATTTTTTGTAATTAATAAATAAAATGTAAATTTAAAAATAATAATATATTTACATTTATTTTAAAAAGTAAGTTAAAACTATAATTTTATTTGAAAATTGTAAATTTAATAATATATAAACTTAAATATTTATTTCACCCACGAAAAAATATTGTTAATTCAATTTCAAAACAATATCAAATTTAATATATTATTATTTTTTTAGTCCAATCTTATGTTTTAACAAATAAAATATTGTATTAATTTATTCTAGTTCAATTCCATTCAGTTCCATCTAATTTCAATCTCATTTCAATCCTATATAATCTCATAAAATAATCCAATTAAGGAAAATATTCTTTAAATATGTTCTTTTGGTGTAGAATTTGTTGTGGAACATTGGAGTGAAAAAAAATTGGTGTAAGAATATTGCCTAATTGATGTAAAGTTTGGTGTTATACATTGGAGATGGCCTACGGGTTCTAAAACCATGGGAGATAAAAGAGGAGATTAGAGATAAAATTAAATTGGTTGATTTATGTGGGAGGATTGTGAATAAATGTCATGATATTTAAAAGAAAAGCTTTTGATTTATACAAATTCATTGGTAAATTATTATATTGTGGGCAGAGTGATACCATGAACACAATAATAATTGATTTATAGGGTGGATGATTAGAACAATCTAAAAAATATGTCCAGACTGTTGGTTTAATTCAAAATTATTAGTTATATTATTTGAAATTCACAATTTTTCATGATTAATTTCAAATATTACAATAAATTATGATAGCGAAACCGAGATTTATCAAAATCAAACGAATATAAAATATATGCACACTACTTTTGAGTGTAGCCATAAATTTAAAATGCAATTAAACAAATATTTAGGCTGTTTCTTTTTAGAAAAAAAAAGTTATAGGAACACCCCACGTCTCGAAAAACTATAAGGTCAGTTTATATTTTATATTATAATAAAAATTAATTAATTTCTTATAACTCCATTTTTTTTTTGTCGTGTTACACAAATTTGTAATGCCTATCTAGCTAGCTAGTTCTATCAATTGAATTTGTGTTGGTGGTCAAGCAATAGATAGAGAGACCTATTGTAATATAATTTGTGTTCTATCAATAAGTGCTTTAAATTGGAGATTGTACGAACAAATCAAAATAATGTTAAATTTAAATTGAGAAATAGATTGGGAAAAAAAAAAAAAAAAACTTGCAGATGATTAAAATTGCAGCTCTTTTTCAGCAGATTGAAACGTGGTGGCTTAAATAAACACATTTTCTTTGTTGACATAAATGGTTGGGAGTGTCAAATATTAACATATATACGATTTAAATTATACATATGTAGAAATGCTCTTCTTTTTTTTTTTTAAAATAAAAAAATAATATTAAAAGAATTATTACAATAGGATTATCGGGACTTACCGAGATTAAACAATATATGTGCGGTCCGGATAACTACTCCTATAACATGAGATAACTACTTTAAGATGCGGAGGAAAGGAGGGGCCCATAGGGGCCATGACCCCCCAACCAATGAAATCTCTTAATATTTAGTGTATATAATATGTACAATGTATACAATCAAAACCCATTTGCCCCTTTTATTATCTAATCATATATATAATAATAAAATTTCACCAGCGCCACATGTCGTCGTGAGAGAAGTTTGATATTAAATAAGGTTAATATATAATACATTAATAACAAAGCAAGAATGCCTTTTTTATTAAAAAAAAATATATATATTCAATAAAATAAAACATCAAAATCTCATCACAGGTCCATTAAGCTGATATGTATGGCCTTATCAATTATTTTATCTGCTAAATTTACCATTTATATATTCAACTACTGTCATCATTTCAATTACGTAACTTACCTTATTTTTAGTTGATCTGCTCAGAATCAAATTACCTTATTATTAGTTTATCTGCCATAATCAAATGGTAAATTAAGGTTTGTTTTGATAATTATTTTCTTTGTTTACATAGGCAATTAGCTACGCATGGTGGTAATTTTGTCATTTTCTTTTTTTATGCGGGAAAACTCTTATGCATGTCATAGCCATAGCGGTAATTTTATCATTTTCTTTTTTATGTAGGAAAACTCTTACAAGCATGCGGTTGCTGATTCAATGAGCAAGAATTGGCGCTTTAAGGCTAAGGGTGCAATTACTGAAATCACAATTAGTTGTGGGAGGTTGTTGATTCGATCTCTTTTACGAGTGTTGATAAAAAAAAAGAGAAAAAAAAGTATAAACTTATTTAAAGAAATTTGGTGGGAAAGGAGGGAAATGATATAATGTGAGTTCTTGAAAAGCTTGCTATCAAGTTGATTTTGAAAGCTTAAAAATTTTAGTGTTCAAATCTAATTGATCATTTGACTTTTGGAAATATGGTACAGAGTTGTTGTTACATTTATGTGTTTTTAATGTTATAATAGGTAAGAGTATGTGATAAGTATTTTGTTTTCCATTATAATATTGCATGATTCTGTTTAGATGCATTGTCCTTGGTTGCAACCCTTCATTTTCGGATCCTTTATTGAAATTTCACAAATTGATTTCGATAAGAATTAAAAGGACCCACAGCTGGAAACCAATTAAGGAAAGAATCAAAATTTAATTGAATGTTTTTATTTTTCTTTATTGATTGTAGAAAAATTAAATAAAAACATTGAATTGTTCCTTGTATTTTAATGTGGAAAGCTTACAAGATTATAGGTACTTTGCCTTTCTTTTTCCCTCAATCCGTGATATATATATATATATATACAGTCTTTCTATTATCAATTCGAACTCAATCCGTGATATATATATATACAGTCTTTCTATTATCAATTCGAACTGACAAAAGTTATATCAGTTCTTTGTATGTGGGTCATTGGATTTAAATACTTTGACTGACAAGTGCATACAGCCAAGTCAAAGTATTTAAATCCAGTGGTCCACATGTAAGGAACTGATATAACTTTTGTCAGTTCGAACTAATAATAGAATTTCTGTATATATATATATATATATATATATATATTTAGAGAGAGAGAGAGAGGGTCTGTAGAACATCTTGCTGTTTTTCTAATTTAATTCTCCATTTTGTTCTTATCATAATCTCTTATCTTTAGGCATACTTTTGCTTTCATTGCTTTTGGTTTCGGGCATTTGAAATTCTAAGGATTTCAATTTTCGTATTGACTCTCCGATTGATAGGAGCCATCCATGTTAGAAGAAATTATTTGTATACCGTATCATATCTTGCAAATTTGATTTACCATCTCAATTTCATCATTTTAGTTGTGTACATTTGGAAAATGTTGCCAAAAGTTCTTAAAGACAATATTCAAAAACCACAACAATGTTGAGGATTTCTCCATTGTTTTTGAGTAAGTATTATAAAATAGTTTTTCAGTGTTCTCTTTAATTATTGGATATTTATGAAGCAACTTTGGAAACAATCAAACAATGATATGGAAACATTTTCAAATGATTTGCCATAAAGGTACTATATGCATGGAGTTATCGAGGCACCTCTATATTTTAAGAGGAGGTAAAATGGCTTTACTGATAAAATATTCGCTGTATGTTTGTTGCATCCATCGGTTTATCATTTAACTTTTTTTACTGGAGAACTATCAAGAAAGAAAACAAGTGAAATGCTTGGGAGACAATTCATAATCTATATATACTGCAAAGTAACTCAACCTCCAGATTATTCCTTCTACCTTCATAAACATATTCCAATTTATTTACAAAAATATGAAACTTCTCAAACTATAATGGTTTGCTGGATTTCTTTTTTCTACCCTTTATTATATAATTATACTTGGCTCATTTTATTCCAGTTGTATGCTTTATATTATATAGAGGTGAATATACTCTCAAAAATTTACAAACGGTTGGAATATGAGCATTCCTACCACCTAACAACAAATTATAACCTATTGAGGTTAACATGACTTAGATAACCAAAGGAAAAACTATATGTTCATTATATTTAAATATGTTTGCATTAAAAAATTTCAATATAAACAACACAATATTTTACAAATAATTTTTAATACAAAGCCCGTGCAACGCTCGGGTTGGAAAACTAGTATATATAAATATAGTTATTCTATCCATTCCTTAAAAATAAGTTTTAATTAATTTTATTATTATCATACCTCAACCAATTTTATTTATTTTTTCCATTCCTGATAAAATTATTTTTTTTTTTATTTCAATTAATTTTTAAAATTTGTTAGTTGCTATTATAAGTTAATTTTATTGATAATTGTGATGATAAATTTAAATTATAAGAAAAACATGTGAATAATTATCATTTGACTTTTTTTTTGTTGACACAGGTAATCAATGGTTTTAATTTATTTCTTCTATTTATTTCATTTTCATTAGTGTTAAATACAGAGTCTTATTCTCAAGTGCTTTAGATCACGAAAAATATCAGCACAGTAAAGGATCATGATGAAACATAAAATCGGTTAATAAAATTTATCACTTGGTAATATATAAGGGTGAATGAAACTTAAACTCAACCATAAAATAATCGATGAAACTTAATAATTATTTTCATTCGGTCCCTCCATAGCTAAAATCCTAGCTTCGCCCCTGATTACTCCCACAATCCGGAAAGAAAACTCCTCACACATATTTGTAAAATGAGCATGATGGGATTTGAACCCTTTATCAATGTAGGAGGGAGATGCACTACTAACTCTACTAAGACGTGATATATGTTAAAATATAACTTTTATATATTCTATAGTTTGAATAGACATAAACTGCACCACTCAATATGGTTTAATGATGAGTATGACAATGTTTTAGATTTGAGTCTCGGCCACCAAAAGCGGTATAATAATAGAACAATAAAAGAAATAAAATGACAAAACTATCCTTCAAAGGTTAGCCCCTCCTTTGTTAACTTTAACAGGCAAGAGGCAACGGTAAAGTATAGATGCTGGAGTCTGGTTGGGAGCAATTCCTGTAAAAGTAACAAACATTACTATTTCACGAATGATATTTGTCGGTCATTTATTTCCAATATTTTTTTATTTTTTTTATTGTATTGACAAAATATCTATATATTCAATAGCTGACGTAGAGCACTAAAATTTCAGCATCTCACAAAACAAATATCTACTTAATTATTTATAGGCAGAAATCAATTTCATGTTTGTACTAAGTACTAACACACTCTACGGTACGCGAAAATCTTGGCTGCACCGGGTGCAACACTCAGCACATGCTGAGTGCTGTATCGAGCCAATTACATTTTCACACCTCATCCAACTTAATCCAACAACTCATCCAACTCAGCTATCCAACTTAACAACTCATCCAACTCAGCTGAGATCCAAGAAGACGACGGTGACGTTGGATCTGCAGCGACGGCGACTCGAAGAGCCGCCGAGGAACTGGAGGGTTTCCGCCGTCCTCCTCCGCTCTCACTACCACCACACCCTCCAGCTCCTCAGCGGCTACGGCTACGGCTACGGCAACGGTGACGGCGACGGCGACGTTGGATCTGCAGCAATGACACGGCGACGGCGACTCGAAGAGCTGCCGAGGAACTGGAGGGTTTCCGCTGTCCTTCGCTCTCACCACCACCACACCCTCCAACTCCTCGGCGGCTCTTCGAGTCGCTGTCGTCGCTGCAACACCGGATGTGCAGCGATGATGCCGACGCAAAGAGCCAATGATGAGCTGGAGAGTGTGGTGATGGTGAGAGTGGAGGAGGACGGCGGAAACCCTCCCGTTCCTTGGCGGCTCTTCGAGTCGCCGCACGTCCGGCGTCGCCATCGTCTTCTTAGATCTCAGCTGAGTTGGTGAGTTGGTGAGTTGGATAAATTGTTGGATTAAGTTGGATGAGGTGTCAAAATGTAATTGGCTCAGTGCAACCAAGATTTTCTCCTGCAGTACAAGATTATACTAGGTATTTGTATTAGATTGGATTTGATTTGACAGTTTTATGTGTATAATCACTGTATATGGTTTATTTTGTTGACAATCATAATATACTAATTGTACTATTAACTTTTTTTACAAATGTAATTTTTAGGGTTTAAATTTAGAGCGGTGCTAATGGTCTAATAATGCTCCCGTTTTTAAAATTCAAAAATTTACTTGATTTATTTTCTAAACTACCATTTTTATTTATCTTCCAAACTTTACTTAGCCTTCTATATATTTAAAAAAAAAAAAAAAAAAAAAAACTTCTCTCTCTTACAAGAATTTGGATCCTCTACTGATCTGATTTTTTTTCCTGACCTCACATAATCTCATGACACATAAACATTGTAATGAATGTGTGATTGATTTCAACAACCACTTTATCAACAACCAATCATATGCTTTAAAAAGATTAGCAAAAAGATCATATTAGTAGAGGATCCAAATCCCTCTCACACACATACATCCAGCACCACTCTATTGTAATTTTTTTTTCTCTTCATTTCATTTATTATAATATGATCAAATTAAATTCTAATAAAACCTCACATCCATCCATGAATAATGTATTTATTTGAAAAAAGTTTTTTTTTTTTAATGCTTTAAACCCTAATTTTATTTGCTTATTTTATTGAATACAACTTTTATTATTGAAGAAACTGAAAACATCATGCATTTCGAAGCAATCATTATTTAAAAGTAAGTTTGAAGTTACTTGTATTACTATTATTTTTATTTTTATTTTTTATTTTTATCTTCCTGTGCTGGATGAGAGTAAAAGAAATGGAGGAAAAAAGGTGTATATATATATATATATATGAGTAATGCTACACATATAAATCAAGTGGATTTTTTTTTTTTTTTTGAAAATATATAGAGAGCATTTATGGAAAATATATAGAAGAGAGCATTTATGGGGTGAGTTAAGTTTGGAAGATAATTAAAAAGGGCAATTTAGGAAATAAATCAAGTAAATTTTTGAATTTTAAAAACTTGGGCATTATTAGATCATTAGTGGATTGTCAATAACACCACGCTAAATTTAATGGAGTGTCTTTATAATTATTTTTTTAAAAAAATGGAGTGTTTTAGAATAGAAGTGTCAAAAGATAAAAAAGAATAGTTTTAGAAAAAAAAAAAAAATGCCTTTAGAATTTTTTTAATTTAAATTTTTAGAATGGCTTGTCTTCAGAAAAGGGGTGTAAATAGAAAAAAAAAAAAAAGGATTATAAGGAGAAAATCTCTAAAGTTAATGACATATTTTGTTTTTTGTTTTTTGTTTTTTTTTTAATACAAAAATTGAATATGTTTGTGGTATGGCCAAAAGTTAGGGTATAATATTGTAATTACTCTAAAAGCTAGGAAGCACGGATACGGATACAGATACGGCACGATACAGGGATAGGGTAAATCTCTAAAAACTAGGATACAATACGGCAGGATACGTCGATTAAAATAATATATATTTATATTTTAAAAAAATAAGAATATATAAAAGGATATTTGATAATTCATTCAAAAATCAAAACATATTCATATCCAATCATCCAAATAAAACATGTCACGTAACTACCTAAAAAATTACAATGTAACATATTTCAATATCCAAATTAATATGAATATGTTTTCTGCTAGTGCTGTGTTTGAGTGCTCTGTTATGGTATTTTGTGCCTTGGTTTGTTGTTTTCTGTGGCTTTTGCGTTAGCCTAGCTTCTCCTTTTGTGTTTGGGTGGCCTGGTGTGTTGTTTGTGTTCCTTCTTTGGACTTCTTGGCTTTGTTATAATAATTTCGCTGTTTCAAAAAAAAAAAAAAAGGCAAGCGATTTGTAACTATTTAGCTATTTGCAAGCTTCATGATGATTGATGAAACCCGAAATGCACGAGAATTCAAAGATAAAAACTAAAAACTAAAAACTAAAAAGAAACTACAAGCACGCAATTTTACTTGAAAATAACATGAATTTCATCCCTCTAAATTCTGGAAAAAATGTTCAAACACCATCCTTGACAAATCCTCTCCCCCAAAATAGTCTTGTTTGAAAGTTGAAACCTTGATCTCTTGTTCGCAAAATTCTCTTTCTTCTTCTTCCTCTTCTCATCTCCTTCTTCTTTTCTTCTTTCTGCGTTTTCTTTCACTATCAAGCGATTGATTGAATTGAAACGAGCCCTAATCCTAATCCTAATCTAATATATTTCTTTAAAATTTCATTTTGATCCATACATTTTTGAAATTATAATTTGACCCCATTTTGTACTAAAATATTTATGATTTTGTCCCAAACGTATCCCTTACGTATCCATGCTGTATCCCCAAAGTATCCTCTAGTCAAACTTGTGAAAAAGTTAACGGATATGCCGTTTGGCATATTGAATACATATCCTAGTGTATTCGGGGAGTATCCAAACCAGATATGCGTTCAATACGAGTTACCTCCACCAAATGGAGTATCTATGCTTCCCTGTCTAAAAGTAAAAGAGTGCATACCGCTTTGGTTTTCTTTTTTTGACAATACATTTGGAGGGGGGATTAGAAAAAGGAGTTGGCGTTATTATGGAGTTTGAATTTTGACTCAAAACGTTTGGCTTAATAGGCTAACACAATTGTCAATGTTGCCTACCATCAAAATTCTTAATTGGACGGCAAATTATGTAAAAATAAAAAAAGATCAAATAAATAATATTTTCCAATTTACAAATTGAATTAGGTCAATGTTCTAAAACACGGCAGCCACTCTTGGAAATAAAAACAACAAAATAAATCATTTATGTGAAATAATAGTATAAAAGTACACATATCATATTATTGAACAATATTTTTTAGACAATTTAGTATTACACATATTATAAAATCAGTTTATCGTTTAGAGTTCCACTCAATAATTGTAACACGTAATTTGTTGTTCACAAGCTTCTCGTGGAAAAGTAAACTCTTGAATGAATTATTAATAAAAAAATTAATAATTATTTGATGAAAAAATGTTGGATTAAATAAAATGAAGAGTAAAACAATAATAATAATAAAAAGACCTCGATATTTAGTATAATTGAAATTGTACAAACCACACCCTACTAATAGTTGAATTCCATCACATTAAAAAAAAAATAAAAAAAATAGTTGAATTCCATCCAACTTAACGTTGACTATCTTCGTTGAGTTATTTTTCCATTATTTTAATATTTAAAAAAAAAAAAAAATATATATATATATATATATACATTTTAAATAACAAATAAAACAATAAAAAAATCAAAAAATAAAAAAGCCAACTCTCTCTCTCTCTCTAGTTGTCTCCAACATTTCCTTCTCGCACGCAAATTTTCTCTTCTGCAACACACTAATCGTATTCGAATCTCAGCTCGTAAATATAAAATTAATAAATAAATCTCTGTTTCATTATTATTTTTTATTTAAAAAAAAAGAGAAAAAAAAAAAAAGTGAAAAAAAATGAGCTCGATTTCCATGCCGAGTTGTTCGACACTCACGCGACTCTGCGGTGCTGTTAACTCATTTCCACATCCTTCGTTGCCGTGCACGGTAGCGGTACCTTCTCCTCTCCCTAAACGACACCGTTTACGCTTCTTTCACGATCCAGCTGCTCTATCTGGCAACGGCCTCGGCGTTGGCGTCAACAATTCCGTTCCTGTAAGTTTATTATTATTATTATTATTATTTTTTTAAATCAATCTGGTTTAATTGTTTAAATGGAAAAGAATATTTTTGTTCACTTTTTGGAGATTATATATTATTGTTAGTTTATATTTATATATTTTATTAGATTGGATCCATTTGACTTCAAATTGTTTATTTAAAGTTTGAATTTTTAATTTGCATAATAGAATAAAACAGATATGTAATATGTTAATGGATCAAGAGTCAAGACAACTTGTTTAAACTTAAGCCAACACAATTCGATGCCTCGGATTTTAGCAAAGCTAAACAAATCAAATCATATTCGTATTACTCTTCGTTTGCTAGATCCATCTGCATTGCTGTTTGATTCTAAATGTGTAGAGTATTTGTGCACACACACTCACACAATATATTCTTTATACTGTTAGTTCGTCTTGATATAAAATATATCGGGTCGAAGAATGTGGGCCATAGATTATGGGGAAGTTTTAACAAGTACATACACTTTGAGTCAAAGTATGTAAATCTAATGATCCACATTCTTTATCCTGATGTATGTTTTACTTTGAAGCTCTCTTTCTTGTATTTGTATACATGGCTTGAAGCTGATTATTGGGTATTTTATATGGCATGGTGTGGTGGTTTTCAGCCAAGGAATGGGACGTATACAGTTGGCGATTTTATGACAAGAAAGGAAGATCTACATGTTGCAAAAACTACAACAACGGTTGATGAAGGTGTTTGTGACACTCTTGGACTTGGGAGTCTATGTTACTACTATATTTTTGTTATCATTTTCTAATTGATTGGATATGTTGTTACAGCATTGGAGGCTCTCGTGGAGAAGAGGATAACCGGTTTTCCTGTGATCGATGATGACTGGACTTTGGTAAAATTTATTTTCTTGTTTGTATGAATATAGTCTCTGTTTCTTTATTTGAATCTTGTGCTTTCTAGTTAGAGCAACTATTGTTTTCTTTAATGTTGTATCATCACCGTAGTTTACATCATTGTTTAAATTTGTTTAGTTACAACATTTACAAACGTTTAAGTTTCTGGAGACTACTGTTATCTTTGGAGTAATAAAGAATGATATAGTGAAAGTGATAAATGTTTGACAATGATAGATGCTTGCTATGTGGATAATACATCTGAGTTGTTGAGGACATGACCGTTTTCTTGAAAAAAATATTACGAGGTCCTAACATTTGTGTACTATTATTGATTTCTTGTGATAAATATGATATAACCGGGTTAGCTTTCATATAATGTTCGAGCTTTTATTGCTTAACTCATCTATTCGGAATATTTTTCTCTGCAGGTTGGTGTTGTTTCAGACTATGACTTGTTAGCACTCGACACCATTTCAGGTACTAACAGAATTATGAAGACAGGATTGAAGTTTACATGTTCTGATTTTTTGAATGCTTTTGCTCCTTGTTGTTTTAATTTGTTGAAAGAATAAACTATGGTTTGAAATACTGTACGAGAGAATACGGTTGTTAATATGACTTCTCCTTGTTGACATGGCAATTCATTCGACATTTTAAGTTTGGCCCAATTTAGAAAGGTAGACCAATTGTTTCAAATTTAAACATGTTAAATTTTCCAAAGGTCTTGTAGATGCTGGATTAATATCATAAAATGGTAAATGAGACCAGTCAGGCATTCATTTATATTGATACAGATAGATTACATATAGATTACATATAGCAATTTAGCGAGCCAGTGTTGCAATTGCTTGTGGGCTGTCAATAATTAATTCACAAGCTCTTGATATTTTTTATATCGGTCTTATATATGTTTCTTCTTGATATTTTCTTTATGAACTGCTAATGATTTTCCTTCTTATGGTGGCCAGGTGGCAATCAAAATGACACAAGTTTGTTCCCTGAAGTCAGCAGTACTTGGAAAGTATGTAAGACTATCCTCGTTTGTTGTCTTGCCCTTGGTCTTTGATCAAAGTCATTTAACTGTTAATATTGTTAAGAGAATGTGTATATTTATATCTCATATTTTAGTTATAGCGTTTCTGATCCAAGAAACTTTTGATGTTGCTGTTATTCTATAGCATATAGACCCACTCTAGGCATGTGCACACTCCTCTTCTACTAGATGGTTGGAAATGATAGAAGATTTAACTTCTGTAGTGCATCATTGTTGACTTAAATCAGTGAAATTTAGGCACGTGAACCTACTGATATATTGTTAAGGCCAAATTTATCTGTCGGATTTTATGTGTACCTTGGAAGATGCACCTACCTGCCATATACTCTTCCAAGGAGAACTACCACTGGTAACATGACTTCCACCCCACTGTTCACATAGACATATGCTCATGCCTTTCTATGCATTCTTTCAGATTCTTGGATTTTTAGCAGTTGTAATCCACATGCTTCGGTATATTGGAGATGCCATTTCTTTAAAGTTTCTTATTAATACTGTGATAATGAAATTTCTGTGCTAAGAATCACAATTCTATTCTTTTAGATGATAATTAAGATGTATGTTGAAGTTTATTAGCCACTCTGGAAACTAAGTTGAACGCTTGCCTTTTTAATTTATTTTTATTTTATTTATTTATTTATTTATTTTTTATTTTTTTGTAAATACAAGTAATATTTAAGAAAAAAATGAATTTCAAAGGAATTTTATTATTTTGTTTATAGGAAACAAAAGGAATTTATTCATTTCATAAATGAAATCAATATGTACTGCACACAAACAGAGTAAAAATTAGATACTGTTAATCTAGTAAACAGAGTTTGAAGGTATCCATAATGTTAAAAAAAAATTGTATCTATACTCCATAGGAATCACAAGAATATTTGTTTTCATTTATAAAATTTTTAAAAATAAATAAATAAATTGTGGTACTTATTATGCTTTCACTCTTGACCCTGCATCCCATTCCCAGATTACGAAATTGTGAAGTAACTAAGGGCCATAATGATGTGCAAAAGCAAACTTTAACCATTATAAAGTTACTACTTTTCCTTCATTGGGTTTAGAAGTATTTTATACCTTTCTTTGAAACCAGCAACAAAAACTGTCATAACAGAATAGTCCCACAAAACAGATGCCTTCCTCCCCACGTATGCATACCTAGCTTGACAAAATTGGTGTTATATGGAATCTGGTGGAAAGCAAATGTGGCTTGCATTTCATCAAGGGCCTACACAAGCTTGTGTTTGAAGCATATATTATGGAGTCATCATTATTTATCTTTTACAATTATGTGGCTACAACACTTCAGGACTAGGAATTACTTAGCATCTCTTCCATTTTTTTTTCTTCTTTCTAATTCTTGTAGATTTATTTTGTTCGAATAACTTGCAAGTTTGTGATTTGGAGCTTTCACCTAAAAGTCATTAGCCTTACATACCCTTCTGAAAATTGTTATTAGTGAAGTACTCTATTAAACTGAAAATAAAATTTCTAGTTGTTCTTTGGCACGAAAAGCCCTAATCACAAATGTAATGGTCATTGAGTATGAAGCTTCTGTTCCTTTGATCTAGAGCTTGTCATAGAGGTGAATGGTTTAAGATTTATGTTGAGTGAAAGTAAACTAAAATTCAGTCATGTAGCCAGAATTATGTGTTGTATGGTAGCAAGTTCAGTAAAGCTTTTGCAGGATTAAAAAGGTTGTTTTACGTCTTCTGGGAGAAGCCCTTTTTGAGTTTTTAAGAACTTAAAAATGTCAAAACTATCTTCATGATAACCTTAATTCTTACAAGTCATTTTTGATAATTTAACTATATAAAAGCTCTTCCAAAAGTAAACAACCAAACGATTTACTGCTCAAAAGAATTTTTTTTTGAATTGACTACCAAACAATCAATAACTTTTTTTTTTTTTTTTTTTTAACCTCTACTTGTAAAAGTTCTACTATAAAAAGTATATTACTAAAATCCATACCTGGAGAAGTTGTACCAAATGGACCCTTAGAGCTTTGCTATCTTGTTTCTTACTGCCACTGCTCCCTTTTACTTTTGTATGTGCACGCCATGTTTCTTTTCTTTGCCTTCAGGCAAAAGGTATCCCTAATTATGTGGCTCATGAGTGTGTTTCTTTTCCCCTTTCTGGATACTTCTGGCAGACCTTCAATGAGATACAGAGACTGCTTAGTAAGACTAATGGAAAAGTTGTTGGTGATTTGATGACGTCAGCTCCACTTGTTGTTCGTGAAACTACCAATTTAGAAGATGCTGCTAGGTATTGCATTCATCTGATTTTCCAATATCTATTTTGTTGTTCACTGAGTACTGGTGACTAGCATATGGTGCACTGTTTCTTTTCTTCTAGCTTTTGTAGGAAGTGAAACTAAATGTTGAATTTCCGACTTTCAAAATTGTGTTCTGAAATAAATTTTATAACTAAATGTCTTATCACATCACATTGTGCGTTAATATTAAAAAAGATTCTGACTTGCACATTAATGCATCTTATGTTGTTCAGTCCTTTCTGGCCTGAAAAAGGTTGGATCTCTTGAATGCACTAATCAAATCTATTAATGGCAGGTTGTTACTTGAAACAAAATACCGTAGATTGCCAGTAGTAGATGGTGATGGAAAGCTGGTAAGAAATTTGATTTTGATCCTCTAATTACAATTTACTTTGTCGGGATTGTGTCATCAGAAGTAGACAGTTTCTGATTGGTTCCTGTTTAAATCTTGAAGGTTGGACTCCTTACACGGGGAAATGTCGTTAGAGCTGCCCTGAAGATAAAAAAAGCAGCTGAAAGGGCGGCATAATTGGTAGATCACATAAATTCATGGTTTTGGTATGACATTGATGCTGCCATTCTTTTTAAATGCATTGGTCACGTAGTATGTTTAGATCCACAATTGCTCTACATATAAGCACAGGGTAGTTCTCCGAATTCAACATTTAGAGGCAGGCATTTTATCGATCTATTGCTCTTAGAGTACCTCGATATTGATTCCTTCGTAGCAAGTATGCCCCTGGAATATTGAGTAAAAATGGTATATATATATATATGTATAGGCTTGATAAAATTCTGAATCATTGTTTGGCTAGCTTGACATGTATTTGAATTTCCTGTTGTAATTGTATGTATTCAAACTCTCCATTACATGATATATAAAAATTATCTCATAATTTGGAATGTAAAGTAAGTTATGACTACTCGATCAGCTTTGATTGTTCTCTATACTTGTATATGTTTGAGATATAGATAGAGATGTCAATGGGGCAGGTACGGGGTGGGGATACCGTCCCCATTCCCCAAACCCAAATATAATTAGGATTCCCGTCCCCGCCCCATTCCCTACTTGGGGCGGGGATGGGGAATACACATTTTGGGACAGGGCTCCCGGTACCCGCCCCACCTTACCTCGCCCTGTTTGATTAAGACAACATTAATAATTATACACCTTATATTGTAAGCCACAATCATAAATGTCAATTGGTCTATAAATATATTAAATAATTGAGAAAAAAATTAGTTAAAAAAGTAAATAAACTTTAATTCGTAGTAAGTCTATCGTAAACTAAATTACCAAACATATGAATATTACACCATTCTTTTTCAATAAAAATGAAATTGAAATATAAAATCGTCATAATTAAATTTGCCAAAAGAAAATAAAGATTGAATGTTTAACTCATGATACTTGTCTAAAAACAAGTGCTAATGACAAAAATGTGACCATGAATCTTTCATCTCCATGTATACCTTTATCCAAAAAAAAAAAAAAAAACCAGTACGTTTTAATTGTTTATAAGAAAAAGTTTCTTACCAATTATATTTTGAAGTAAATTGAAGAAAAAAATTGTAACATAACTGTGTTTCTTGTTTCTTAATTATCCATGCAACATGTTAATTGGGGTATGGGGCGGGGACCAAAATACTATTCCCCGCCCCAAAATTAATTGGGTTTTAAAATCAAATCTCATCCCCGTCCCATACCCTAGTTAACATGTACCAAACCCGCCCCAAACGGGATGGGTCATCGCGGGGCCTCGTACCCATGGGGATTTTTGACATCCCTAGATATAGATCTCCATCTCCATTTCTAAGAAGGCGGAGTAGATTTGGAATCTCCAAGTTTTGATATTTCATATATTACATGAAAAAAATGTAATATATATATATATAAAGTACATTCTATGATATTTAAAGAGAAACAAAATTTGAAAGATAATTCAAAAATTTCATTCACATCAAACAATTTGATTACTCCATAAAAATGAATGTTTAAAATGATGATAAACTCATACATTAGATCAAAAGATTATAACTTATTATTGTCTTCATTTTATATGAAGCAGATGAATCAAATTAATGCAAAATTATGTTGGATGACGTCACGCCACATGTAAGCTATATTGTATGATAGTGAACCCACCACGTCAAGTGGAACTCTTAGCAGAACTAGGTCGTCTGATTCATCAATAATTGGAACATTTGATTTCCACCATATAAAGAAGTTAGATTGGTAGCAAAAATAAAATAATCTGATTCCAATTCCAATTCCAAGTTCCCTCTTTTTAGGATTCTAATTGTGCAAAAGCTTATACTTTTTGCTCTGTTTTTCTCTGTGTCATCATCAACCATGGACTCAAACTTTGCTCCTGTTGAAATGTTCTTCTTCCCCTATGTAGGTGGAGGTCACCAAATCCCCATGATAGACATAGCAAGAATCTTTGCTTTTCATGGAGCTAAATCCACCATCATCACAACTCCAAAACACGCTCTTTCCTTCCAAAATTCCATCAAAAGAGACCAAGAATCCGGCCACCCAATCACCATCACCACTCTCCAATTACCTAACAATGTCGACGACATAGCAAACACAGACATGTCCGCTTCACCAGGCACAGACACTTCCATGCTTGAAGGACCATTGAAGTCACTTCTGTTGGAGAAAAGACCAGATTGCATAGTCCATGATGTGTTCCATCGTTGGTCTGCTTCTGCAATCAACAGTTTGGATATTCCTAGGATTGTGTTCAATGGTAATGGTTGTTTCTCTCGTTGCGTTCAAGAAAACATGGGTAAATTCAAGCCTCATGAGAAAGTGGGGTCTGATTATGAACCGTTTGTTGTTCCTGGTCTTCCTGATTTAATCGAATTGACAAGATCTCAGCTTCCAAAATTCGCCAGACAAGGCGGTCATCCACATGGTAAAATGATGAGAAAACCTGACGATGGTAACAGTTTCGGTTCTGTAATCAACAGTTTCTATGAATTGGAACCAGCTTATGTTGATTATTTCAGACAAGATTTGAAAAACAGAGCATGGGTTGTTGGACCAGTTTCTTTATACAATAGAAATGTTGAAGATAAAACAGAGAGAGGCCAAAAAACCACCATTGATGAGCAACACATCCTCAGTTATCTCAACTCTAAAGAACCCAATTCGGTTCTCTACATCAGTTTTGGAAGCTTAGCTCAATTAGCTCCTTCACAGCTCTTGGAAATCGCTCACGGTCTCGAGGCCTCAAACAAGCCGTTTATCTGGGTTGTTGGCAAAATCTTCAAAAACGAAGAAAATTGTTATCCAATTGGATTTGAAGACAGAATCAGAGAGTCGAAGAAAGGTTTGATCATACGAGGTTGGGCTCCGCAGCTGTTGATATTGGAACACGCGGCGGTGGGGGGTTTCATGACGCATTGTGGGTGGAATTCGACGCTGGAAGGAGTATGCGCCGCCGTGCCGATGATAACGTGGCCGATCACGGCGGAGCAGTTCTCGAATGAGAAGCTGGTGGCTGACGTGTTGAAGATTGGCGTGAAGGTGGGGAGTATGGAGTGGATGTCGTGGAGCGACGAGCCTTGGGCGGCTGTGGGGAGGGATAAGGTGGAGGCGGCGGTGAATAGGGTGATGGGTGGCGGCGAGGAGGCGGCGGAGATGAGGAGGAGAGCGGGAGAGTTGGGAGAGAAGGCAAAGAGAGCTGTTGAAGAAGGCGGTTCTTCGTATATGGATGCTCATGCTCTGATTCAGGAGCTCAGATCTCGCCGCAAAAACTGAGTCTTATCAATATATTTTGTGGCTTGGGCTGATTTAAATGTTTCTGTTAAAAAAAAAAATAATTTGTGAACCACATTTTGTTGTTATAAGATTATCTGATGATCTGAGTTTGCGTACGAGATTCAGAGTTTTGATTGTTAGTTTTTGATTAATCTAGTGTAGTACAAGAGCATCTCCAATGCATGCAATGCTATGTCAAATTATTGTGCCAAAGCTTAACACATGGTGCAAAAATCTTTCTCTAATGTATTGCCAAATGAATGCTTATTTTTTAATTATAAAAATATCATTATATATATATTTTAAATGAAATAATGAATGCATTAATGGAACTCTGTATTGAAGCATTAAAAAAAATAATGAATGCATTAATGATAAGCGTTTACTTTTATAATTTTAATTTATAAAATAATAAAAATAACATTTTAAATAGAATTGTGCATTAGAGAACAATGTTAAATTGATGTGTCAAATATAACATTTTACTCTTTTTTGTACCAAATTTGATATTGGCATTGACATATGCAATTATGCATTGGAGATGGTCTAATACAAGAATAATGTTATACGACCCAAATAATTAACAAAAATTTAAACCTAAATCAACACATATAAAATAGGATGACGTGGTTAATGTAAAAATCACTTGCCACATCATTTGGGTTGAAATTTGGATTAAATTTTTGGGTTGTCTAACATTAGTGTTAATATAAATGGGTTCACCGTTTTTTCCAAACTCGAATCCGAATCCGACTCACACAATTAGGGTTCTGTCATTCCTAGTTGTTACTCGTAAAAAGCAAGTCCAGTGTAAGGACACCGTTTGCCGGGATAGATCTAATAGTTAAAGAGTAATGCAGCATGCGAGGAAGAGAAGTCAAACATGAATGAGTTTGAGAAAGTGGATGCTGCACTAATTTCTCACAAGACAAGTACATCTGATAACATCATTCAATTGCTTAAAGAATTGGAATCAAACATTCAAGATTTTGAATATGGACTTGAGAGTTTGTCTAGACATTTGATCAAATCTGGAGTCTTGAATGATGTTATCAGATGTCTAGACAAACTGATAACAAATCTAGACATCAAATTGATAAGAATTGAATGATGTTCTATTATCAAATCTAGACATTTGATCAAATGTCTAGATAAACTCTCAAGTCCATCTTCAAGATCTTGAATGTTTGATTCCAATTCTTTAAGCACTTGAATGATGTTGTGAGAAATTAGTCTAGCATCTAGGGATGACCATTTTCCCCCATGGCCCCAAAATCCCGCACCCCCATCCCCAAAATCTAGACATTTTTTTAGGGGAAAATGGGGGGGATCAAATGTCTAGATAAACTCTCAAGTCCATCTTCAAGATCTTGAATGTTTGATTCCAATTCTTTAAGCACTTGAATGATGTTATAAGATGTACTTGTCTTGTGAGAAATTAGTCTAGCATCTAGGGATGACCATTTTCCCCCAGGGCCCTAAAATCCCGCACCCCCATCCCCAAAATCTAGACATTTTTTTAGAGAGAGAGAGGGGGGGGGGGGGGGGGGGGGGGGATGGTGATGGGAGAGCCTTTTAACCCCAAATTCAAATGGGGTTGGGGATGGGGGGGCCTGGCCCCATCCCCATTTCCCCATGTCCCCCATAAATTTCTAGAAATGGGGATGGGGGTCCAACCCCCATCCCCATTTCCCCAAAATATTCTAATATTCTAATATATATATATATATATTTATTTTTATATTTTCAATATTTTTATTATTCATATTTTACTAACTATATATACATCTTTATATTTTACTAACTGTATATACATCTTTATAATACTATTTTTATTATTTATGTATGAGATGTTATTTTGTATTTGAATTTAATGGATTGTGCATTTGTGCGTTTTTTTTAATATATAATTTTGATTGATACAAGGAAAATGGGGGAATGGGGAAACGGGGAAAAACGGGGAAAAATAGGGGAAATGGGGAAATGAGGATGGGGATGGGGGAACTACCCCATCCCCATTTCCCCCAAATGGGGAAATGTGTGTGTAGGGGGGGGGGGGGGGGGGGGGGGTGGTGGGGGTTGTATGGGTGGGATGGGGGAGGGTTTGGAAAATGGGGACGGGGTTGGGGGAACCAACATCTGCCCCCATTCCCCCATTGGCCATCCCTAGTAGCATCCACTTCTTAAACTCATTCATGTTTGACTTCTCTTCCTTGCATGCTGTTCTTTTTGGTTGCACTAGCTTTGATATTACACCTAAAATCACAACTTTTTCATTACAACACATGTGGCCGTTGATGTGTCAATTGGTAAGTGGATACATGGATACATGGATAAGTGAGATAAATCATTATTAATATGTATCCACTCACCAATTGACACATAAGCTGCCACATGTGTTGTGATGGAAAAGTTGTGATTTTAGGTGTGATATCTAACATTACTCATAGTTAAAACTTTCAAGCCAATTGTAAGAGCATCTCCAATAGACTCCATTGAAGTTATCCCTTAGCTTAATTAAGGGAGTAGGTGTATTTTTCCAACTCTAACAGCTCCCTAAATGGCTCATTTAATTGTGTTCTAGTGGAGTTTACTCCCTTAATTAATGGGTGTTTTCAGACCCCAAGTGGTCTTTACCTATTTAAGATTATTTTATTTTCTTGAAAAACTTTATATATTTAAAACTCATAATTGACAAACAATATCTAATATTTAAACACAATATCTAACATTTAAATAATAATAAAAAATTAATAAAGAGGTCATTTAAGGGAGTATTGTTGAAGCATATACTTCCTTAATGGTTCCTTACAATAACATACACCCTTAAATAAGGAAGTCTCCAAGGGAGATTGTTGGAGATGCTTTAAAGCCCATCAAATAGAACCAAATTCATAAAAGGGCTAAATTTGGGCTAGGGATGTTTAAAAAAAAAAACAAGAGTGGCAATAATGGCATCCTTCAAAAATTGTATCTACACCCCTTTTGTAATTACACCCATAAATGTCTAAAATACCATTTCTTTAATTATATTGTATTGTATTTTTGTAAATATACACCACCTATAATTATTATTATGTTATTTAATCAGCTTTATTATTATTTTAGATTTTGTTGTTATCTTTAATTCTCTTATTATTCTTTCTCTTCTTGTTTTTTCAAAATCCAACTCCATTTTTCGTTAAAAATTCATTTTAAGATATTTTATTATTTTTGGAGAACCACTTCTGTTTGAGAGAGTTTTAGGGATGTAAGATTTGTGTCATGTCTCAATTGATATGGAAATAGATATGTGTTAAATGATATTTAAAATATATATATAGGTGTTCAAAGAAATTGAAGAACATCTAATATATTTTTTTTTACAAGAAAGAACATTTAATATTGATAAATAAAAAAAAATTCTAAAGTGTGTTTGAAATAAATAGAAAAACATAGATAATATAATTAATTTAAAAGTCTGTTTATATTGATTTTGTTCTTCTAATAAAAATAATAAAAATTAATTTAAAACTTATTTTTTCACAACCAAATTTGTCTCATAATTTTGATTTATTTTCCATACTTTTACCCATCAATTTGTATTTCCTTAAAAGAGATTGAAAATATATTTAAAAGAGAATCTAGGGTTTATTAAAATGGAAAGAGTTTTTATGATATATGTTAATATCAAATCATTAATATGATTTGTTTTTTTTACAAAAGATTAAAATAGGAAACTAATTAATAATTATTGGTAGGTGTACTAACAATCAATTAATCCTCTTAGTAATTTTATTAAGGGCATTATTGGATTTTTAAAATTAACTAATTTGAGGTATATATACAGTTTTTAAGAGGTGCAAATATCGTTACTAAAAAAAAAAAACCTGAACCCACATCGATCTTGCCACACCTTGCCTCGCACCTAAAATAAATGGGGTTGGGGCTGATTTGTACACCCAGTTTTAGAAACAGGGAGGTATTGGGATTTATTGTCCTCACCCAGATCAGTCTATTATTATTTATTAATCATATTAATAAAAAATTAAGATTTGTTCTTAGGTTAATTGCAGTAACATACCATTCTTTTACCATTGAAGTTTAATATTCAACAAATGGCAATAATAGCTACAGCCCTCAAGCCGTTAGTTAAAATCTGTTTGAGATAACAGTTAATTGAATTTTTATGGGTACAATCGTCATTTTCAATAGAAATATAATAACAAAATAATTATTAAATTTTTACTTAAAAAATAAAAACAAAAGAAAAAAAATCAAATGGAGGAAGATTATCAACCATTTGATCAGATTAGATGGCCCCATCTGATTTGATAAGATGTAGCTTCCATCAGATCGATGGAAGAGCAGACCTCAAGATCTGCTCTAGTTGAGTAGATCATTCATTCCATGGAGGAACCGGGAGAGGTAGAAAAAGTAAGACCAGAAGAAAAGTAGAAGACGCATTTGTCTAGAGGGAAGTAGAGGAGCCACCATAAGTAGTAGTTGTTTCACCAAACACCACATATTCAATTTATTCAGTTGCAAACCATATTTGGAAGCTTTCAATGAGCAGAAAAGCATGAATCAAAAGAACGAAAAAAAGAAAGAAAGAAAGAAAGTTTTTGTTATTAAAGGTCTGATGATGATGATGGTAGTCCAAATCAAACCTATTAAGTTTTGCATTGTATTCTCAAATGAACCCAATTGAACCAAATGTAGTTGGAATGGTGTTGTTTGAGGGAGGTTTAAAGACTAGAAGAACGGAAGAATGAAGCAAACTGCTGTGGGTTGCGCTATAGCTTTGACAGCGGCAGTGACAATGGTTGGGATCATTTCAGCGTATGGATCGCGGTTTTCTGAGCAATGTAATTTCTAGTGACTGTAACGGTGTAGGGTGCGGCTAGCCAGCATATGACTCGAACCTTAGTCAATCATAATCATGCGTGGAACGGGAAATCTTCGGAGGAAAAGGAAAGTGTTCTTTTGGAAAGTTCTTATGCTTGAAGGAAAAGAAATACTCTTTACAAGAAGACTTGTCATAAAAGGAAATAGTATTTATGTGAAACAAGTAAGTCTTGTACGTTTATGAGTAGGATGTCTTTTTGTCTTAAACTCCCTGTAACTAGTATAAATAGACCGTGTAATTAGGTTATTTTGGGTGGAGCAAAAAGAACACCATGTAACATCAGAGATAGTGGGTGAGATCCGGGGGAGACCCTAGGGAATATCCATGGAGGCATCATAGGAATATTAGTAGATCAAGTTAAAGATTCGTGGGTGATATTCAGGGGAGACCTAGGGGATATTTGGGGGGGGGGGGGGGGGGGGTGGGGGGTGGGGTTCTTGGTGAAGATCTTGTGAGCGTTTGTGAGCTTGGGGACTTAGTGAGGCTCCATGGTTTGGGGTTGAGGTGTGAGAGAGAATCCTGAAATATATGGTTATAACAATTTATCATATAGGGGAACTTTCTCTGTCGTCTTAATAGCCCGTGGTTTTTTTCCCCGATTCATGTATATCTTGTGTTGTGTGATTGTTTATTCTCTCTCATCCTATTTTTCTGCTATAGACATTAATTTCTATGAGTTATGGGTGAAAATTAGGTATGTCGCTTCCGCGTTCATCGGTTTGAATCCCTAACAAAACCCATGACAACATTTGAGAGAAACTAGTGGATTATTCATGGTCCCCCTCAAATCCATCATCATCTACCATTAAAGAACCAAACCCATCACCCAAATCAACAAAACCAAAAAAAAATATATTTGTTTATGTTGTGAATTAATTGAAGAACAGATGAAATAAATAAAGAGAGAGAGGCGAGAGATATCACATAATAGAGATGAGAGAGTTGAGAGAATTATAATCTGATTTATTGATATTGGGAGCATCAGCTGAACAACCCAAACAATTACAATAGAACCCATATATATATATATATATATATATATATATATATATATAGAGAGAGAGAGAGAGAGAGAGAGAGAGAGAGAGAGAGAGAGGCAATTAGTTGCTTAGTGATAAAGTTACAAAGTGGATAAGGCAAGGTGATGCAAGTGGAGAGAGGCGATGGGGATTTAGGAGAAGATATTTGTGTGATATTTGTGTGTATAACACAAGTGGTAAAAGCCACATATATTATAACACTCCCCTTTGGATTTATATCACTTGTATTAATTTTCTAGGGAAAAACCTAATGGAACAAAAACCTTGGTAACAATATATACAATTATCTTCTAGATCTTGTGATGCTGGACGTTCTCAAAACTATCTCATTAAAAACCTTGTCAGGAAAACCTAGTGGGACAAAACCCGAACGAAGGGAAAAGGAGTATAGTGCACATATGTCCGTTTTGTACTTTGCTCCCATTGATTGTCTCGTTAAAAACCTTGTCAGGAAAACCCAGTGGGACAAAACCCGAACGAAGGGAAAAAGAGTATAGTGCACATATGTCCGTTTTGTACTTTGCTCCCATTGATTGTCTCGTTAAAAACCTTGTCAGGAAAACCCAGTGGGACAAAACCTGATCGAAGGGAAAAAGAGTACAATGCAAATATGTCAATAGTTAATGTTTTCTTTAATACATTTATCACATTTATACTTTGTTAAGAAAAACCCAATGAGATAAAAACCTGAGCAAAGATATTCATTGATTTGTCAGATCAAAGTAATATTTATGATGATCTTATGGATCAAGGTAACATACATACGATGATTAGCAAGATCAAAGTAATATTTACAATGATATTTTGTTCAAGATAACATATATACGATGATCTACTGGATTAGTGTAATATTTAAGATGATCTTAGTGGATCAAATGATTTTTGGATGTGCTTAAATTGCCTCATTACAAACCTTATTAGGAAAACCCAATGAGATAAAAATCTGATTGGAAGGAAAAAGAGTACAATGCACATATGCCCCAATATAATTAATATACTTCATTTGATACTGATGGGACGCTCCTCCTGATAAAAGTTCTTTTAAAGCAATCTTCTAGATTGCTAAACTGGGGTATACAGATGTTTATTTCATGAAATGAAATAACATCATAAATGATTGAAGGGAGTATAAGCAAAGACTTGCTTTATGGAGTAATATCCATATGGAATTTTTTCAGAATCTTTTCAACATATTCTGATTGATGGACAAATATTCCATTTCATCTATGCTCGACCTTCAGGTCGAGACTATATTTCATTTCCCATGTCTTTCATTTTTAAACTCATTTACCAAAAATTCAAGAGTTTTCAAGAGCTCTCCAGGAGCTCAAATTAAATTCATATCATCAACATATGTTGTGAATATAGTAAATCCGGATTCTGATTTCTTTGCGAAGACACTTGGGTATATAATATAATTATTATACCCTTATTTTATCAGATATTCATTGAGAGGGTTATACTACATCCGTCCAGATTGTTTTTAATCCATATAAGGATTTTTGTATGTTCATCAAATACAAATAACGAGATCTCGATTTACATGCTTCTAGCATTTTAAATCTTTCTGGGATTATAAATATCTGCATTGAGTGAATCATATAGATAAATGATTACTACGTCTAGATGACATATTTCAAGTCTTGTAAAGGCAGCCAAATTTATCAAAAATTCGAAACGTAATTGTATTTGTCACTATTGAATGCCAAGTTTCTGTGAGAAACCTTATACTACAAGTCATGTCTCATATCTCACGATCTCGTTTTTCTCATTACGTTTTCCGTATAAAAACTCATTAGTATCCAACTAGTTTGACATCTCCAGGTGTCTGGAGTACTATTGGTCTAAATACTTTATGTTTGGCATATGAAGTCAATTTTTCTTGAATTGCTTCTTTTCACTTAGGCCAATCATGCATTTTGTATACAATCATTGATATTATGAATATCATAATTATCATTTATAATTTCAGTAGCGCTATTGTGTATAAAAATACATCATCAATGATTATTTCTTTATGATTCCAAATTTCTCTTATGTGATTTATAGAAATTTTCTCAATTTCAATATACTTGAATCTCTGTTGAGATTTCTTTCATTTCAATGGATTTAGTCACTATATGGGATTTATAGAAATTTTCTTAATTTCAATATAGTTGTATCTCTGTTGAGATTTCTTTCCATTTCAATGGATTTAGTTATTTCATAGACTCGTATAGAAATTTTCTTAATTTCAATATATTTGTATCTCTGTTGAGATTTCTTCCATTTCAATGGATATAGTCATTTCATAGACTTGTATAGAAATTTATCAATTTCAATATACTTATATCTCCATTGAGATTTCTTCCATTCTAATGAATTTAGTCATTTCATAGACTTGTGTCTCATTAGATATATCAGACTCTTACAGAGTTGATTTAGAGAAAGTTGATTTATTTATAACTCGAGTTTTGTTTACATTAGAATCCTGATAACAATACTTTTCAAAAAGGTTCATAAGCTTATGATATGCATTAGATGATTTATTTGTTGTCATTTACTCTAATCATTCTTTAAGAACAATCACCTGACCGGGGTTTATGAGATGACAACTTATAAAATCTTGTTACCTTTAATATATCAAGTAACAAATTAATAATTATCTGATGATTAATTATCTTTCGTATTTGAGTGATATAAAGATTGAAATGAGACACATTTAAATATAGAGAACCGAACTGGTATCTCTATTTTGTATAATAGTAACTTTTCATTTACTCTTTCTGGAGAAATTTTCCATTTGGAAATTAATCAATATAATAATATACAGATTGTGCGTAAAAATATAAACTCTTAGATGTTTAAATGATCTAATAGAAGATTAATCAAAATCAACATTAATCTCATAGTGATTTGAATTCTTCTCTTATATCATGCTAGAGATGAAATAAGGAGATATACTACACAATCAAATATCTAAAAAACGTGAGCAAGTCAATGACCAATTACAAGTTGTAATAGTAAATAATGATGATAAGTAGTGATCATAGATGAATGTATCAACATGTAATATAGAACATCCCATATAGAAATTGGTAACTGAATCGAAATAATAAAGTTCTCGTAATTACCTGGAGACGTTTAATAAGTGATTCTGCTAATCCATTCTGATTATGAGTACATGCAAAAACTAGATGTAGAACATCGATCTCAACTGGGGACGTTTGATAATACATAAACATGTGATCATCTCGTAGATGCATCAACTAGAACCATAAAATAATGAAAGAGTTCTTTTGGTTGATGAATATGTCCACATATATCCCTTTGAATGATAGGGATTCATAACCAACTTTAGAATGAGATGGTTTATTTGGTAGATGAATATATCCACATATATCCCTTTTCTAATCAACAATATAATCCGGATAATAAGGAACGCGGTTTTCTATAATAAGCTTCTGGCCTGAATCATGCACAGATATTCAACATTCTTATTATACATGGTCTCAATATGACATTAATAAAGTTATATGTCTTTGATATAAATAGATTTCTCTATGTTCTGTTTGAATGATATAAAGTATTCATTGATACACAATTGAATACCATATGGTAATAAGATTGTGGCTTTAATCAGATCCATCAGATCCGCTAGATTTGATATGGTATTAACTTTAAATGCCCTTGAACTAAGCATATTTCTTTATGTTGTTCTTGAATAATATCAAGATCATTAATACATAATTTAATATTGTTTGATAACAATATTGTGGTTCTTCTGGAGTTTTCTATCAAATCCGTTAGACCTGATACATAATTTAGTATTGTTTGATAACAATATCATGGCTCTTTTAAAGCTTTTTATCAGATCCTTTGGACCTAATACATTAATAACATTTGCTCTCAGCAAAGTCGAATTCATAAAATATTTCTGACTCTATAGAATTATATGAGTCGTTGCACTCTCGACAAGACATATTTTTCCTTCTAGAAATTTTATAGACATTATGTGCAATGCCATTTTATATCTCATCTGAAATGAAAATAATTTTCCCTCCTCTCTCTTTTATTTTTATTTATTTTTATTTTTTTATTTTTTTAATATATATATTTTTAAAGAGAAATTACAAAACTTCCCCTGATTTTAAAAAATACGGAAAGGCCCCTAATATTTTTAATTAATTATAAATCAGCCCAAAAACTCTTTGAAAATTACAAACTGGACTAATAAGTTTTGGTAATTATAAATTGATCCAAAATTTTGTCAAAATTACAAAATAGCCTAAAATAATTGCAAAACAGTCCATCAAGAATACCGAATTCTCCAAAAATGGCCCAGAGCAAAAACGAGCTCTATGACCGATTTAGACCAGATTGTGGGCCATGACCGATGATCTCTGATCGTCATCGTAAAATGCACTAGGTTGGTGTGAAAATCGACGAAGCCCACCAATGAGGTGGCGTTGACCTGATGAGGCGATGGGTATGGGTTGAAACCCACTAACCTAGAAGCAAACCCATATCAGGGTTTGGTGATACCTGATCAGATGATCTGATTATCCAACAGCCATCACATTCACATGTTCATCAAGTTCATCTACTGTCAAGTAGACTACTGTTGTATGTGTGATTTTGCCAAGCAAACACGTCATCAAAGGAATCAGTAAATGCTGGGGAAGACGTTGCCACGTCACTCGTTGACTAAGTCAAAGGAGAAATGTGGATCAGACAGCATGTCAACAAGTCTCAAGTCAATAAATCAAAGGTGTGGTCGCCAGATCAGGATATGTACTCGCAAGGGATAAAAACGTTGTCGCCGAAGGATGATACCGAGAGGTGAAGGTACTCGCCGCATCAGCTTACTAAGTACAAACCGATTTGGCAAAAACACAGAAATAAAACCCTAACTCCCGGAAGACCCTTGACAACGAAGAATCATAGAAGGAAAAGATAGGAAACTTATCCTAATCCGTTGCAACGTGGGATTCCCAATACAAGTCCAAAAGGAAATCCTACCACCAACATGGCTAAAATCAAGGGAAAACCCTAATTATCATGTATAAATAGAACCACCTATCCCACGAGGAAGGGGTTCGAAAACTGAGAGAGAAAAGCAAGAATTTGAGAGATCTGAGTGTGTAATTGCAATATCAAAACATAGTGTTATTTTCTTGCCCTCTAGGGCGCTGTGGTTTTTTCCCATTCAAGGGTTTTTCCACGTAAAATCTATCTCTTGCATGCGTTGATTTTCTTTCTTATTTAGTATTTACCGTGATATAATTGTTGGTCACGTGGTAATCCAAATTTCACCGTCAACAACTACTGATCTCAGAATTCTTCTTCCTTTTTTTTTTTTTTTTTTTTTTTTTTTTTTTTTTTTTTTCAGCAACTCTGAATTTTGCTCTTCATGAGCATCAAACACGCATGAAATGGATAAAATATTACATCCAGTTTCATTATACGTTAGGATCTTAAATCCTTTTATGTGATACTCACATCATCGTGTTGGATGTGTATGAAATGGATAAAATATTATTTCCAATTTCATTATACGTTAGGATCTTATCTTTTTTATGATACTCACAACATCCTGTTGGATGTGTAGATCATTCTTTGAATATTGTTCTTCATGAGTATCAAGCATGTATGAAATGGATAAAATATTATTTCCAATTTCATTTAAACATTAGTGTCTTAAATCATTTTTTATGATACTCACAACATCCTGTTGGATGTGTAAATCCCTTTTCTCAAATGAATGATATGTAAATATATCACTTCATATATATGAGATAAAATAAAATCATGGATCATAATGATTTATCGAATTTCCGGTTCGACCATGAACTATAAGTTCATATATAAAATCTAGAAAATTTCAGATTTTGATTGGATTTGAAACCCCAGGTTCCAAATAATGAAGTATGTCATTCATGAATATAACACTAGATCCAGAATTCCAGATTCTCATCGGTTTTCAATACCGTGTCGTATGACATTCATGAATATAACACTTGATCCAGAACTCTAGGTTCTCATCGGTTTTCAAAACCGTGCTAACTTAAATATCATAATTCTAGAAACTTTAAGTTCTGGTTCGTCGGTCTAGCCAATCTCATATATTGCGTATAAATAAATACTGATTTTTTTTTCTTAAAAACAATTTATTTGGAGACACAGCATAAACCAGTCTCGAGACACAACATAAGTCAGTCTCATATATCCGTAAATAAACAGTTCCAGAACGGTATATATGTTTTGTAAATAAACAGTTCTAGAACGGTATATATATTTTGTAAATAAACAGTTTTAGAACGGTATATATGTTCCGTAAATAAACAGTTCCAGAACGGTATATATGTTCTGTAAATAAACAGTTATAGAACGGTATATATGTTCTATAAATAAACAGTTCATATGTTCCGTAAATAAACAATTCCAGGAGGTTGAGCTCACCTGTTATGTGCATAATTCTGTTGGGCATAAGCCATCTTGTATACGGAAATATATATAGATTCAGAATATTTGGATTTAAAGAGAATAAATAAATAAATTCAGAACTATATATATATATATATATATATATATATAAGTTCCATTGACGGCATAAGCCGTCTTGTATACGGAAATATATATAGATCCAGAATTTTGGGATGTAAGTAAATCACTCGTTAGGGGATCCTTTTTACTTACATACTTGAATATCGAGCCGTAAGTAAATCACTCACGTGGAGATACTTTTTACTTACATACAATCGTGTTGATAACGTGTTGTGAATTAATTGAAGAATAGATGAAATAAATAAAGAGAGAGAGGCGAGAGATATCACATAACATAGATGAGAGAGTTGAGAGAATTATAATCTGATTTATTGATATTGGGAGCATCAGCTGAACAACCCAAACAATTACAATAGAATCCATATATATATATATATATATATATAGACAATCAGTTGCTTAGTGATGAAGTTACAAAGTGGATAAGGCAATGTGATGCAAGTGGAGAGAGGCAGTGTAAAAGCCACATATATTATAACATTTCAAATCTGGTTAGGTCATTTATTAGATGCGAATGTGACACTATTTTTTTTAATACGAAACTTAATTATTTAATAATTTAAAATTGATAATTTAAAAAGCAAATGACAATTAAAACTTTTTAAAATAAAGTGTAGGGGCGTTTCAGACTTTTTTCACCTAAAGGTTAGTCAACAACTAACTTGGATAAAAGTCAACAGTTAATAGGGTGTCTACTACAATTAATGCTATTAGTTGAATACTAAGGGCCTGTCCTGTATCGTTTTACAGGGCCTGTTTTTGTTTTTGTTTTCCAAATCCAATTTCGAATACGCGTTCGTTATCGTTTTTCATTTTGTTTTTCATTTTTTTTGCAAAACAAAAACAAAAACAAAAACAAAAACAACATCAGTGTTAAAAGTGAAAAATTTCCAAAACGACTTTTTGATGTTTTTCATTTTGTTTTTCGTTTTGTTTTTCACTTTAAATAAAAAACTCAATTTTTTTTTCTTTTTTTCTTCTTCTTTCTTATTCCACACTGATGTTCTTCTTGTTCCTCTCCTTCTCTCTTCTTCATTGTCACTCTTCTTCTTCTATTCAAATCTCTGGCTTTCTTCTCTCTTCTTCTTCTTCTTCTTCTTCTTCTTCTTTTCCGACACCGTCACAGTGAACAGCGACAGGCCCTCCGCGAACCTCCCTACTGACGCCACTACCTGATCTCCGCCATGAACCTCCTGACCGACGCGATCGCACCGGCGTCCATCAGATCCAGTTCGGACGGTTGAATCTGGTTCAGATCCAGTTCAGATCCAGTCCGCCGTCCGTCAGATTCGGTTGAATCTGGCTTTATTAAAACTCTTCATTGAATCTGGTTGAAATCTCGGTAGAAATGGTAGCTCCATGGTTGTTGCTGTTGCTGTGAAAACATACTAATTTGAAATATAAAAATGTTTGTTGTTTCTCACGTATGGCTTTGCATTCACTTTTAGTAATACTGGTGGTATATTACTTGAGTAATACTGGTGGTATATTGCATCCACTTCTCACATATGGCTTACTCTCAATGACGAGTAAATGTAGTGTGCCTCTGCATTCAAGCTGAAATATCTGTGGCTTATCTCTACTTAGAACCAAATTATTTTCCAGTCCCAAGTTTATTTTTGTTTTGTTTGAGCATTTTTGCAGCTTGGAGTTTTTTTAATCTTTAGATGGATGGTTACAAGATTTTGGATATTTTTTTACCTTGGTATGAAATGCAATTTCAGTTTTGACTTAATATGAAAAATTTACATGTTCCCTTCACCATTTTTACAATCTTAATATCAAAATTAGTATTTGCTTCTTTTTTCCAGAAACTATGAACTTGAGATAAATGAGGCATCGTTTTTGTGTTCTTAAAAAAAAAAAAAAAAAAAAAAAAAAAAAAAAAAGGGCCTGTAAAATGATACCAGACGCGTTTTTTACGTTTTCATATTCAGAATCCAGATTTCAGGATATGCTACCAGACGCGTATTTGGATTTCGAAATTGAAACCAAAAACACTGTTTTCATTTTCGTTTTTATTTTCGAAAAACAAAAACAAAAACAGCTTTAAAAAACGTTACAGGACGGGCCCTAAACTTTTTGGAAAACTTCAAGAGTATGTTATTGCAATTAACCCTTTATTCTTTTAATTAATAAAATAATATATATTTGATTAGTAATATTCAGATATAAAAAATTAATATGGATTTTTTAAATCCAATTTAAACCTTATTTTAATTTTAATTTAAGTTAATTATATAAACTTGGGGCAAGGTTGGGGTCACCTCCCTTGCCTTGAAAATTCTCCGACCTCGACCTCGATCTTTATCTTCAATAGTTGGGG
Organism: Acer saccharum; assembly: GCA_030490815.1. NCBI lineage: Eukaryota > Viridiplantae > Streptophyta > Magnoliopsida > Sapindales > Sapindaceae > Acer > Acer saccharum. Next base: position 11,045,200 of record CM059870.1, read on the forward strand.
TTGGGGGCAAATAATTTTGTTGTCCTTGCCCTGAACTCACCCCATCAACAAATTACATGCCTAATTCAGGCTCAATTGAATTTTTGCCCTTCACAAAATATGACCAAAATCTAAAAGGGTTGAGTTGAATCTTTCTGAATCCTAAACCATGCTTGTAGAATCTAATTTCATCGGATCCGACAAAACCCTAAAGCCGAATTTCAAAAAAATAAAAATTCTTCTACATAATTTTACTCTTTTATACATTTTTGCTATGTTTGGCACACTGGATTGGACTATTTCCAATCCTATCCGATGGTTGTCAATAGCTTTTACGAGCTTAAGTCTGCTTATGTTGATTATTATAGGAATGTTCTAGGGAAGAAGGCATGGCATATAGGTCCACTTTCTCTATGTAATAGGAATTTGGAAGATAAGGCTTCTAGAGGAAATTAAGCAAGCTTCCACTGAGTGCTTGAAATGGCTTAATTCTAAGAAACAAGATTATGTTGTCTATAAATGTTTTGGAAGTGCTGCTAACTTCAATTATGATCAGCTTATGGAGCTTGCAATGGGACTAGAGGCTTCAGGGCAGGAATTCATTTGGGTTGTGAGGAAAGACAAGAAAGATGAAGATGGAAACAAAGATTGGTTGCCCGAAGGATTTGAGAAAAGAATGGAAGGGAAATGACTAATAATAAGAGGATGGGCACCCCAAGTGTTGATACTTGAACATGAAGCTGTTGGAGGATTTATTACACATTGCGGATGGAATTTAACTCTTGAAGGAGTCACTGCTGGGGTACCTATGGTGGCATGGCTAGTGTTGGTAGAGCAATTTTACAACGAAAAGCTAGTGACTCAAGTCCTTAAGATTGGTGTTAGTGTTGGTGTTCAACAATGGGCTAGATTGGTGGGAGACTTTGTAAAGAGAGATGCAATAGAGCGAAAGAGATAATGGTTGGAGATAGAGCTGGGGAAATGAGGAGCAGAGCCAAAGAACTTGGTGAAATGGCAAGGAGAGCTATTGAGAAAGAGGGTTCTTCTTACTTTGATTTGAATGGTTTAATTGATGAATTGAGGTTGAGTCACAATTTAAGCAAATAAACAAACCAGTCACTTGTTAGGTTTTGACTCGTATTCTCGAATGAACCTAATGTTAACCAAACGAGACTCAACTGATGTGGAACTTCCTGGAGACATGGGATACGTTTGGAAATTGGATATGGTGTTTGATGGAGGTTTGAAGACCAAAAGAAAGGAAGAATGAAGCAAACCGCCACTACAAAAAAAGTGACATATAGTGACATATTTTTGTGTGACAAATTTCAAATGTATCACAGTAGGTATTATTTTGTGACAAATTATATTATTTGTCATTATGTTTTGTTCAATTTAGACTTTTTAAAAAATAATTGTTACAATTAGTTAAAAAAAACTTGATAATTTGTTACAGATAATATAATTAGTCACAAAAATGACCCTATAAAAAAAGGAAAGATTTTATTTTATAAATAATTAGGTTTTTAAAAAGCATTAGAATCAATAAATTTTATTTTATTTGGAAGAAAAAAAAAACGCCACAATCGTGGTGTTGTTATTTTTTTCCTTATTTCATCTTCACATGTCTATTGGTTCTCCCTTTGTCACTGTCATATCTAGATTTTCTCTTTATTTTCTCTTTTCCTTAAACACACTTTTTAGATTTGAAACTGTGATTTATCTGTAGAAGTCACTAGGATTGTAGAGAAAATTATGCCTTGATAGAAAAAGGTAAGCTTCTATTGATTTTTTTTTTTTTAATTTTTTTAATTTTTTTATTTTTTAATTTTTTTTTTAAGGGTTTGTTATCTTTTACTTGTTTTTCAGGGTTGAAATTTCAAATTCAAGTTTCATATAATAAAAAATTTCTTTGAATAAGATATATATTTTTTATGTAGAATTATATATATATATATATATATATATATATATATATGTTTAGGGATGTTTCTTTATTTTATTTTATTTTAATTTTTTTCTCTTTTCCTTAAAAACACTTTTTAGGTTTGAAACCGTGTTTCATCTTTAGAAGTCACCAAGACCTTAGAGAAAATTTTGTCTTGATAGAAAAGGTAAGTTTCTTTTGATTTAATTTTTTTTAGGGTTTATTTTCTTATACTTGTTTTCAGGGTCGGAATCTCAAATTCGAGTTTCATATATTGAAATTTTCTTTTAACAAGGTATGTTATATATAGAATTATATATATGTGTTTAGGAATGATTCTTAACTTTAATTTGTTTTTAATTTTTTTTTTCAGGAACCCATAATTATTATTTCATGATTTATAGTTGTTTGTTCTTAGATTACATGATATTTATTAGTTGATGTGCATACTAATCATTTGATTAAATGATTCTTATGGAACAACCAATTGTTTAATGCAGCATTGAAAAAACAAATTATATCTTATTGAGGTGTTAATAATATACTTTCTATTGCAGTTTGTATCTAGGCGAAAAGTTTATTCTAATCTTTTCATTTACGAAAGTGTTCTAGTATTGAGGCTTGAAGAATCTTCATTATGGTTATCCGAATATAATTGATGTAATGTATTTATCTCAAAATTTGTAGCATATTGGTGTATGTACACTAACAATTTTGTAATATATATATTTTTTTCACTTTCTTTTTTCTTTCTTTTTTCTTTCTTGTGTTCTGATTATCAATTCCTTATTGTACTTTTTGTATTTAAGTTTTCTTGTAGTTAATAATAATTGAATGGACTATTATATTAACTTTGATTGAATTTGTAACTTGTTATCTTCTTGTTAATTGTCACTAAATTTGTGTAAAACAAACATAATTTTCATATGGTTAACTGTCACTAGGTTTGTGTATAGTGACAATATTTAAATAATTAATTATCGATAAGGTTGTGTATAGTGACAATACTTAAATAATTAATTATCGATAAGGTTATGTATGGTGACATAATATTTAAATAATTAATTATCGATAAGGTTATGTATAGTGACAATACTTAAATAATTAATTATCGATAAGGTTATGTATAGTAACATAATATTTAAATAATTAATTATCGATAAAGTTATGTATAGTGACACAATTTTGACATGGTTAATTGTCACTAAGTTTGTGAATAATGACACAATTTTAAAATAATAAATTGTCACTAAGAAGATGTATAGTGACAAAATCTTCAAACAGTTAATTGTCATTATATATAATTTAGTGACACAATTTTTATTTTGTCACCAATTAAGATCGAGTGGTAATATGTCACTAAAAGTTATGATTCGTGACAAGTTCCAAAAAATTGTCACAAATACTTTTAGTGACGGGGGCAAAAGTGACGAATTGTTAATGACACTTTTTTTTGTTACAATATTGAAATTGTGACAATTTCTTTACTTGTAGTGATAAATAATTTTTGTCACTATATGCCACTTTTTTTGTAGTGCGCTATGGGTTGTGCTGTGGCTTTGACAGTGATGATGACAGCGATCCTTGTTCCATAAGTTAGCGTTGTGGTTTTAACAGCGGCAGTGACAGCTATTGGTATTGTTTCAGCGTATAAATTGCGGTTTTCTGAGCGATATAATTTCCAGTGACTATAACGGTGTAGGGTGAGGCTGGTCAGCATATGACCCGAACCTTAGTCAATCATAAGCATGCGTGGACCGGGAATTTTTTGGTGGAAATGGAAAGTGTTCTTTTGGAAAGTTCTTGTGCTTGAAGGAAAATGAATATTTTTTATAAGAGGACTTGTCATAAAAGGAAATAGTATTTATGTGAAACAAGTAAGTCTTGTATGTTTAGGAGTAGGATTTCTTTTTATCTTAAACTCCATGTAATTAGTATAAATAGACCTTGTAATTATGTTATTTTGTGTGGAGCAAAAAGAACACCATGTAATATCGAGAGTGGGTGAGATCCAGTGGAGACCCTAGAAAATATCTGAGGAGGGATCCGGGGAATATCAGTGGATCAAGTTAGAGATCCGTGGGTGATATTCAAGGGAGACCTAGGGGTTATTGGAGGGTTCTTGGTGAGGATCTTGTGAGCGTTGTGAGCTGAGAGTCATGATGTAAAGCTCAGTTGTAAGCTTGGGGACTTAGTGAGGCTATATGGTTTGGGGTTGAGGTGTGAGAGAGAATCCTGAAGTATAGGGTTGTAACAATTTATCATATATTGGAACTTTCTATGTTTTCATGACGGCCCGTAGTTTTTTCTCTGATTTAGGGTTTCCATGTATATCTTGTGTTATGTGATTGTTTATTTTCTCTCATCCTATTTTTCTGTTATAGACATTAATTGTTATGAGTTATGGGCATGATGTTTCCGTGTTCATCGGTTCAAATCCCCAACATCATTGTTATATCAAATATCAGATGTAGTGTTCTTATGTTTGTTCCTCCCCTTCAACAAGGTTTTTAATTAGTGGTCTTTTGTGTTCTTTTAAATATTAGAATGATTGTTATATTACAAAGGACTATTGTACGTACCATTTTTGGGATGAATAATACTCCTTTGGTTGCAGTCGGCCTATTATTTATATCACGCAGGCAAGGTACAATAATCTCTATTACTGTGGCGTAGTCAGAAATTTTTGTTAGACCAGGCCAAACATTTTTCCAAATAAATAAACCCTGTAACATCGTAAAAGATGATCAATATCTTCACATCCCTCAACACACCAGAGACAAGAAGTCTCATTTGATAGAATACGAATGGTTCTCTAAGCATTAGTTAGAACTTTACAATGCAAAATGACAGTGCCGGCCCTGACATATCAGGGGCCTAGGGCAAACTAATAAGAATTTTGGCTTTTGAGCCCCTCTAAGTTAACTTTTGGGCCCCTCTAAGCTAAAATCTAATAAGAAATTTGTCTATTTTTTATGGGCCTTGGGCGGCTACACCTCTTGCACTAGCCCAGGCCGGCTATGCAAAATGATCTAAAGGAACCTCTAAACTTTAGAGGGAAGCTTAAGGTTTCATATAAAGTTCCAATGCCAAGAAGGGAAAATGAGCTTCATAAGCAAATTTGACAGTAAACTTCCTACATTTGGATAAACCACCCCAAATAATTTTGTCAGGGCCACTTTGATGTTGGCATGAATATTAAAGATTCAATGAATAATAGTCCAAGGAAGAACATTGGTTAATTTTTGGATGTTCCAATCTTCACCTTCAAAATAATTACGGGTTTTCTCCATTAAATGATCTGCATCAAGAGAAATGGTAGCATGAGAACTTCCAATTCTCCACTTCAACCCCATAGAAATAAGCTTAGGACCAAAGGCAATACTCTTCCGGGTACTCGAGTAGACACTAGTCTTACTACTTCTAGCTTCATTGAGAACGTTACTTTTGAGATATTTGTCTTGCAACATTTGACCCCAAAGGCCAGCCTCATTCTACAGGATTCCATCCATCTTTAGGCATACAGACAACATCCCAATTGATTAGGTGGATGACTTTTTTCTCATTGGTTTGACGCGTAAGAAATCTCTATCATTTTGTCAAGCTTGTTGCAAACCTCACTCTCGTGAGTTTCACTGATTGCATAACATAAACAAGCATTCCATTTCTAATTAACGCAGTAAGTTGTAATTCATGAATCTGAATCTCATACATTCTTCTTCTAGATATATGGCAATATGACGATCGCAAAGACGGGTGCATCATGCAGGTTTAGAATAATGGCAACTTTTCTCTGTCTTCAAGTATCCCGTATAATTGTACTCGTGTCAAACTATAAGTCATACAATTTTCTCAAAAAGCTTTTATCCAATCAGTACGTGCAGTCTACGTATCTTCATCTTTTCTTCTTCATTTCTTGGTATAAATTCAAAACAGGAATGAAAATGGGCAGTGAGATTCCTCAGCTTCACATTTTCTTCTTTCCATTTATGGCTCATGCCCACATGATACCACTTGTGGAAATGACCAAGCTTTTTGGAACAAGAGGTCACAAAAAAAAAAAAAAAAAACCCTAATTGTGAAGAACTATTCCCGATGGCGCTAATTGCCGTTGGTAATAGTACCTTTTCCGACGGTCATATTAGTGCCGTCGGAAATGAGTAAAAATGTAATACCAAATTTCTGACGGTCATTGGACCGTCAAAAATAGTTGATTAAGCTTGTTCGCATTTCCACGTCACAAAACATGCCGTCGGAAATGAGCAAAAATGTAATACCACATTTCCGACGGCCCAATACCCTTCGTAAATAGTCTTTGTGCAATTGGAAATGAGGAAAAAGTAATGCAATATTTTTGACGGCCATGTGGCTGTCGGAAATAGTCTTCATTTGCTGTCGGAAATAATGAAAAAAGCAATCAAAATTGCCCATGTTTCTGACGGCATAAAAAGTGCTGTCGGAAATGCTAAAATTTAATTTGAATTAATTTTAAGGGCAATTACGCTGTCAAAAATGTAGTACTATTTTCTACATTATTTGTTATGGTATTGTTATGGAAAAAAAAAATTAATTTATTATTATAATATTAATTAATAAATTATAATGGAATGTATATGATAATTTATACACTATAAAGAAAACGTGACTTGTATTTTAAATGTATCATTATATGTGTTATTTTTTATTTATCAATTATCACTATTTTTTTTTTAACGAAATCACTCTATCAACTCTTTATTTTTATAAAATAATAAAATATTAAAATTAATAACCAGAATTCATCATGATATTCCTATAAATATCTGTAAATATCAGTATCTATGAATAATTTTGGGAAACTTATTACCGTCCTAACTTTATATGAGGCAGTTGGATCAAATTATTGCAAAAGTTATGTTGGATGATGTCACGCCACAGGTAAGCTATATTGTATGATAGTGAAACGACCACGTCAAGTGGAACTCTTAGCAGAACTATGTTATCTGATTCATCAATAATTGGATCGTTTGATTTCCACTATAAAGAAGTTAGCTTGGTAGCAAAAATAAAATAATCTGATTCCAAGTTCCCTCTTTTTAGGATTCTAATTGTGCAAAAGCTTCTACTTTTTTTCTCTGTTTTTCTGTGTGTCATCATCAACCATGGACTCAAACTCTGCTCCTGTTGAAATGTTCTTCTTCCCTTATGTAGGTGGAGGCCACCAAATCCCCATGATAGACATAGCAAGAATCTTTGCTTTTCATGGAGCTAAATCCACCATCATCACAACTCCAAAACACGCTCTTTCCTTCCAAAATTCCATCAAAAGAGACCAAGAATCCGGCCTCCCAATCACCATCACCACTCTCCAATTGCCTAACAACGTCGACGACATAGCAAACACAGACATGTCCGCTTCACCACGCACAGACACTTCCATGCTTGAAGGACCATTGAAGTCACTTCTGTTGGAGAAAAGACCAGACTGCATAGTCCATGATGTGTTCCATCGTTGGTCTGCTTCTGCAATCAACAGCGTGGATATTCCTAGGATTGTGTTCAATGGTAATGGTTGTTTCGCTCGTTGTGTTCAAGAAAACATGGGTAAATTCAAGCCTCATGAGAAAGTGGGGTCTGATTATGAACCGTTTGTTGTTCCTGGTCTTCCTGATTTAGTCGAATTGACAAGATCTCAGCTTCCAAAATTCGCCAGACAAGGCGGTCATCCACATGGTAAAATGATGAGAAAACCTGACGATGGTAACAGTTTCGGTTCTGTAATCAACAGTTTCTACGAATTGGAACCAGCTTATGTTGATTATTTCAGACAAGATTTGAAAAACAGAGCATGGGTTGTTGGACCAGTTTCTTTATACAATAGAAATGTTGAAGATAAAACAGAGAGAGGCCAAAAAACCACCATTGATGAGCAACACATCCTCAGTTATCTCAACTCTAAAGAACCCAATTCGATTCTCTATATCAGTTTTGGAAGCTTAGCTCGATTAGCTCCTTCACAGCTCCTGGAAATCGCACACGGTCTCGAAGCCTCAAACAAGCCGTTTATTTGGGTTGTTGGCAAAATCTTCAAAAACGAGAATGAAAACGAAGAAAATTGGTTTCCAATTGGATTTGAAGACAGAATCAGAGAGTCGAAGAAAGGTTTGATCATACGAGGTTGGGCACCGCAGCTGTTGATATTGGAACACGCGGCGGTGGGGGGTTTCATGACGCATTGCGGGTGGAATTCGACGCTGGAAGGAGTGTGCGCCGCCGTGCCGATGATAACGTGGCCGATCTCGGCGGAGCAGTTCTCGAATGAGAAGCTGGTGGCTGACGTGTTGAAGATTGGCGTGAAGGTGGGGAGTATGGATTGGATGGGGAGCGACGAGCCTTGGGCGGCTGTGGGGAGGGATAAGGTGGAGGCGGCGGTGAATAGGGTGATGGGTGGCGGCGAGGAGGTGGCGGAGATGAGGAGGAGAGCGGGAGAGTTGGGAGAGAAGGCTAAGAGAGCTGTTGAAGAAGGTGGTTCTTCGTATATGGATGCTCGTGCTCTGATTCAGGAGCTCAAATCTCGCCGCAAAAACTGAGTCTTGTCAATATATTTTGCGGCTTGGGATGATTTAAATAATTAGTTTGTATGATATAGAAAGTAATTTGTGTACGACATTTTGTTGTTATAAGATAATATCTAGCTCAGATTATCTGATGATTTGAGTTTGCGTACGAGATTCAGGGTTTTGATTAATCTAATGCAGCCTTCTAATATAAATGGGTTCGCTGTTTTAACCAGAATCCGACTCACGCGGTTAGGGTTCTGATGGGTTCCAGTGAAATTGTCATTCCTAATTGTTAACCGTAAAAAGCAAGTCTAGTCTACGGACACCATTTGCCAGGATAGATCTAATAGTTAAAAACTTAAAACTTTCAAGCCAATTGTAAAGCCCAGCAAACAGAACCAAATTCATAAAAGGGCTGAATTTGGGCTAGGGGTGTAAAAAAAAAAACTGAACCTAAATAGATCCTGCCACACCCCGCCCCATGTGAGGCAAGGATTTACCAAAATAAATGGGGTTGGGGCTGATTTGCACGCCCTGTTTTAGAAGGGTGCGGTTGGGATTGGGATTTGCTGTCCTCACCTGATCCAGCTTATTATTTATTTATTAATAATATTAATATTAAACTAATAAAAAAATCTAGTTATTATACAAACTTGGGTCGAGGATACCTCCCCTGTCTAGAAAATTCTCCAACCCTGACCTCGATCCCTGTCTAATAGTTGGGGTTGGGGGCAAATAATTTTGTTCTACCTGCCCGAGCTCATCCCATTGACATACCTTCTTAGGCCCAATTGAATTTGTGCCCTTCACAAAATATGATCAAAATCCAAAATATAACCCAAATTTAAAAGGGTTAAGTTGAATCTTTTCGAATCTTGAAATATGTTTGTAGAGTCTAATTTCGTTGGATCCGACAAAACCCTAAAGCCGACTTTCAAAAATATAAAAATTCTTCTACATAATTTTACTCTCTTGTACATTTTGGGTTCTCAATGTTGCTAGTGACGTAAGAGATTATGTCATCATTGCAACAGTTACTTGTCTCAGTTGCCACGTCGACAAACACCCAAATTGCAAAGATATCTGAATCTCTGATAAAGTTATTTAAATAATGACCAGAAAACACAGATCGACATCCAAACAATTCACTAGTCTTTTTATGGTTACTCGGCCACAACTTTTCATGAAAATATTATAAGATTTTATTAGCATTTCATGAATCTCATAAAATCTTCTAGAAAGCAAGATGACGATCCAGGAAATACGTTTTTGATAAGTACAGGTAATCTGTAGAACTATCTCAACTTTTCTCTGTCTTCAAAGTTCAATCCATCAAAGTCTATATAATTGTATTCGGTGTCAAACTACAAGTCATACAAATCCAGGAAAAAAGATACAAAACAAAACAAACCCATAAAGCTTAAATCATTGTAGTCTTGACTCTTCGTCTCTTCATTTTTTTTTCTCCATTTCTTGGTCTTAAATTCAAATCAAGAGTGAAAATGGGCAGTGAAATTCGTCAGCTTCACATTTTCTTCTTTCCATTTATGGCTCATGGTCACATGATACCAACTGTGGACATGGCCAAGCTTTTTGGAACAAGAGGTGTCAAAACCTCCATAATCACTACTCCTGCCAATGCTCCTCTGTTTTCAAACCCAATCCAAAGATCCAACGATTTGAGGATCGAAATGGATTTGAAAATCATCAAGTTTCCGGTAGAGGCTGGTTTACCTGAGGGATGCGAAAATATTGACGCTGTCAATAAGAGTGGAACAGGCATGGACATGTTTGTCAATTTTTTGAAGGCCACAGCGATGCTCCAGGAACCTCTTGAGCAGCTCCTGAGAGAGTGTAAACCAGATTGCTTGGTTGCTGATATGTTCTTTCCTTGGGCAACTGATGCTGCAGCCAAGTTTGGGATTCCTAGGCTCGTGTTTCATGGCATTGGTTTCTTTTCTTTGTGTACATCAGCTTGCATGATGATTTACAAACCACACAAGCAGGTTTCATCAGAATCTGAACCATTTGTGGTGCCTGGCCTTCCTGGTGATATCAAGCTTACAAGGAAGCAACTCCCTGCTATGATGAAATCAGACGATGAAACTGACTTCACCAAGTTGTTGAAAGATTCTAAAGAATCAGAGTTGAAGAGCTATGGTGTTGTTGTCAACAGCTTTTATGAGCTTGAGTCTGCTTATGCTGATTATTACAGGAATGTTCTGGGGAGGAAGGCATGGCATATAGGTCCACTTTCTCTATGTAATAGGAATTTGGAAGATAAGGCTTCTAGAGGAAAGCAAGCTTCCATTGATGAGAATGAGTGCTTGAAATGGCTTAATTCTAAGAAACAAGATTCTGTTGTCTATATATGTTTTGGAAGTGTTGCTAACTTCAATTCTGATCAGCTTATGGAGCTTGCAATGGGGCTTGAGGCTTCAGGGCAGGAATTCATTTGGGTTGTGAGGAAAGACAAGAAAGATGAAGATGGAAATGAAGAAGATTGGTTGCCTGAAGGATTCGAGAAAAGAATGGAAGGGAAGGGATTGATAATAAGAGGATGGGCACCCCAAGTGTTGATACTTGAACATGAAGCTGTGGGAGGATTCGTTACACATTGCGGATGGAATTCAACTCTTGAAGGAGTCACTGCTGGGGTAACTATGGTGGCATGGCCAGTGTCGGCCGAGCAATTTTACAATGAAAAGCTGGTGACTCAGGTCCTTAAGATTGGTGTTAGTGTTGGTGTTCAACAATGGGCTAGACTGGTGGGAGACTTTGTGAAGAGAGATGCAATAGAGAAGGCTGTGAAAGAGATAATGGTTGGAGACAGAGCTGGGCATATGAGGAGCAGAGCCAAAGAACTTGGTGAAATGGCAAGGAGGGCCATCGAGAAAGAGGGTTCTTCTTACTCTGATTTGAATAGTTTAATTGATGAATTGAGGTTGAGTCGCAGTTCAAGCAAATAAACAAACTAGTCACTGTTATATCAAATATCAGATGAAGTGTTCTTGTGTTTGTTCCTAGTTCCTACCCTTCAATAATTGGTCTTTTGTGTTCTTTTAAATATTAGAATGATTGTTATATTATAAAGAACTGTTGTATGTATCATTTATAGGATGAACAATACTCCTTCAGTTGCAATCCGCCTCATATTTATATCACGCAGGCAAGTATTTTCGTTAGACCAGGCCAAACATTTTTCCAAATAAATAAACCCTGCAACCTCGTAAAAGATGATCAATATCCTCACATCCCTCACCACATCGGAGACAAGAAGTCTTGGTTGACAGACTACGAATGGTTCTCTAAGCATTAGTTAGAACTTAGAACTTTACAATGCCAAAGGATCCAAAGGAAGCTCCGAACTTTAGAGGGAAGCTTATGGTTCCATATAAAGTTCCAATGCCAAAAAGGGAAATTGCTTACCTGAAAATGAGCTTCATAAGTAGATTTGACAATAATTTTGTCAGGGCAGGCCACTATGATGCCTACATAGATACTAAAGATTAGATGAATAATAGTCCAAAGAAGAACATAGTTAATTTTTGGATGTTCCCATCTCCATCTTCAAAATAATTATTGGCTTTCTCCATTAAATGATCTGCATCAAGAGAAACGGTAGCATGGGAACTTCCAATTCTCCACTTCAACTCCATAGAAATATCAAATAGGCTAATTGGCACGAATACCCCCTGAACTATACCCGAATTGACAATGTACCCCCTATACTTTTTTTTTCGGCAGTAAACCCCCTGAACTATCATAAATTTGCAATAGCCAACGGAAACCTAAAGAAACCCTAATTCCGTCAGGGAAAATTACACTAAGGTCCCTTGATTATTTATAAAATTGCATTAAACCGGAAAAATATAATAATATGACACGAATACCCCTCTGACCAATTTTTTTTTTTTTTTTTGAAATTAAATTTAAAATTGAAATAATGGTTAAATAATAATTAAATTCTAAATTTTATTATAAAGGCAATTAAATAAATAGAGAAATGGAAAAATTAAATTGATATAACAATTATTTAAATTATCTTTTTATTTAAATATCCCTAAATATAAAACTGAGATAAATATTTAAATTATTTAAGAAAAATAAAAATAATGGTTAAATAATAATACAATTCCCTTTCAAAAAATAATAATAATACAATTATGATTTTTTTTATAAAGAAAATAAAATCTTTAAAAAAATTAAAACATCATTTGCCGGGAAAGCAAGTCTAGTGTAGGGACACCATTTGCCGGGATAGATCTAATAGTTTAAACTTTCAAGCCAATTGTAAAGCCCAGCAAACATAACCAAATTCATAAAAGGGCTGAATTTGGGCTAGGGATGTAAAAAAAAAACCTGAACCCACATAGATCCTGCCACACCCCGCCCCGTGTGAGGCAAGGATTTACCAAAATAAATGGGATTGGGGCTGATTTGCACACCCTGTTTTATAAATGGGGTGGGGTTGGGATTTGGATTTGCTGTCCTCACCTGATCCAGCTTATTATTTATTTATTAATAATATTAATATTAAATTAATAAAAAAATCTAGTTATCATACAAACTTGGGGTAAGGTCGAGGCTACCTCCCCTGTCTAGAAAATTCTCCAACCCTGACCTTGATCCCTGTCTAATAGTTGGGTTTAGGGGCAAATAATTTTGTTGTCCCCGCCCGAACTCATCCCATCAAAATACCTACTCAGGCCCAATTGAATTTGTGCCCTTCACAAAATATGACGAAAATCCAAAATATAACCAAAATCTAAAAGGGTTAAGTTGAATCTTTTCGAATTCTAAAATATGTTTGTAGAGTCTAATTTCATCGGATCCGACAAAACCCTAAAGCCGACTTTCAAAAAAATAAAAATTCTTCTAAATAATTTTACTCTCTTAGACCATCTCTAATGTATATACCAATGCTAATGTCAAAGCCAAATTTAACACGAAATATGGTAGAATGTTAGAGCATCTCCAATGCAATGCTAAACCACTGTGCCAATGCTATAATTTAGCACAAAGTTAAAAAAACATGCTTCAATGCAATGCTAAAAGCTGTGCTAAATTTGGCATATGCTATAAACTGTGCTAAATTTGGCACAGTGCATAGCATATGCCAAATTTGGCACAGCAATAAATGCAGCCGTATTTGTTAGCTTTTTAATTTTAAATAATAAAAATTTAACAAACTTGGTAGGAAAAATTGAGATTAAATAATTCTAAAAAAATATTCAATGCATTGATTGTATTTGTTGACTTTCATAATTTTAAATAATTATAAAATAAAAAATAGCATATCAAATAGAATTTTGCATTGAAGTACAATGCTAAAATGATGTGCCAAATATAACATTTTACCATATTTCGTGCTAAATTTGGCATTGACATTGGCATATGCATTGGAGATGGTCTTATATTTGACACATCATTTTAGCATTGTATTCCAATGTAAAATTTTATTTGATATGCTATTTTTTATTTTTTAATTATTTAAAATTATGAAAATCAACAAATACAACCAATGCATTCAATGAATGCATTGAATATTTTTTTAGAATTATTTTAATCTCAATTTTTCCTACCAAGTTTGTTAAATTTTTATTATTTAAAATTAAAAAGTCAATAAATACAGCTGCATTTATTGCTGTGCCAAATTTGGCATATGCAATTTGGCACAGTTTATAACATATGCCAAATTTAGCACAGCTTTTAGTATTGCATTGGAGCATGCTTTTTTAACTTTGTGTTAAATTATAATATTGGTCGATGTTGCAAGTGACGTAAGAGATTATGTCATCATTGCAACAGTTGTCACTGTTGCGAGTTGACAAACACCCAAATTGCAAAGATATCTGAATCTCCTTGTCTTTATCTGATAAAGTTATTTAAATAAGGACTAATTGCACGAACGTCCCCTGATTTTAGATGTAATTGCACGTATAAGCAACTTTTACTCATAATTGTACAAACTTACCCTGCTGTTAGTGAGGGCTGTTAAAAGTTAACGAGGAAAAGGGTAAAATAGTCCATTCTCTTGTGTAAGATTGAAATGATTTTTATATTTTAATTTTTTAGCATCGAAAAAGGTAAATCTACTTTTGTTAATAATAAAATATTAAATACATTTATTTCAAAAAGTATAATAAATATATTAAAATATTTAAAAAAAAATTAAGGAACAGATCTGGAAAGATCTATTCTTCATTGTGGCACCGTTCCATCTCACAGATGGAGTTGAAATGGAGAAAGTGTGACTTCTTTAGAGAAAGAGAGAGAGAGAGAGAGAGAGACTTTGAGAGTGAGTTTATATAAGTAGAAAGAATATCTAAAGGAGAAAGTGTTGATGGTGAGATCTGTTCTCGCGCGAGCCTCCTCCCTGTTTCGATTCCAACGGTGGTGGATGTGGCGGCGGCGACGATGGCTACGAGCAATGGTAGGTGTTGGCTAGATGGGTTCAATTTTTGAGGTTTTTTTTTTATTTATTTTTATTTTTTATGGATCAATGTTTGAGTTAATGTTAAAGTTTTGTTGATTTAGATGTTGTGGAGTTTGCTTTGAATGGGTTTTTGGTGTTGTGGATTTCGATTCCAGTTTGTATTTTATGTTGGTATCTGATTTCAATCTGTATTTGTGTTGTTCCAGTCTTCAATTTGTGTTGGATCTACTTCACATGAATTTTAGATTATTTATTATGGAAATTCAGCTTTTGAATAGAATTAATTTTGTTTTTTTATATATTTGGGAAAGCTTTGGTTCTTGTAAAACCTGATTCTAGGAATTTTGGCCGAATATAGAGATAACAATCTGCACCATATATCTGTGTTTGATTTTTAATTTTTTTTTTGGATGAAGAAATAGATTATTTCTTTTGTTCTCTCATATTGAAAAACATCTGAGAATGACGAAGAATCTTTTTTTTTTTTTTTAAACATTGATCAAGTAGAATCTCTTTCTTTATTTTTATGAGATGAAGCTTGAGAAAAAAATATGGGTTTTTTTTAATTAACATTTTATCAAATAAATCAAATAGTTAAAAATAATAAAATATATACTAGGGTATTTTGGACTTTTTGTATAGAGAAGAGAGTCAACGGTTAACTTTAACCGTTGATCACTAACTGTAGGGGAAGTTTGTGTATTTATGAGCAAAAGTTGCATATGCGTGTAATTACATCTAAACTCAGGGGATGTTTGTGAAATTAGCCCTTTAAATAATAACCCGAAAATACATATTCACATTCAAACAATTCACTGGTCTTTTTATGGTTACTCGGCCACAACTTTCCATGAAAATATTATAAGATACGATGCGATCCAGGAAATACATTTTTGGTAAGTACAGGTAATCTGTAGAATAATCTCAACTTTTCTCTGTCTTCAAAGTTCAATCCATCAAAGTCTATATAATTGTATTCGGTCTCAAACTACAAGTCATACAAATCCAGGAAAAAAGATACAAAACAAAACTAACCCATAAAGCTTAAATCATTGTAGTGTTGACTCTTCGTATCTTCGTTTTTTTTCTCCATTTCTTGGTCTTAGATTCAAAAAATGGGCAGTGAAATTCGTCATCTTCACATTTTCTTCTTTCCATTTATGGCTCATGGTCACATGATACCAACTGTGGACATGGCCAAGCTTTTTGGAACAAGAGGTGTCAAAACCTCCATAATCACTACTCCTGCCAATGCTCCTCTGTTTTCAAACCCAATCCAAAGATCCAACGATTTGAGGATCGAAATGGATTTGAAAATCATCAAGTTTCCTGTAGAGGCTGGTTTACCTGAGGGATGCGAAAATGTTGACGCTGTAACAGGAATGGACATGTTTGTCAATTTTTTGAAGGCCACAGCGATGCTCCAGGAACCTCTTGAGCAGCTCCTGAGAGAGTGTAAACCAGATTGCTTGGTTGCTGATATGTTCTTTCCTTGGGCAACTGATGCTGCAGCCAAGTTTGGGATTCCTAGGCTCGTGTTTCATGGCACTGGTTTCTTTTCTTTGTGTACATCAGCTTGCATGATGATTTACAAACCACACAAGCAGGTTTCATCAGAATCTGAACCATTTGTGGTGCCTGGCCTTCCTGGTGATATCAAGCTTACAAGGAAGCAACTCCCTGCTACGATGAAATCAGACGATGAAACTGACTTCACCAAGTTTTTGAAAGATTCTAAAGAATCAGAGTTGAAGAGCTATGGTGTTGTTGTCAACAGCTTTTATGAGCTTGAGTCTGCTTATGCTGATTATTACAGGAATGTTCTGGGGAGGAAGGCATGGCATATAGGTCCACTTTCTCTATGTAATAGGAATTTGGAAGATAAGGCTTCTAGAGGAAAGCAAGCTTCCATTGATGAGAATGAGTGCTTGAAATGGCTTAATTCTAAGAAACAAGATTCTGTTGTCTATATATGTTTTGGAAGTGTTGCTAACTTCAATTCTGATCAGCTTATGGAGCTTGCAATGGGGCTTGAGGCTTCAGGCCAGGAATTCATTTGGGTTGTGAGGAAAGACAAGAAAGATGAAGATGGAAATGAAGAAGATTGGTTGCCTGAAGGATTCGAGAAAAGAATGGAAGGGAAGGGATTGATAATAAGAGGATGGGCACCCCAAGTGTTGATACTTGAACATGAAGCTGTGGGAGGATTCGTTACACATTGCGGGTGGAATTCAACTCTTGAAGGAGTCACTGCTGGGGTAACTATGGTGGCATGGCCAGTGTCGGCCGAGCAATTTTACAATGAAAAGCTGGTGACTCAGGTCCTTAAGATTGGTGTTAGTGTTGGTGTTCAACAATGGGCTAGACTGGTGGGAGACTTTGTGAAGAGAGATGCAATAGAGAAGGCTGTGAAAGAGATAATGGTTGGAGACAGAGCTGGGCATATGAGGAGCAGAGCCAAAGAACTTGGTGAAATGGCAAGGAGGGCCATCGAGAAAGAGGGTTCTTCTTACTCTGATTTGAATAGTTTAATTGATGAATTAAGGTTGAGTCGCAGTTCAAGCAAATAAACAAACTAGTCACTGTTATATCAAATATCAGATGAAGTGTTCTTGTGTTTGTTCCTAGTTCCTACCCTTCAATAATTGGTCTTTTGTGTTCTTTTAAATATTAGAATGATTGTTATATTATAAAGAACTGTTGTATGTATCATTTATGGGATGAACAATACTCCTTCAGTTGCAATCCGCCTCATATTTATATCACGCAGGCAAGTATTTTTGTTAGACCAGGCCAAACATTTTTCCAAATAAATAAACCCTGCAACCTTGTAAAAGATGATCAATATCCTCACATCCCTCACCACATCGGAGACAAGAAGTCTTGGTTGACAGACCACGGATGGTTCTCAAAGCATTAGTTAGAACTTAGAACTTTACAATGCCAAAGGATCTAAAGGAAGCTCCGAACTTTATAGGGTAGCTTAAGGTTCCATATAAAGTTCCAATGCCAAAAAAGGAAATTGCTTACCTGAAAATGAGCTTCATATATAAGCAGATTTGACGATAATTTTGTCAGGGCAGGCCACTATGATGCCTACATAGATACTAAAGATTAGATGAATAATAGTCCAAAGAAGAACATAGTTAATTTTTAGATGTTCCAATCTCCATCTTCAAAATAATTACTGGCTTTCTCCATTAAATGATCTGCATCAAGAGAAACGGTAGCATGGGAACTTCCAATTCTCCACTTCAACTCCATAGAAACATCAAATAAGCTTAGCACCAAAGGCATTACTCTTCTAGGCACTCAAGCAGACACTAGTCTTACTACTTCTAGTTTCATTGAGATAGTTACTTTTGCAATATTTGTCTTGCAACATTTGACCCCAAAGGCCAGCCTCATTCTGCATGATTCCATCCAGCTTTAGCAAGAAGAGTTTGATTCATGAGTTTCACCTTTTTTGATGCCTAACACACCTCTACTTTTAGGCATACAAACAATATCCCAATTGATAAGGTGGATGACTTTTTTCTCATTGGTTTGTGTAGAGAGGTTAGGGTTTTAAACTGTCATTTTGTTCCTAGACTAGGGAATTTAGTGGGACATACTCTGGCTACCCTGGCTTTTTCCTCATTGGAGGAACAATGTTGGCTTAATTGCAAGCCTAGTTGTATTGATCCTTTTCTTTGTTGAGAAGTAGTTATTTACTTTTTTAAAAAAGAAATTAATCTCTATTCATTTTGTCAAGCTTGTTGCAAACCTCATTCTCGTGAGTTTCACTTATTACATAGCATAAACAAGCAAGGTTGTAGTTACAGTTTTTATTAAAGTGATTTTGGATGCAAGAGATAAAAGGGCCAGTTTGATATTGCTTTTGAGAAGTTAAAATCAAATGTTTTTATAATTTTGACATAAAATAATATTTGACTTCCAAAAGTGATTAATTTAAATCTAACAAGTTTTGACGGTTATTTTGAAAAGTAGGTGGGAGGTTACTTTTTGAAAGTGATTATAGAATAATCTATTTCAACGTTTAATGAATATTTTAAAATATCATTATTATCCTTATGAAATCAAATTAAAATCATGGGTTAATTGCACTAACTTACCCTAATTATATGAATAATTGCACTAAAACCGGTAAAAGTTTCATAATAACAATGACTACCCCTTGACCCGTTGACTAACGGTGGTCAACTATTGATAAGGGGTAATGTCACTTTTGCCCTTAAAGAACAAAATAACAATTATATAAAATCAATCTTAATTAAAAATAATAAATAATCAGTATATATATATATATATATATATATATATATATATATTTTCTTAGAAGACTTTTGATCTAGTGCAAACTCCATATCTCTGCTATAGCAAGGAAAAAAAAAATGCCAGATCTCCAGAATGAAACCCAGAAATGAAACACCCAGAAACCACAACACCCAAGTCTGAAGTGAAACACAGAAATTCATCAACACCAAACCAAAATCAAATAACAAACCCGCCACTCCAATCTCATCTGATTTCACGTAGAAAATCAGAACCCACATAGCAAACCCAAAACCCAACTCAACCCCATCAATAGCCACCACTCCACCAGACCCAAAACCCAACTCAACCCCATCACCCAAACCATGTCGTCGAACATGCTCTCGTTGAATAACAGACTCGACACTCTCTTGAACTCCCGCATTCTCCGCTGCCGCTCCGGTGACCGAGAGAATTGCCGATGGTGCGTGGTGAGTGAACTTCCTCTTGAAGGTTGACTCGCTGCCACCAAGTGTTCTGCTTCCATCTCAAGCAGTACATGCTTGGGCACTGCGTCTGTGAAGAACCCCATCATAGACCCGTTGTCGTCGTCGTTGTTCGACACAGACACGGTCATGAAAACAAGTGGGATTTCGAAGCTCATGACGAGAAGGTAGAGAAACAACACACCCATCAAGAACTGGATCATTTTGAGTCGACTCAGTGGCAACACCGAATCAAACTTGTGAAAGAGAGGGAGAGAGAGGTGGTGAGAGTGAGGGAGAGAGAAAGAAATTAAAGTTAGGGTTTGGATGATAGATGAAGTTAGATGTTTTGAGTCATGGAGATGAAGTTGGATGTTTGGATGATTAAGATGAATATTTTTATTTGGGTGACGAAGATTTTTGTTTCGGTGATGAAGATGGATGTTTGGGAGATGAAAATTTGTTTTTGTTCAAGTGATGCAGATGAAGATGAAAAATAATATATATTTTTAATTAGTTGTTTATTTTAGTTAATTTAAATTTTTTATGGTTGATGTGGTGAGATGTGATTGGATAAACTATTTTCATTTTTTCATTTATTAACAATATTGACTAAAAAGACAATTTTGCCCCTTTAATGTTTCAGACTAACGGTGGATAACCGTCAGTCAAAGGGTCAAGCGTAAGTTTGTGTTATTATGAATTTTTTTTTCCAGTTTTAGTGCAATTATGCATATACTTAGGGTAAGTTAGTGCAATTAACCATAAAATCATTTATATACCTTATTTCATCTTAAAATTAAAGATTCTAATTAAATATTGATTTGATTTTTAAAACCTTTTAAAAATATTTTTATTATTCTTATGGATTTTTTTTTTCTAATTTAAATATTCTACTTAAATATTGATTTAATATATATAATTAATGAAAATAAAATAAAATAAGGTTCTAAAATCATGTCTATTTTAGTCATTGTAACTAATTTTATCACATTTGAAATAAAATTATCAAACATACGTATATTGCTTTTAAGCTTTACAATAGTTTTAAAAGTATAATTAACCAAACATCTGCGGATTAACTCCACGGCTGATTATTCTTTCAGCACAGCTAACAGTGATTATTATAAAAGTTACAACAATACCAAATTGGCCCAAAGTAGTATTCTTCCAAGAAGTCGATGTATTTTGAGTTTTCTCAATGATCTCTTTATAAGTTTCATTAGTTACTCTACCATGAATAAGAGGCACACACACCAAGATACTTTCCTAAGTTTTTGTTGAGGGCCTATGAGGGAGAACCGGAGAAGCGGTTCCTCTCATATTTCGAAGGTGCCACATCTCTTCCCATACTTTTAATTTAATTATTTTGAAAAATATTAATTTATAGTATTTATTCAGAAGTTAAATGAAAGGATATATTGGTAATAAGTGAGGTGTGTTTACACACTATAATATATATATATATATATATATATATATTGTATGGGTGTTTTTAGAGCTACTTTACTTTCATTTTGACTCGAATCTTAAACAATGTCAGACTGAGTGAGCAGAGCTGGTCCTTGGCCGGGGCTCTAGGGGCGTCGGCCCAGGGCCCATGATTTTGAGGGCGTTCAGATACATGAAATCAGTACATGTGATAAGTTAAGAAAAAGGCCTGTGATGAGCTCAAATACATTATGAGTGGCGGTATTTGCACCCCTAAAAATTTGTATGTACACCCCTTTTGTATGTGCACCTCATTAAAAATTTTAAAAAAACCATATTTCGTAAGCACACCCCCACACATTACCAAATATGCCCTTTTTGTAATTTTGAAAAAAATATTATAAATAAATAAATTCTAAAGTTAATAAAATAAAATAAAAAAAAATGGCAGGAGAGAGCCGCACCTCCTCCCTTTCTTTTTCTAACTCAGTTCTTCTGTACTCATCTATATACTGTTTCTTCGAGTACAAACCACAAATCTCTTTACATATAATTTTATTTTTCATTTTTTGTGGGTTTGAGTTTTCTCTTTATCGTGATAATCTATAAAATATCCACCCAATTGGGATTTAAAAAAAAATTCAGATATGTTTTGGATTATCAAGTATGTCGAGGATTCAAGGCATGAGGAGTCTCAATCTCAAGCCTCATCCTTCACCCAGACGATTTGGGTACAGGCATACAGCCACAAGCTAACTCCATCGCCTGATGTTGCACCCAATGCTTCATGAAATATATCTGCAATAGTTTGCCTCTTCATTTTAGGGATTATAAACGGACAATTATTTAGTTAGTAAAAATTCAAAGAAGAAGAAAAAATTAGTTGTTAAAAATATAATATATTTTGATTAAAATCTTAATAATTTAATTTTAGGGTAATATTGGAATTTTGAAAATATATGAATTTGGGGTGTAGTTACAGTTTTTGAGGGGTGTAAATATCGTCACTCATACATTATACATGTGATAAAAGCCCAAACATTAATAAAATAGCTATTCTAGTGGGCACCGGACAAAAAAAACAGCTACATCTAGTTTAAGTCAAAAAAACCAGCTACTTTTCAGCTATTTTATTATTTTTCTTTAATAATTACTCTTCTTTATCTTTAATAATTAATCATCCATCCTCTCTCTCTCTCTCTCTCTCTCTCTCTCTCTCTCTCTCTCTCTCTCTCCTCTCTCTCTCTCTCTCTCTCTCTCTCATTCTCAAAAGTCAAATCTTACCGCCCCGCGCCTCCCCCCCCCCCCCCCCCCCCCCCAGTGTCATACTCCCATTCTCTCTCTCCCAGACTCTAATTCCCCCAGTTTCATACTCCCATTCCCTCTCTCCCAGACTCTAATTTCTAATTTCGTTTTTGTTTGTAACTTTTATTTTAATATTTCATTATTCTATAATTTCTATTTATAATTTAGGGTCAGTTTAGTATTACTTTTAAAAAGTTAAAATCAGATTATTTTATAATTTTGATATAAAATGATGTTTGGTAAAACTTTCAAAAGTAATTAATTGATAATCTGACAAGTTTTAATAGTGATTTTAAGAAGTAGGTGGGGCGGTTACTTTTTGAAAGTGATTATGGAATAATTTATTTTAGTATTTAATGCATCTTTTAAAATATCATTATTATCCTTATGAAATCAGATTAAAATCATTTATATACCCTATTTCATCTCAAAATTAAATATTATATTTAAATATTGATTTGATTTATAAAATCTTTTGAAAATATTTTTATTGATCTTATGGAATTTGTTTCTCCAATTTAAATATTCTACTTACATATTGATTTAATATATATAATTAATGAAAAAAAATGAAATAGGATCTTAAGCTCATGTACATTTTACTCATTGTAACTAATCTCACCACTTTTGCAATAAAATTACCAAACATATGTTTATTGTTTTTGAGCTATACAGTAGTTTTAAAAATACAATTAACCGAACATCTGTTGATTAAATTCACAGCCGATTATTCCTTCAGCATAGCTAACAGTGATTATTATAAAAGTTATAGCAATACCAAACTGGCCCTTAATGTTTATTTTAATGTTCTATTCTAATAATCTTAATGTATTTTATTTGTAAATTGTAATGATCTATTTATTTTATGATATTTTCGGTGACAGATTCAATTTTTATTTAATTGTTTGTTAACTTTAGTTTTATATTGAATTTTCTAGGAAAAAAAAAAAACCAATCTTGTGGGATAGCCGGATAAGCATAGCGGGACTGCCGGACTGGTGGACTTACTGAATCCAGTTGCTTGGTTGCTTGACTGTGGGACTACCCCCTTCAAATGTTGCTATAGAACATTTGTAGGGGGCCTATTTTTTACATTTTCGTCATTTTCGCCTTCGGCCTCGATAATGTTAGGACCGGCTCTGTGAGTGAGTGACCTTCACCGTCACCGTCAAGTCTTGAACGATGGTTTGCAAGTTCCAACAGTTATTTGACTCTATTGCGACATGGACAAAACCCAAGTACCCAAAAAAAAAAAAAAAATTGCAGCCACAACTTTCCATGTAAATATTATATGATTTTATTAGCATTCCATTTCTAATTAACGCAGTGAGCTGTAATTCATGAATCTGAATCTCATACATTCTTCTAGATGGCAAGATGACGATAACAAAGACGCGTGCATCGTGCAGCATCGTGCAGTATAATTGTATTGTATGTTATAACCTTATATATATATATATATATATATATATATATATAGTCTTTCTATTATCAGTTCGAACTAACAATAAATATATCAGGACGAAGAATGTGGACCATAGATTATTGAGAAGTTTTGACAAGTACATGCACTTTGAGTCAAAGTATGTAAATCTAGTGGTCCACATTCTTCGTCCTGATATATTTATTATCAGTTTGAACTGATAATAGAAAATCTGTATATATATATATATATATATATATAATTTTTCTATTGTCAGTTCTGTAAGAATTTAATGTGACTCACATGACACATATGATATATATAAACTATCCGATATATTAATTTACTTGTCTGATAATTTATCATCAAAGTTTAGTAATGATTTATATGCTTAAATCCTGCTGGCTATGAAGAGATGCGAGTCTTCTGTATTGAAGAGATGTGATTCTTACATTAGTTGTGTCTTAATGGAAGACATTGTTTAAATCTTATATATACAGAAGTCTGGTCCTCTCTCTACCTAACATAATAATCAGTACTTTATTTCCATCAAAAGTACGTTAAATAAAAGAGGTCAAGAGAGAGATACAGACTACTTCTTTGTAGGGTGTCTTTATACAATTTAGTCTTTTTCCAGATAAAGTGCAATGGACCAAGGTGTGTTTTAGTTTGTTTAAATTATACTGTGAAAATCTTGAAGTTCTACAGATCCTAAGAATAGGTTTATGTATAATTGTTATATGCATAATATTCTAGTTTTACAAGTTTGTCTTGATATAAAATGTATTAGGACGAAGAATGTAGACCATTAGATTTATATACTTTGACTCAAAGTGTATGCACTTGTCAAAACTTCTCCATAATCTGTGGTCCATATTCTTCGTCTTGATATATTTTATATTAGGATGAACTGATAGTAGAAAGACTGTATATACATATATATATATATATATATATATATATATGGGTCCCGTTTACATCAGTACTAATGCATATGGACCACTGAGTATGAAGAAGTTTTGACAAGTGTATATACACTTTGAGTCAAAGTATGAAAATCTAATGGTTCACATCCAACGCACTAATAAAGTTATATCAGTACGCACTGACATGAATATTTCTGATATATATATAGTTTTTCTATTATCAGTTCATTCTAACAATAAATATATCATGACAAAGAATGTGGACCATAGATTATGGAGAAGTTTTGACAAGTGCATACACTTTGAGTCAAAGTATGTAAATCTAGTGGTCCACATTTTTCGTCCTGATATATTTATTGTCAGGACGAACTGATAATAGAAAATCTATATATATATAAGGTTATAACATACACATAAATTATATTATTAGTTCGAACTGATAAAAGTTATATCAATTCTTTGTATGTGGGCCACTGGATTTAAATACTTTGACTTGGCTGTATGCACTTGTCAGTCAAAGTATTTAAATTCAGTGGGGCCCACATACAAGGAACTGATATAACTTTTGTCAGTTCGAATTGATAATAGAAAGACTGATAACATACAATACAAAACAAAAATAATAATCTACTTTTATTGAAGATTACAAAATAAAAGTCTTACAGAACGTGGTTTCATGACATAACCAAATTAATGCTTTTAATGTTCAATTAATTAAAGGGTTAATTGCACTAACTTACACTTACTTTATTGAATCTAGCAAGATTTCAAAATGATATTGAATCTAGCAAGATTTCAAAATGATACCCTATATTAACATAAACACCCATTTCCATCAAGTCAATCCGTTAACTTTAACTGTTGACTAACCTTGACCTATGGAAAACCAAATATATTCTTGCCACCACAAACATAAAATCGTTTTTTAATTAAAAATTGAAAAAAAAAAAAAAAAGATAATATATCGACCGCCTACGGAAACTTACTCAATTTATGGAGGAACCTCTTTTGCGAACTGCAGGTGGTCGACCTCCGAAATCAGCAAAGATCTCTTCCAGTAAATAGGAGATTGTCAAAGATCTCTTGTTTCCTTCGGCGGTGGAGCTCTTTGTGGACAGAGTATCTTGTGTTTTTTTTTTTTTTTTTTTTTTTTTTTTTTTTTTTTTTTTTCATTTTTCATTTTTAATTAAAAATATATTTTTATGTTTGATATGATATGGCAAGGGTATATTTGGCTTTCCAATTGTCAAGGTTAGTCAACCGTTAAAGTTAACGGGTTGACTTGATCGCCAGAGAATGTGCGCATGTTGACGGTGATTTTTGGATTGAATAAAATCTACCATGCGTCACACAAACAATCACGTGTTAAGGTGTTGATTAACAAACTAATTAAAAAGAACGCATGCAAACACACGATTTTACGTGAAAAATAAACCACGGGTGTCGGAGACGGCGAGAACAAGTGCACTATGAATTTTTGAATTACACACTCAATTTCTCTCTCGGATATTTGTAGCTATCTTAGTCGTCACTCTATTCTGGTGTTTTTAGGGTCTATTTATACGTGCATAGAAACCCTAATTTTTACTGTACAAGTTAGGGGTGGTTGACGAGGTTTAACTGAACTCTAACTTATAGGAGTTGTCTTGATCTTCTTTATAATTCTGTGTCTTGTGCGTTTTTATAAGTCCTTGGATATGAACTCTGTTTCTCATAAGGAAGGTTGTTTCCTTACCGGAGTGTTCTTCTAGATGCCTTATTAGCATAAGCCTCTTTTTCTTTGCGTAGTCGAGTCATGGATGCATTAAATGTGACATTGTCCACGTGTCGCTTGTTTCACCCGACCAGGCATTGTTTTCCCGATCGGTTATTTATTCCCGACCAGCCTAGTTAACCCGATTATACTATCTTAACCCGATCGCTGTTTGTTATTTCAATCGTGTTTTCTTGGCCCGACTGTTTGGATTTCCCCGACTGGATATTGGATTTACCTGGTGGTAATCAGGGTTGACTTTCTTCCTGGTTTTGACTTTTGGTGACGTGGCACGTCTGATAACCATTTTTTTTTTGTTCCCATGCTGACTTGTCATCTTTCCGAATTTTACCAATAACACAACTATTAAAGTTAACGGGTTGACTTGATGGCAATGGGTGTTTGTATTAATTTAGGGTATCTTTTTAAAATCCTGCTAGATTTAATAAACTAAGGGTAATTTAATGTAATTGACCCTTAATTAAACAACACATACTTGTTGAGCAAACAATACACAGTACTTGGATTCTCTTATACATTTTGTGACGTAAGAGATTATGTTAACTTGTTAACTTGTTTTTATACACTAATACAGACAAGGACAAATATCCAGCTCCTCTTTATTGAATTTCTTCTTTAATTTCATTTTGACCAAGGTAGGCAGTAACAGTTGGTAAAAAAGATTAAATCAGTAGGTGATCCAAATTCGATCAAAAAATCTGATTTTGTTATTAAATAATAACTAAAAAGCATATAGGTTTAAATTAAAAAAAAAAAAAAAGTAAACATCTATTCTCGCCTATTGGTTTTAGTAGACCGTAACTCAGTTATCTTGTTAGATTCCAATATACCTTAACCTTCATCTTTAATTTTTATATACATGATCAAAATAAATTAGATATTTTTCATACACTTGATCTCTTGAATTCAAGACATACAGGTAATCTTAATAAATTCGGACTAAAACCAATATTTGTTTGGCTGGACTAGTTCAAACCCAACTATTTACTTATTTTGTAAGGGGTCGTTTGTTTTTTTTGTCTGAAGACTGAATAATCCTGAATTTTTCTGAAAACTGAATGGGGACTGAAATCTGAACCTGAATGACATGTTTTTTTTTTTTTTCCTCTTCTTTCTCACATCTGAATGTATTGTCAACACGTTTGTTTTTTAAAAGTAAAATTGTCTAAAAATAAGTAATTTTACATTTATACCCATGTTAAACAATTATACTTATAATATGGAATAAAAACAATCCAAAAATAATAATTATATATGAACACATATGATAATGATCTTCTTCTTCAATTACAAACAAACTTCATTTTTATTGGGAAGAAAAGGTTTTTTTTTTTTTTTTTTTTCAAAAAATAAATGGGGCAACAAGAAAACTCACACAAAACACACACACACATACACTCTCTCTCTCTCTCTCTCTCTCTCTCTCTCTCTCTCTATATATATATATATATATATATATAAATACATCACCCTAATATCATAATAAAGTATTGATATTAAAAACCAATATGAGAAATGATTAGGGTTCTTTTTTATTTTTAAAGCTATTTAAAATAAGCAATACATTAAAATAAAGATTTCTATAATATATTTATAATTATGATGAAATTGGAAATATGTTATATATCGGGGATAGTATCGGAAGAAAAGATTTTAGATTGCATTTAATGCAATTCAGTGATTTGCAATTAAGTGAAAAATCAAGATTTTTTACTTTTTATTTTAAGTTGTTTTTTGGTATTTTTAAGTTGTTTGACCACTTAAAAAAACAAACAAAACAACTTAATAATTATGATTTAGACCTATTAAGTTTTAAGTAGAAAAAACAAATGACCCCTAAGCATATGTGGCAAAAACTTTCCCAGAATATATTAAATAATTGGGGTAATTACCCTAGTGGCCATCAACTCTTGCCACCACTATCAAAATGGCCACCAAATGGGGAAATGGATGGAAAATGGCCATTTTTGACAAACATTGTTACACTAATGGCTATTTTATCCAGTTCCATCCATTTCCATCCAATTCGATCCAATAAGTGGTATTTTGGTAAATATGAGGATGACATTAATTTATTTTACATATTTTTTGGAAATTAATTTTTTCTTTTGTTTTTTGAAACAAATAATTATATTTAGTGTGTACATATACATATAGCATATCTCAAACATATATATATATATATATATATATATATATATATATATATATATAATTTAACGAGGATTCCATCAATCTATGGCAATTGGCAAGATGACGATCGCAGAGACGTGTGTAGTGAGTATAGAAAACCCTTTGAATAATCCAACTTTTCTTGCTCTTCAATCTTTGAAATTCTATATATTAATTGCACTCATGTCAACCTAAGTCATACAATTCCAGCCAAAAAGAAAGACAAAACTAGCCCAAAAACCTTTCTAGTTTCTAGTATCATTTTTCTTCATTTCTTTTTCTTAAATTCAAACAAAAGTGAAAATGGACAGTGAAATTCCTCAGCTTCACGTTTTCTTCTTCCCATTCATGGCTCACGGTCACATGATACCAATTGCGGACATGGCCAAGCTTTTTGCAACAAGAGGTGTCAAAACCTCCGTAATCACTACTCCTGCCAATGCTCCTCTGTTTTCAAAAACAATCCAGAGATCCAACGATTTGGGAATCGACATGGATTTGAAAATCATCAAGTTTCCTTCTGCAGAGGCCGGTTTGCCAGAGGGATGTGAAAATGTTGACGCCATCACTAATGCTGATCCGGCTACAAGTATGGTGATGACCATCAAATTTTTCAAAGCCACAGCTATGCTCCAGGAACCTCTTGAGCAGCTCCTCAGAGAGTTTAAACCAGATTGCTTGGTGGCTGATATGTTCTTTCCTTGGGCCACTGATGTTGCAGCCAAGTTTGGGATTCCTAGGTTGGTGTTTCATGGATTTAATTTCTTTTCTTTGTGTACATCTGCATGTATAGCGATGTACGAGCCACACAAGCAAGTTTCATCAGATTCTGAACTATTTGTGGTGCCTGACCTTCCTGGTGATATCAAGCTCACAAGGAATCAGCTCGCAGATTTTATGAAATCAAATGGTGAAACTGACTTTACCAAGATGTTGAAACATATGAAAGAAGCAGAGTTAAAGAGCTTTGGTGTTGTTGTGAACAGCTTTTACGAGCTGGAGCCTGCGTATGCTGATTATTACAGGAATGTTCTGGGAAAGAGGGCTTGGCATATAGGCCCACTTTCTCTATGCAATGAAGATAAGGCTTCTAGAGGAAAGCAAACATCCATTGATGAGAATGAGTGCTTGAAATGGCTTAATTCCAAGAAACCAAATTCTGTTGTGTATATATGTTTTGGAAGTGCTGCTAACTTCAATTCTGTTCAGTTAATGGAGCTTGCAATGGGGCTTGAAGCTTCAGGGCAAGATTTCATTTGGGTTGTGAGGAAAGACAAGAAAGATGAAGATGGAAACGAAGAAGATTGGTTGCCTAAAGGATTCGAGAAAAGAATTGAAGGGAAAGGATTAATAATAAGAGGATGGGCACCCCAATTGTTGATTCTTGAACATGAAGCTGTGGGAGGATTCGTTACACATTGCGGATGGAATTCAACTCTCGAAGGAATCAGTACTGCTGGGGTGCCTATGGTCACATGGCCAGTGTTTGCCGAGCAATTTTACAATGAAAAGCTGGTGACTGAGGTTCTTAAGATTGGTGTTAGTGTGGGAGTTCAACAATGGACTAGACTGGTGGGAGATTTTGTGAAGAGGGAGGCAATAGAGAAGGCAGTGAAAGAGATAATGGTTGGAGACAGGGCAGGGGAAATGAGGAGCAAAGCCAAAGCACTTGGTGAAATGGCAAGGAGGGCTGTCGAGAAAGAGGGTTCCTCTAACTTTGATTTGAATGCTTTAATCAAAGAATTAAGCTTACATCGCAATTCAAACAAACTAATAAGCTAGTCAGCGTACTGTAATATCAAATATGATATGATTTGTTCTTGTGTTAGTTCCTCCCCTTCCACAAGGTTTTAAATTATTGGTCTTTTTGTGTTGTTTTAAATATTAGAACAAAGGACTGTTGTATCATATTCATATATGAGATGATTGATGAACAATACTCCTACACTTGCAAACCGCCTCCTATTTATATCACGCAGGCAAGGCTGCTTCCATCACCTATGAGAATCTCTAATAAACTAGGAAGCACGGATACTCCATTTGGCGGAGGTAACAAGTATCGAACTCGTATCCAGTTCAGATACTTCCCAGATGCTCCAGGATACGTATCTGATGCACCAAATGGCGTATCCGTTGACTTTTCACAAGTTTGACTAGAGGATACTTAGGGGATACGTTTGAAGCAATATTATAATTATTTTAGTATAAAACGGGGTCAAATTATAATTTCAAAATTTTAGGAGTCAAAATGAAATTCTAAAGAAATTTTGGTTTTGATTCCATTCATAGAGAATACCGGGATGCAAACCTTTCTCTTAGAGGCGAATTATTTATATCATTTAATAATATGAATGACGATAATGAAGTTAATTAGGAATTTAAAATATTTTTTTATGAATTTTTTTGTGTATTATTTGGATTTTGTAATTATAAATATATATTATTTTAATTGACGTATCCTGCCGTATCCGTATCCTAGTTTTTAAAGATTTACCATATCCCCGTATCATACCGTATCCGTATCCCGTACCCGTATCCGTATCCGTGCTACATAGCTAATAAATAATATCAATTTAAAACTTGTAAGAGTTTAAAATATATAATTAGTACTTTTCTGGTATAAATTGTGCACATAATGTAATTAAGAGGTCTAACTGCTGACATAATGAGGCTATTCGACACAAGTTTTACTTCTTATCGAGCCCATTTACTTCTTATTCGACACAAGTATTACAACTTAAATTTGGGACCGGCAACCATGCAAAAGTCCCTGCATCATGCAAACAAAAGTAAATGACGCTTTCATGTTTGTGTCTTACTTTTTAATAAAATAATAATTTTTATATTTTAAATTAACTTTATTGATAATTAAAATTGAGTATAAAAAATTATTTAACCTTAAAAAACAATATAGAAAAATAATGTTTAATCGGAATAAATTAAATTATTTTATTATTGTTTTTCATAGTAACTATTTTTATGGTTTTAGTAACTACATTTACACCTTCGGTAACCATTTCGTAGTTTCTTAAAAAAAAAATTTGTAACTACGTTTATGGCTACGGTAACAACATTTACGGGTTTGGTAACTACATTTACGGCTTTGGTAACTATTTAATGGTTTCTTCAAAACTTTACTTGTAACTACATTTAAGGCTTTGGTAACTACAATTACAGTTTTGGTAACTACGTTTACAGCTTCATTAACTATTTAATGGTTTCTTCAAAAAATTTCTTGTAACTACGTTTACAGCTATGGTAACTACATTTACGGGTTTGGTAACTTCATTTACGGCTTCAATACCTATTTAATGGTTTCTTTAAAAAATTTCTTGTAAATACGTTTATGGCTACGGTAACTACATTTACGGGTTTGGTAACTACATTTACGATTTTGGTAACTATTTAATGGTTTCTTCAAAATTTTACTTGTAACTACGTTTACGGCTACTGTAACTACAATTACGGGTTTAGTAACTTCCTTTACGGCTTCGGTAACTATTTAATGGTTTCTTCAAAATTTTGTTTGTAACTACGTTTACGGCTACGTTGACTACATTTATGGGTTTGGTAACTATATTTACGGCTTCAATAACCATTTCATGGTTTCTTGAAAATTTTGTTTGTAACTATGTTTACGGCTACGGTAACTAAATTTACAGCTTTGGTAACTGCGTTTACGGGTTTGGTAACCCATAATGTTTATTGTTTATATAATTAAATTTATTTACTTGTTTTATTTGAATAATATTATATTGTTAATATTTAACCTATTTTATATGATTATATTTAGTATTCATAAACTATTAAAATTAAACAATTTTAATTAATTAGTAATCTGGATACCAGGCTCCTCCGACGGTTTCAAATGATCAATGTTCTCTTTGAAATTGTTGTGGTATCCGGGGTGAGCCCACGAGATGGGTACTTAGGGAGTTATGTCATTTACATAGACCTACTTTGGTTTGTATTGCAGAGCCTATGGTTGATTTTTCCTTTATCTCTTCAGGTTTCTGGTCTTCGCTCGATCTTTGTCTGGTGGGCATGAACGATATGGGCGGGTTGATTCCGACTATTTGGGTTTTAACTTGTGCTTCATTTCTTGATGCTCAGATAGTTCACTATCATGATTAATAGCTTATTGTTTCGCTGTCGATCGGTTCTCGGGTGCACTGGTACACTTTTGTTTATGTGAGCACTTTTACGGTGGTTCGTAAGTCACTTTGGCAGTCTCTTCGAGATATGGTTAGTTTGGTTTCTTCTTCCTGGTTGGTTGTTGGGGATTTTAATGTGGTACTGCGTGTTCATGAGGCTTTGGGTTCTCGTTCTCCTGCCCGTGGTTCTTATGAGGATTTTAGGTCGATGATTGAGGATTGTGATTTGGTTGGCATTTGTTCTCAGGGCGCCCGATTCACTTGGGTTAGAGGTCGTAGTAACCACACTTGAGTTGAGAGACGGTTAAATAGAGTTTTGGTTTCAGATGGTTGCATTTTCTGTTGGTGAAAAATTTCATGTGTGGCTCTTCCCCGTATTTGTTCTGATCACTGTCAGTTGTTAGTTCAGTTATCAGATTTTGAGGTTTCTAGTCATAGGCTGTTTCAGTTTCAAAGCATGTGGTTAGAGCATTTTAATTTTATAGCTATTGTTCACAGGATTTGGAGCTCTCCTGTTATGGGTAGGCCTCCTCAAGTTGCTATCTATAAGTTGAGGAGCTTGAAGAAGGCTTTCAAGTCTTGAAATTGGGAGATTTTTGGGGATTTTAACTCTGCAATTACTAGGAAGTCTACGGAGCTTTATTCTATTTAGCTAGATCTGTCTAACCTGGGTTTTTCAGATGATCTTTTTATGGCTAAGGCGAATGTTCATTCCGAGCTAGATATGTTGTTACGTAGACAAGAGTGCTTTTTTATAGATCGGTCTAGAGTTAGGTGACTTTGTGACAGGGATCGGAACATATCTTTCTTTCATGCCTTTATCAAATATAGGTAGTATTGTAACGCTATATCAGCCCTTTAGATTAATAGGGTTCTATCGGAGGATCAGCCTACCATCAGGGATCATATCATTAGTTATTATTCTGACCTCTTTTCCTCAGATGTTTCTCGAATTGGGAGAGATTTATCTATTGTAGATGATGTGATTCCTTCCTTGGTAACTGCCGTAGAGAACGCTTTCTTGACTAGCGTTCCATCTGCAAATGATATTCATGATACGATCTTTGCTATGGATGCTGCTTCTGCCCCTAGGCTAGATGGGTTTTCTGGTAAATTTTATCAAAGATGTTGGGATGTTGTAGGTAGTGACGTGGTCATCGCTGTTCAGGATTTTTTCTTCATTGGAGTAATTTTCCCGAGTCTCAAATCTAGCTTCATTGGTCTTCTTTCGAAGCTGAGGGACTCGATTTTGGTTGATCAGTTTTGATGGATTGTACTTAGTAACTTTCTGTTTAAAATTTCTTCTAAGATTTTGGCTGATCGTTTAGCTTGGGTTACTGCCAGCATTATTTCTCCTCAACAGTTCTGATTCATTCGAGACCGGCATATCGAGGATTGTATTGCTTTGGCTTCTGACCGTGTGAATGTGTTACAGAAGAAATGCTATGGGGGTAACTTGGCCATGAAGATTGATATCTACAAGGCTTTTGACACCCTGGATTGGTCTTTCCTTTGCAGAGTGCTTCAGGCTTTTGGGTTTTCTTCTATTTTTATGGATTGGATAGACGGCATTCTTCGTTTGTCTAGGCTTTCAGTTCTATTGAATGGGGTCCTAGAGGGTTATTTCTGTTGCTCTAGAGGCCTTCGTTAGGGAGATTCGCTTTCTCCATTTTTGTTTGGTATTGTAGAGGACTTCCTTAGTAGATTATTGATGAGGATGGTGGGTTCTTCTCAGAATCTGCCAATTTCTTCCCCAGGGTTTTTTTTTTTGGCTCCAACTTATTTGCTCTATGCAGATGATGTTCTGATCTTTTGCAAAGGCACTTAAAAGAATTTGAAGCATATCATGGGTGCTTTTGGGGATTATGGCGATATTTCAGGCTAGTTGGTTAACTGGGGTAAGTCTTCGATTTATTTCAGATCTTCTATCTCCCCCACTCGGATTGGTAGTTTGTAGTCTCTGGTTGGTATGCCGATTGGGCAGCTTTCATTTTCTTATTTGGGAGTCCCTTTGTTTCGGGGTATACCTCGAAAGGTGGTGTTACGACTTATTGCGGATAAGATCTTGTCTAAATTCGCTAAATGGAAAGGCAAGTCCCTCTTTATGGCCTGTCGTGCTATTTTGATCAGGTCGGTCATCACTAGTTCATTTGTGCACCCTTTCGTGATTTACAAGTGGTCTTCTTCTTTACTGTCACTGATTAACCGCAAGTTGAGGAACTTTTTGTTGACTGGTTATTGTGAGGAGACTAAGTTGGTTCGGGTTGCTTGGGATCGTTGTTGTAGGCCTTACTCTTAGGGTGGTCTTGGTCTAAAAGATCTTAGGTTGCTGAATGTCTCGCTGTTGCGGAAATTCAATTGGAAGTTTATGATCTCTGATGGTTTTGCTTTCTCATTTCTTCGGGAGAGGTATCTCAGGCAGTTGTAGAAGCCTCATGGGGGGTATGTCAACTCCTTGATTTGGTCTTCTTTTCGGACAAATTTTAGTTCCCTTCTTAAGGAAGATATCTGACTGATTGACGAGAAGTCTCAACGGGACTTTTGGCGGGATAATTGGCTGGGGGTTCCCATTTTGGAGCTTTTAGGGATTCCAGATTATTTATCTAATCCGTTCCAGGTGAGGGTCTCGGATTTTATTCATGATGGTAGATGGGTGCTGGACGATTGTTTCCAAGCGTGCTTCATGAATCTGTGTTTTCAGATTGATCGAATTGTGATTTCTCTTGTTGTGGATTCTCTGGTTTGGGCTAATTCTTAGGATGGTCATGTTTCTTGCAAGGTTGCTTATTCCCAGTTTCTCCGTGATATTCCTTAGGTTGTTTGGTGGAGAGATGTTTGGTCCCGTTTTATTAGCCCTTCTCGCTCAGCTTTGACCTGTCGTCTTATGTTGAACAGGCTTCCTACTGAGGATCGCCTTTACAGGTCTAGGCTCATGTTGGCTTTTCGTTGCAGTATTTATGGGGTTAGTAGTTAATCTACAGATCATCTTTTTCTTCATTGTCTCCTGGCGGTTGCTCTTTAGAAGGCTGTTTTCTTGGCTTTCCAGCGACGTGTCTCTATCAAAACTTGGCAATCCTTCTTCTTGCAGGCCATGTTTGTTTCCTTTAGTGAGTAGGTCAGGATTTTATGGATAGTGGCTATCCATGCAGTGATTTGAGGGGTGTGGATTACTCGTAATAAGTGGATCTTTGAAAGGAAGTCGGTGGATTTTAGATTCGTCCTTTCTTTGGTTTGGCGTGCAGTTTTAGAGGCTAATCACCTGGAGATTGGTTATATGCGTAATTGTATGGATGACCTTTTGATTCTTCATCGATTTGGTCTTTGGGGTTGCCTTTCTAAAGCCCCGGTGATCAAGAGTGTTGTTTAGTCACCTCTGGCTCTTGGTCAAAATGAATACAAATGGTGTTGCTATAGGCTCTCCAGGGGTTGGTGGTTGCAGTGGTATCTTTCGGAACTGTAAAGCCTTTGTGAAGGGTTGCTTTGCTATTCCTTTTGGTTAGGTTTTCGTGTTTCAGGCTGAGCTTCTGGTGGCCTCATTGGCCATTAATTTTGCTTGGAAGTATGGGTGGCATCGAATCTGGCTTGAGAGCGATTCTTCTTATGTGGTTCATCTTCTTTCTTCTCGTTCTGAGATGGTTCCTTAGAGGGTTCGTCAGGCATGGCAGCGCTGCATCTTCTAGATCTCGCAAATGGATTTTTCAGGTTTCCTATATTTTCAGGGATGGGAATCAGGTTACAGATGCGTTTTTTAAGCATGCTTTGGAGCTTCAGGCTGATTCTTGGTGGTTCTCTGCCCTGTCGTTCTATTCTTCTTTAGTTGGCAATAACTGCATAGGCCGAAAGTCTTTTCGTTTTTCTTGATGTTTTCTTTTTCTTTTTGGTGTGGCATACATGCCTTGTTTTGTTTGGGGTTGTTTTCCCCCCTGGTTCTTTGTGTGTGTGTGTTTTTTTTTTTTTTTTTTTTTTTTTTTTTTTTTTTTTTTGCTTTTTGTTACTCTTTACTTTACTTTTATCTTCTATATATATGGATACTGTTTAGGGGTTTTTCAGCATATGATCGCTTGTGATGCTTTTTTTCGCTTGGATTAGTCCAATTTTATTAAAAATAATAATAATTAATTAGTAATCCAGTAAAACAATGTAGTTTTAAGTTGGTTTATTATATTAAAGGGTTAATTGCACCAATGTCCCTTGAATTATACTTGAGATAGCAATGTGCCCCCTACCCCGAACTTTTTATTATTATTATTTTTTTATAGTAAACCCAGAAGCTGATGAAATAGTAACAAAACTTCATTTTTGTCCATTTTTTTTTTGTCACATGGATTCGTACCAAGCGGCAAATCTTGAATAATATCTTAGGGTTAATTGCACCAATGCCCCCTGAATTATATGCGAGGTAGCAATGTGCCCCTGAACTTTTTTTTGGCAGTAAACCCCTTGAACTTTCATTTATTGGCAGAAGTTGACAAAATAGTAACGGAACTTCATTTCCGTCCATTTTTTGTCACGTGCTCTTCACGTATGTTCGTACCAAGGGGTAATTCTGGAATAATATAAAAAAATTTGTTGTAATATATTTCCCATTTTAAAATCCCATTTTCTGAACCTTCTTCTTCTTTTTCGTATTTTGGCAATTGTCTTATATATATATATATATATATATATATATATATATATATAATTTTTAAAAAAAATTAAATTTAACTGGATCTCCATCTAATAAAAAAGGTAAAATAAAAATAAAAATAAAATAAAATTAAACCTAGATCTAGTGGCCACCCAAATTGAAATCACTAACATCATCTTTGTCATCACCAACTCAAACCCTAACCACCACCGCCGAAATTGAACTCAATTCAAAACCCACAACTTTTTTAAACAATCAAACACCCACTTTAGCACACACTAGATCCAACATCAAAAAATCAACAAAAAAACCCTTCATAATATTCAAAAAAATAATAAAAATAATTGAATTAAAAACAAATGGATCTTGATGAATCTTCCATTTATCTGCTACTTCTGTTCTGGATCCATTGGCAAATCACCTCCATCCATCGGTGAATCGCTGTGTTTTGGGTCTCTATGGGTCGAATCGTCGATTTTTTGGGTTGTTGAAGAAACCGATGGTAGATCCTTGGATTTTTGATTTTGGATTTGGGGTTGGATCTCTCTCTCTTTCGAAGGGAAATACACGCGGCGGAAGCGAAAAATAAATTTGTATATTTCAAAAGTTTTCCTTTTAATAGAGAACCTTAACCCTTGATTAATTAACATATAATAAAAGATATCGTACCTTTTTTCACGTGACGATTGATGTTGCGTTGATAGTAAACCGCAAGATCTTCCAATCCAATCACGAACGTGAATCACCTAGGAGTGTGGGCTTCCTTTCTTTGAATTGTATACTTGATGATGGAAAACAAAAAACATTTTTCTTTTGTTAGTCACAAGAACCATCCTAAAGAAAAACGAAGAACATTTGGTCACTTGTGAATTCTCAATCTTTTGACCGAAACTCACGTGAACTCGATTCGAAATTGTGCACAAAGTCTTTTGATATAAAAGCTACTAGTACACTATCGAAAACAAAAAACATTCTTTCTCTCCTTCTTCTTGGCCGAATTCTCACACCCCTTTCTTGAGTTGGAATTTTTTTTTTTATATTTAAAAAACAAAAGAAAGAAAAAAATTCTCTCTTGAAAAATTAGGGTTGGCCGAATTCTAATGATAGGAATATATAGGTGGCCGAAATTCTCACACTAGCAAGAATCATATTTCACCAAACTCCTATCAACCTTTAGAGTTCAACCCTAATCCAACTCTTAAGTGTTTTATCCAATAATAAACTATTGAATATAAATTAAATTGTGACTTATCAAAAACTTCTTAATTTGACTAGATAAATAAATTCTTTTTATTTATCTACTTATCAAATAAAGTGTTTGATGCTTATCATACTACCAACAATAGTATGACACTAAGAGACCTTCTCCTAGTTAGAAAAAGATTTTGACTTTTAATTAAATAATTAAATAATTAATTAATTAACTTCCATTTAATTAAACAATAAAATAAAACAATATAATAGGCTAATATTCTCAGCCTTACTGCCCATGTATATACATGTGCAATATATTATTTTTATTTTATTTTATTAAATCCATTGGACTTTAATAAAAAGTTCACATGTGAATCAGACCCATTCTTACTAAAAGAAACAAGTTCACATGCCTTAAATTAATACATTAATATAATTTAACAACCCATTTAATTAAAATGTGCAAATTATATTCTTAATGTATTAATGGAATGCTTATTGCACCCCATTAGGAGCGCCCAAGGATTCCTACATCCTTGGCCACCCATTCCAGGTATTTGAAGAGTTACCGCGAGTCTTGATCACATATGACCGCACCTCTCCATGTACAATTCTAGATGAACTCATAAATTAGTTCGATAGAATATATCAAGTGATCCATGCAAGTCTGTGTGGATTGAGGATCTTGGCGGGCTATCTAAATTTAATCTTCAATAGACATAACCTAATTACAATAAACAAATGATTCACTTAGGTTCGATATATTAATTTTAGCTCATTCCACTAAAGAACTAAAATTGAACTCTTAAAATAAAGATAGAATAAGTAAATATTTCTCATTTATACCCTAAACAACCTTATTTGAGATAGTGTATCCTCGTGAAAAATATCAATAATCGCTAAGAGCTTATAGATCGCCTATAGCTCTCCTAGTTACCATATTTACTCATATGACCACATTTTGAACTTGGATATTCTGACTTGTCCATAAGTCATGTTTCAATAGACACTATCGAAAACTTAACGTTAATATTTAATATCCAATACCTCAAAATATCCATATGATAATATTCTACTCACATTTAATAAATGGAGCTAAGATGTCCATATCTATAAATGAAGTCCTCTATCGATTAGCAAATGAATACCACCAAACTATAATTGTACTCATTGATAGCTCAAATGATAATACTTGTAAACATAAATCCATCATTTATCTCAGGATTAAGATAGACTCTCCGATTGTCCTCAAAATGAAAACTTTTATACACTGACGGTTCTGGATAAAGTATTTCACTATGATCATATTCAATGTAGTTAGTGCACTAGATTCTTTTACTCAAAGACACTACACTTTGATGATTTTAGACTCATTATAGCACATTTGATCCCACTCAAATGCTAGCAAAAGAATCTACAACTTTAACAAGGTAAAGACACCCAACCTTTATCTTTAGTTATGAATATTGTTCAAGACTAACTAAAGATTTGTGTCTACCTCATACATATCCAGATGTACGAACAGTTCTTTATTTCTCATAGTCTTTGACCTTATGATTATTTACTTTTGACAATTATAATAATTAAACTATAAATGCTATAAGATTTGTTAAATCAGAAATCACTTTATTAATATGAAAAGATTGTTAAAAATATTATTACACTCTTGCTATTGAGCATAATCCTAAAATCTCTCTCTCTCTCTCTCTCTCTCTCTCTCTCTCTCTCTCTCTCTCTCTCTCTCGATCTTGATCTCATCACACAGGTTTTGGATGAGATTTCTAGCAAATATTCATGGAAGAAGTGGCTGAGTTATGGAAGAATGAGATAGGTGGGATGAGATTTCAAACTGGTTTTCTATCATTACAATTGAGTGTATTGTTGAAGGTCTTTTCATTTTGATTAAAACCCATGAGATAGACAGAGGTAGAAATGGAGAGAGGGATGATTCGTGTAAGAAAAAAGAGAAGAAGATGAAGTTTGTAGAGATGGGTTTTCACAAACGGAAATGAGATGGGATTTCAGCATTTCACAAACGGAGAAGAAGATGGAATCTGGTTTGTTTGGATGATTAGATCTGGATTTTTTTGGGGGGTTTTTTTTTTTTTTTTTTTTTTTTTGTGTTTTGTTTTTAATATAATAATTTTTATTAATATAATAATCTTTATAAAAAAATTCAAAATTTTATTCCAATTTTACCCTTACACATGCAAGGCAAGTGACTAGAAGATGTACGGAATTTTGCCCTAAAATTATCACTGTCGAATTTGTTTCCATTATCGGTGATAATTGTGTTTGGAATCCCAAAGCGATAGAGGATATTTTTCTTTACGAAGTTGTTGGTGTTAGCTTCGGTTATATGTACCGGTGCCTCTACCTTAGCCCATATCGCGAAATAATCCACTACCACAATGGCATGCTTTGCTCCTCCTTTGGTTGCGGTTGGCATCGGGCCAATCAAATCTACCCCCTAAACCGTGAATGGCCATGGTGAAGTCAAGTTGCTCAACCGCTCGGGTGGTTGCCTGATATCATTTGCGATTCTCTGGCAGGTCTCACACCTTTTTGCCACTGATTGGGCATCTTGGAACAGGGTTAACCATTAGAAACCGTGCCTAAGGGTTTTATGGGTTTTTTTTCAAAAACCCCCATTGATCCATCAATAAAGGTCAAACATACCTCAAATGGAGGTTGAAAAGACCTCCATTGGAAGTCGAAATGACTTTGACCTCCATCGGTGGTCTATAAAGAAGAAGATAAAAAAAAAAAAATCCAAAAAAAATCTGGAAATAAGTCTCAGCAATAAGTCTCGGGTAGGTCACCCGAGACTTATTTTCAACTACCTGAGACTTATTGCCAGCTACCTGAGACTTATTTCCAAATACCCGAGACTTATTGCTAGGGCTGAGCATGGTTTGGTTTGGTCCGGTTTCAATCAAAACCAGACCAAACCAAAAATTTCAGTTTTTTTAAAAACTGGACCAGTTTGGACCAATCTCATTTTCAGACCAGACCAAACCAAATTACATTGGTTCGGTTAGGTCTAATAGTTCTTGACTTGAAATTTTCTTTTTTAATTTTTATGCAATTTAAAATTTATATCAAATGGTCCATCATTTAAAAGAAATATATGGTATGATGAGTTATTGACCAATTCATATATACAATATAAAGTAAATAAAATATATTCAAATATAAAAACTAAAATTAAAATATCTTTTCATACCAAATAAAGTAATAAAATGAATAGATTATTGGTGGTTTTAATAAAACAAATATGAAATAATAAATTAGGGTTTTCGCTTTTAACTCTTAGTTTTAAATTTTTGGGTGTAATATGTAATAAAATAAAAATGTGTGCTAAAAGTATTAGATTTACAGTTCGGTCTGGGTTTAATAAGCTTGGACCATAGACCAGACCGGACCATACGGTTTTATTATAAAAAAAAACCGTACGGATTTTTCAAAAGTAAAAAACCAGACCAAACCAAACGGGTTGGTTTGATTTGGTTTGGTTCAGTGGTTTTGGGTTTTTTTGCCCACCCTTACTTATTGCCAGCTACTCGACCGTTTCGACGACCTCCATTGATGGATCAATGGAGGTCTTTGAAAAAAAAAAAAACAGAGGATAGAGAGAGAGAGAGATTTAAAAAGTAAAAGAATTAAGGGCAATTTTGCTAGAACACATTAATTGGTGCTATTTCCATAAGATTTATTAACTTGGTGACTTTTTCACTAGTGGCCTTGGAAAGAGTGCCACATAAAAATAGAACCCACTAGTATTAATAATAAAATTTGTGAGTATGTTACTGATATAATTATATTGAGATTATCTTTGATACAGTAAAATCCATCTAAATTAATATTTTAAGGATTTACCATTGAGTATTAATTTAGAGGGGTATTAATTTGAAGGTTTTACCTTGTAAAGTGTTATTTTATCTTATAAAACGTGTGAAAGTCGGTTTTCTTGTTTAACGAAGGTTCCTTTTCGAGATTTCTTGTTTAGTCTGTTTTCTTCTTCATGAAAAATTTAATTTTTTTTTTTTTTCAGGATTCTTAAGTACAATTGCACTGCCCAAGGCAAATCAAAAGGTTTTGCTTTTCCTTGACAATTGCACTACCCATGTACCACTTACAAAGCTACCTAATCACATCCAACTCGGGAACACCACAATGCACTATATGCCACCAAATTTGAAGAAGAAGTGTGTTGCACTCCAACTGAAGAGGATATCATCAATGATATCACAAGACAGAATAATGATGGTGTGGTTAAGATTAATGACGACGACGACAATAGTCATGAGATATCTGAAATCTCTACAAGTAAGTTTGTTGAAAAGATAAATTTAATTGAAACCTTTTGGCTACAACAAGAAGATGATCACAATAACTTCTTGAGTACAATTTAAAAGATGACGAATGAAGTCAAAAATATCAAACATGGCGGTCTAGTGCAAACAAGCATTTTGAAGTACTTTTCTAGTTATTGAATAATCGGGACCGAAATTTTATACTAGGTTCAAAAAAAAATTATTAATTATTATGATATAGAGGTTTATTAATCTTTTATACTGGTTCGAGTCGAGATCATGATTTTTTTTATTAATTTAGAAAAGATATTAATTTATAGGAGATTAATTTACGGGCTCCTACTCTAATATTATAAAATAGATATATTTTGAATTATAAGTAAAAGCAATCTTGTAGTTTTTAATTTTCTTTTGGAAAATTCCAACCTCTTTTCTTTTCTTAATTTTATTATTATTATTGAAAAGGCTAGTCTTCAAGTACCTCCGCCCCTGCTTATGGCAGAGGAAATTGAATTATTGAAACAGCATCACTGGCTCTCACCTTGGCAAGCATGATTGGCAACTTTAAGATACAATTGTGATTGAAGTACACAAAGCATGAACAAATTTTAACCATACAAAGCCTAATCTGCTCTCATATTTAATTAATGTGTTTAGTTATTATACAGTTTTTATTTTATTTTATTTTATTTATAAATTTATTTATTTATAATTATAGGTTAGTTTGTTACTTTGTTAGTCATCGGATTGAAATCAAATAGTCTATAAAAAATTTAAGGATTTAAAAATTAAAAATTTAAAAACAAATGAATTTTTATAAATAAATTATTAATTAAACTTTTTGTTAGGGACAAATTTTCTTTATAAAAAGAAAAAAATTCGAAGATTGCAAATGGCGCAAGCGCTAGAGATGAGGGTCCACCATGAGAAAAGCTTCGGTGGAACGGATTCATTGATGTGGCAATAAGATTGTCCAATAAAAATGTATCTTTTATAAGTTTTAAAATATATGTTTTTAATAAAAATACTATACTTCTATTAGATGATCTTACCACCGATCAATGACCATCCTATTGAAGATTTTCTCGTCCACTACACCAGTCAATAGTCAC
This sequence comes from Acer saccharum, assembly GCA_030490815.1. Lineage (NCBI taxonomy): Eukaryota > Viridiplantae > Streptophyta > Magnoliopsida > Sapindales > Sapindaceae > Acer > Acer saccharum. The sequence continues at coordinate 11,089,260 of CM059870.1, forward strand.
CACATCTGGTTCATGTGTGAAACCGAACCAAACTAAACTACTCATTTGACATTTCATGGATCTTTGATTCTCTTCCCTTTTATATATAAGAGTAATTGGCACAAATCCCCCAGACTATACCAGCTTTTGCATATTGCCCCCTAAACTATTTTATTAGGCACTAAACCCCCTGAACTATCACTTATTGGCAATACTTTGGGTTTTTTCCCCCCTGAGGGAGTATCTTTAGTCTTGGTCTGCCAATAAGTGATAGTTCAGGGGGTTTAGTGCATAATAAAATAGTTTAGGGGGTAACATGCAAAAGCTGGTATAGTCTGGGGGATTTGTGCCAATTACTCTATATATAAAGTCATTCGTATTCTTCCAACGGTTTCTCGAGAAACAAACACCCCCGACATTATCTAATCAATTCCATTGGAGATTCAGTCATCAGATCTCTCTACCACACTAAATATATAATCAATTCCATTGGAGATTCAGTCATCAGATCTCTCTACCACACTAAACATGACCGCTGTGCCGCTAAAGGCCGTGAAACTCACGGACGTGCGCTATCAAAAGGGCGACGAGCTGGGCCACTTCCTGGCTTGGGTCTCTCTGGTCCCTGTTTTCATCAGCCTCGGCGGTTTCGTTTCTCATTTCATCTTCCGTCGAGAACTCCAAGGCATTTTCTTCGCAATCGGCCTTATAATTTCCCAATTCATCAATGAATTCATCAAGAAAAATGTCCAACAGGCAAGGCCCGAGAGTTGTGCGCTTTTGGAGATGTGCGATTCTCAAGGCTGGCCTTCCAGTCACTCCCAGTACATGTTCTTCTTCGCTGTCTATTTCAGTCTTCTTAATTGCAAAGGAATTGGTCCCTGGGGGATTAAGAACAGGTGGTTCATGAACGTTTTGCACTGGTCATTGGCTATTTTGACCATGTATTCTAGGGTTTATTTGGGGTACCATACTGTGGCTCAGGTCTTTGCTGGGGCTACTTTGGGGATCTTGGTTGGAGCTGCTTGGTTTTGGGTTGTGAATTCCGTGTTGTTTTGTTATTTTCCGGCTATTGAAGAGAGTGCCTTGGGGAGGTACTTTTGTCTCAAGGACACTTCTCATATTCCAGATGTGTTGAAGTTTGAGTATGACAACGCCAGAGCTGCTAGGAACAAGGCTTGTAAGATCAATTGAATTGATTTATCAAGTCGATGGTTTGCAAGTTGCAACAGTTATTTGTCTTCACTTGAATAATGACCAGAAAATACAGATTCACATTGAACAAAAAAACTGCGGCCACAACTTTTCATGTAAATATTATATGATTTTATTAGCATTCCATTTCTAATTAACTAACGATGTGAGCTGTAATTCATGAATCTCATACATTCTTCTGGATGGCAAGATGACGAACGCAAAGACGCGTGCATTGTACATGTTTAGAATAAGGGTTAATATTAAAATCCTCCCCTCCCCTTTGAACTATTATTGGATGTATAGTTACAAATGCTTTTATTTTAGAAACCTCCCCTATAAACTAACACCGTTAGTATTCTGTTTGTGTTGATTGAGTTTGACTATTAAAAAGTCTAAAATTTCTACATTTAAGCTTCAATTGTATGAATTCACTATTATACCCTTATACTTTAACTAAATAAATTAATAATACCCTAATTCCGTTATTTTGTTATTTTTAGGGATAAAATTATCCACAAAATAACTTCTCCTTTACAAGTTAACATTCTTACATTTTGTTTTAGTTTATTAATTTATTTGATAAAAGCATGAGGGTATAATGGTTAATATATATTAAATTGGCTAATAAATATTTTTATTTAATATTAAATATTTATAAATATATTTAAATATGAAATTATAATTCAATTATAATTATAGAAACAAAATTTAAAAAATTAGTGGAACCCACTTTAGTTATTGTTTTGCTATAAGGAAGTTAAATTTAATTGAAAAAATAAATTAAAATAAAATGGTAATGGAACCACTTTAATTATTTTGAGGTGAAATTAAATTTAATTAAAAAAAATAAATGAAAATGAGTGGAATCCGCATCAGTCTGCTTTTTGAATGAAAAAAGCAAATGAAACAAGAGAAATTACCTTGGTCAAGGCGTGAGTAAGTGAGTTGCGTGACACAAAGAACAAGTCCGGATGTGGTTTGTACTTACTGACGGGACTATTTAGTAACGGACTAATTGCACAAACGTCCCTTGAGTTTAGGCATAATTGTATGTATATGGAATTTTTATCCATAATTGCACAAACATCCTCTGTAATTAGTTGACATCGTTAAATCTAACCATTGACCACAATTTTAACCAAAAAATAACCAAAGTGCCCCTAGTTACCTATTTTATTATTAATTATATATATACTTTTTTTTTTTGACAATTTATATATACACTTAAAATAATAATTATATACAATACTTAATTTATTTATTTAACAATTTTTATAATCCATTTTTTACATTTTTATAATCCATTTTTTTAAATAAATAAATTAAGTATTATATATAATTATTATTTTTAAGTGTATATGTAATTATTTTTTAAAATATATATATAATTATTTTCTTAAGTATATATATAATTTTTTTTTTAAGTATATATCTAAATTGTCAAAAAAAGTATATATATAATTAATTATAAAATAGGTAATTAGGGACACTTGAGTCATTTTTGGTTAAAATTATGGTCAATGGTTAGATTTAACAAAGTCAACTAATTACAGGGGATGTTTGTATAATTATGGGTAAAAATTCCATATACATGCAATTATGCCTAAACTCAGGGGCCGTTTGTGCAATTAGTCCTTCAGTAACAAAAAACTGAAACAATTGATAGCAGACTTCACCAGTAGATTATAAAACAGTAGCAACATTAATGATGGTAGACAAACGTTCCCTGTATAAATATTTGCACCATTATTGACATCAGTTAAAAATTGTTGTACAAAGATATAAGTTTGGACATGAGTGCTTTATGATACAAATTATAATACTTACTACACTCTAGAATAAATGTTGGAGAAAGCTTGGTTGAATTTATAGAATATTCTAGACTGACCTAACCAATTTGAATCCACACCACATTAGAGATGAGATAGAGCTTGGTTCGAGTGTGCTACAATACAACAAAACGGGAGGTAATAGGAATATTTGATTCCAGTACTTGACAGTAATAGTAATAACAACAGGGAGGAAAATTACTATGTAGAAAAAGCTTTTAAGCCACTGCTATTTCTAAAATTACAACTGTACTTGCATCTTTTCTAAATTTTTCTGTTTGCATACGTTTAGATAAAGTCTTGCATTGAGTGGATACCTAAAATGGTGAGATCATAAAGATAAAAGAGGCAAATTAGAGTCCTATAAGCCTTATATCAATCATAGCAAATAATTTTTGGTTCCAATCACATTCACAACAAATAAGAGGTAAAACATATAACAAGAAAGCAATTGTTGTAATCATCTTCTTGAATTACCTCTTTTAAGAAATTTGTCGCTACAACCGGACCTTGTAGACTGCAAAAATCTCACCAAAATTGATTGTTTGATTCAAGTGGATGGACTAAAATAATCAATTCCAAGACAGTGGCATTAAACATTTAATTAATAGTGATTGATTTTAATCAACAACTTTAAACTTCGTTGAGATTTGAGAGCAGAGTGTTGTTCAAAACTGAAAAATAAAAATAAAAATAAAAAATTATAATAAGTCAGTTCGTTGCTTTGATTGGACTGACTCATTCCCGTTATACAATTACAATATTCAAGTTTGCGATTGAAGCGAAATTAATCAAAAATTATATTTCTTTTTATTATTATTTTAGACAAGAACAAAGCATCATTCAGGACAACACAATAATATAAAAATATTTAGTTGAGTTCAATGTCTATGTATTTGTTTGGTGAAAGCTAAAACGCCACTTGAATTAATCGTAGATAAATTCTTAAAAGTTTGTTCTACTTTATTTTTGATTTGTTCATCTCATTGAATCCTGTTTCTCCGTTCAACCTATAATCAATTTTCATGTTGATGGTTGAGGTCTACCTGATTGTCTAAATCAATAGCAAAATAATAAGAATAAAAAGCTCTTATTTATTAATAAGAGAGAAATCACTTATTAATAAATCAGTGGCTTTAAAAATCACTAACCCTTTTTATTATTATTATTATTATTTTACATCTTATTTGATATCCTTATATATATATATATATATATATATATATATATATATACACACTAAATATAATTATTCTTTTCAAAAAAGAAAAAAATTGATTTCCAAAAAACATCTAAAATAAATTAATGTCATCCACTTATTTACCAAAATATCATTCATTGAAAAAATTGATTTCCCAAAAACATTTAAAATAAATTAATGGCATCCCTTTATTTACCAACATGCCACTCATTGGATGAAATTAGAAGGAATGACCATTAGTGTCACAAAGTTCACTAAAAATAGCTATTTTAGAACAACTTTCTAACCCGGTGGCCATTTTTTTCATAATTAAAAAAACCCAGTCGATTTTTTATTTATTTTAAAATTGATTTTAATAATTAAAAATATATATTCTTTTACTTTTTATTAATAAAATCAATTAAATTAATTTAACTACATATTTTACTTTTATGGCAGGTTAAAAATATATGTTTTAAATAATTAGAGCTTATATATATATATATATATATATATTTATATAAGAGGAATGTTATCTATCTTTCTCATTTGCCTTTCTCACTCATTGTTTGACACGTGTATACTTTTCATTTAATAAAAAACTCTAACTTTTTGTTGCAAAGCTTGTTTATGTGTTCACCCCTTATTAAAGAAATGATAAAAGCAGCCATTAGGGGTAAAGACGTAAACAAGCTTTGCAGCAAAAAGTGAGAGTTTTTTATTAAATGAAAAAGTGTACACGTGTCAAGCAATGAGTGGGAAAGACAAATGGGGAAGGCAAATGGCCTTTATATAATATGTACTTTACCCTCTCCATTCCATTCTATTCTATTCTCATTTTATTTTTTTTGAGAGCACATCTATTCTTAGGGGTGGGCATGGTTCGGTTCGGTTCGGTTTTGGCCAAAACCATATTAAACCGACATATATTCGGTTTTTAAAAATGTGAATCGGTTTGAACCGTTTGAACCTTAAAACCGAATTGAACCGAACACCTTTATCACGGTTCGGTTCGGTTCGGTTCAATTTGGTTTTGGGTCTATTGGGCTTTGAAGGTTTTTTTATATGTTTTTGGGCCTTTAAGTTGCATTTTTGGCATTTAGGCTTAATTTTTTTTAAGAAAACATAATATGTAAAAAATAATTTAAACAAAATACAACTTAATTTTCAATCCAAATCTAAAATTTCAATCATATTAAGTCTATATACTCAATCAAAATATAAAATCTTCATAACTTCTATAAAATAGAAGTCAAAAAATGTAGTACATAGTGTAGTCTAAAATAAAACATCATCAACAAACATTCCATAATAAAATTGAATCTTACAAAATGATTAATTAAGACAATTCGGTTTATTCGGTTTTAAAATTTTTAATCGGTTTGAACCGAATAGAAGCTATGAACCGAACCGAACCAAACACCCTTTTTCGGTTCAGTTCGATTCGGTTTAATTCGGTTTCGATTTTTGTGCCCACCTCTATCTATTCTATTCTTTCTTTCTAGCAAAAGCAATATTTTCTTCTTCTACTTAATTTTCTACTATTTACCCTAGGGTAATGTGTAACGAATATTCTTGTCATTATTGATTTTGCTCAGTAATAAAATTATCCACAAAATAACTTTTTCTTTGCAAGTTAACATTCTCACATTTTGTTTTAGTTTATTAATTTATTTGATAAAAGCATGACGCTATAATGGTTAATATATATTAAATTGGCTAATATATATTTATTTAATATTAAACATTTATAAATATATTTAAATATGAAATTATAATTCAATTATAAATTATAGAAACAAAATTTAAAAAATTAGTGGAACCCACTTTAGTTATTGTTTTGCTGTAAGGAAGTTAAATTTAATTGAAAAAATAAATTAAAATAAAATGGTAATGGAACTACTTTAATTATTTTGAGGTGAAATTAAATTTAATTGAAAAAAATAAATGAAAATTAGTGGAATCCAAGAGAAATTACCTTGGTCAAGGCGTGAGAAAGTGAGTTGCATGTACAACCCAGATTAGTTAATGACCGCATCAGGCGTGAGAAAATGAAACAAAGAACAAGTCCGGGTGTGGCATGTACTTATTGACCGGACTATTTAGTCTGCTGTGGGTCGGATAAAACAATACACCAGATTAGTTAAAAGTTATTGTCAAACATTGTCCATTGTCCAACCCATTTCTTGGACAGCAACATGACGATCGCAGAGACGTGTATAGATAAACCTATGAATAATCCAACTTTTATTTAATACTCTTCAATCTTCGAAATTCTATATATTAATTGCATTCATGTGTCAACCTAAGTAAGTCATACAATTCCAGCAAAAACATAAATACAAAACCTGCCCAAAAAGCTTTCTTTCTAGTATTATCTTTCTTCATTACTTGGTCTAAAATTAAAACAAAAGTGAAAATGGAGAGTGAAATTCGTCAGCTTCACGTTTTCTTCTTCCCATTCATGGCTCATGGTCACATGATACCAACTGCTGACATGGCCAAGCTTTTTGCAACAAGCGGTGTCAAAACCTCTATAATCACTACTCCTGTCAATGCTCCTCTGTTTTCAAAAACAATCCAGAGATCCAACGATTTGGGAATCGACATGGATTTGAAAATCATCAAGTTTCCTTATGCAGAGGTCGGTTTGCCTGAGGGATGTGAAAATGCTGATGCCTTCACTAATGTTGATCCGACTACAAGTATGGAGATGGCCATCAAATTTTTCAAAGCCGCAGACATGCTCCAGGAACCTCTTGAGCAGCTCCTCAGAGAGTTTAAACCAGATTGCTTGGTGGCTGATATGTTCTTTACTTGGGCCACTGATGTTGCAGCCAAGTTTGGGATTCCTAGGCTTGTGTTTCATGGCACTTGTTTCTTTTCTTTGTGTACTTCCGCATGTCTGTCCATGTACGAGCCACACAAGCAAGTTTCATCAGATTCTGAACTATTTGTGGTGCCTGACCTTCCTGGTGATATCAAGCTCACAAGGAATCAACTCCCAGATTATATGAAATCAAATGGTGAAACTGACTTTACCAAGAGGTTGAAACATATGAAAGAAGCAGAGTTAAAGAGCTTTGGTGTTGTCGTGAACAGCTTTTACGAGCTTGAGCCTGCGTTTGCTGATTATTACAGGAATGTTCTGGGAAAGAGGGCATGGCATATAGGCCCACTTTCTCTATGCAATGAAGATAAGGCTTCTAGAGGAAAGCAAGCATCCATTGATGGGAACGAGTGCTTGAAATGGCTTAATTCTAAGAAACCAAACTCTGTTGTCTATATATGTTTTGGAAGTGTTGCTAACTTCAATTCTGATCAGCTAATGGAGATTGCAATGGGCCTTGAAGCTTCAGGGCAGGATTTCATTTGGGTTGTGAGGAAAGACAAGAAAGATGAAGATGGAAACGAAGAAGATTGGTTGCCTGAAGGATTCGAGAAAAGAATTGAAGGGAAAGGATTAATAATAAGAGGATGGGCACCCCAAGTGTTGATTCTTGAACATGAAGCTGTGGGAGGATTCGTTACGCATTGCGGATGGAATTCAACTCTCGAAGGAATCAGTACTGCTGGGGTGCCTATGGTCACATGGCCAGTGTTTGCTGAGCAATTTACAATGAAAAGCTGGTGACTCATGTTATTAAGATTGGTGTCAGTGTTGGAGTTCAACAATGGAATAGACTGGTGGGAGATTTTGTGAAGAGGGAGGCAATAGAGAAGGCAGTGAAAGAGATAATGGTTGGAGACAGGGCAGGGGAGATGAGGAGCAGAGCCAAAGCACTTGGTGAAATGGCAAGGAGGGCTGTCGAGAAAGAGGGTTCCTCTAACTCTGATTTGAATGCTTTAATCGAAGAATTAAGCTTACGTCGCAATTCAAACAAACTAATAAGCTAGTTAGCGTACTGTAATATCAAATATGATATGATTTGTTCTTGTGTTTGTTCCTCCCCTTCCACGAGGTTTTTAATTATTGGTCTTTTTGTGTTGTTTTAAATATTAGAACAAAGGACTGTTGTATCATATTCATATATGAGATGATTGATGAGCAATACTCCTACACTTGCAAACCGCCTCCTATTTATATCACGCAGGCAAGGCTGGTTCCATCACCTATGAGAATCTCTAATAAATAATATCAATTTAAAACTTGTAAGGGTTTAAAATATATAATTAGTACTTTTCTGGTATAAATTGTGCACATAATGTAATTAAGAGGTCTAACTGCTGACATAATGAGACTTATTCGACTCAAGTTTTACTTCTTATCGAGCCCATTTACTTCTTATTCGACATAAGTACAACTTAAATTTGGGACCGGCTACTATGCAAAAGTCCCTGCATCATGCAAACAAATGTAAATGAAGCTTTCATGTTTGTTTCTTACTTTTTAATAAAATAATAATTTTTATATTTTAAATTAACTTTATTGATAATTAAAATTGAGAAAAATAAGACAATACAATTATAAAAATTATTTAACCTTAAAAAACAATGGGTGCAGATATTAACACCCATAAATATGATAAACACACCCATATTTATAAGTACACCCATGTCTAAAATTTAAAATTAAAACATTACTATAAACACCCATCTTAATGCCAATAGTACCCTTATTTAAATAAATGTTTTCATTTTAATACAATTTATTTATAAACCCTATTATGTTATTAACACACCCAATTTCATAAATTATAAATTCTTGGTGTACGGTTCCTTTGATGTTCTGTTTTTTTTTTTTTTTTTTTTTTTTGAAGAATCCTTTCTGGGTTTGATTTCTCTGTTTGTTTCAAGAATTTGTGTTTTGTGGGTTTATATAATAATAATAATCATAATAGGTTGGAGAAGATGCAGAAATGGATGTTGTACGAAAACGTTATCATAAACTTGGTAGGTTTTGCATTAAAAGAGCTTCTTTTTTATTTATTGTGTTTTTGTTTTCTTGTTTGTGGCAGCTTTGCTTCTTCATCCAGACAAGAACAAGCACCAAAATCTGAGACTGCATTCAAGCTTATTTCAGAGGTTAGATTCTATCAAGTTTTCATTTTAATTTTTTTTTTTGGTGATTTTAATCAAGTCTTGTATGGATGCACCTTTAGATTGATTACTTTGTTAAAAATGAAATTATTTTACAATTTATAATATTTCTATATTATTCTTCATTTGATGTCAAGACTCAACCATTGAATACACGAATAAAATGTATCCATTAGTTGCATTGAACAATTACAAATTCAGATTCGGATTGGATAAATCATAAATGTTAAAATCTGGATTCATATAAAGAATGAATTCAATCACAAGTTAAACCACCTAGAAATTTCAATGGAAGAAAGAAGTAATTAGAATTAAATGTAGATGCAATAGGGGTTGCATACTTTGCATTATTGGAGTTTCAGTCTCAAAAGAGAATGGTTGAGATAGTTAGACTTAGTTAGGTGTGTGTGGTAGTGTTGTACCATGTGAAAAAAACCATAAAGAAATTAAAAAAAGTACACCATTCAATTTCACAACAGAAATTTGGTTCATGAAATCTTCAACTTAACTTACAGCATCTTCATGTTAGGTATACATCAGTACATTCATTTCCACAACACCATACGTAACGAAACGTCCAGTTTCATAATGTTGTTGAACCGGTTCCACCAGTTGATGTAACTTTGGTCTTGAATTTATGATACGACAAACTTGCAAGCATATATGTGTCTCTCTAATAGTGCTAAGAGGAGCATTCAACTTGAAGAGATTTAAAGACTTTTGCATAGAGTGCAACAAAATTCCCTACACAAACTGCAAGTTGTCTCCAATTCAACCAACACATTCATCAAAACACAAGGCATGGAAACCTGCAAACTGGCCATCAAAGTCTTATAAATTTCTGAGAAACCTGAGAGACATCAAGGAAAGATTCAAAGAGGAGGCTAGAGTGATAGAAAACTGTTTGAGTTCTACTACTACTACTACTATAGCATCATCAAGGCAAGAACCGTCACTCGTGAATCCGTAGGAGAATCTGTTTCGAAGCAATACTCTCAGTAAAACCCAAAAAGAGTCCCCGATCTTCGACCCATCGGACTACATCTTCCTAGGATACCCACATCTTAGGAACCGAATAAACAGGAAACCTGAGGATTGTTGGTATTTCCATAAAGAGAATACACAGAAGTGTAAACAGGGAAGAGGGACGTTTGACTCACCAATTTTTGAGAATAGAACAGATAAGGGAAGAATGTTTAATTAAGAGCAAATCAACTTGTGTTAGATCATAATATAGAAATTAGATCAAGCATTTCAATTAATCAAATACAATTTGATGTCTTTTTTCTAGACATTTTAGTACTTGTTTTCAAGGATATAAATTGTTTTATATGGATGTATTCATATTCATAAATTCAAACACAATTTGAAGCACAAGAGAAAAAAAAACATAAATAGAAGGAAAATTCTTGTAATACAAGGAAATCAAACATCATTAGCTCCTTTTGTTTTGTGTTCACAAAATTGTTCCCAAATTCAAATTTAGACTATATAGTAGATGTATCACTAATCATTCTACAAGTCATCCGATCTTCTCCGAAAAAACAGTCGCATCCTGTATGCCTTCAAACTGATTTCAGCATAATAAACTTTGCTATTCGGTCTCTTTATGCCTTCAAACCGTTAAGGTTGCCTTTCCAATAGCATTCATCCTCTATTAAGGTTTCAATTACTTTGTTATATGATAATGTGAGATTTTGATACTTGAAATGGAATTAGGGTTTTGTTTTTTTATTTTTATTTATTTATTTATTTATTTATTTATTTAATAAAGTGATATAGTTGAAGATATGTGTAATATTAATGGGTGTACATAGTATTTAGTTTATTTTTAATTAAACTAATTTGTCCTTATTGGTAAATTCCTATTGAGATCTTTTGTAATTAAATTTTTGTTTAAATATGGGTGTGCTTATCATATTTATGGGTGTCAATATCCTCACCTAAAAACAATATAGAAAAATAATGTTTAATCGGAATAAATTAATTTTTTTTTTCATAGTAACTATTTTTATGGTTTTAGTAACTACATTTACACCTTCGGTAACCATTTCATAGTTTCTTCAAAAAAAAAATTGTAACTACGTTTATGGCTACGGTAACAACATTTACGGGTTTGGTAACTATATTTACAGTTTCGGTAACTATTTAATGGTTTCTTCAAAATTTTACTTCTAACTATGTTTAAGGCTACGGTAACTACAATTACAGTTTTGGTAACTACGTTTACAGCTTCGTTAACTATTTAATGGTTTCTTCAAAAGTAACTACGTTTACAACTACAGTAAGTGTCCGTTTAGGGGAGCTTGTCTACTGGCTAAAAGAGCTTATTTAATTAAAAAAGCTCTTTTCAATTTTTTTTGTATCGTTTGGTTGTCACTCAGTAGAGCTTTTAGATGATTAAAAAAGCTGTTTTACGTCTACTTGGAGAAGCCCAAATTTAAAGCTTTTCCAAGTAGATCTTTTGGAGTTTTTTTAATAACACTAAAATCTCCAATATAACCCTATAATTTAATATTTACTAGAGCATTTTGGTAATTCTATCATTAAAAAAGCTCTTTTTTAATTGACAACCAAACGACCAACGACTTTCATTTAAAAGCTCTACCTCTAAAAGATCTACTTCTAAAAGATCTACTGCAAAAGATCTACTCGAGAAGCTCTCTCAAACGTACTCTAACTACATTTACGATTTTGGTAACTTCATTTACGGCCTATGTAACTATGTTTACGGCTATGGTAACTACATTTACGGGTTTGGTAACTACATTTACGATTTTGGTAATTATTTAATGATTTCTTCAAAATTTTGCTTGTAACTACGTTTACGGCTACCGTAACTACATTTACAGGTTTAGTAACTCCCTTTACGGCTTTGGTAACTATTTAATGGTTTCTTCAAATTTTATTTGTAACTACGTTTACGGCTACGGTAACTACATTTACGGGTTTAGTAACTACATTTACGGTTTCGGTAACTATTTAATGGTTTCTTCAAAATTTTACTTGTAACTACGTTTACGACTACGGTAACTACATTGACGGGTTTGGTAACTATATTTACGGCTTCTGTAACTATTTAATGGTTTCTTCAAAATTTTGTTTGTAACTACCTTTACGGCTACAGTAACTACATTTATGGTTTTGGTAACTACATTTACGATTTCGGTAACTATTTAATGGTTTTTTCAAAATTTTACTTGTAACTACAGTTACGGCTACAGTAACTATATTTACGGGTTTGGTAACTATATTTACGGGTTTGGTAACTACATTTACGGATTCGGTAACCATTTCAGGGTTTTTTCAAATAAGTTGTAACTACGTTTATGGCTACGGTAACTACATTTATGGGTTTGGTAACTATATTTACGGCTTCAATAACCATTTCATGGTTTCTTGAAAACTTTGTTTGTAACTACGTTTACGGCTACGGTAACTAAATTTGCGGCTTTGGTAATTGCGTTTACGGGTTCGGTAACCCAGAATGTTTATTGTTTATATAATTAAATTTATTTACTTATTTTATTTGAATAATATTATATTGTTAATATTTAACCTATTTTATATGATTATATTTAGTATTCATAAACTATTAAAATTAATCAATTTTAATTAATTAGTAATCCGGATACCAGGCTCCTCCGACGGTTTCCGATGATTAATGTTCTCTTTTTGAACTGTTGTGGTATCCAGGGCAAGCCCACAAGGCAGGTACTTAGGGAGTTGTGTTGTTTACATAGACCTACTTTGGTTTGTATTGTAGAGCCTATGGTTGATTTTTCCTCTATCTCTTCAGGTTTCTAGTATTCGCTAGGTCTTTGTTTGGTTGGCATGAATGATATGGGTGGGTTGATTCCGACTATTTGCTTGTGCTACATTTCTTGATGCTCAAATAGTTCACTGTCATGATCAATAGCTTACTGTTTCGCTCTCGATCGGTTCTCGGGTGCACTGGTACACTTTTGTTTATGTGAGCACTTCTATGGTGGTTTGTAAGTTACTTTGGCAGTCTCTTCAAGATATGGTTGGTTTGGTTTCTTCTTCCTGGTTAGTTGTTGGGGATTTTAATGCGGTTCTGGGTGCTCATGAGGCTTTGAGTTCTCGTTCTCATGCTCGTGGTTCTTATGAGGATTTTAGGTCGATGATTGAGGATTGTGATTTGGTTGGCATTTGTTCTCAGGGTGCCCGATTCACTTGGGTTAGAGGTTGCAGTAACCACACTTAAGTTGATAGACGATTAGATAGATTTTTGGTTTCAGATGGTTGCATTTTCTGTTGGCGGGAAATTTCGTGTGTGGCTCTTCCCCGTATTTGTTCTGATAAATGTCAGTTGTTAGTTCAGTTATCAGATTTTGAGGTTTCTAGTCATAGGCTGTTTCGATTTCAGAGCAAGTGGTTAGAGCATCATGATTTTATAGCTATTGTTCATAGGATTTGGAGCTTTCCTATTACGGGTAGGCCTCTTCAGGTTGCTATCTATAAGCTGAGAAGCTTGAAGAAGGCTCTCAAGTCTTGGAATTGGGAGGTTTTTGGGGATCTTAACTCTGCAATTGGTGGGAAGTCTGTGGAGCTTCATTCTATTCAGCTAGATCTGTCTAACCGGGGTTTTTCAGATGATCTTTTTATGGCTGAGGCGAATGTTCAATCTGAGCTAGATGTGTTGCTACGTAGACATGTGTATTTTTTTCGAGATCGGTCTAGAGTTAGGTGGCTTCGTGACAGGGATTAGAACACATCTTTTTTTCATGCCTTTATCAAACGTAGGCAGTATTGTAACGCTATATCAGTCCTTTCGATTAATGGGGTTCTCTTGGAGGATCGGCCTACCATCAAGAATCATATCATTAGTTATTATTCTAATCTCTTTTCCTTGGATGTTTCTCAAATTGGGAGAGATTTGTCTATTGTAGATGATGTAATTCCTTCCTTGGTAACTGCTGTAGAGAACGCTTTCTTGACTAGCATTCCATCTGCAAATGATATTCATGATGCGATCTTTGCTAAGGATGCTGCTTCTGCCCCTAGGCTAGATGGGTTTTCTAGTAAATTTTATCAAAGATGTTGGGATGTTGTAGGTAGTGACGTGGTCCTCGCTATTCAGGATTTTTTCTTCATTGGAGTTATTTTCCCGGGTCTCAATTCTAGCTTCATTGTTCTTCTTTCGAAGCTGAGGGACTCAATTTTGGTTGATCAGTTTTGACCGATTGTACTTAGTAACTTTCTGTTTAAAATTTCTTTAAAGATTTTGGTTGATTGTTTAGCTCGGGTTGTCGCCAACATTATTTCTTCTCAGCAATTCGGATATATTCGAGACCGGCATATCGAGGATTGTATTGCTTTGGCTTCTGACCGTGTGAATGTGTTATAGAAGAAGTTCTATGGGGGTAACTTAGCCATGAAGATTGATATCTACAAGGCTTTTGACACCGTGGATTGGTCTTTCCTTTGTAAAGTGCTTCAGGCTTTTGGGTTTTCTTCTATTTTTATGGATTGGATAGACGACATTTTTTTTTGTCTAGGCTTTCAGTTCTATTGATTGGGGTCCCAGAAGGTTATTTCTGTTGCTCTAGAGGGGTTTATTAGGGAGATCCGCTTTCTTCGTTTTTGTTTGGTATTGCAGAGGACTTCCTTAGTAGATTATTGATAAGGATGGTGGGTTCTTCTTAGATTCTGCCAATTTCTTCCCCAAGGGTTTTTTTTTTGGCTCCAACTTATTTGCTATGCAGATGATGTTTTGATCTTTTGCAGAGACACTTAAAAGAATTTGAAGCATATCATGGGTGCTTTTGGGGATTATGGTGATATTTCATGCTAGTTGGTTAACTAGGGTAAGTCTTTGATTTATTTCGAATCTTTTGTCTCCTCCTTTAGGATTGGTAGTTTGTAGTCTCTGGTTGGTATGCAGATTGGGCAGCTTCCGTTTTCTTATTGGGAGTCCCTTTGTTTCGGGGTATGCCTCGAAATGCGGTGTTACGACCTATTGCAGATAAGATCTTGTCTAAATTCGCTAAATGGAAGGGCAAGTCTCTCTTTCTGGCCGGTCGTGCTACTTTGATCAGGTCGGTCATCACTAGTTAATTTGTGCACTCTTTCATGATTTGCAAGTGGCTTTCTTTTTTACTGTCGCTGATTAACCACAAGTTGAGAAACTTTTTGTTGACTGGTTCTTGTGAGGAGACTAAGTTGGTTCGGATCGCTTGGGATCGTTGTTGTAGGCCTTACTCTCAGGGTGGTCTTGGTCTGAAAGATCTTGGGTTGCTAAATGACTCGCTGTTACGAAAATTTAGTTGGAAGTTTATAACCTCTGATGGTTTTGCTTTCTCATTTCTTCGGGAGAGGTATCTCAGGCAGTTACAGAAGCCTCATGGAGGGTATGTCACCTCCTCGATTTGGTCTTCTCTTCGGACAAATTATAGTTCCCTTCTTAAGGAAGGTATCTAACTGATTGACGAGAACTCTCAGCAGGACTTTTGGCGAGATAATTGGCTGGGGATTCCCATTTTGAAGCTTTTAGGGATTCTAGATTATTTAGCTAATCCTCTCCAGGCGAGGGTCTCAGATTTTATTCATAAAGGTAGATGGGTGATGGACAATTGTTTCCGAGCGCGCTTATCGGATCAATCGGATTGTGATTTCTCCTGTTGTAGATTCTCTGGTTTGGGCTAATTCCCGGGATGGTTATGTTTCTTGCAAGGCTGCTTATTCCCAGTTCTCCATGATATTCTTGAGGTAGTTTGGTGGAGAGATGTTTGCTCCCGTTTTATTCCTCCCTCTTGCTCAACTTTGACCTGTCGTCTTATGTTGAACAGGCTTTCTATTAAGGATCGCCTTTGCAGGTCTGGGCTCTTGTTAGCTTCTCGTTGCAGTATTTGTGGGGTTAGTAATGAATCTGCAGATCATCTTTTTCTTCATTGTCCCCTAGCGGTTGCTTTTTGGGAGGCTATTTTCTCAGCTTTCCAGTGACGTGTCTCTACCAAAATTTGGCAATCCTTCTTCTTGCAGGCCATGCTAGTTTCCTTTAGTGAGCATGTTAGGATTTTATAGAAAACAACTATCCATGCAGTGATTTGGTGGGGGGTGGGGGGGAGGGTGTGGACTGCTTGTAATAAGTGGATCTTTGAAAGGAAGTTGGTGGACTTTAGATCCGTCCTTTATTTGGTTTGGCGTGCAGTTTTAGAGGCTAATCGCCTAGAGATTGTTATATGTGTAATTGTATGTATGACCTTTTGATTCTTTGTCGATTTGGTTTTTGGGGTTGCCCTTATAACGCCCCGGAGATCAAGAGTGTTGTTTGGTCGCCTCTAGCTCCTGGTTGGATTAAAGTGAATACAAATAGTGCTGCTATGGGCTCTCTAGGTGTTGGTGGTTGTGGTGGTATCTTTTGGAACTGTAGAGCCTTTGTGAAGGGTTGCTTTCCTATTCCTTTTGGTCAGGTTTTCACGATTCAGGCCAAGCTTCTGGTGGCCTCATTGGCCATTAATTTTGCTTGGAAGTAGTGTGGCATCGAATCTGGCTTGAGAGCGATTCTTCTTATGTGGTTCATCCTCTTTCTTCTCATTTTGAGATGGTTCCTTTGAGGGTTCGTCAGGCATGGCAGCGTTGCATCTTCTAGATCTCGCAAATGGATTTTTCAGGTTTCCCATATTTTCAAGGATGGGAATCAGGTTACAGATGCGCTTTCTAAGCATGTTTTGGAGCTTCAGGCTGATTCTTGGTGGTTCTCTGCCCCGCCGTTCTATTCTTCTTTAGTTGGAAATGACTGCATAGGCCGAGAGTCTTTTCGTTTTTCTTGATGTTTTATTTTTCTTTTTGGTGTGGCCTACGTGCCTCGTTTTGTTTGGGGTTGTTTTCCCCCTTGGTTCTTTGTGTTTTTTTGCTTTTTGTCACTATTTACTTTTCTTTTATCTTTTATATATATGGATACTGTCTTAGGGTTTTTCAGTATATGATCGCTTGTGATGATTTTTCCCCTTGGATTAGTCCAATTTTATTAAAAAATAATAATAATTAATTAGCAATCCAGTAAAACGACGTAGCTTTAAGTTGGTTTATTATATTAAAGGGTTAATTGCACCAATGTCCCCTGAATTATACATGAGATAGCAATACGCCCCCCAAACCTTTTTTTTTTTATTTTTTTTTATTTTTATAGTAAACCCCTTGAACTTTCATTTATTGGTAGAAGCTGATGGAACAATAACAGAACTTCATTTCCGTCAATTTTTTGTCACGTGCTCTTCACGTAGGTTCATACAAAGGGGTAAATCTGGAATAATATAAAAAAAATTGTAGTAATATATTTCCCATTTTAAAATCCCATTTTTCGAACCTTTTCTTCTTTTTCGTATTTTGGCAGTTGTCTTATATATATATAAATTTAAAAAAAAAATAATTAAATTTAACTGGATCTCCACCTAATAAAAAAAAAAAGTAAAAAATAAAATAAAATAAACCCAAATCTAGTGGCCCCCAAAATCGAAATCACCAACATCATCTTTGTCATCACTAACTCAAACCCTAACCACCGCCGCCGAAATTGAACTCAATTCAAAACCCACAACTTTTTTATACAATCAAACACCCACTTCAGCACACACTAGATCCAACATCAAAAAATCAACAAAAAAACCATTCATATAATTCTAAATAATAATAATAATAATAATAATTGAATTAAAAACAAATGGATCTTGATGAATCTTCCATTTATCTGCTACTTTTGTTTTGGATCCATCGGCGAATCGCCTCCATCCATCGGTGAATTGCTGTGTTTTAGGTCTTCATGGGTTGAATCGTTGAATTTTTGGGTTGTTGAATAAACCGGTGGTAGATCCTTGGATTTTTTATTTTTGATTTGGGGTTGGATCTCTCTCTCTCTCTCTCTCTCTCGATCTTGATCTCATCACATAAGTTTTGGATGAGATTTCTAACAGAGATTCATGGAAGAAGTGGTTGAGTTATGGAAGAATGAGATGGGTGGGATGAGATTTCGAACTGGGTTTCTGTCATTACGATTAATTGTATTGTTGAAGGTCTTTTCATTTTGATTCAAACCCATGAGAGAGACAGAGGTAGAAATGGAGAGAGGGATGATTCGGGTAAGAAAAAAGAGAAGAAGATAAAGTTTGTAGAGATGGAGATGGAGATGGAGATGGGTTTTCGTAAACGAAAATGAGATGGGATTTCAGCATTTGACAAATGGAGAAGAAGATGGAATCTGATTTGTTTGGATGATTGGATCTGGAAATTTTTTTTGGGTTTTTTTTGTGTTTTGTTTTTAATATAATAATTTTTATTAATATAATAATCTTTATAATTTTTTTTTTTTAAAATTTTTATTCCAATTTTGCCCTTACACATGCAAGGCAAGTGACTAGAAGATGGACATAATTTTGCCTTGAAATTATCATTGTCGAATTCGTTTCCATTATCGGTGATGATTGTGTCTGTAACCCCAAAGCGATAGAGGATATTTTTCTTTACGAAGCTGGTCGTGTTAGCTTCGGTTATATGTACTATTGCCTCTACCTTAGTCCATTTCACAAAATAATTCACCGCCACAATGGCATGCTTTGCTCCTCCTTTGGTTGTGGTTGGCATCGGGCCAATCAAATCTATCCCCCACACAACAAATGACCATGGTGAAGTCAAGTTCCTCAACCACTCGGGTGGCTGCCTGATATCATTTATGATCATCTGGTAGGTCTCACACCTTTTTACCACTGACTAGCATCTTAGAACAAGGTTGGCCATTAGAAACCATGCCTAAGGGTTTTATAGGCCAAACTTTTACCCCCGGTGTGATTCCCGCATACTCTGCTTTGTATGCTCCTCATGACTGTATTAGCCTTGGTTGAGCCAACACATCTTTGCAGGGTTTTTGAGAATCCCATTTTGTACAACTCTCCACCAACCATCGAATACCGGGTAGCCCTATACTTGACCCGCTTTGCTTCCACTGAGTCTTTAAGGAGTATATTTATTTCCAAGTAGTCTCTATCCTTTGCTCGATCGCCCCAACCATTAACTCTTCCCATCCTTTGATATTGGGCTGCATAAGATGAGCAATTAGGATCATTTTGGGCTAGATGCTAGTGGTTGCTGATGCTAACTTTGATAAGGCATCTACCTTCTCATTTTCTTCTCTCGGGATCCGAGTGATTCTATAATTTTTGAATCTTTTGAGCAAGGCTGTAGCTACCTTTAGATAGGCCATCATGTTGTCTTCCTTTGCCTGATACTCATCTAGGACCTGGTTAATCACAACCTGGGAATCACTAAATACTTTTAATTCAACTGCGCCCAAGGCCGTACAGACCTTAGGAACCACCAGAAGTGCCTCATACTCAGCCATGTTGCTAGTAGCCTCGAAGTCAAATTGTAGGGCATATTCTACTTGATCACCCTCAAAGGTGGATACCACTATACCTGCCCCACTGCTATGCGTATTTGACAATCCATCGACATGACAATCCATCGACATGAATCTGCCATTGAAAAATCTTCCTTTCCTTCTCTTTAAACATTTTGATCACCTCACTATTTGGTTTAGTGAACTCGGTGATGAAATTTTCTACTGCTTGGCCTTTGATCGAGGTCATTGGTAAGTATGTGAAATCGAACTCACTCAATTTAACCGCCCATTTTGTCAATCTTCCTGACACTTCCGGTTTGGACAGAATTTGCTTGAGTGGGCAATCTGTATAAACTTCGATTCTGTGTGCTTGGAAGTTAGGCCTTAGCTTTCTTGCTGCTGTCACTAACGCCAATGCCATTTGCTCAGCTGACAAGTATCTTGTTTCTGATGGTAATAAAGCTTTACTGGTGTAATACACTGGTTTCTACACCCCTTTGTCCAACCTAACTAGTACTAATCCTATGGCCACAGGTGAGACTGATAGGTACAAGTATAAGGCCTCACCATATAGTGGCTTCGACAGGACCAGAGCTTTACCAAGATATTCTTTAATTTGTTGGAATGCTTTCTCGCACTCCTCAGTCCATTCCACCCCCTTAACTTTCCTAATGGCTTTAAAGAAAGGTAGTTGTCTGTTGACCGGCTAATGAACCAGTGTAGCAAAGCGAAACACCTGGTAAGCTACTGAATCTCCTTCAAGGTCGTAAGGGACCTCCTATCCTTCAATGCCTTTATCTTTTCGAGGTTAATCTCGATTCCCCTTTGATGGACTTGAAAATCGAGAAACTTTCCTAAAGGCACCCTGAAAACACATTTATTCGGGTTGATCTTCACCTTGTATCTTCTCAACACTTCAAATGTTTCTCTTAGGTCAATTGCATGCCTCTCAGTTGTAGTGATCTCGGTGAGCATGTCATCTACATACACCTCCATGTTTCTGCCAATCTGTCGAGTGAACATCTTGTTTACCAATCTTTGGTAAGCTGCTTTAGCATTCTTGAGACCGAAGGTCATCACTTTATAGCAATCAAGCCCTTGATTAGTTATGAAGGCTATCTTTTCTTCATCTGGTTCGAACATCATGATCTAGTTGTTGGAAATAAAATACAGTGTGTATAATACAACCTAGAGTGTGGGTGAATTGGTTGTTAATTGATTATTATCGGTTTTTTCGATTAGTCAATATGAATAATAAAAACCCTAACATACAAATAACAAAAATCAAGTAAAGTGGGAGAATATAAAGAACACTTGATTTTTACGTGGAAACCTTTAATAAGGAAAAACCATGGGATTAGCCATGCTAGCCACTTAAGCCATAACAATCCATTATATGAAAAGATGGTTACACCCTCAAGTGTTACACAGACTCTCACTCTCGACAACCTCAGGCTATGGACACTACCACTCAGCACTCTTGATTCAATCCTAGTGGTATCCCTTAATCCACTACTCTTAGCGTGAGCAACTCCTATTCCAGCCGGCTGGCCTTTTACAGTGATGCTTGTCAAATTTTTGTGCAACTACCACCCGTAGCCACAAGACTTTGACTCATTGAAGAGAATTAAAGTTTAGGTGAATGTATGTCAATATTCTAAATGCAATAAAGTGTAAGAGAAAACACTATATGCTTAATTATATGTTAAAATGGAAATCTAACAGCCTAATTATCAAACAAGCCTACATGCACATACATGAGCTCTCAATTAGTTGTAGAATGATTTTAGCAACCTAATTGTCAAATACAACTCACATAAACATTCATGAACTTGACTAGATGCACAAAGCCAACCTAATCATCAACTAAACATACATGAACATTTATGGATTAGCTTTCTAGGCATATCTGACCTAATAATGCAAGATGTCACAAACAAACACAATCATGCAATTAAGACTCATAAATATATATGTTAACCGAAAAATGTTAGAGAGGTGGATTTCCAATTAACAACTTTTAAACTACGACCTTGGTAGGTCACAGTTGGAGGGGTACCACGACTGGTACCGGTACGTTCCAAAGAAAACGAGATAAGTGTAGAGATGCACATTTGGGGAATGGGGATGGATATAGGTCTCCCCATCCCCACTTCCCAGACCCTTCCCCCATCCCATCCCATCCCCCCCCCCCCCCCCCCAACCATTTCCCCATTTCCCCATTTGGGGAAAATGGGGATAGGGAATTTTGGGGGGGACCTATATCCATCCCCATCCCCAATTCCCCATTTTTCTCGTTTTTACTCGTTTTTCCCTAGTTCCCCATTTCCTCCATTCCCCAATTTCCCCAATTGACTAAAAATTACAAATTAAATTAAAAAAACAAACATTCCATTACAAATACAAAATAAAATTCATTAGTGCATTTTATATAAAATGTGTATATATACTTGAGGAGTTAGGGTTTTCAATGAATAAATAAATAAATATATATATATATATATATATATATATTATAATTATATTTATATGTGTTTGGGGGAGATGGGGATGGGGGACCTTCCCCCCATCCCCATCCCCATTCCTATTCCCATTTCAATTTGGGGATGATTTTCATCCCATCACCCACCCCCATTTCCCCATTTCTCTCTCTCTCTCTCTCTCTCTCTCTCTCTCTCTCTCTCTCTCTCTCCCCCCCCCCCCCCCCCCCCCAAAAAAAAAAAATCCCCAAATGGGGATGGGGACGCGGGGAATTGGGGCCTCAGGGACAAATGTGCATCTCTAGATAAGTGTAAAACAAATCCAAGAAAAAGACAGATGTATGTATGTATGAAGAGAAAATCAAGGGGATGGTTCTTTCCATTGATAAACAACAAAAAACATACAATTGAATAGTACAATGATGGTGTAATGGTGTTTTTGACACAATAGGCAATGCCGAATCCGTGCTAGTTAATAAGTGGAAAAACTATTTATGGTTCTAGCCTCTCCTTTTCTTTAGAGAACTCTGTCGTTCTTATAGGTCCTAATTCCTATTGTCCATTCCGTTAATTTAGTTGATCGATTTAGCAATTAAAGAGACACTGATTAGACGTTGATAGAGGCTGTGTTTAGGCGCGGGAATTGCCCCCAAAATCAAGTTATTTGTTTCCCTCTTAGGTGAGATTGATAGAGTTAACTATTCCCGTTTAAATTGAGTTTACGAATGGTGGGAAAAGGTCAACTTTCCTTGTATAAGGAAGTTGAAACTAATTATGGCGTGTCTAATTATATCTAGGGGGTGAATAGATTTTAATCAAGTTGTTAACCGCCAAAAATGGCAGGGATCAAAGAAGAATTTTCCACCAATCCTTGAAGGAAAGCCGGGGTAAAAAGGTACCATGGAAGAAGTATCCCGATACCCCGCCATTCTACCGAAAATGGCCGAGTATAAACCTCCACTCACCTCAATCAGGTCTAAGGCTTCCAGGACTCAGAAGGTACCAAGAAGCCTAGAAAACAAGGCTCCAAGGACTCCACTATTACAAGATGCTAACACTTTTCAGCGTCTCGGTACCCCGATATGTACGTACAAAAATTCAAGAAAGCAAGGAAAAGGCAAGGTACTTGTTGTATGTATAAATTCGTCAAGCAAACACGTCACCAAATAAGTCAATAAATGATGAAGAAAAGGTTGCCACGTCACTCGTTGACCGGGTCAAGGGAGAAAATGTGGCCAGTCAGAATGTCAACGTCTTAAATCAATAGTCAAAGGTGTGGTCGCCAGAGCTAGATATATACTCGCCAAAGGTAGAAACGTGGTCGCCGAAGGATAATACCCAGGAGTGAAGGTGCTCGCTGCATTAGCATACTGGGCCCAAACCGACTCAGCAGAAACACAGAAATAAACCCTAACCTCTAGAAGACCCATGGCAACAAGGAATCATAAAAAGGAAAAGAGATAGAGCATATCCAGATTCGTGACAACATGGGAATCCTAATATGAATCAAAGGGGGAATCCTACCACCAACACAGCTAAAAACAAGGGGAAACCCTAATTAACATGTATAAATAGAACCATCTATCCCATGAGGAAAGGGTTCGAAAACTAAGAGAAGAGAGCAATTGTATGAGAGATCTGAGTGTGTAACAAAGCAATAAGCCTAGTATTATCTTTCTACCCTCTGGGCGCCGTGGTTTTTTCCCATTCAAGGGTTTTCCACGTAAAATCTGTCTCTTACATGCATTGATTATTTTCCCGTTTTACCTTGAATTGATATAATTGTTGAGTGCGTGGCAATCCAAATTTCACCGTCAACAATTGGTGCTAGAAGGAGGGGGCATTCTTTGAACATAAACTTCGAGGAACCCTTACGAATTGAAAAATATGAACAACGACATTGACAAAGATGGTAACTCCAGCGGAGATCTAATTGTTGAACCAACCGCGCTGACAGGAGATAGGGCGGTGACAATCGGGGAACAATCGGCAGCAACGCCAGGAATTAGGGTAGCCGACCCCGGGGTTCTGCAGTACTTCCAAACTGCATTGGTAAACTTAATCAGCGAGGCTAGCAAAATAGGGCTTTCGCTTCCCATAGGATTGGGAGTTTCTTCTCCCTATGAGTTAACCACTCTTGGAATCCAACCGCCCGGAAGACTGCGGTCGAAAGTTCACATTGCAACCCCTGATGCTCAAGTAAGACAATCCACTAAAGAAACTCTCTAGGACCACCCAGAGAATTTCGAAGGGAGAAAACAAAGAAAGGGAAAAAGTGTGATGAATGAAGAATCTATGGAGGAGCGAGACCAGATGCAAACACATGGGGTCAATTCCAGTGACACATACCAAATGAACCGACGAAAACACTGTTCTATCTCATTTGAAGACAAGAGTCCTTGTCCGCGAAGGGAATTACTATCCAAAAGAGCACGGAGGAGAAGATCCGAGAGCATAGAAGATCGAAGGAGCCCGGGTGATAGAGGCAATTATGGAAGAATGACAATCAATAGCAGACTCGATCCAGCAGGAGAGCCAACTAGTCAGCAAGATGTCACCCTACAAGAGCTATCAAGAAAGGTTTCAGCGATGGCACGAAGGTATGGTCGCAACGTATCTTCGGATGATGAGTCAGATAGCCCATTCGTTGAAAGTATTGCTCGCACCCAATTTCCAGACAGATTCAGAATGCCAACCATCGAGCAGTACAAGGAAAACAGGGATCCGAAGGAGCATGTTCGCTGATTCCATAATATTATGGCCCAGTATTCATCCAACGACGGACTGCTATGCCTCACCTTCCCGTAAACATTCGGTGACCTCGCCTCCTGGTGGTTTGGAAGACTTCCACCCAGAAGTATAAGTAGTTTCTCAAACCTCAGCAAAGCATTCATAAGACAGTTCATAGGGAGTGTGTAGAGAAGAAAGTCACTCGCCCATCTATCAAACTTGAAGCAGGAGCGCAATGAGTCGATTAAGAAGTATTTAGCAAGATTCGGGAAGGAGGTTGCTCAAATTGAAGACGCCAGTGATGTAGCTGTTATCGCCGCTTTCACCAATGGGTTACAAAGTGGGCGACTATCCTTTGACCTGCGAAGAGATAGGCCAAAAACTTATGAGGAGATGATGGAAATAACTGGTGACTATGCACTGGCAGAAGAAGAAAAAGTAGCGCAAGGGGGTAGCTACGTACATGGACACAAGCCTGACTCAAAATCAGAACATAAGGATGACAAAAAGACGTAGTCGCGTGACCGCCAGAGAGACGAGAAGGGCCAAAAGGGACATCCAAGGGAAAACGGGGGAAACGCTCGAGCCAGTAGGTTTCGGGGAAGGTACAACCATTACACCCCTTTAACTGACGATCAGGAGGAAATACTTTCTGTGGTAGAAGACGAAGGACTCGCCAAATACCCTTGGCAACAATCAGCAAATACCAGGAGAGATACAACCAAATACTGCCGATTTCATAAATATCATGGGCATGAAACTTCAAAATATTTCCAGCTGCGTGATTATATTGAGAGCTTGATCAGAGATGGGCACCTGAAAGATTTTGCTTTGAAAGGAGACAAGCACGGTGGTCGCCAGGATAGCCGCCAAGGAAACGGGTAGGAAAGGAGGAGTCCAAGGAGAAACAGCCCTAACGCCACTATAAACACCATTTTTGGCGGGCCCCATACTGGGAGAAGCAATCGAGAAAGGATGTTAGAAGTCCGAGAAATAATGTATGAGAGCAGAAGCATGAAGATTAATTATGTGCAAAGAAACCCCAAGAAAGGAAGAGAAGGACATGACCCCATAACGTTTACAGCAGAAGACTCAGACGGAATTGATGCAAAGCCTAATGATGCAATCGTAGTGGGGGTTCGAATAGCACACAGGGATGTCCTTCGGGTAATGATTAACAACGGGAGTTCAGCTGATATTTTAAGTGCTAGGGTATACGATGAGTTGCGGTTGGATAGAAAAGATCTAGAAACTTTCCATGTACCGTTGAAAGGTTTCGGGGGCGTAGAAGTGAGATCATTGGGAACTGTGAAGCTGCCGGTGAGGTTTGGTACAGCACCATACCGGCAAACAATCCTGCTGGACTTTGTTGTAGTCGACATCCATAATTGGCCATATAATACTTTGGTTGGCTGACCGTTTCTTAACAAAGCTCGAGCCGTCACTTCAACCCATGCGTTGAAAATAAAATTCCCTATAGAATTTGGAGTCGGAGAACTGAAAGAGTCACAGGAGATGGCTCGCCGTGCCAACCTTTCAATCTTTAAAGATAAGGCAGGGATGGAGACCTTAAGCATATTCGAGGTAAACAAGGAAGTGCAGGAAGATAATCCGGAAACCTTTGAATTGGACCCAAGGGACAAAGCGATCATAGAAAAGGAAGAGCCAACTGAGTCGATTGTTCTAAACAAAGCAGAACCGGACAAAACAGTCAAGATCGGAGCAAGGTTGACTAAACGAGTTAAGAGAGATGTGACAAACTTGTTGAAAGAGTACAAGGAGATTTTCGCTTGGAGCCATGAAGACATGCCGGGGATCGATAGAAGCGTGATTTCACACAACCTGGTTGTAAACGAAAAATGCAAACCAGTAGTGTAAAAAAGGAGAAGCTTTAACCCAGAGAGAAGTGCGACAATAAAAGAGGAGGTGTCCAAGCTGGTCGCCGTAGGATCAATCAGAGAAGTTAAGCACCCGAAATGGGTGGCGAATGTAGTTCTAGTGAAAAAGAAGAATAGTGACGACTTCACCGATCTGAACAAGGCCTGCCCCAAGGATAGCTTCCCGCTACCAAGAATTGACCAGTTGGTCGATGCAACAGCCGGACATGAAACGTTGAGCTTCATGGATGCATACTCAGGATATAACCAGATAAAAATGCACAAGCCAGATGAGGAGAAGACAGCGTTCATCACAGATCAAGGGTTATACTGTTACACAGTCATGCCATTCGGCCTAAAAAACGCTGGAGCAACTTACCAGTGCTTAGTCAACAAAATGTTTGCCAGACAGATAGGAAGAAATATGGAGGTTTACGTTGACGATATGCTGACAAAAAGCATCACAGCAGATAAGCATATATATGACTTGAGGGAGACATTCGATGTGTTGGTGAGGTATGGAATGAAGTTGAATCCAGCAAAATGCGTGTTCGGCATACCATCTGGAAGGTTTCTCGGATATCAAGTGCATCAAAGAGGAATAGAGGTGAACCCTGAAAAAATCCAAGCATTGGCAAAAATGGTTTCGCCAAGAACTTTGAAGGACGTCCAAAGACTCACGGGGTGCCTGGCATCGCTGAGCAGGTTCATAGCTAAATCGACAGATCGATGCCTACCATTTTTCAAAGCTCTAAAAAAGGGAAATGGAGTCGAGTGGAATGAGGATTGTGAAAGGGCTTTCCAGGCCTTGAAAGATTACCTCGGGCAAGCACCGCTGTTATCAAAACCAGAAACGAGAGAAACACTGTATATGTACTTGTCCATCTCTGAAGCAGCCACAAGTTTCGTGCTGGTAAGACAGGAAGAAGGGGTCCAGAAACCAATATACTACACCAGTAAAGCACTGTTACCAGCTGAGACCAGGTACTCACCAGCCGAAAAAATGGCACTCGCTCTAATAACAGCAGCAAGGAAGTTAAGGCCATATTTCCAAGCTCATAAAATCGGAGTATACACCAACTGCCCACTGAAATTAATTCTGTAAAAACCAGAAGTATCCGGTCGATTAACAAAGTGGGGGATCGAGTTAAGTGAATTCGATGTAGAGTATCTTCCAAGGACAGCAATTAAAGCCCAAGCGGTGGCAGACTTTGTAGCAGAGTTCACCAAGCCAAGCATAGATGTGGCGAGAATGATAGTGGAGCAACAGAAGAAAGTATTCAAATGGCAACTTCGCGTTGACGGGTCATCAAACACGCACGGCAGCGGGGCAGGGGTAGTGGTGTCAACCCTGGAAGGAGATTCAGTCGAATGTGCCTTGCGTTTTGACTTCAAAGCTACTAACAACCAAGCTGAATACGAGGCACTCATAGCAGGATTAAAGTTTTGCACAGTCCTAGGAGCAGATGAGGTGGAAATCTTCAGCGACTCTTAAGTTGTTGTTAATCAGGTGCTAGACGAATACCAGGCGAGAGATGAAAGCATGATCGCTTACTTGGAATTAGCAAAGGAGCTATTGGAAAGATTCAAAGAATACAGAATTGTCCAGGTCCCCAGAGAAGAAAACGAGCAGGCTGACGCCTTGGCCAAGTTGGCATCCGCCACAATCAACATCTAGCCCAGAACTATTTCTATGATCCGCCTGCTGCAACCGAGTATAGTCAAATTGAAGGAAGTTGGGGCAGTCTTTGGCGAGAGAGACAGCTGGATTACACCAATCAAAGAGTACCTCGTCAATGATGTACTCCCAAGTGATCCATTAGAGGCAAAACGATTGAAGTACAAAGCTACGAGATATTCAGTACTCAATGGAGAACTGTACAAAATGGGGTACTCAAGGGCACTACAGAGATGTGTCAGGCTTGAAAAAGCAGAAGGTGTCCTGAGAAGCATACATAGTGGAAACTGTGGGAATCACGCTGGGGGTGTCAACCTAGCCCACAAAACATTAAGATAGGGTTTTTACTGGCCAACACTATTCGCCGACGCTAAAAGGGTGGCAGCAAGATGTGAGGCGTGTTAAAAAATTGCCAACAACATCCGCCAACCACCTGAACTCTTGCATAGTATTACCTCGCCTTGGCCATTCGCCATGTGGGGAATTGACTTGATCGGCCCAATGCCAACAGCAGCTGGAGGAGTGAAGCACGTTATTGTAGCCGTGGATTATTTTATGAAGTGGGTAGAAGCCGAACCATTGGTGCATATAACAGAAGCAACCACTATAAGCTTTGTGAAGAAAAATATCATGTACAGATTCGGGATACCAAACACCATCATCACAGACAATGGGACCCAATTCGATTGCAAGAAATTCAGGGAGCTGTGTGACAAGTATGGCATCAACAACTACTACGCCTCCCTAGCACATCCGTAGACAAATGGCCAAACTGAAGCGGTGAACAAGATCATAAAACACAACTTGAAAGCCAAATTGGCGGCGAAAAAGGGTATCTGGGCAGATAAATTACCACAGGTACTCTGGGCATATCGAACCACAGAAAGGGGTTCAACAGGTGAGACCTCATATTCCATGGCTTACGGAGCTGAAGCTGTCATTCCCGTGGAAACATCTTTCTCTTCACCAAGGGTACAACTCTTTCAACTAGAACTCAACATTGATATGTTAAAATGCGGCCTGGATGAGTTAGAAGAAAGAAGAGAACGCGCACAAATAAGAAACACTGCGTACCAACAGAGGGTAGCCAGATATTACAACTCACATGTGCGTGAAAGGAGGTTCGCGCTTGGCGACTTGGTGCTGAAAAGGGTGAACCCAGAAACAAGAGACAAAGCAGCAGGATCACTCGCAGACAAATGGGAAGGGCCTTGTCAAATTACAGGCATAGCTGGTCACGGGGCATATCACATTACTCGAGAGGGTCTAGGCGAACTACCTCGGCCATGCAACGCACAATACTTGAAGATATATTACCCTTGACTTTTTCGTTGCTTTTAGGATTTATTTCAACCTTTTTATTCTTAGGCAGTTTTCGTTTTAGCATTTTTTTCTCTGTGGCTATGTTAACAAAAGTTGCAGGAAGTATTCAATAAAGAGTAATTTATTACTAAGAATTCATGATTTGACTCGCCAGTTACAAAGGGCATTCACCGTCGTACACCACAAACTACCATTGCGTAAAGATGAATTTCATACTCGCAACAATGAGAACTGGCGAGAAAAATAAAATCCCAAGTTATAAAAATAGGTGATCGCCACTACGGGAAAAATAAAATCCCTAGAGAGACGCGAGAAACACCCAATCAAAAATGTACATGAATCTCAAACGAAGGGAGTCGAGAAAGCTAGCTGAAAACAAAAAAGACAAGCAAAAAGCAAAAGAGGGAGACGTCCCAATAATATGCTGAAACTTGGTGTATGGTCGAATACGTCCTGACAAACACAGTACGCCAAAACTCAGCAATGGCAGCTGAATAAATAATTAACATGTTAAAAAATTGGTGTATGGTCGGATACGTCCTGACAAACACTGAGTACGCCAAAACTCAGTAATAGCAGCTGAATAAAGCTAAAAACATGCTAAAAACTTGGTGAAACACTGAGTAAGCCGAAAACTCAGCAAAGGCAGCTGAACAAAAATAAAGCTAAAGGAGTTATAAATTAACTTATAAAATAAAAAAAGTCATTTACAATTGAAGTTGCAAAAAGATATAGTTATTTACAATTAAAAACCTAATCTCAACTAGCTGCAGGAGGACCTTTGCTGTCTTCCTCATCTTCGATCTCATCTTCAAAAGGCCAGGTAATTTCTTCGTCCCCATCCGGCATAAAAGGCCCATAATCCCTACCAGCAATAAGACCCAAATCGGGTTCAGCACCAGAACCAGAAAAGCTACCCTTCTGACCGGAGTAGTAAGTGTTGAAGGCACGCTTACTGGGAATTTCTAAATGCATGGGATGAGGCTCAGTCCTGTTATAACGGCAGTGGGCTTTCCATCGTTTTATCTGTTCTTTAATCGAACCCACTCCGCTGGCCATATGTTGTGGAAGAGACCTGTCGAAGCGCCTTAGAGCCTTTTCATTCGAATGGTCCTTCATGGCGAAGAACTTCTTTGATTGCCTCATGCCTCGTTCAAACTTGCGCAGCAAAAGCGCATCGTAGGCAGGGGATCTCTTGAAACGATCAACTGCTTCAGCCTCCAGTACAGCCTTTAAATTGTCAAAGATGAGTTCACGCGAAGACAACTGATTGCGTAAATCCAACGCCTCACATTCAGCTTTTTCTTTAGCCTCCTCAGCTAGTCCCTCAGCTTCCAAACGCGCTGCGAGGGATTCTTGGCTAGCAGACAACTGCTCTTTCAGCGAACAAACCTCCTCCTCAGTAGCAGACAATTTTTCTTCGGCAGCTATCTGAGCAGACAGATGACCATCTGCAGACTCTCTTAGCTGATCGAGTTGTTGAGCAAAGGATTCTTCAGCAGAGAATTTCTCAACAGCCAAAACAGAGGCCTTCTCTCGCAAACGTTTAATCTCCCTTGAAACTTTGTTCCCATATCTATAGTTCTCAGCCAACTCAGACATCATCTGAAAAGAGAAACATCCAAATTAGAAAGTAAATATAAAACAGAGATATAACAGGATTGCGGCGAGAAGCTTACCAAAGAGTGGCAGTTAAAGAAAAACTCCATTCCATCTTCCTGTTGCAGGGTTTGCCTTTAACATGCTCCCAGCCCTCACTAATGTACACGTCATTGTTGATCAAATGCGAGCAAATCTCGGTAGCCGAAAAATCAGAAAGAGACACGGTTCCTTCATCGGCTTCAGTTGATCCCACGGGAGGGGCTTCATGAGCAACACCTGAACCAGAAGCAGAAGCCCCAGGTTGCTTCGATGGTCCTGGCCGATCAGCCGACTCTGACCGACCAGACGGTTGAGGCTGACCTGAAGAAACATTTGGCTCGCCCATAGCCACCGGAGGAGAGGCCACTCGGGACGGAGAAGCTGTTCGGGGCAGAGTAGAAGCAGGGACATGTAATTCATTAACTTCCTCGGGGGAAGGCACCACTGCATTTGCCCCTTCAGCAGGACCCTCGTGAGCAGCCGTTTAAGCAGAGGGAGTTTCGGAGAGTACCGGTTCATCAGCACCCTCCTCGTCCGAAGAAACAACATACTGCACAACCCTTGACACCCGTTTTGGGAGTCGAGTAGCATGGTCAGGAGTACCCTTAGTTGGGCGTTTACCTCTACTGGCTCTAGGGCCAGGTCACTTGCAGGATCAAGAGGAGTCTCAAGGACATCCGTGTCAAAAATGGGGATGTCACTGACCCCCCCGAAATGCCAACTTTCTCTTTACCTTTACGGTTGGGGGTAGTCGCAACAGGAGTATTCGCAGCAGCCTCCGTATGCACAGGGGGCTGGCCCGATTCGACCCCTCCCTCAGCAATATCACCAGCCTCCTCGCCGTCTGAGGGATCGCCACCATCCGGGCTAGCAATTCCTTCCTTAGCCAAGCCAGCAGCATGTCTTTTACTGGCAGTCTCGGAATTCTTCACTACCCGGGCTTGCAAGTCACAAACAGTATCAAAGTCACATACTGCAAGAAAAATAACCAAGTGTCACTAACAGAATAAACAAAACAGTGACATAAAAGGAAAGGTTGACAAAGCTTACAGCGAGGAAGCCTAGTCGGTAGGCGTGTGAAAACCCGTTGGGCGATCATTTTCTCCTCATCCAAGAGGAAAGATCTACCTCTCTCGTCCAAAGGAAGGACGGCCGCCGCGGCAAGATGAGAGATCTCTCTATCCAGCAAAACGGGAACTGCCTGGGAAGGAGAAGTAAAGTGCCTGTGAACTTTCTTCGCCGAGAAATTACGGTGACTGCTAGCTGGCACATCTCTGCCCCACTCGCCACCAGCGAAAAACTAACTATTCTTCCACCTTTTATTTGAAGTGGGAAAGCCCCAGATGAAACCCTTCTTCTTCTCGTTGCTGGAAACCTCCATTTGTCCAGGGTTCGCCACATCCTCAGGGATCCAATTCTCCACGGGTGAGGAGAGAAGGAAGTACGTGCCACCGTTGCCCGCTTGTCTCAACGTATAAAAATGGAGGATCTCGTGGGGCGTAGGGGGTCCATAACCCTTCAATTTCCACATTAGACACATGCACATCAATATCCTGTAACTGTTGGGGGCGAGCTGGGCCGGCGCAATCTGGGCCTCCGCGAGGAATTTGGCAATGAATGGCTGAAGAGGAAGTGTAACCCCGCAACTAAGCATTGCGCCATAAATGGCGACCGCGTTCTCAGGAGGATTCCATGCTGCTTGATTGCCCGAAAAAGTCAAAGTCACAGCATCCGGAATGTCAAAACGACTCCTGTATTTACAAAGTTCATCCTCGCCAACCACATTAACTTCGCAATCAAAAGAACACGGGCGATCAGCTGAGAAGTGCAGTCTGTTCTTCTGATGATCTTCAACATCATAATCGACGGTGGTTTGAGCATCCAGCAGGGACCCTCGAGGAGCCCTAGAAGCTCGTCGCCTACTGCCACCCGGTTTAAAAGACCTCGTCATCGTGGGAGAACTACTATCAAAAGACGAGGGAGAAGGAATGTTAGGAACAAAAGTTTCCTCAGAAGAAGGAATATAGACAGAAATCGGGGTTGGGGAATCCGGATGAAAATTACGAATCAAGGATTCAATTCGGTTTGCAGTACACTTATCACCAAGTTCTAAGACTTACATCATTTGATTAAAAAGAGAAGAACGTAAGGAAGGATCCATGGGAACTCACCAGAAAACCCTAGATTCGCAGAGATACGCAGGAGAGTTGAGGACCCAGAGAAACAGGAACGGTCGAGTTCGGTGAACCGTCTAGCAATGGAAGACGTAGGAAAAAGGCTGTAGCAAATACTCGAAGAAACGGGGCAGATGAAAACGAAGGTTCGAAATTTTTCTGCTCTGAGAAAAGTAATGGAGGAATAAACGAGGAGTGAAATGAGGGAGAAGAAACGATCAGGCATTAAAAGAGGGAGTTTTGAAATTCAAAAAGAAAATCAGGAAAAAAGATATTTAGTTAAGGTGAGAGACGGTCACAGTAACTAGCCGCATCAGTCACCACCAAATAATGGACATGTGGCACCTCAGGGATCACCAAGCAGTCAAAATGTATCTTCACCTATCAAGTAAGTGGAAGCGCCAGAGGTTGGGTGGCTAAAATTAAAAGCTTGCACCGGAAGAATCAACCAATTAATACAACACGTGGTAAAAAGGAAAAAGAGGGAAGTTATTTACAAAATGCGCCGAAATCTTGAAAGCATAGATATAAATATTGCTCGCAGAGGCAAACGAAGTAAAAAGAACAAATCATTTGCTCGGCTCGAAGTATTTATGGGGGTATTGTTGTATGTATAAATTCGCCAAGCAGACACGTCACCAAAGGAGTCAATAAATGATGAAGAAAAGGTTGCCGCGTCACTCGTTGACCGGGTCAAGGGAGAAAATGTGGCCAGTCAGAATGTCAACGTCTTAAATCAATAGTCAAAGGTGTGGTCGCTAGAGCTAGATATATACTCGCCAAAGGTAGAAGTTCTAGGAGTACATGGCAAGAAATGAGGCCTATATATTCATCATATGATCACACAGCAAAGGAGGCTGAAAATATACAAACGTAGTTAAATTGCTTAAGGCATACCGAGAGGGGGGGGGGGGGGTGAATAGGTTTTTACGCCTTTTTCAATCCCTTGAACAAACTTTCGTTTGTCCCTCAAGGTTGCTTTACATACATAAGAAAAGACAACATACATAGACAACATGAATAGGTAATCATATAAGCATAGTCTACATACATCACCAAGTTGTATGAGGTAAACAAACAATAAGTACAATAACAAAGAATACTTGTATTTCACTATATGTTCAATGAGTTACAAGAGTGATCAAATATCACTATACACAAATACAATATACAAAAGAATCATAGATATAAAATCGATCAATAAAATGAGTTCACTAATCACACTATACAAAGTGTTGCTTCACAATACATCATAAGTGAATATTATGAAACAAGATAATAAAATGTACAAATAAAATATAAGAGATAGAGATAGGAAGAATTAACACAAGAGATTTTTTAACGTGGTAAAACTTCCAAGGAGGAAACATCCACGGGTTGAACTACAACCATTGGGTACTATATTATTGGAAAGTAAACATAGAACATTCACAAAGTACCAATCTTTAGCTCACCCAACCTAGTGAAGTCTAAGCCTACCCAACCCTATTGGAAAGTGTGAAATCCCTCAATGATGCGAAACCACCATATATTGGACACCACACAAAACCAACATCGATGGTAGATTAGAAATTCCTCAAGAGTGCATACACCTCCCGTGTACCCCGCTCTATCGGAGTCTATGTCTAACCATACGCCTAGGCCTACCAATACAATAGCCAACTCCCTATCCGAGACACTCATGCCTCTAGGGAGCCTCCCATGCATGACTATCCGAGTCCTCCCGACTCTAGCCATGACTCCTTGCTTACCTATCCGAGTCATCCCGACTCTAGGCAAGTCTTCTTGCTTGGCTATCCGAGTCA
Organism: Acer saccharum; assembly: GCA_030490815.1. NCBI lineage: Eukaryota > Viridiplantae > Streptophyta > Magnoliopsida > Sapindales > Sapindaceae > Acer > Acer saccharum. The sequence goes on from CM059870.1 coordinate 11,124,550, forward strand.
CCCCGACTCTAACCAAGACTTCATGCCTTTTACAAGGACTTCCTAGTGTGATCATGTGAATGCAAATGATGCAAACAATCAAATCAACATAGAACATGTGATCAATACATTCTATGGCACAAATAGACCTAAACATGTGATATCACAAGTAATCAAGTCTAAATGCAAAATTACAAGAATAAAACCTAAAGCATGTGAAACATCAAACACATAAGCTCAAAGTCTCATTCACACATACAACACTTGAATCAAAATATATTCATGAAGAACAAGTTCAAGATGCTATCAATATACAATAAAATGCTAGATATATGAGATTTAAATCAATCAATATTCTAGCCAAAAATATAGAGCAAGGATCCAAGATATAAATCAATCAAATCCTAGATTGCTCTAAAACACAAACAAAATTCAATAATCCTAGATTTCATTAATCAAAGGATCAAATCAAATCTCAAGGTCATTTATCACAAAATTGATTCAATCAAGTTTCAAACAACCTAAGATGCCATTCTAATCACAATACAACTCACAAACATATGTAAAACCTAGAATCATAGAAACTAGTCAACATTAGTCTATAAATTGATTTTCAATTAGAATGATAATCAAGCTATCTTTCTCAATAGCTTTTACCAAACATAAACAAAGATATAGAAGAAGAAACCCCCAAGCAAATTGAAGGTTAAAAAGAAAGAAATCCCAAAGATTAGTCCAATACCTTAGACTCAACAGCTGGTTCGGTTTTCAGTATCCAACCACCAGAAAACTTGATCAATCAGCTACCAAACCACTCAGAAATGATAGAGGACTCAATTACGAACGTTCTCCAATTCGAATCACTCAAATCTGACTCCGGATGAGGGAGATATGATGTTTGGAAGATGAGAAAATCTGTTAGAGAGGACTGACGGGATTTTTCTAAATTTTCCTCTTGAAAAATCAAATGGAGAGAGAGGAGGGAAGATAAATGGAGGAGAGAGAAGATATTCCGGACCAATCACAAGAGGCCACATCACCCCTGGCCGTGGGGGGCGCGTGGGCCTCACGGGGGCAGAGAGCCCCCTTGGCCGTGGGGCCCACGGCCTCCCTCACGGCCAGGCCAAGTGGCCTCACGGCCTGCACCATTTTCTTGCACGCTCTCTTAGTTCTTCAGCCCGTATCTTGGGCATCCGAACTCCGATTTCGAATCCGTTTTTGGATTACAAACCGTGACTCTCTCACACACGATGACAACTACACAACTTTGAAAAATGGTTGAAAAATCATCTCGGAAAACGACGATGAAGTCAACTCAATGAATGAGAACGAAAAGTAGCGTAGCTACATCGTTTGGACTCGAAATTAAATGAATGAGTAGCTGAAACGACCGAAACTCAATAAGGAATCATAATAGATCATATTCAAGTCCAAATACAAAAATACGGAAACATACAATCACAAAGACACACACATATGCTAGTTTCCGGACATAGTCCTAGAAAATGCAATAAACAAAGTTTGACCAATATAATATGAATGCATGAGCATATTTTGTCATGTGTGTGAAAGTGATACATAAGTGATGTTTAATCATGAAGGAACACACAAGAATGCCATGTGTGTGTGTGTGCCTAGCCTTGTAAGAGATATGAGGTCCTTTATTACCTTTGTTGAACAATGATGCACAAATCTCTTAAATGCCGGCTTCTTGAATGAATTGTGGTTGAGACATCCTTCGTCTTCTTAATTCTTCAATATACAAACCACTAAACATTACAAGAGAAACACGTTTTGATATGGAATTAATGCCAACACAAACTATAAACCTAACAGAGGCCGACTTGATACTTTCCACTTATCAACACGCATGAAAGCTCCATCGCCATCGCCCATTGAAGTTTATTTCTTGTTCCACCACCTATAACTATCAAAAACCTTCATTGTAACCTGACCTGGTATTCATTATCAAATAAAATGATTTATATGAGCAATCCATTGTGCATGTGAATTTTTGTACTATTATCATCATCCATTTATAGCAAATCTCTAGGAAGCTGAAGGTATCGAACAACCTGATACCTCTCCGATCGAGATCTACCACGATCCTGATCCCCCTGAATTGTTAATTGAAAAAATCACCCTAGTGACAATTTTCGGTTAACACAAGTTAATTACCAATTTTTTTTTATTTTTTATTTTTTGATTAGTCAATATTCAATAAAAACCATTATCTACAATCAAGTGTAAAATGTGGAAATTAAATAACACTTGATTTTTACATGGAAACTTTCAACAAGGAAAAACCACGGACTAGTATGTGTGTTAGGATTATGCTTAATCGCAAGAGTGTAATAATGTTTTTGACAATCTTTTCAAATTAATAAAGTGATTTATGGTTTAACAAATCTTATAGCATTTATAGTTTAATTATTATAATTGTCAAAAGTAAATAATCATAAGGTCAAAAGACTATGAGATATGAAGAATTGTTCGTACATCTGGATATGTATGAGGTAGACACAATTTTTTAGTTAGTCTTGAATAATGTTCACAATTTAAGATAAAGGTTGGGTGCCTTTACCTTGTTAAAGTTGTAGATTCTTTTGCTAACATTTGAGTGGGATCAAATGTGTTATAATGAGTCTAAAATCATCAAAGTGTAGTTACTTTGGGTGAAAGAATCTAGTGCACTAGGTGTATTGAATAGGATCACAGTGAAATACTTTATCTAGAACCGTCAGTAGATAAAAGTTTTTTATTATGAGGGCAATCGGAGAGTCTATCTTAATCCTGAGATAAATGGTGGACTTATGATTACAAGTGTTATCATTTGAGCTATGAATGAGTACAATTATATAGCATAGTCTATCCTCGATAGTTTGGTGGTATTCATTTGCTAATCGATAGAGGACTTTATTTATAGATATAGACATCGTGGCTCCATTTATTAAATGAGAGTAGAATATCATCATATGGATGTTTTGAAGTATTGAATATTAAATTTTAACGTTAAGTTTTCGATAGTGTCTATTGAAACATGGCTTCTGGACAAGTCAAAATATCCAAGTTCAAAATGTGGTCATATAAGTGAATATGGTAACTTGGAGAGCTATAGGTGGTCTATGAGCTCTTAGCGATTACTGATATTCTTCACGAGAATACACTATCTCCAATAAAATTGTATAGGGTATGAATGAGAAATACTTGCTTATTCTATCTTTATTTAAGAGTGCAATTTTAGTTCTTTAATTGAATGAACTAAAATTAATAGATCGAACCCAAGTGAATCATTTGTTGATTGTGATTGGGTTATGTCTATTGAAGCTTAAATTTAGATAGCCCACCAAGATCTTCAATTCATACGGACTTGCATGGATCACTTGATATATTCTACCAGACTAATTATGGGTCCATCTAGAATTGTAATTAATACATTAAGAATATGATTTGCACATTATTTATTTAATGGGCTATTAAATTATATTAATGAATTAATTTGAGACATGTGGACTTGTTTCTTTTAGTAAGAATGGGTCTAGTTCACATGTGGACTTTTTATTAAAGTCCAATGGATTTAATAAAATAGAAAATACAATATATAGCTCACATCTTGGACATGGGCGGCAAGGCTAAAATATTGGCCTATTATATTGTTTTATTTTATTATTTAATTAAATGGAAATTAATTAATTATTTAATTAAAAGTCAAAATCTTTTCTAACTAGGAAATATGTTTCTTAGTGTTATACTATTGTTAGTAGTATAATAAGAATCAAAGACTTTATTTGGTAAGTAGATAAATAAAATGAATTTATTTATCTAGTCAAATTAGGAAGTCTTTGATATAGTCATAATTGGATATTACACTAAGGGCATGTTTGGCGCATGGGTTTGGACTGGGATTGGATTGGGATTTGACTAATTTAGTCCCAGTCCTATGTTTGGTGATAGTCTGAAACATTGGACTATTAATCCCATCATCAAAATAGTCTCATGATCATGGGATAAAATATACCCACCTCCCACCCCAACTCTATTTGTCCCAGGACTATTTACCATGTGGACCCCACCCATTTAATTCATTCTCATCATTTTTTTTCCAATGTTTCATCTCTTTCACTGAAACCAGACCCAGATTTCTTCCAAGACTTCAACATTTCCTCTCTCTCTTTCTTCAACCTTTCCTTCTCCTTCCGCAGCTGCGGCCTTCGTCTTCGTCTTCGTCTCCTTCCGCAGCCGTGGCCTTCGTCTTTTTCTCCTTCCGCTCGGTCTGATCCAGGCCTTCCACAGCTCGCCATAATAAGAAGATGAAGATCTGAATTTCCAGATCTTTAAAAATGAAGTTTTTTTTTTCTTTTCTTTGATTGATGTTAATAATGATTATAATAAAATAAAACTTTATGAGTTTCTAGATTTTCTTGCTTTTTTTTTTTTTTTTCTGAGTTTCCAGATTTGTATGGTGGAGAACTTTATTATTTCATTGTTTTTCTTTGATCTTTTCTCCTATAAGAAAGAAGAAGACGAATATGGGTTCCCAAATCTCTTGACAAAATATATTTATTTTTCTTTAATTTTTCACTGATTTTTTCTTTGATTTTCTTAATTGATGATGATGATTGAGAAAGAAGAATATGAATATATGAGCTTCCAGATCTTGAGTTTATGAAGAATATGAATGAGTTTCCAGATCTTGAGCTTCCATATATATATATATATATATATATATATGAATATATGAAGAATATATATGTGAGCTTATGATTGAAGAATATATGAGTTTCCAGATCTTGAGTTTCCATATATATATATATGAATATATGAAGAATATATGAATATGGGTTTCCAGATTTTCTTTATTTTTTCTTTAAAAACGATGTTGTTAATAATGATTGAAAGTACTTTATTATTTCAATTTCTTCCTTGATTTTTGATTTTTTTTTTTTTTTTTTCTCTTTAGAAGGAAGAAGACGAAGATCTTTCTTGAAAAAAAAATTCTCATGTTTATTCTTCAATTTTAAAATATTAACAAATTAAAAATATTATTATATTTAGTCCAATCTCATGTTTCATCAAACAAAACACAGTATTAGTTCGGTCCAGTCCCATGTTTCCCCAAACACAGTATAATATTCATTTAGTCCAATCCACTCCAATCCAATCCTATTTAATCCCAGTCTCATCTTAATCCAATCCAATCCCATGAAATAATCCAATCCAATCCCGCGCACCAAACATGGCCTAAAGAGTTGGATTAAGGTTTGGATTTCTAAAGATTGATAGGAGTCTTTGGTGAAAACACAAATCCTCCTTGTGAGAGGATTTCAACCAAAGATAAGAAATCTACCTAGGGTTAGGATTTAGGCTACAAGGCAAAAATCCTTCTTGGGAGAAGATTTAGGCTATCACTATATATGGCAAGTTGAATTCAAATAAATGACATATATTATATGTATGGCAAGTAGAATTTGCCTAATATATATTATTTATATGGCAGCAAGAATTCGCCTAATATAGATGTATATTATATTGAGCAAGAATTCATCCAATATAGAGATATATAAGATATTGAGCAAGAAATTTGGCCACTCTATATATATATTCTAAGAGATAGATTTCGGCTACCCAAGTTTTTCATTAGAGTTATTTCTTTTGCTTGAAAAATAAAATCCAACTCTAAGAACAAGTGCGTAGAATTCGGCCAAGAGGGAAAAGTGAGAAGAATTGTTTTTATTTCGATAGTGCACTAGTAAGCTTTTACATCAAATGACTTTGTGCACAACTTCGAATTAGGTTCACGCGAATTTCGATCTTGAGAATTCAAAAGTGACTGAACATTCTTCGTTTTCTCTTGGAGGATTATTGTGACTAACAAAAGAAAAAGTTTTTTGTTATCCATTCTCAGGTACACAATTCAAAGAAAGGGAGCCCACACTCCTAGGCGATTCACGTTCGTGATTGGATTGGAAGATCTTGCAGATTACTATCGATGCAACGTCAATCGGATCGCGCGACAAAGGTACGATACTTATATATATATATATATGTTATTTAATCAAGGGTTAATGTTCTTCTTTTTGGAAAATTTTTAAACTATACTAAACCTATTTTCACTTTCGCCGCATGCAATTTTCCCTACAATATGGGCCACACACAATTCTCAAATCCACTATTTGTAATGGTGTTTACAACCTAGGTCGACCACGTCAAACCCTACACGGTCACTAACCCACCACTACTACCCAACGAGCCTTTAATAGCAAACCTCAATCAATTTGCTTGCGAACTAAGAAACCTTAGCCACAAGGCTTAATTCTCACTAAAGAGATCAATAACCTAAATTAATATCATGATATTCAATTATGCAATTAATGCTAGGTTACACTAAATGCTTATCTAGAATGAAAGATGACAATAATCACAATCCTAGATATCAATATTGCTATATGACATGACATACAACATAGCTATCAAAGATTAAGCAATCCTGAGCAATAGCTATCAAAATACAACTCATAATCAAACAACACAATAATCTCAATCTTGTAGATAGAATTTAATCTAAATGCATACAAGTAATAAAAGAGATTAATTGACAAGTATGAACACTAAAATGGATGAGTATGATGTTCAACTTACCAAATCAAGTGTGTTGAAGAAGACCCATGCATAAATAGATGATGTTTAGATGATGTTTGATGCACATGAAAATGGGTTTGGAGAGTTAAAGGAAAGTTTTTGGGAGTTTCTCTCTTGAAAATATTTTTGTCTATCAAAAGTATATATTTTTTGTGCTCTATGTTAGACGAAGTGAAGAGAAGAGAAAATATATATATATATATATATATAGTTAGGTTAACAAGAAAACTGCACCGTTTTTGGATGTTAAAGGTAAAAATCAAATGAGAGTAATCCAGTGAGGTGAGCGCACATGATTTTTTTAAAGATAGTTGTTGATATCAATGTTTTTTTTTTGTTTTTTTTATTTTTTTTATTTTTTTTTTTAAGATACTATATATATAAGAGAATTCTAGATTGAAAATCTATTGGCTCCATATACAGTTGTACATCTTCCCTTTTATAAGACTCCTATATTCGAGGCATTTCCAAAAGTAAACTGGACTATCAATACTAGAGGATTTGATTCCAAAAATAATATGATTATATATATATATATATATATATATATATATATATATAAATTGGTTGTGTTTATAATTTAAGAGGATTTATAAATAAATTGTATTAAAATGAATATATTCATTTCAATAAGAGTACTATTAGTATTATGATGAGAGCTTATAATAATATTTATTTTTTAAATTTTAGACATGGGTATACTTATAAAAATGGATGTACAAATAAGTTTTAGGGTAAAAATGATTTTAGTCGCTCTAATTTGTCATATTATCCGTTCTAGTCCCCCTAATTGCAGTAAAAATGATTGATAAGGTGGATGACTTTTTTCTCACTGGTACGATACATAATAAACCTCTATTCATTTTGTCAAGTTATTGCAAACCTCACTTTCGTGAGTTTCACTGATTGCATAGTATGAACAAGCAAGGTTGTAGTTGCAGTTTTATTAAAGTGATTTTGCATGCAAAAGATAGAGTGATATTCTTCCTAGAAGTCAATCTATTAAGTTTTCTCAACAATCTTTTATAGGTTTCATTAGTGACTCTATCATGAATAAGATGCACACCAATATACTTTCCTATGTTTTTGGTGAGGGTGTGAGGGGGAGAAGCGGTTCCTCCCATACTTGGAAGGTGCCACATCTCCTCCCTTTAATTTATTTTAATTATTTTGAAAAATATTAATTTATAGTATTTATTTAAAAGTTAAAAGAAAGGATATATTGGTAATATGTGGGGTGTGTTTACAAACTATAATATATATATATATATATATATATATATATTAAATTAATGGGGGTATACATACAAAAGGAGTGTTTTTAGGAGTACAAATATGGCCACTCTACTTTCGTTTTGACTGGAATTTTGAACAATGTCGGACCGATTGGGCTACTGTTTGTGATCGTGCCAAAATTGTGTTATATTTTGACCCTCATTTCCATGTCCTTTGTCTCGTTTTCATGTGTTTTTATGTGTCTAATAGACTCTTTTCTAGTATTGCAAGCATTCGATGTAATTCAAGTATTACAGATGGAAAGCGAGATTTTCAAGCACGAAACAAGTCAAAGGTTCAAGAAATGGAGCCCAAATGGCTGGTCCCATCACGGGTCCTGACCAGTGCAAGGAATCAAGGACACCAGCGCACAATGGCTCAGAAAGGATTGCAAGTGTCAGTGTGAGGTTACTACGCGGGTGACCTTACATGCACACTTCCAAGACCTCGCTGGTCCATACTAGCACATCAACCACGCAATTGAGAGTCCAGAGCCTAAATATTGTCCTTATGAGTGTGTGTTGTTTCATTGTTTCATCTTAAACACTCTTCTTGTAGATAAATAAGCATAAAAATAAAAAGGACCTCACTCCATACTTTGGACATTAAAGAACGCCATTTTAAGAGCATCACCGTGGTTTTGCCTTTGTTTGCTTGTTTAACTCGTACCTATAGAGACGACGTAGGCAATGTGAGTTAAGTCACTATAAATGTCCCAAACACGCCCCATGCCTTGTGTGTGTGCTTAATTGTCCTATCTATGATTGACTTACACACTAAACCCCATCACTATATCCTCCCATATTATACACATCACCATATCTTACATAAACACTAGACCACCCCATTTGCTACGATTATGGCTTGTTATCATATCATAATGAAACTCAAGGGAGATTAAAAGTGTAAAATAGCGTGTACTTAGGCCAGATGTGTGAGTTGTGCAAAGATCAAGGCAAAAAAAAAAAAAAAAAAAAAAAAAAAAAAAAAAAAAGCAAAAGCCTTTTAAGCTCTAAAGTGTAAAAGTTGCTAAAATGTAAAGCAACTTAAAGATGAGCACAAGATGATTTATTGAAAATTCCATGCCTAGACACTAATATGGTGAAGAGTGTGCTTAATAGAAAGCCTAAGCATAGTCGGTAGCTAGCCCATAATCCCGTACCCACCTAGCCTCTCCACCACCATCTCACCATAGCATCTCTTGAACTTTAAAGAAGTCCTAATTGATCTTTAGGAGGAGTTTTAGCTTGTGGATAAAGGTATCAAATGGTGTTTGCTCTTGTTCTTAATGTTCAAATCCGTTCTTGTGGTCCATTTGCTTTTAAACATTAGCGGTATTTCAAAATGTGTCATATGCATGTAATTTGAAAATTCTTATGCTTAATTTCCAACCGCATATGTTTGTTGAGTGAGCCTAGGTTCCGAGTGGTAAAATGAGAGAGATCCGAAAATGTATAGAGTCGAGGCGAAATGCTATCATAAGACTCTTGTGTTCGATGCTTTTTGAAGCTTTGTTCACTAAGAAGTATGGAATTGCAATCTCTCTTGTTGTAGCACCTTAGCTTGCATAACCCAAGCTTTTTCTTAGAAGTCTTAGCATGCATGTGCCTCAATTCGATTCACCCATTATTGCATCTCTATCTTTAGTTGGCTCAACAGGAAAGACGTTTGTGGGTGTCGTACTGTAAACCCTCATGAGACTTCACTCGTCCTACTAGGAATCGCCTAGGGGTTTAAAAGACTTATCCGGATTGTTTTATTTCTTTTAGTTTTTACTTTCTTTTGTTTTAGTTTTCTTTTTATTTGTTTGCTTTGGTTTTGCTCGAGGACGACCAACATATAGGTTTGGGGGTGTTGATTGCTTTTAATTCTACACACAGTATAGCCCCAATTCCATATCATTTTGTGTTCATTTCTCGGGTAAAACCGGGTATTTAATTTGTTAAAATAAGTGTTTCATGTATTTTTGGAAGTTCAGGGGCATTGGAGTAATTTTGAAGAATCAGGGGTGAAAGTGCAAGTTTGGAGAAATTATTGAAGATTCTGCAATTAAAGGAGAAGTCAGGGGAACCTTTTGTAATTTCCTAGGCAACGCACCAGAAAGCGCCACGTCATTAAGTGAAACGGTGCGTTTCACTCGTGGGCCTAACCCGACCCGGACCAGACCCGGTCCGCCAAAAGAAGAGAGCTGACCCATCTGCTGAGTGCACCCCGGTCTAGTTCTAAATGCATGCCACACATCACGCTAACATCATGGTGACGTCAGTGTCGTCTTCAACCTTGAGCGCTCGGTTTGCAGACCCGAACCGGTCTCGACCCGGATGAAGACCCGATCGTTCAGGCTAGTTTTCGATGCCGTTTTTGACTGTTTTCCACCCAAATTGACGGCCGGTGACCCTCCCGTCCATTTGGCATCACTTTAGGACCCCCATGCACACTTTTTCCCAAGCCTGCAAGTTGCCCAAGCTTCCATGGCTTCCTCCTCCATTTCTCCCAACCGTGGCTTGCTAGCGGCAACCCGAGCCACAGAAACTCCCTTTCGATGCCGCGGTTGAAGTGCCGCGGTTTCCCAACCGCGGCACCCTAGCCACAGAGATTTTCCAAGCTTGCCGCGGTTCAACCGCCGCGGCCTTCAACCGCGGAAGCCCCAGACCGCGGCAGTCCATCTTGGACTCGTTTTGGACGAGATTCTTGCCCTATTTTGAGCCCATATAAATACCTCTTATGTTCTTTGATGAGAGGAGAGAGCCACACACAACAAATCCAAAAATAAAACCCAAAAACCTCTCATTTTTCTCCATCTCTTCCACACAACCATCAACTCCCAAAAATCCAAACACATCTCCCATTCCCATTTTCCACATCCACCACGACTCCACCTTTTGGGCAAAAAGAGTTGAAGATTGAAGGAAGAAGAGGAAGCTCTCCAATATGTTTTCTCTAAACTTTCTCTCTTTTAATTCTTTTATGATAGCTATGTACTCATTGGAGATTATTTGTTGTATGGCTACTCTTGATAATATTATAAGCTAAATATATTTTGCTAGGATTTGATGAAACCCCACCTATGATTTGTATTATGTATTGACTCTTATTTATCTATTATATGCAAGTGCGATTTGTATGAGTATTTTTGTATGCTTAAAGCTTTCAAGTGATTGATCTCCATTTTGAATGTTTTATTGTGGTGTGTTATGTACTGACCGGAGACGCACACCACGTGTTCGTTAAAATGCCCTATATGCATGTCTAGAAAAGTAGACCTACGTAGGCTAGCGTATAAGATTCGTTTAGTGCGCCAATAAACTTAATGAACTCGTTCGTATATTCCAGGTAATCGAGAGATAAGCTTGGGTGCGTTTCGGGTGTAATCTACTTTGCTTAACCAAGATTGTAGGATAATATTAGGGTGTATGAATCTACAAATTGCATGAGTATGTATTGGGTGAGTAATTGAGTCTAAAACGAACGTTAAATGTTCGGTGGGGTGGATTCAAGTTCTAGCATGTTTCTCTATATTATCACATTTGTGTTTATTTTCTTGTTATTGCTTTCTTGCATTAGAATTAATCTTTAGGTTTAATTTAGTTTAATTCGATTAGTTTGAAATCCCCTTTTTCGATTGTTTGAATAGCAATCTAGGCTAATCAATTTCGGTAATCGATCACTCGATCCCTGTGAGAACGAATCTTATTCACCGTTGTGCTACTCTTCGACCTCGTCCTATCGCTAGTGTTACTCCTAAAAGAGAGCTAGTCATATTCATTATGAGTAACTAAACCCCTTTGTGGGAGTTGATGTAATTTGACATGAGTTGTGAGTAACCCACCATTTATCTAGTATTTGATCTTTTAGTTCCATTCATTGTTCTTCATGAGTTTAGCATCTCTTTGGATTAAGTAGGCATATCAACTCTTGATTCATTGTTTGATGTTTAATTAATTGAATATTTTTAAAATTGGATTAAATTTCTTTGTGGCTTGAGTAGGCATACTAACTCTCAATCCAAGTTGAGATACCCACATTTGGTGACTAAAACCAGCTATCTTGAATGGAAGGGATGTGTTGTGAGCATACCAATCCAACATATTCCGGCTAAAAGAGTGGAATGGGTGGATTATGAGTATACCAATCCAAGCCATCCCGACTACCCTAAATCTATCTAAGCCTAATGAGAAACCCTCTCTACACTCAATTAAGCATACCAATCGTTGTTGTGTGGTGAGAGTTGAGTGATCTTAGTATCACATCTAAAGATAAATTTAGCTCTAAAAGATCGAATCGGTATTTTAATTGATAAATGGGTTGCCCACTATTTGAGTTGTAATTGCATTAACTCCCACATTTCACCTCATATCTTTTCATAGACACTTCTTTCTAACTTAGTTTAGCTTAGTTGTTAGTTGTATTTAGTTGTTAATCACAAAACCAAACATCTCATTTTACTTTTTAAGCATAACTAGTATTGAGGGAATAGGGGGAAATAGCACCAAATGGGTTTGGTTTTGTAGGAATATCACCAAGTTATTATCAATGTTTTTTAGCACCAAAGTATGTGATGAGACTAAAATATCCTCACTTATTCTTTTACTTTTCTTTTTACTTTTTAAATCTCTCTCTCTCTCTCTCTCTCTTTCTCTCTCTCTCTCTCTCTCTCTCTTCATTTCCCCTCTGTTTTTTTTTTTTCAAAAACCCTCATTAATCCATCAATAAAGGTCGGACAGACCTCAAATAGAAGTTGAAAAGACCTCCATTGGAGGTCGAAATGACCTCGACCTCCATTGGTGGTCGATAAAGAAGAAGATTAAAAAAAACCAAAAAAAATCTGGAAATAAGTCTTGGCAATAAGTCTCAGGTAGGTCACCCGAGACTTATTGCCAGCTACCTGAGACTTATTGCCAGCTACTTGAGACTTATTTCCAAATACTCGAAACTTATTGCCAGCTACTGGATCATTTTTACGACCTCCATTGGAGGTTTGTTTGACCTTCATTGATGGATCAAAAGAGGTCTTTGAAAAAAAAAAAAGGAGAGAGAGAGAGAGAGATTTAAAAAGTATAAGAATTATGGGCAATTTTGGCAGAACACATTAATTGGTGCTATTTCCATAAGACTTATTAACTTGGTGACTTTTTCACTGGTGGCCTTGGAAAGAGTGCCACATAAAAATAGAACCCACTAGTATTAATAATTATAAAATTTGTGAGTATGTTACTGTTATAATTATATGGAGATTATCTTTGATACAGTAAAATCCCTCTGAATTAATATTTTTAGGATTTACCATTGAGTAATAATTTAGAGGGGTATTAATTTGAAGGTTTTACCTTGTAAAATGTTATTTTATCTTAGAAAACGTGTGAAAGTCGGTTTTCTTGTTTAACGAAGGTTCCTTTTCAAGATTTCTTGTTTAGTCTATTTTCTTCTTCATGAAAAGTTCCTTTTTTTTTTCTTCTAGGATTCTTAATTACAATTGCACTGCCCATGGCAAATCGAAAGGTTTTGCTTCTCCTTGACAATTGCACTACCCATGTACCACTTACAGAGCTACCTAATCACATCCAACTCGGGAACACCACAGTGCACTATATGCCACCAAATTTGAAGAAGAAGTGTGTTACACTCCAACTGAAGAGGATATCATCAATGATATCACAAGACAGAATAATGATGGTGTGTTTAAGATTGATGACAATGACGACAATAGTCATGAGATATCTGAAATCTCTACAAGTAAGTTTGTTAAAATGATAAATTTAACTGAAACCTTTTGGCTACAACAAAAAGATGATCACAATAACCTCTTGAGTACAATTCAAAAGATGAAGGAAGAAGTCAAAAATATCAAACATGGTGGTCTAGTGCAAACAAGCATCTTGAAGTACTTTTCTAATTATTGAATAGTATGCAACATATTTTGTGCTTTTATGAAATTATTAATTTATATGACAATCGGGATTGAAATTTTACACTAGGTTCAAAAAGAAATTCTTAATTATTATGATAGAGAGGTTTATTAATCTTTTGGGAGCCGATATTGACACCCATAAAACTTATTAGTACACCCATATTTTATTAAAAAATTTAATTACAAAAATATCCCAATAGAAATTTACCAATAAGAACAAGTTGCTTTAATTAAAAATAAACCAAATACTATATATATTAATTAATTACACCCATATCTTCAACTATATTTCTTTATTAAAAAATAACTTACCTTTTAAAAAATAAAAACAATTATGATAAACCTTAATTAAACTCTAATTTTATTTCAAGTATCAAATTTTCTCATCATCACATGATTATCATATTGTTTTTTTCTTTCTTTTATGTATAGTTATAAACTCTATCAAAAATCAACATTTTTTTTTTTTTTTTTTAAGATAGCTGTATAAATAAGAGAATTCCAAATTGAAAATCTTTTGACCCCATATACATATTCTCTTTTATAAGGCTTCTACATTCAAAATATTTCCAAAAGTAAATTGGACCATCATTAAAAAAGGATTTGATTCCAAAAATAATATGATTTTTTTATAAATTGGGTGTGATAATAATTTAAAAGTGTTTATAAATAATATGTATTAAAATGAATATATTTATTTCAATGAGGGTACTGTTGGCATTATGATGAGTGTTTATAGTAATATTTAATTTTTAAATTTTTGACATGGGTTTACTTATAAAAATGGGTATACTACCAAGTTTTATAAGTGTCAATATCCGTACCCTAATATTTTATACTGGTCCGAGTCGGGACCATGATTTTTTATTAATTTAGAAAATATATTAATTTATAGGAGATTAATTTACGGGGTCCTACTCTAATATTATAAAATAGATATATTTTGAATTATAAGTAAAAGCAATCTTGTAGTTTTTAATTTTCTTTTGGAAAATTCCAACCTCTTTTCTTTTCTTAATTTTTTATTTTTTATTTTTTATTTTTAGAAAATCCAGCCTGGGCAAGCCCAGGCTAGTCTTCCAGTACCTCCGCCCCTGCTTATGGCAAAGGAAATTGAATTATTGAAATAGCATCACTGGCACTCACCTTGGCAAGCATGGTTGGCAACTTTAAGATACAATTGTTATTGAAGTACACAAAGCATGAACAAATTTTAACCATACAAAGCCTAATCTGCTCTCATATTTAATTAATGTGTTTAGTTATTATCGGTCCCGATCCTATCAGGATGCACTGATATAACTTTATCAGGATATTGAATGTGAGCCACTCATTTATAACAGTGATTTGACAAGTGCATACATGGCAAGTCAAAGTATGTAAAACGAGTGGATCACATTCAATATCCTTATATAATTCTATCAGGATGCACTGATAGGATAATTTCCGTAGTTATTATACAGTATTTTTTTTTAGGTTAGTTTGTTACTTTGTTAGTCATCGATTGAAATCAAATAGTCTATTAAAAAATTACGGATTTAAAAATTTAAAATTTAAAAACAAGTGAAAAATATTATAAAGAAATTATTAATTAAACTTTTTTTTAGGCTTAATTAAACTTTTTGTTACGGACAAATTTTCTTTGTAAAAAGAAAAAAGTTCGAGGATTGCGTGTGGCGCAAGCGCAAGAGAAGAGGGTCCACCACTACAAAAGCTTCGATGGAACGGATTCATTGATGTGACAATAAGATCGTCCAATAAAAATGTAGCTTTTATCAGTTTTACAATATATGTTTTTAATAAAAATACTATACTTCTATTGGATGTTCTATTGGATGGTCTTACCACTGGTCAATAAGATGAGAACACTTTTATTCACCCATTTAAGGAAGGTAACCATTACCCCCTTCTTAAATGGACGACATGTGTCCATGGAGGGAGTAAATTTATCCAAACACAATTATCTTTGCGATAAATTTATAACTCCCTAAACACGTGTTATCTTTTTGGGAGGAGCTAATGTTTACCCTTTATAGAGGGTGAGCAAAAATGGACTCCAATAAGACTGCCCCATTGAAGAATTTCTCATCCACCACACCAATCACCGCTCACTACATCTGGTTCATGTGTGAAACCGAACCAAACTAAACTATTCATTTCATGGATCTCTGATTCTCTTCCCATTTATATATAATGTCATTCGTATTCTTCAACGGTTCCTCGAGAAACAAACATCCCCCGACATTATATAATCAATTTCATTGGAGACTCAGTCATCAGATCTCTCTACCACACTAAACATGACCACTGTGCCGCTAAAGGCCGTGAAACTCACGGACGTGCGCTATCAAAAGGGCGACGAGCTGGGCCGCTTCCTGGCTTGGGTCTCTCTGGTCCCTGTTTTCATCAGCCTCGGCGGTTTCGTTTCTCATTTCATCTTCCGTCGAGAACTCCAAGGCATTTTCTTCGCAATCGGCCTTATAATTTCCCAATTCATCAAGAAAAATGTCCAACAGGCAAGGCCCGAGACTTGTGCGCTTTTGGAGATGTGCGATTCTCAAGGCTGGCCTTCCAGTCACTCCCAGTACATGTTCTTCTTCGCTGTCTATTTCAGTCTTCTTAATTGCAAAGGAATTGGTCCCTGGGGGATTAAGAACAGGTGGTTCATGAACGTTTTGCACTGGTCATTGGCTATTTTGACCATGTATTCTAGGGTTTATTTGGGGTACCATGCTGTGGCTCAGGTCTTTGCTGGGGCTACTTTGGGGATCTTGGTTGGAACTGCTTGGTTTTGGGTTGTGAATTCCGTATTGTTTTGTTATTTTCCGGCTATTGAAGAGAGTGCCTTGGGGAGGTACTTTTGTCTCAAGGACACTTCTCATATTCCAGATGTGTTGAAGTTCGAGTATGACAACGCCAGAGCTGCTAGGGACATGTAAATATTTAATATTTCAGTACTTTTTTAATATTTACTGCGGCATGTAAATATTATATGATTTTATTAGCATTCCATTTCTAATTAATTAACGCTGTGAGCTGTAATTCATGAATCTCATACATTCTTCTAGATGGCAAGATGACGAACGCAAAGACGCGTGCATTATACATGTTTAGAATAAGGGTTAATATTAAAAACGTCCCCTCACCTTTTAACTATTATTGGATGTATAGTTATAAATACTTTTATTTTAGAAATCTCCCCTATAAACTAACACCGTTAGCATTCCGTTTGTATTGACTGAGTTTGACTATTAAAAAGTCTAAAATATCTATATTTAAGCTTCAATTGTATGAATTGACTATTATACCTTTATACTTTTACCAAATAAATTAATAAAATAATATAATTGAAGCTTAAATTAATAATACCCTCATTATGTTATTTTGTTATTTTTAGAGATAAAATTATCCACAAAATAACTTCTCCTTTGCAAGTTACATTCTCACATTTTGTTTTAGTTTATTAATTTATTTGATAAAAGCATGAGGGTATAATGGTCAATTCATACAATTAAAGCTTAAATAGAGATATTTTGGGAATTTTTAACGATCAAACTGAGTCAACACAAACGGAGGTGTTAATCCATAGGGGAGGTTTCTAAATTGAATATTATACCCTTATACTTTTACCAAATAAATTAATAAAATAATACAATTGAAGCTTAAATTAATAATACCCTCATTATGTTATTTTGTTATTTTTAGAGATAAAATTATCCACAAAATAACTTCTCCTTTGCAAGTTAACATTCTCACATTTTGTTTTAGTTTATTAATTTATTTGATAAAAGCATGAGGGTATAATGGTCAATTCATACAATTAAAGCTTAAATAGAGATATTTTGGGAATTTTTAACGATCAAACTGAGTCAACACAAACGGAGGTGTTAATCCATAGGGGAGGTTTCTAAATTGACTATTATACCCTTATACTTTTACCAAATAAATTAATAAAATAATACAATTGAAGCTTAAATTAATAATACCCTCATTATGTTATTTTGTTATTTTTAGAGATAAAATTATCCACAAAATAACTTCTCATTTGCAAGTTAACATTCTCACATTTTGTTTTAGTTTATTAATTTATTTGATAAAAGCATGAGGGTATAATGGTCAATTCATACAATTAAAGCTTAAATAGAGATATTTTGGGACTTTTTAATGATCAAACTGAGTTAACACAAATGGAGGTGTTAATCCATAGGGGAGGTTTCTAAAATAAAAGCATTTATAAATATACATCCAATAATAGTTCAAAGGAGGGGGAGGTCTATAATATTAACTCATAGAATAATCTCAACTTTTTTCTGTCTTCTGGTATCCTGTATAATTGTACTCGTGTCAAACTAGTCATACAATTTTCTCAAAAATTAAACTAGCCCAGGAAGCTTTTATCCAATCAGTGCAGTCTTCGTATCTTCATCTCTTCTTCTTCATTTCTTGGTCAAAATTCAAAACAGGAGTGAAAATGGGCAGTGAAATTCCTCAGCTTCACATTTTCTTCTTTCCATTCATGCCTCATGGCCATATGATACCACTCGTGGACATGTCCAAGCTTTTTGGAACAAGAGGTATCAAGATCTACATAATCACTACTCCTGCTAATGCTCCTCTCTTATCAAACACAATCCCAACATTCACAAACTAATATTGAAGAAAAGACAACTAAAATAAAAAGAAATTCGAGAAGAATTATATTCAATATTTTGTTGTTTCGATTGCAAGCAGAACTTTCAATCGTTTGCGATTTAGTTGCCTTCAAATATATTTTCTGTTCTTTCTTGCAATTTGTTATGCTTTGCTAACTTCTTCACACCGCTACTGTTCTTTCTCGTCACGCGGTCGGTCATCGGGTTGGGGTCACACAAATGCCGCAAACGCCGCTTGCTGGGTCATGCCATAGACGCCAATTGCCTCTCGTCACATCATCACACCCCGAACGCCGCCGGTCGACTGCCTCCCTTCACGGCGCTGGTCGATTACCTCTTGCTGCCGGTCGTGTCTCTCTCTTGGTCGAGTCTCTGTCATGGTCGACTGTCTTTGAATTCAAACTCTAGGGTTTCTCTCTTCTCTCTCTTCTTTCACGAAGACAATTGCTTTCCTTTTTACAATTTGTCTTTTCTTTTGTTTTATTTCTTTTACTTCATTCATTCCTTTTTGTTTTTTTGTTTTTTTTTTTTAATTCTTTTTGACTAAAGGGCATTTTTGTTTGAAATGTGGATTGTTTGATGGAAACAATAAAAAAGATAATTCTAGCTAAAAACAATAAAACCCCTAATTTTTTGGTTACTTTTCAATTTTACCCTTGTTTTAAATAATAGAACGATTGTTATATCACAAAAGACTGTCGTATCATATATGAGATGAATAATACTCTTTCAGTTGCAAACCACCTCTTATTTTTAATGTAAGGGTTTAATGCCTTGGTGGTTGGAGACTTCAAAATGAAATTCTATTACCGGGATTCAAACCTCGATATGTATAAATATATGCATGCCTTTATCCTATAAACCGTAAAGGGTTCGTTTGGTATACTATATTGGATTGTATTGGACAATATTACATTAATACAAACCCGTGTTTGGTGATACACTGTATTATATAGTATTAACTTATTCCTATATGACTTTATTGTATTTTATTATATTATAAAAAATATAATATATTTTTTTAAATAGTTAATAACTAATTTTAAATATCCTTACCATGGATAAATCAATAAATATTTTTATATATAAAATATTTATTTTAATTGAAACAAAAAATTTAAATAAATAATATTTTTATAAATAAAATAAATATTTTCTATATAATTTTGAAATTAAAAAAATATATTAACAACATAATACATATTTCATCAATATTCTATATTTATTGAAAACAAAGAGAGAAAAGAAAAGTGTTTATTTCTAATACAATACAATATAATACCATCAAATATAATGTATTAGCTAATCCGGTATTTATTGTATTAGACAATTAAAAATGTATTAAAATAATACAATATAGTGTTTGTACTTGTAAGCCACCTATGAGCCTATCCCTTATCGAGTTAAAAAAAAACATTTATATTTTCTTGGATGGATACACGAGAGACATGATTAAACTGTCTCATTAGAAATTTTCTCCAAATACATTAAGATCTCATAAATGATCAATGGAGAGAAATTGAAGAGAGCTATTGAAAAAATGTGGTTCGTCATATATGGATTCTCATGCTCTAATTCAGGTGTTCAAGTCAAAAACCATGCTTTAATATTTTGAATACTTGTGCTTCACAAAGAGTTTGGTACGTGGCACAAAGAACCTATTAAATGGATATGCTCTACTTATCGTAATATATTTTTTTTTTTATTATTAATAAATATACTTTTTCTAATATTACTAAAAATAAAACATTTTTTTCATAATTAAAAATACCCAGTCGATTTTTTACTTAATTTAAAATTGATTTTAATAATTAAAAATATATATTCTTTTACTTTTTTATTAATAAAATCAATATGTTTTAAATAATTAGAGTTTATATATATATATTCTTTCTTTCTAGCAAAAGCAATATTTTCATCTTCTACTTAATTTTCTACTATTTACCCTAGGGTAATGTGTAACGAATATTCTTGTCATTATTGATTCTGGTCTTCAACTTTAATTTTCCCTCTCATTTTTATGAAATGAATTATAAGAAGATTTAATATATTTATCGCTAACAAATTACAATATTTAACATTACATAACAATAAATTATTATCGTCAGTCGAATTGTACGTAGAGAACAAACAGAAAACTTTTGGAAGATCGATTATCTAGTAACTATAGAGTATAGAGTGGCGGTTAAAGGTTATAACATAAGACTAAACAAAAATAATAATCTAGTTTCATTGAAATAAAAGTCCTAAAATTCTTTTTCAGCTTTTAGGACTGATCCCAATTAATGCTTTTAATGTTAAATTAATTAAACAAAGTTGAGCAAACTTTGACTCTCCTATACATTTTGTCCTCAACAATGTTGTGACGTAAGAGATTATGTTAACTTGTTTGTATACAGACAAGGACAAAGATCCAGCTTCTTTTTATTGATTTCCATCTTTAAATTCAATTTGACCAAGGTAGGCAGCAACGGTTGGTGGAAAGATACCGGAACTTCCTTCTGGTCTGATTTGTTATTAAATAATAACTAAAAAAGTAAAAAATAAATAAAATAAACATCTATTCTCGTAACTAAGTTATCTTGTCAGATTTCAGTATACTTTTTTTTTTTTTTTTTAATATTTTTTTTAGGGAAACAAAGGATTATAGAGAAACATGGCACTCAACCGCAATAAGGGAACCAATATAGGAAGGAAACTCCTCCAGCCAAAACATATCATCAACACAAGAGATACTGTTTTTAGCTAACACATAGGCTACCTGTCTCGCATATAGATTTTACCGTAATTCAGTTATCTTGTCCGATTTTAGTATACCTTAACCTTCTGCTTTAATATATATATATATATGGTGAAAATGGAAACTAGCCAAAAATTAAAGAGGTTTATTGTTTTTAGCCTGAATTAGTATTTTGATTGTTTTTGTCAAAAAATCCACTTTTCGGACAAAAATGCCCTTCATTCAGAAATTTTGCCTGGTGTGTTTAGTCGTTTTGTTCTGGTGTGTTTAGTCGTGTTTGCCTAGTGTGTTTAATTCCTTTTTGCCTGGTGTGTTTAGTCCTTTTGGTCTGGTGTGTTTAGTCATTTTTACCTGGTGTGTTTAGTCTTTTTTTTACCTGGTGTGTTTAGTCGTTTTGGCCTTGTGTGTTTAGTCGTTTTATTCTGGTGTGTTTAGTCATTTTTTCCTGGTGTGTTTAGTCATTGTGCTGGTGTGTTTAGTTAGTCCGGTGTGTTTAGTTGATTATAACTGGTGTGTTTAGTCTGGAAAAAAAAAATCAAATCTGGAAACCCAAACCCAAACTCAACCATAACCACAACCACAACCACAACCCATACTTTACATCCGAAAAATCAACCACAACCACAATCCAAACTCAAATCCAAACCTTTTTAAATCTGAAAATTTTTCAACAAAAAAAAACTGAAATTTTTAAAAAATCTGAAAATTTTTATTTAAAAAATCTAAAATTTTTTGTTTAAAAATACATGATTTTTTTTTTTAAAATCTGAAAATCAACCACAACCCATACTTGAAAACGAGTGAGAAGAAGGTGTGAAGAGGAAGATCTGAAAAAGATCTGAAAATTTTCAACCAAAAAAAAAACTGATTTTTTAAAAAAAAAATTTGGAAAAATTGAGTGTTGAAGGCATGAAGAAGATGAAGGTGTGAAGAAGAAGAAGAAGGCGTGAAGTGTGAAGAAGAAGAAGAAATCGTGAAGAAGAAGAAGAAATCGTGAAGAAGAAGAAGAAGAAGAAGAAATCGTGAAGAAGAAGAAGGCGTGAAGAAGAAGAAGAAGGCGTGAAGGAGAGAGAGAAAGGCTGCAGAAATAATGAGAGAGACAAGGAGAGAGAAGAGGTTTTGAAAACTAATGAGGGGCGTTTTTGTCCAAAAGGTGGATTCTTTGACAAATACAATCAGTTTACTAATTTGGGCCAAAAACAATCAACTCCCTTAATTTTTGGTTAAAAAGGGCTATTTCCTCTATATATATATATATATATATATATATATGTATATATATATATACACGGATTTTTTATTATCAGTTCGAACTGACAATAAATATATCAGGACGAAGAATATGGACCACTAGATTTACATACTTTGACTCAAAGTGTATGCATTTGTTAAAACTTCTCCATAATCTGTGGTTCACATTCTTCGTCCTGATATATTTATTGTCAGTTCGAACTGATAATAGAAAAACTGATATATATATATATATAATCAAAATATATTAGATAATTTTAGTACACTTGATTTCTTGAATTCAGGACAAAGATTAGTATAGCAGATAATCTTAATCAATTTAGACTAAAACCAATATGTATTTTGCTGGACCAATTCAAACCCAACTTTTCACTTCTTTTTTTAAGTACATTGGTATGTGTGGCAAAAACTTTCCAAGTATACATTAAGGTGGCGTTTGGTTGGCTGGAATGGGCAGGAATGGAATGGAATCCATTTCATATGTTTGGTTGGTTAAAATTCAATGGAATGGGCATTCCATTGGAATTGTGATTCCACCATTTTGGTGGAATGGGCATTCCATCCAAAAACCAATGGAATGCCCATTCCATTCCAATATAAAAAAATTATTCCATAAAAGCCCTCGTATGCACAAACCACATTCCAAAAATACCATCCTTTCCAAAAATAATATATTATCATTATATATAAATATATATTATAATATATATATATATATATATATATATATATATATATATATATGTATGTATTATATATTATATTATTATATATATTATATATATTATTATTATAATATATATAAAGATATATAAATATATATAATATA
The DNA here is from genome assembly GCA_030490815.1 of Acer saccharum. Lineage (NCBI taxonomy): Eukaryota > Viridiplantae > Streptophyta > Magnoliopsida > Sapindales > Sapindaceae > Acer > Acer saccharum. The sequence continues at coordinate 11,147,823 of CM059870.1, forward strand.
ATATATTTATATATATATATTATATTATATTATTATATATATTATATAATATATATATATATATATATTAATATATTAAATAATATATAATATATATTATATATTTATATTATATAAATATATTATTATATATAATATATATATTATGTATTAATATATTAAATAATATATATTATTTATTTATATTATATAAATATATAATATTATATATATTATATAATATAATAATATAATAATATAATAATATAATAATATATATATTATTAAATAATATATAATTAAATATATATTATTATATTATAATTATATTATTATATATATATATTTTTTATTATATATATATATATTTAATTATTATATAATAATATAATAGTATATAAATATATATATATATATATATATATATATAATATATATTATATTATATATATATTATTATATTAAATAATACATAATTAAATATATAATATATACTTTTATATTTTATTATTATTATCCAAAATATATATTATATATTATTATATTATATATAATAATATATAATATTTGTATTATATACTATATAATAATATTAATATTACTAATAAATAATATATATAATATAATTTATATTAAAATATATATAATAATATTTATATTATATATATATATTATTATGTAATATATATTATTTTATTATAATATATATTATATATTATATATATATATATATATTATTATTATAATATTATATATACTTTTATATTTTATTATTATTATTATCCATAATATATCATGTTATTATGAATGTATTATAATTAGGGGTATTTTGGTCAAAATACAGTTAATTCCATTCCATTCAGTTGTTAACTAAACAAAATAATACTGATTCAGATGCTAATTCTAAAGTCCCAACCAAACAAAAAAATCAGTTTTCCATTCTATTCCATTCCATTCCCATTCTCATTCCAATTACCATTTCGATTACCATTCCGCTATTTAACCAAACGCCACCTAAGGGTTATGTTTGGCACACCGTATTGGGTTGGGTTGGGTTGGACAGGATAGTATTGGATTAAATTTAGTACTCTATGATGTTTGATACGGGCCAGTATTGGACCATATTAAATTGGCTAATATATATTTATTTAAAATTAAACATTTATAAATACATTTAAATATGAAATTATAATTCAATTATAAATTATAGAAACAAATTTAAAAAAATTAGTGGAACCCACTTTAGTTATTGTTTTGCTGTAACGAAGTTAAATTTAATTGAAAAAATAAATTAAAATAAAATGGTAATGGAACCACTTTAATTATTTTGAGGTGAAATTAAATTTAATTGAAAAAAATAAATGAAAATTAGTGGAACCCGCATCAGTCAGCTTTTTGAATGAAAAAAGCAAATGAAACAAGAGAAATTACCTTGGCCAAGGCGTGAGTTGCGTGACACAAAGAACAAGTCCGGATGTGGCATGTACTTATTGACCGGACTATTTAGTCTGCTGTGGGTTGGAAAAAAAAATACACCAGATTAGTTGAACATTACTGTCAAACATTTGACAGTATTAATTTGAGTAATACTACTCCACCCAAAATTCTAACCCAAATTCCAACCTAAATGTGAGATGTCATCACTACACATAACATGGGTCCACGTCATGATTTTTAAGATTTTGTATGGTGATGACACCTCACATTTAGATTGGAATTTGGGTTGGAATTTTGGGTGGAGTATCATTACTCGATTAATTTAATACTGTCCAACCCATTTATAATTTTATACTGACTAGTCAGATGTACCAAACAGATTCTAAATGATTTAACGAGGATTCCATCAATCTGGAGCATATTCTTCTAGATGGCGAGATGACGATCGCAGATACGTGTGTAGTGAGTATAGATAACCCTTTGAATAATCCAACCTTTTTTTTTTTTTTTTGAAGGAATTGAATAATCCAACTTTTCTTGCTCTTCAATCTTCGAAATTCTATATATTAATTGCATTCATGTGTCAACCTAAGTCATACAATTCCAGCAAAAAATAAAAACAAAACCAGCCCAAAAACCTTTCTTTCTAGTATTATCTTTCTTCATTTCTTGGTCTAAAATTCAAACAAAAGGGAAAATGGGGAGTGAAATTCGTCAGCTTCATGTTTTCTTCTTCCCATTCATGGCTCATGGTCACATGATACCAACTGCTGACATGGCCAAGCTTTTTGCAACAAGCGGTGTCAAAACCTCTATAATCACTACTCCTGTCAATGCTCCTCTGTTTTCAAAAACAATCCAGAGATCCAACGATTTGGGAATCGACATGGATTTGAAAATCATCAAGTTTCCTTATGCAGAGGTCGGTTTGCCTGAGGGATGTGAAAATGCTGATGCCTTCACTAATGCTGATCCGACTACAAGTATGGAGATGACCATCAAATTTTTCAAAGCCACAGCCATGCTCCAGGAACCTCTTGAGCAGCTCCTCAGAGAGTTTAAACCAGATTGCTTGGTGGCTGATATGTTCTTTCCTTGGGCCACTGATGTTGCAGCCAAGTTTGGGATTCCTAGGCTTGTGTTTCATGGCACCTGTTTCTTTTCTTTGTGTACTTCCGCATGTCTGTCCATGTACGAGCCACACAAGCAAGTTTCATCAGATTCTGAACTATTTGTGGTGCCTGACCTTCCTGGTGATATCAAGCTCACAAGAAATCAACTCCCAGATTATATGAAATCAAATGGTGAAACTGACTTTACCAAGAGGTTGAAACATATGAAAGAAGCAGAGTTAAAGAGCTTTGGTGTTGTTGTGAACAGCTTTTACGAGCTTGAGCCTGCGTATGCTGATTATTACAGGAATGTTCTGGGAAAGAGGGCATGGCATATAGGCCCACTTTCTCTATGCAATGAAGATAAGGCTTCTAGAGGAAAGCAAGCATCCATTGATGGGAATGAGTGCTTGAAATGGCTTAATTCTAAGAAACCAAATTCTGTTGTCTATATATGTTTTGGAAGTATTGCTAACTTCAATTCTGATCAGCTAATGGAGATTGCAATGGGCCTTGAAGCTTCAGGGCAGGATTTCATTTGGGTTGTGAGGAAAGACAAGAAAGATGAAGATGGAAACGAAGAAGATTGGTTGCCTGAAGGATTCGAGAAAAGAATTGAAGGGAAAGGATTAATAATAAGAGGATGGGCACCCCAAGTGTTGATTCTTGAACATGAAGCTGTGGGAGGATTCGTTACGCATTGCGGATGGAATTCAACTCTCGAAGGAATCAGTACTGCTGGGGTGCCTATGGTCACATGGCCAGTGTTTGCTGAGCAATTTTACAATGAAAAGCTGGTGACTCATGTTCTTAAGATTGGTGTCAGTGTTGGAGTTCAACAATGGAATAGACTGGTGGGAGATTTTGTGAAGAGGGAGGCAATAGAGAAGGCAGTGAAAGAGATAATGGTTGGAGACAGGGCAGGGGAGATGAGGAGCAGAGCCAAAGCACTTAGTGAAATGGCAAAGAGGGCTGTCGAGAAAGAGGGTTCTTCTTACTCTGATTTGAATGCTTTAATTGAAGAATTGAGGTTGAGTCGCAATTCAAGCAAACAATCAAGCTAGTTCACACTGTTTACTGTTACATCAAATCTGAGATGTTGTGTACTTGTGTTCCTGTGTTTGTTTTCTCAATTTCGGTTTTTATCAACTTTTCATAAAAGAAGTCTTAGGAAGCTTTGGTAGATGTTTGGTACATGATCTGATTTCTATTTCTATTTTTGGAAAGGTATATATATATATATATATTTGATTCAAGATGAGGTTTGTTTTGGTGGTATGTCCTTCACACTTATGTCATGAGGTCATGGATTCAAGTCATGTCATTTTCTATATACTCTGACTTATTGTAATATTTCAAATATATATATATAATATGGAAATTATACAAAAGCTTATTGAGGTTTGGCTGTTTAGGATACAAGAAAAATAACATTTCCAAAAAAACAACACTTATAATTTGTTATCAACTATAAGATATATCGGTTACATGTTTCATCCTAATCTTAATCTTAAAAATTTAGAATGATTGTAAAAGGATATAATTTAATTTCTAATATATATATAATGTCATATGCAACTTTGTATAAACACTGTAATTAGGGGAAGATAAATCAAAGATGAGGACATAAAAAAAACACATAAAAGAGATATAACTATAACAGTAGATCGAGGATAATTGAGAGAGCACCATATTATGTTTAGCTGATCATATCAGTAATTTGTCAACCTCAAAATTATATCATTAAAGCTAATTGCTTACCCAAGTTAGTAATATTTATTTTTTAAATTTTAGACATGGATATACTTATAAAAATGGATGTATAAAATTTGTGAGTATGTTATTGATATAATTATATTGAGATTATCTTTGATACAGTCAAATCCCTCTAAATTAATATTTTTAGGATTTACCATTGAGTATTAATTTAGAGGGGTATTAATTTGAACGTTTTACCTTGTAAAGTGTTATTTTATCTTATAAAACGTGTGAAAGTCGGTTTTCTTGTTTAACGAAGGTTCCTTTTCTTGTTTAGTTAGTTTTCTTCTTCATGAAAAATTTATTTATTTATTTATTTTTTCAGGATTCTTAAGTACAATTGCACTGCCCAAGGCAAATCAAAAGGTTTTGCTTTTCCTTGACAATTGCACTACCTATGTACCACTTACAAAGCTACCTAATCACATCCAACTCGGGAACACCACAGTGCACTATATGCCACCAAATTTGAAGAAGAAGTGTGTTGCACTCCAACTGAAGAGGATATCATCAATGATATCACAAGACAGAATAATGATGGTGTGGTTAAGATTAATGATGACGACGACAATATTCATGAGATATCTGAAACCTCTACAAGTAAGTTTGTTGAAAAGATAAATTTAATTGAAACCTTTTGGCTACAACAAGAAGATGATCACAATAACTTCTTGAGTACAATTTAAAAGATGACGGATAAAGTCAAAAATATCAAACATGGTGGTTTAGTACAAACAAGCATTTTGAAGTACTTTTCTAGTTATTGAATAATTGGGATCGAAATTTTATACTAGGTTCAAAAAGAAATTATTAATTATTATGATATAGAGGTTTATTAATCTTTTATACTGGTTCGAGTCGAGACCGTGATTTTTTTTATTAATTTAGAAAAGATATTAATTTATAGGAGATTAATTTACGCGCTCCTACTCTAATATTATAAAATAGATATATTTTGAATTATAAGTAAAAGCAATCTTGTAGTTTTTAATTTTCTTTTGGAAAATTCCAACCTCTTTTCTTTTCTTAATTTTTTTATTATTATTGAAAAGGCTAGTCTTCAAGTACCTCCGCCCCTGCTTATGGCAGAGGAAATTGAATTATTGAAATAGCATCACTGGCTCTCACCTTGGCAAGCATGGTTGGCAACTTTAAGATACATGACGACACGTCGTTGCAGTGTCGATCAAAAGATGAACAATTAAGTTCGACCTCGCTAGCGCGCGAGTCATAAAGACTAGCACAGCGGCAAGTGAGGGTATCGTTCCACAGGGAGATGGAATCCGTCGACCGTTACCTGTTCTAACTATTATTACAACACACCGAGAGAACTCATGTGTTGCGTGGATGGAAAATGTAAATAATAATATAAATAAATAAATGATAAACAATAATATTTACAATAATAGGATGGAATAGAGAGATGGCATGAAATGTGGTTACACTAGGGAAATGACTTAACCGTATCAATCCTTCTAATTACGGGCTAGACTCACTTAGTCCCTCAATGTGCAAGTATATAATAGACTCGTGTCCCCTTAACTGATCTCTAATCTCTCTCGAGTCTTAGAAATCACATCCACACATATGTATGGATTCATTAAGTACCATGGGACACAAATAAGAGCCATGTATGCCGGCCTATTGATCTCTCAACTTTCCGGTCAAATACATTGGTTATTTAGTTGGGCATGTAATGCGCAACCGCGTGGGCCATACTACAGCCAATAATTCATCCACGAGACTAACCAAATACGGAATGACAACCAAGTGAAAGCATTAAGAATACGAGATACTCATATAACATGAATGTTATATGCTTGTGTCCCCTTAATTAATCTCTACTCTCTCTCGAGCGACATAGAGATTTTATCCATGCATAAATGCTTGGATTCATTAAGGACTATGGGACACACACACGAGCTCTACACGCCAGCCTAGTGATCTCTCATCTTTCTGGTCAAATGTAGAGGATATCACGATGAGCATGTCAATGCGACACCACGCAATATATAACACACAGCCTAAATATCATTCACAAGGTGGCTAACCGAGTGAAAGCATTAAGCAATGAAATACCCCTATAACTACACGAGCACAAGAGGAATTCAATTTGTCTTTACTCTAGATACAGATTCGGTTATCAATCTCCTTAGGATGGCTAAAAATGGGAAACAAGTTTACCAAACAACATGTGCTTCTATGCAAATTGTTAAACATTAAGAATATTCAAATGAATTAAGGGTTCTCCTCTTGACTTGGAAATTTTCCCTAAATCAATTCATCACCCTTTCCGACCAAGGATGAGCGAATGTGTCTTAAAAAGACCCATTAAGTACAAGGATGTGAACCAAAGCCAATTTAGCAACTAAATGCCCGAACTAGCCTTTTCTACTCTTTGGGGATAAAATCCCTAACACTCAAATAATTCAATAAATGGTATTTTGATCATCCACTAACATACAAACAATCATGGGAAGTTAAATTACACTATTCCTAATTTAATTTACTCTACTCTTAATCCCATTCAAGCATACATGTCAATTTCTAACCTCTACAAACATGAATTTCATAATAAGAGACTAAACATACATAAATCAAAGAGCAAAACAAAACCCAAACGAATTTATAAACAAAGTGCATATATATAGCACATTTGAAGATTTACAATATTCCCCAAATTGGGGTTACACATCAAAGAAGCAAGAAATTACAAGGAAATGAGTAAATAAAAGCAAACCCTTGAAGACAAGCCTCCAAAGATGCTCCATAGCTTTCCTAGCTTGGATTTGTCTCCTAATTCCTTGAAATCTAGTCTATGATGGATGGATGAAGTGAGAAAGGGGTGGTGGAGGTGTGTGGTGAGCTCCCATGGAGGAAGAACCTTCATGGGAGCATGGGTTCTCTCTATTATGTGAAGAAGATGAAGAAGGATGAAGAAAATGGAAGAAAATGGAAGAGAGAAGAGGAGGGGCGTGAAAGATGAGAGAAGAGAGATGTGGGAGCTTAGGGATTGAGTGATTCTTTTTTAGAAGAGAGAGAATAGGGGATATTTATAGTGGGGATAGTTAGGGTACAAGAATAGGGGTGAAAAGACATGAATACCCCTCAAGAAAATCCCTAAAAAAAACAAAATCTTGTGCAGGTCGTAGTACAGGTCGTAGTACGCTTCGACGACCACTTTGACGAAATGTTTCTACCAACTTTCGCAATACAGGTAGTGGTACGCAATTTGGTCGCGCGGTATGCTTGGACGAAATCTGGAAAATTTCAACACCAATTTCTTTCGTCCTTTCGCACTGCGTTTTGGCCCAGAAACACTTCGTTATCGCGCGTAGACTTCCCAAAACAAAATGAACCTACACAAGGCTCACAAAAACATATTATATTCACAAAAATGCTAGAAAACGAAAGCAAACGACAGGAAATGGGGACCTCAAAAGGTGTATAAATCGTTCCGATCAATACAATTGTGATTGAAGTACACAAAGCATGAACAAATTTTAACCATACAAAGCCTAATCTGCTCTCATATTTAATTAATGTGTTTAGTTATTATACAGTTTCTTTTTATTTTATTTTATTTATAAATTTATTTATTTATAATTATAGGTTAGTTTGTTACTTTGTTAGTCATCGGATTGAAATCAAATAGTCTATAAAAAATTTACGGATTTAAAAATTAAAAATTTAAAAACAAATGAAAAAAATTGACTCATACTTTTTATTTTTATAAATAAATTATTAATTAAACTTTTTGTTAGGGACAAATTTTCTTTATAAAAAGAAAAAAATTCGAAGATTGCAAGTGGTGCAAGTGCTAGAGATGAGGGTCCACCACGAGAAAAGCTTCGGTGGAACGGATTCATTGATGTGGCAATAAGATTGTTCAATAAAAATGTATCTTTTATAAGTTTTAAAATATATGCTTTTAATAAAAAGGGGAATGCTATCTACCTTTCCCATTTACCTTCCCCATTTACCTTTCCCACTCATTGCTTGACACGTGTACACTTTTTCATTTAATAAAAAGCTCTCACTTTTTGTTACAAAGTGTGTTTACGTCTTTACCCCTTATTAATGACATGATAGAAGCAGCTATCAGGGGTAAAGACGTAAACACACTTTATAACAAAAAGTGAGAGCTTTTTATTAAATGAAAAAGTGTACACGTGTCAAGTAATGGGTGGGAAAGGCAAATAGGGAAGGCAAATGGGAAAGGTAGATAGCATTCCCCTAATAAAAATACTATACTTCTATTGGATGATCTTATCACCGATCAATGACCGTCCCATTGAAGATTTTCTCGTCCAGTACACGTCTACACCAGTCAATAGTCACCACATCTGGTTCATGTGTGAAACCGAACCAAACTAAACTACTCATTTGACATTTCATGGATCTCTGATTCTCTTCCCTTATACATATAAAGTCATTCGTATTCTTCCAACGGTTTCTCGAGAAACAAACACCCCCGACATTATATAATCAATTCCATTGGAGATTCAGTCATCAGATCTCTCTACCACACTAAACATGACCGCTGTGCCGCTAAAGGCCGTGAAACTCACGGACGTGCGCTATCAAAAGGGCGACGAGCTGGGCCACTTCCTGGCTTGGGTCTCTCTCGTCCCTGTTTTCATCAGCCTCGGCGGTTTCGTTTCTCATTTCATCTTCCGTCGAGAACTCCAAGGCATTTTCTTCGCAATCGGCCTTATAATTTCCCAATTCATCAATGAATTCATCAAGAAAAATGTCCAACAGGCAAGGCCCGAGAGTTGTGCGCTTTTGGAGATGTGCGATTCTCAAGGCTAGCCTTCCAGTCACTCCCAGTACATGTTCTTCTTCGCTGTCTATTTCAGTCTTCTTAATTGCAAAGGAATTGGTCCCTGGGGGATTAAGAACAGGTGGTTCATGAACGTTTTGCACTGGTCATTGGCTATTTTGACCATGTATTCTAGGGTTTATTTGGGGTACCATACTGTGGCTCAGGTCTTTGCTGGGGCTACTTTGGGGATCTTGGTTGGAGCTGCTTGGTTTTGGGTTGTGAATTCCGTGTTGTTTTGTTATTTTCCGGCTATTGAAGAGAGTGCCTTGGGGAGGTACTTTTGTCTCAAGGACACTTCTCATATTCCAGATGTGTTGAAGTTTGAGTATGACAATGCCAGAGCTGCTAGGAACAAGACCAATTGAATTGATTTATCAAGGCGATGGTTTGCAAGTTGGAACAGTTATTTGTCTCTACGGCGACATGGATTTTATTTTTACCTTCTGTTGGAAAGATATAATCCGAATCTCTCATTTTCTTCACTTGAATAATGACCAGAAAATACAGAATCACATTGAACAAAAATACTGCGGCATGTGAATATTATATAATTTTATTAGCATTCCATTTCTAATTAATTAACGCTGTGAGCTGTAATTCATGAATCTCATACATTGTTCTAGATGGCAAGATGACGAACGCAAATACGCGTGCATTATACATGTTTAGTAGAATAATCTCAACTTTTCTGTGTCTTCCGGTATCCTCTCTAATTGTACTCGTGTCAAACTATTAAGTCATACAAAAATTAAACTAGCCCAAGAAGCTTTTATCCAATCAGTGAGAAAATCTTCCGTAGGTCAATCTCATGGATGACGATGGTGAGACGGACCCAATGAAAGTGTGCCATGTGGTATAGCATTAAAGTTAAAGTTTATTTTTTTGTTTCCAATCATACAGTGACACGTGGTAAAATTAATAATTAAAAATTTAACTGAACTTTATCTTCTCAATCCAAGCCGTACTCATCTCTTCCCAGTTTCCAGATCAGTTTTTCTACCAATTTGTTTTAGGGAAAGTATCATTTTCCCCCCTGTAGTTTGTCATATTCATAAAGTTACCCCCTCTAGTTTCAAAAATGGTTGGTCTTCCCCCTCTAGTTTTCCATATTCAAATATTTACCCCCTACCGTTAGGATTTCTGTTAAATAAGGGTTTGACCGTTAAATACAAAGAAGAAAGTACGTTTTTACCCCTAATAATAGGGAAAGTATCATTTTCCCCCCTGTAGTTTGCCATATTCATAAAGTTGCCCCTCTAGTTTCAGAATGGTTGGTCTTCCCCATCTAGTTTGCCATATTTGAATATTTACCCTCTACCCTTAGGATTTCCGTTAAATAATGGTTTGACCGTTAAATACAAAGGAGAAAGTACGTTTTTACCCCTAATAATAACGTTGATTTAAAAAAAAAAAAAAACATAACATAATTAGCTTAACAAGGTATATTTAATAATTATTAAAAGATATTAAAAATAATATTAAAAAATTAAAAACATCAATTTCAACTTTCAAGCCTTAATTATCTCTATCTCCCTTGAAATTAAAAAACAATTATTAATTATCTCCAGATTCAATCTCCACCATCCATCTCAAACATGGACGGTGGAGATAATTATATAAAAAAAATATTAATATAAAAAATTATAAAATAATATAATTGTAAAAAAAAAAAAAAAAACTAATCAAATTATATAATAATAATAATAATAATAATAATAATAATATAATTGTAAAAATAAACAAAAACGATATTAAAAAAATCTCACTTTCTCTCTCTCAACATTATCTGTGATACTTTCCCTATTATTATTAGATTCATTAGCAAACACCACATAACTTTTTATTTTGTTTTATTCTCGTCGGCGATAGGATGAAGAAAAGAGAGAGATTAATTATCACAGATAATGTTGAGAGAGAGAAAGTGAGATTTTTTTAATATCGTTTTTATTTATTTTTACAATTATATTATTATTATTATTATTATTATTATTATTATTATTATTATTATTATTATATAATTTGATTAGTTTTTTTTTACAATTATATTATTTTATTATTTTTGATATTAATATTTTTTTATATAATTATCTCCACCGTCCATTTTTGAGATGGATGGTGGAGATTGAATCTGGAGATAATTAATAATTGTTTTTTAATTTTGAGGGAGAGAGAGATAATTAAGGTTTGAAAGTTGAAATTGATGTTTTTAATTTTTTAATATTATTTTTAATATCTTTTAATAATTATTAAATATACTTTGTTAAGCTAATTTTGTTTTGTTTTTTTTTTTTTAAATCAACGTTATTATTAGAGTAAAAACGTACTTTCTCCTTTGTATTTAACGGTCAAACCATTATTTAACGGAAATCCTAAGGGTAGGGGGTAAATATTTGAATATGGCAAACTAAAGGGGGAAGACCAACCATTCTGAAACTAGGGGGGCAACTTTATGAATATGGCAAACTACAGGGGGAAAAATGATACTTTCCCTATTATTAGGGGTAAAAACGTATTTTCTCCTTTGTATTTAACGGTCAAACCCTTATTTAACAGAAATCCTAACGGTAGGGGGTAAATATTCGAATATGGCAAACTAGAGGGGGAAGACCAACCATTTCTGAAACTAGGGGGCAACTTTATGAATATGGTAAACTACAGGGGGGAAAATGATACTTTCCCTTTGTTTTATTCACCTTCTTCTCAACTTCTATCCAAGTTATTTTACTTTCAATTTGCCTTTTTTTTTTTTCTCTCTCGAGATCTATTTTTCCCTCTTGCTCTAACATCTCAATTTCTTTTTTTTTTTTTTTTTTTTGAAAACATCTCAATTTCATCTGATAATGGAAAAAGAGAAGATTCAGATTTTCCATAAAAAAATTCAGATTTAATAATAATAATAATAATAAAACTGATGTAAACTCAAACATTCAAATCCATCTTCGTCATCTTTCATCTTTCATCTTCCCATCTTTCTTCTCCAACACCAAAACCCTAACATAAACTCAAAAGCACTAAACCCTACCCACCACCACCACCATCACCACTCTAAACCCACAAAATCACCCCAACCACCACCCCTACTCCTCGCCGCCGCTATCGATCTCTTCCCCCGATCCCCTTCTCTTTCTCTTTTCCCTCTTCTTTCCTTTGACAGAGGGTGGCCACTGCCGCGAGTTGAGGAGATGGGAGTTTCATGGCGGCCACTGTGGGTTGCGTTTTGGTCTTGGTGGAGAGACAGAGAGGTTGGGTTTTGTTTTGGGGTGGTGGTGGTTGGATGTGAGGCAACGGTGGGTGTGGTTGTTAATGGAGTTAGATAGAGAAAATTTTATTTTCGAAAAGAAAAAAGAAAAAAGAAAAAAGAAAAAAAAATTGGAAAAAATATTGTTTCAGTTTTGTAATCGGGCTGCCCGTATATCCAAGGTAAGAAAAAAAAAAAGTTTTAATTATTGTGCCACGTGTCACTGTATGATTGGAAACGAAAAAAATAAACTTCTGTTTTAATGCTATGCCACATGGCACATTTTCATTGGATCCGTCTCACCACCGTCATCCATGAGACGGTCCATGGAAGATTTTCTCCCAATCAGTGCAGTCTTCGTATCTTCATCTTTTCTTCTTCATTTCTGGGTCAAAATCCAAAACAGGAGTGAAAATGGGCAGTGAAATTCCTCAGCTTCACATTTTCTTCTTTCCATTCATGGCTCATGGCCATATGATACCACTCGTGGACATGTCCAAGCTTTTTGGAACAAGAGGTATCAAGATCTCCATAATCACTACTCCTGCTAATGCTCCTCTCTTATCAAACACGATCCAACGATCCAACGATTTGGGGATCGAAATGGATCTGAAAATCATCAACTTTCCTGTAGAAGCCGGTTTGCCTGAGGGATGCGAAAATTTTGACACTGTCACTAACGGTGGAACAAAGAGGGGCATGTTTGTCATATTTTTGAAGGCCACAACCATGCTCCAGGATCCTCTAGAGCAGCTCCTGAGAGAGTGTAAACCAGACTGCTTGGTGGCAGATATATTCTTTCCTTGGGCAAATGATGCTGCAGCCAAGTTTGGGATTCCTCGGCTGGTGTTTCATGGCACCGGTTTCTTTTCTCTGTGTACAACAGCTTGTATGACGATGTACGAGCCACACAAGCAAGTTTCATCAGATTCTGAACCATTTGTGGTGCCTGGCCTTCCTGGTGATATCAAGCTGACAAGGAATCAACTCTCAGATATGATGAAATCAAATGAGGAAAATGGCTTCACAAAGATGTTGAAAGATTCTGAAGAATCAGAGTTGAAGTGTTATGGCGTTGTTGTCAATAGCTTTTACGAGCTTGAGCCTACTTATGCTGATTATTACAGGAATGTTCTCGGAAGGAAGGCATGGCATGTAGGCCCAGTTTCTCTATGCAATGGGAATTTGAAAGATAAGGCTTCTAGAGGAAAGCAAGCCTCCATTGATGAGAATGAATGCTTGAAATGGCTTAATTCTAAGAAACCAAACTCTGTTGTGTATATTTGTTTTGGAAGTGTTGCTGACTTCAATTCTGATCAGTTAATGGAGCTTGCAATGGGGCTTGAAGCTTCAGGGCAAGATTTCATTTGGGTTGTGAGGAGAGACAAGAAAGATGAAAATGGAAATGAAGATTGGTTGCCTGAAGGATTCGAGAAAAGAATGGAAGGGAAAGGATTGATAATAAGAGGATGGGCACCACAAGTGTTGATTGTTGAACATGAATCAGTTGGAGGAATGGTGACACATTGTGGTTGGAATTCAATTCTTGAAGGAGTTGCTGCTGGCGTGCCGATGGTCACGTGGCCAGTTGCTGCCGAGCAATTTTACAATGAAAAGCTGGTTACTCATGTTCTTAAGATCGGTGTTAGTGTTGGTGTTCAGCAATGGGTTATACTGGTCGGAGATTTTGTGAAGAGGGATGCAATAGAGAAGGCAGTGAAAGAGGTAATGGTTGGTGACAAGGCAGAGGAAATGAGGAGCAGAGCTAAAGCACTAGGTGAAATGGCAAGGAGGGCTGTCGAGAAAGAGGGTTCCTCTCACTTTGATTTGAATGTTTTAATTGATGAATTGAGGTTGAGTCACAATTTAACCAAACAAACAAGCTAGTCACTGTTGTGTTCTTGTGTTTGTTCCTCCCCTTTCAACAGGCTTTTTAATTAGTGGAAATGTCATTATTGGTATTTTGTGCTCTTTTAATACTCCTCCACTTAGTGAACCGCTTTTTATTGGGTATTCAGTATACTTTGAAAACGTGCCAAGGTTGCGTGTTTGATAAAATGAATTAAGTGTTCAACAAAATGACCAGAGAAGAATAGATTAAACCAGAAAAGCTTGGAGAGAATTTGACTCCATTAATGGAGTTCTGAAATCTTGATATTCATTAATTAATGAATCAATACAACACCACCTCTTATATACAAATCAGTAGCTGTCTCTCACACACTCAGAATAACCAACTTCCTAATTACATCAATAGCTGCAATCTTCTCTCAATTAAATGAACATCAACTTCAACTTAATTTATCCTAGCATGGAAAACAGGATTCTTTGTTAAAGCAGCAACACTAGTATTGTCACACCGTATGGTAGGACAAAAGGGCACTGAAAGACCCAACTCTTTAAACACTAAGGGCTTGTTTCGCACACCGTATTGGATTGTATTATACTGTATTGGATTGTATTGGATCGTATTGGACTGTATTATCAACCTTAGTTTGGTGATGTGTATTATATCATATTAAGTTATTCCTATATGACTTTATTGTATTTTATTATATTATAAAAATATAATATTTTTTATAAAATAGGTAATAATTAATTTTAAATATCCTTACCATGAATAAATCAATAAATATTTATTTTAATTGAAACAAAAAATTTAAATAAATAATATTTTTATAAATAAAATAAATATTTCCCATATAATTTTGAAATTATAAAAAAAAAATTAATAACATAACACGTATTTTATTAATATTCCATATTTGTTGAAAAAAAAAATGTTTTTCTAATACAAAACAACATAATACCACAAAATATAATGTATTAGCTAATATTGTGTTTGCTGTATTAGGTAATTAAAATGTACCAAAATAATACAATACAATGTTTACACCAAATACTGTATTGTATTATTTTAATACATCTTAATTACATAATACAATACAATACGGGTAATTAAAATGTACCAAAATAATACAATACAATGTTTACACAAAATACTGTATTGTATTATTTTAATACATCTTAATTACATAATACAATACAATACGGCAAAACAAACGAGGGTTAACTGTAACTATAATATCTCAATTAAGGCTTGAGCTAAGGCCCTGTACTCGCCATTCAGCTTCAACACTTGAATATATGAGCAACAATATTTTATTTTCTTGAACTCCATGTAATCAAGTTATGATATGATAATACGTTTTTCTAGACTAGAGGTGTAAATTATGGATTGAATGATCCGGATTTGAATCCGATCCGAAAATTTTGGACAATTTTTTTTTCCTAATCCGTATCTATATATCTTTCTATAACTATATATCTATAACTGATTTCAAATATGGAATGTCTAAAACACTGTCAAGATTTAGATAATTTGAATCCGAAGAATTTCCGAATCCAAATCCGAATCCAGTTTTTTCATATATATATATATATAGTAATATTTGAAAGTTTGAAATTTTTTAAATATATTAATTTTTGAAAAAAAAAAACTATTACTTTGTGCAGCACAGTGTGCAATTACTGTGCATGTAGCACACTGCACTGCACAGCACATTTGGACAATTGGACATTGGTTCAATTAATTTTTTATTGTTCTTTTTAATATTTTTTTAAAATCTAAATATGTAAAGTCTGAAAATCCAATCCAAATGGAATCCGAATAATTATCCGAAACTGATTCGAATCCAGAAATCCAAAAAAAACCGGATTCAGATTATCCAAATCCAGTCTGCTTTACACATCCATTTTAGAGGACGAAATCAGGATTGAAGACCTAGGTGGGTTAGAAATTTTTTATTTTATTTTATTTATTATTAAATATACTTTTTCTAATATTAATAAAAATAAAACATTTTTTTCATAATTAAAAAAACCCAGTCGATTTTTTACTTAATTTAAAATTGATTTTAATAATTAAAAATATATATTCTCTTACTTTTTTATTAATAAAATCAATTAAATTAATTTAACTACATATTTTACTTTTATGACAGGTTAAAAATATATGTTTTAAATAATTAGAGCTTATATATATATATAATATGTACTTTACTCTCCATATATTACATTCTATTCTATTCTAATATATATATATATATTTTTTGAGAGCACATTCTATTCTATTCTTTCTTTCTAGCAAAAGCAATATTTTCTTCTTCCACTTAATTTTCTACTATTTACCCTAGGCTAATGTGTAACGAATATTCTTGTCATTATGGATTCTGGTCTTCAACTTTAATTTTCCCTCTCATTTTTATGAAATGAATTATAAGAAGATTTAAAGGTGAAGATTTTTGTGTGGAAAGCATGGCATGGCTGGATCCCAACCAAGGTGAACCTAGCTAACAGGGGTATTAAGCTGGAAGGGAGGTGTCCTAGATGCAATTCGGAAGAAGAGTCTACATTGCATGCCCTGTGGAATTGCAAAAAATTACACCAGGTTCGCAGGCATTGGGCTGTTCATCACCCAATCTGTACAGGTTCTACCTCTACCTTTATGTATTTCATTTATGCCAATTATAGATTGTTGTGTAAAGAGGATTTTGGGTTGCTCTGTGTCATTTTGTGGAGGTCCTGGTACTTAAGGGCGCGTTTGTTAACGTTTTCAGAAACTGTTTTTTGTTTTCTGAGTCACAAAAACAGGAAAAACCCGTTTGGTAGATGATTTCAAAAAACTGTTTTATAAAATATTGAGAACAGTTTTCAGTTTTAATGAACAAAAAATTGAGAACTCTGAGAACAACAATTTGTTGTTTTCAGTATTCTTGAAAACTTTTTTTTAGCAATAAAATTTACTCAAACCAAATCCATCTTTTGGATCTTCATGGATCTATATCAAAAAGATGATGATGATTTCGATAGGTTTGATGATGAAAATTAAATTTATTTATTATTCAATTTTAATTTTTTTTTAGTTTTAATGTTTAATTATTTTAATATCACTTTTTCATTATTTATAATATTAATCTTTTAAAAATGATTTTAAAAATATTATACTAAACACGTTTTTTATGTTTTGATTCTCCGAATATCGTTTTCAACAATTGCTACCAAACGCGTTTTCGAATTCAAAAAATCCAAAAATCAGTTTTTCAAAAACTTCAGATTACAAGAAAACAAAAACTGAAAAACGAAAACGTTACCAAACGGCCCCTAAGAAATTCCTTTTGTTTCAACTCTAAAAGGGTGGAATCCAATTTCACGGTGGATTGGAGTTTGAATTTTTTGAGTAGTTTTAACAGGAGATCTGCTAATTTGCCTTCTTCTTCTGGGTCCTCATCTCCTCAGATCTCCTTTTGGTCTCCTCCTAATTTTGGTTCCCTGAAGATCAATTGCAGAGCCTGTTCTGATTTGAGAATTGGAAAAACAGGGTTGGGTATTGTAATTCAGAATCATAATGGGCTAGCTATTCTTTCCTGCAGTTTGTTCCTGAATTATGGTTTGGAGTTCCTTCTACCTAATTCTATAGCTATTCTCCAGGGTTTGATGGTTGGGAAAAGTTTTGGGCTTCTTCCTTGTTGTGTGGAATCAGATGTCAGCAGGTTAGTGGATTTGATCAATGGGAGGAATCACTTGAACTTTAGTGGTGGGAATATTATTTCTGATATCATCTGCTTGATGGAGTTTTCGGATCTCCCTTGGTAAGAAAGGTTCCAATTCGGTTGCTACCAAGCTTGCAAGACAGGCGCTAAGTCGAGGTCATGATCTGGCCTGGAAAGAGGGAATTCTTTGTAATGTTCCAAGTGTTTTGTATGCTGCTAGTCTGTGTTAGTTTGTTGGTTTTTTGTCTTGTGCCGCTTTGGTGGTGCTCTGGTTTATTTCTTATGCTCAGGCAAGCTATCGAAAAAAAAAAAAAAAAAAAAAAAAAATTCTTCTCATCAGTCGAACTTTTGGAAGATCGATTATCTAGTAACTATAGAGTATAGAGTGGCGGTTAAAGGTTATAAAATAAGACTAAACAAAAATAATAATCTAGTTTCACTGAACATTACAAAATAAAAGTCCTAAAATTCTTTTTCAGCTTTCAGGACAGATCACAATTAATGCTTTTAATGTTAAATTAATTAAACAACACAAACTTGTTGAGCAAACTTTGACTCTCCTGTACATTTTGTCCTCAACAATGTTGTGACGTAAGAGATTATGTTAACTTGTTTGTATACAGAGATCCAGCTTCTCTTTATTGATTTCCATCTTTAATTTCAATTAGACCAAGGTAGACAGCAACGGTTCATGGAAAGATACCGGAACTTCCTTCTTCTGGTCTGATTTTGTTATTAAATAATAACTAAACAAGTAAAAAATATAAACCTTTAAAATTATAGAGAAAAAAAAAAAAAAAAAAAAAAAAGAAGTAATCATCTATTCTCGCATATAGATTTTACCGTAACTCAGTTATCTTGTCAGATTTCAATATACTTTTTTTTATATTTTTTATTTTTATTTTTTTTTTATATTTTTTTTTGAGGGAAACAAAGGATTTCAAAGAAACACGTACTCAGACGCAATAAAGGAACCAATACAGGAAGAAAACTTCTCTAGGCAAAACATAACATCAACGCAAGAGAGGCTGTTTTTAGCTAACACATGGGCTACCTGTCTCGCATATAGATTTTACCGTAACTCAGTTATCTTGTCAAATTTTAGTATACCTTAACCTTCAGCTTTATATATATTCAAAAAATATTAGATAATTTTAGTACACTAATTGATAATTTTAGTAACCTTCAGCTTTAATATATATATATATATATATACAGTTTTTTTATTATCAGTTCGAATTGATATAAAATATATTAGTTCCTTGCATGTGGACCATTATATTTAAAAGATGATTTAACAAGCGTATACAGCCAAATCAAAGCATTTCAATCTAATAGTCTACATGCAAGGAACTGATATATCTTATATCAGTTCGAACTGATAATAGAAAAATTGTATATATAATCAAAATATATTAGATAATTTTAGTACACTTGATTTCTTGAATACAGGACAAAGATTAGTATAGCAGATAATTTTAATCAATTTAGACTAAAACCGATATTTATTTTGCTGGACCAATTCAAACCCAACTTTTCACTTCTTTTTTTAAGTATATCTGTATATGTGGCAAAAACTTTCCAAGTATACATATGTTTGGCACACCGTATGGTATTGGGTTGGGTTAGACCGGATTATATAAGATTGTACTGGATAGTATTGGATTAAATTTAGTACTCTACGATGTTTGATATGGGTCGGTATTGTACCATATTAAATTGGCTAAAATATATTTATTTAAAATTAAACATTTATAAATATATTTAAATATGAAATTATAATTCAATTATAAATTATAGAAACAAATTAAAAAAAAAAATTAGTGGAACCCACTTTAGTTATTGTTTTGCTGTAAGGAAGTTAAATTTAATTGAAAAAATAAATTAAAATAAAATGGTAATGGAACCACTTTAATTATTTTGAGGTGAAATTAAATTTAATTGAAAAAAATAAATGAAAATTAGTGGAACCCGCATCAGTCTGCTTTTTGAATGAAAAAAGCAAATGAAACAAGAGAAATTACCTTGGTCAAGGCGTGAGAAAGTGAGTTGCATGTACAACCCAGATTAGTTATTGACCGCATCAGGCGTGAGAAAATGAAACAAAGAACAAGTCCGGGTGTGGCATGTACTTTTTGACCGGACTATTTAGTCTGCTGTGGGTTGGAAAAAAAAATACACCAGATTAGTTAAAAGTTATTGTCAAACATTGGCAGTATTAATTTAATACTGTCCATTGTCCAACCCATTTCTTGGACAGCAAGATGACGATCGCAGAGACGTGTATAGATAAACCTATGAATAATCCAACTTTTCTTTAATACTCTTCAATCTTCGAAATTCTATATATTAATTGCATTCATGTGTCAACCTAAGTAAGTCATACAATTCCAGCAAAAAAATAAAAACAAAACCTGCCCAAAAAGCTTTCTTTCCAGTATTATCTTTCTTCATTTCTTGGTCTAAAATTAAAACAAAAGTGAAAATGGAGAGTGAAATTCGTCAGCTTCACGTTTTCTTCTTCCCATTCATGGCTCATGGTCACATGATACCAACTGCTGACATGGCCAAGCTTTTTGCAACAAGCGGTGTCAAAACCTCTATAATCACTACTCCTGTCAATGCTCCTCTGTTTTCAAAAACAATCCAGAGATCCAACGATTTGGGACTCGACATGGATTTGAAAATCATCAAGTTTCCTTATGCAGAGGCCGGTTTGCCTGAGGGATGTGAAAATGTTGATGCCTTCACTAATGCTGATCCGACTACAAGAACGGAGATGGCCATCAAATTTTTCAAAACCACAGCCATGCTCCAGGAACCTCTTGAGCAGCTCCTCAGAGAGTTTAAACCAGATTGCTTGGTGGCTGATATGTTCTTTCCTTGGGCCACTGATGTTGCAGCCAAGTTTGGGATTCCTAGGATTGTGTTTCATGGCACTTGTTTCTTTTATTTGTGTACATCTGCATGTATAGCGATGTACGAGCCACACAAGCAAGTTTCATCAGATTCTGAACTATTTTTGGTGCCTGACCTTCCTGGTGATATCAAGCTCACAAGGAATCAACTCGATGAATTTATGAAATCAAATGGTGAAACTGACTTTACCAAGATGTTGAAACATATGAAAGAAGCAGAGTTAAAGAGCTTTGGTGTTGTTGTGAACAGCTTTTACGAGCTGGAGCCTGCGTATGCTGATTATTACAGGAATGGTCTGGGAAAGAGGGCATGGCATATAGGCCCACTTTCTCTATGCAATGAAGATAAGGCTTCTAGAGGAAAGCAAGCATCCATTGAGGAGAATGAGTGCTTGAAATGGCTTAATTCCAAGAAACCAAATTCTGTTGTGTATATATGTTTTGGAAGTGCTGCTAACTTCAATTCTGTTCAGTTAATGGAGCTTGCAATGGGGCTTGAAGCTTCAGGGCAAGATTTCATTTGGGTTGTGAGGAAAGACAAGAAAGATGAAGATGGAAACGAAGAAGATTGGTTGCCTGAAGGATTCGAGAGAAGAATTGAAGGGAAAGGATTAATAATAAGAGGATGGGCACCCCAATTGTTGATTCTTGAACATGAAGCTGTGGGAGGATTCGTTACACATTGCGGATGGAATTCAACTCTCGAAGGAATCAGTACTGCTGGGGTGCCTATGGTCACATGGCCAATGTTTGCTGAGCAATTTTACAATGAAAAGCTGGTGACTCATGTTCTTAAGATTGGTGTCAGTGTTGGAGTTCAACAATGGAATAGACTGGTGGGAGATTTTGTGAAGAGGGAGGCAATAGAGAAGGCAGTGAAAGAGATAATGGTTGGAGACAGGGCAGGGGAAATGAGGAGCAAAGCCAAAGCACTTGGTGAAATGGCAAGGAGGGCTGTCGAGAAAGAGGGTTCCTCTAACTCTGATTTGAATGCTTTAATCGAAGAATTAAGCTTATGTCGCAATTCAAACAAACTAATAAGCTAGTCAGCATACTGTAATATCAAATATGATATGATTTGTTCTTGTGTTTGTTCCTCCCCTTCCACGAGGGTTTTAATTATTGGTCTTTTTGTGTTGTTTTAAATATTAGAACAAAGGACTGTTGTATCATATATTCATATATGAGATGATTGATGAGCAATACTCCTACACTTGCAAACCATCATTTTATAATCACTTAACCTTTTTTTTTTTTACAACAGTAACTCGTGTTAGATGTTTTAAAAAGATTGATCTTCTTAAAAAAAAAAAAATTGCGGTAGATGTTGCTTAAAAAAAACAAAATAAAATTTCCAACAATGTTATTAAATAAAATTTGTAGGTCTTATTTTATTTTATATTATTTATGATGATGCTAAAGAGGCAAAACCAAAAAATATATATATATATATATAGAGAGAGAGAGAGTATAGAGTGGCGGTTAAAGGTTATAACATAAGACTAAACAAAAATAATAATCTAGTTTCACTGAACATTACAAAATAAAAGTCCTAAAATTATTTTTCAGCTTTCAGGACAGATCCCAATTAATGCTTTTAATGTTAAATTAATTAAACAACACATACTTGTTGAGCAAACTTTGACTCTCCTATACATTTTGTCCTCAACAATGTTGTGACGTAAGAGATTACGTTAACTTGTTTGTATACAGAGATCCAGCTTCTCTTTATTGATTTCCATCTTTAATTTCAATTTGACCAAGGTAGGCAGCAACGGTTGGTGGAAAGATACCGGAACTTCCTTCTTCTGGTCTGATTTTGTTATTAAATTAAATAATAAATAAAATAAACATCTATTCTCGCATATAGATTTTACTGTAACTCAGTTATCTTGTCAGATTTTAGTATACCTTAACCTTTAGCTTTAATATATATATATATATATATATATATACAGTAAAAAAACTGATATATTAACAAGTCAAAGCATTTAAATCTAATGGTCCACATGTAAAAAACTGATATATTTTATATAAGTTCGAACTGATAATAGAAAAATTGTATATATATATATATATATATATATTTTTTGATGGAAAGGGCACCTGAAAATCTGGAAAACCAAATCCAGGGCAAGGTTACAAACCATAACTGGGACTCCACAAATAAAGCCACTTGAGCACAAGCCCAGAACAGAGTCCCACAACGGGAGAAAAACGCCCACACAGAGGTGGGATTACAACCAAAACAGTAAATAACAAACGGGAAACACAAAAAACGAGCTGAAACCGATCCGGAGGAGAGACCAGGCCGTCGGAGAAGACCCACCAGGACGCCGCCGACCAAGCAGAGACGTCGGAGATGCCTGATCGAAACCCCAAACCACCATACCAAACAAACCTCCACCAGTTCCGACGCCTGTCGCCGCAAAGCATAAAACCGACCAAGCCAAACACCAAGATCAGTGAAGGAGGACGCTGAAGCTGCCGGTGGTGTCCCGACGGAGAGGACGGGGTCAGACGAGCTGGAAGACCACCGATCGAGACTGCTCACGCCGAATCACACCAGATCTGGCCAGATCCAAGAGGATCGGCCGATCTAACAGCTGCCGTCGTCGCCTGGACAAAACGTCCCGCCCGGTGACGCGAGAGAGACTTCCAGTCGACTGACAGGGCCGTCGTAGCAGCCGCCGGTGTCCCCCTTCTGATCGGGAAAGCCTAGCATGGGGAAGAAGAAGATCGCCCTCCGGGACGACATCGCCGCCGGCTCCCGCGGCCACAGCGAGAAACCGGCGACGGAAAAACGAAGTCGGTTAGGGTTTTGAGTTGGGAGAAAAGAAGAGAGATAAAGCAGAGAGAGAGAGGAGAATTGCAAATAATACTTCAAAAAAAAAAAAAAAAATTGTATATATATAATCAAAATATATTAGATAATTTTAGTACACTTGATTTCTTGAATTCAGGACAAAGATTATTATAATAGATAATCTTAATCAATTTAGACTAAAACCAATATTTATTTTACTGGAACAATTCAAACCCAATATTTATTTTACTGGACCAATTCAAACCCAACTATTCACTTCTTTTTTTAAGTATATCAGTATATGTGGCAAAAACTTTCCAAGTATACGTATTTGGCACACCGTATAGTATTAGGTTGGGTTGGATTGGATTGTATAAGATTGTACTTGATTAAATTTAGTACTCTACAATGTTTGATACGGGCCAGTATTGGACCATATTAAATTGGCTAATATATATTTATTTAAAATTAAATATTTATAAATATATTTAAATATGAAATTATAATTCAATTATAAATTATAGAAACAAATTTTAAAAAAAAAATATTAGTGGAACCCACCTTAGTTATTGTTTTGCTGTAAGGAAGTTAAATTTAATTGAAAAAATAAATTAAAATAAAATGGTAATGGAACCACTTTAATTATTTTGAGGTGAAATTAAATTTAATTGAAAAAAATAAATGAAAATTAGTGGAACCCGCATCAGTCTGCTTTTTGAATGAAAAAAGCAAATGAAACAAGAGAAATTACCTTGGTCAAGGCGTGAGTAAGTGAGTTATTTACTTATGAAACAAAGAACAAGTCCGGATGTGGCATGTACTTATTGTCAAAAGTTAAAAGTTAAAAGTCCGGGTCGGATAAAACAATACACCAGATTAGTTAAAAGTTATTGTCAAACATTGGACAGTATTAATTTAATACTGTCCAACCCATTTCTTTGACAGCAAGATGACGATCGCAGAGACGTGTATAGATAAACCTTTGAAATTCTATATATTAATTGCATTCATGTGTCAACCTAAGTAAGTCATACAATTCCAGCAAAAAAATAAAAACAAAACCTGCCCAAAAAGCTTTCTTTCCAGTATTATCTTTCTTCATTTCTTGGTCTAAAATTAAAACAAAAGTGAAAATGGAGAGTGAAATTCGTCAGCTTCACGTTTTCTTCTTCCCATTCATGGCTCATGGTCACATGATACCAACTGCTGACATGGCCAAGCTTTTTGCAACAAGCGGTGTCAAAACCTCTATAATCACTACTCCTGTCAATGCTCCTCTGTTTTCAAAAACAATCCAGAGATCCAACGATTTGGGACTCGACATGGATTTGAAAATCATCAAGTTTCCTTATGCAGAGGTCGGTTTGCCTGAGGGATGTGAAAATGCTGATGCCTTCACTAATGCTGATCCGACTACAAGTATGGAGATGACCATCAAATTTTTCAAAGCCACAGCCATGCTCCAGGAACCTCTTGAGCAGCTCCTCAGAGAGTTTAAACCAGATTGCTTGGTGGCTGGTATGTTCTTTCCTTGGGCCACTGATGTTGCAGCCAAGTTTGGGATTCCTAGGCTTGTGTTTCATGGCACTTGTTTCTTATCTTTGTGTACTTCCGCATGTCTATCCATGTACGAGCCACACAAGCAAGTTTCATCAGATTCTGAACTATTTGTGGTGCCTGACCTTCCTGGTGATATCAAGCTCACAAGAAGTCAACTCCCAGATTATATGAAATCAAATGGTGAAACTGACTTTACCAAGAGGTTGAAACATATGAAAGAAGCAGAGTTAAAGAGCTTTGGTGTTGTTGTGAACAGCTTTTACGAGCTTGAGCCTGCGTATGCTGATTATTACAGGAATGTTCTGGGAAAGAGGGCATGGCATATAGGCCCACTTTCTCTATGCAATGAAGATAAGGCTTCTAGAGGAAAGCAAGCATCCATTGATGGGAATGAGTGCTTGAAATGGCTTAATTCTAAGAAACCAAATTCTGTTGTCTATATATGTTTTGGAAGTATTGCTAACTTCAATTCTGATCAGCTAATGGAGATTGCAATGGGCCTTGAAGCTTCAGGGCAGGATTTCATTTGGGTTGTGAGGAAAGACAAGAAAGATGAAGATGGAAACGAAGAAGATTGGTTGCCTGAAGGATTTGAGAAAAGAATTGAAGGGAAAGGATTAATAATAAGAGGATGGGCACCCCAAGTGTTGATTCTTGAACATGAAGCTGTGGGAGGATTCGTTACGCATTGCGGATGGAATTCAACTCTCGAAGGAATCAGTACTGCTGGGGTGCCTATGGTCACATGGCCAGTGTTTGCTGAGCAATTTTACAATGAAAAGCTGGTGACTCATGTTCTTAAGATTGGTGTCAGTGTTGGAGTTCAACAGTGGATTAGACTGGTGGGAGATTTTGTGAAGAGGGAGGCAATAGAGAAGGCAGTGAAAGAGATAATGGTTGGAGACAGGGCAGGGGAGATGAGGAGCAGAGCCAAAGCACTTGGTGAAATGGCAAGGAGGGCTGTTGAGAAAGAGGGTTCTTCTTACTCTGATTTGAATGCTTTAATTGAAGAATTGAGGTTGAGTCGCAATTCAAGCAAACAATCAAGCTAGTTCAGTGTTTACTGTTACATCAAATCTGAGATGTTGTATACTTGTGTTCCAGTGTTTGTCTTATCAATTTCAGTTTTTATCAACAGAAGTCTTAGGAAGCTTTAGTAGATGTTTGGTACATGATCTGATTTCTATTTCTATTTTTGGAAAGGGAGTGTGTGTGTATATGTATATATATATTTGATACAAGATGAGGTTTGTTTTGGTGGTATGCCCTTCACACTTACTCCATGAGGTCGAGGATTCAAGTCATGTCATTTTCTATATACTCTAAATTATTGTAATATTTCATATATATATATATATATATATATATATATATATAGGAAATTATACAAAACCTACTTTTGGTTTGAGCAGGATCTATGTATAAAGGAAATTATACAAAAGCCTATTGAGGTTTGGCCGTTTAGGATACAAGAAAAATAACATTTCGAAAAAAACAATACTTACTTATAATTTGTTATCAAACTAACAGATATATTGGTTACAGGTTTCATCCTAATCTTAATCTTAAAAATTTAGAATGATTGTAAAAGGATATAATTTCTAATAAATATATAATGTCATATGCAACTTTGTATAAACACTGTAATTAATTAGGGGAAGATAAATCAAAGATGAGGACATAAAAAAAAAAAAAACACATAAAAGAGATATAACTATAACAGTAGATCGAGGATAATTGAGAGAGCACCATATTATGTTTAGCGACCAAAGGGGTGGTGATTGAGTCTAGCAAATTGATACATGTCCCTTTATCATGGAAGAATGTTGTTACATTAAGCTTTTGCATAAACTGTTAATTTTTATTATTGTTTTTTTTTTTTAATGAAAAATTATGACAACCGTATTTTCTGCATATGAAAATTTTCTATTCTTAAATTTGATAATTTTATAATACACTATAAACAGATTTTACAGTTTTGATGAACTAGATGAGAGCATTTTTTTGCCATTTAGAATTTGATTACAATTTTGTTCGGATTTTTAAGCAGAATGGAATATACATGCAAAAAAAAAAGCAAAAATTTTATATAGAACAAGTTTTCACTGTTACCAAATCGTCATAACATTCATATAAACACTACAAAATTATTATCTGAGATGAGTGTTATTTATTATTATTAAGTAAATATGCCATACTTTTAAGGGTAATATGGACAATTGCTATAATATGGACAATAGAAGGGCTTAATTGCCATTTCATCATATTTTTTTTAATCATTTTTGGACATTATTTATCTAATGGTGGTAGTTACTGATATTCAAAACTGAGGGTTTAATTAGGCATTAGGTTAAAAGTCAAGAAATTATTTATGATTCTTTTTTTTTAATTTTATTTTATTTTAAATTGGTTATGTTAATAATTTAAGAAGGTTTATAAATAAAATGTATTAAAATGAATATATTCATTCCAATAAGGGTACTATTGGTATTATAATGAGCGTTTATAGTAATATTTATTTTTTAAATTTTAGACATACATATATTTATAAAAATGGGTGTATAATATTAGTACTTTTCCGGTATAAATTGTGCACATATATTTTTACTTTTCAGATTAAGATGTCTAACCGATGACATAGTGAGACTATTGGACAAAAGTTTTACTTGATATTGAGACCATTTAATTAAAAGCTTTGAATAACACAACTTTTTTTATTGGGTGGATACACAAGTGACATGATTAAATTATCTCATTAAAAAATTTCTCCAAATACATATAGATCTAAATGATCAATGGAGAGAAGGCAAAGAGAGCTACTGAAAAATGTGGTTCGTCGTGTATGGTCTCATGCTCTAATTCAGGAGCTCAAATAAAAAAACTATGCTTTTAATATTTTGTATAATCGTGCTTCATAAAACCTATTAAATGGATATGCTCTATTTATTAAAAATAATTATTAAAGTTCTTAAAAATTAAAAAATATATATATTTTATATTTATTCCCTTTTATTATTAATAAATATATTTTTTCCTAAGATTAATAAAAATAAATATATATTTTTTCATAATTAAAAAACATGAAAAGACACCAATCGGTTTTTTTTTTTTTTTTTTTTTACTTAATTTAAATTGATTTTATTAATTCTTTTATTTTTTATTAATAAAATCAATTTAAATTAATCTAATATGTTAAAAATATTTTTTTTAAATAATTGCACTACATGTCTATTATAATGTTATATATATATTTTTCAAAATACTATTTGCATTTTAGATACTTTACTTTCCGATCTCCATTCTATTCTATTCTTTCTTTCTAGCAAAAGCCATATTTTCTTCTCTTTTTTTTTTTTTTTTTTTTTTTTTTTTCCATTTGCTTTTGGAAAACAGTTTTTATAATTGTCAAAACCAAATATTTTCTTCTCTCTCTCCTTGTTATTTACAATATAAATAAGGGTGAAATTCATTTTCGTCCCTCTAGTTTGACCTAATAGCTAAACTGGTCCCCCAGTTTTCAGTTTTATGTTGACATGTCCCTCTAGTCTTCAAAAATCTGTATTTTGGTCCCTATCGTCCAATTCCGTTAGGGTTTTCAAAGATTCTGTCATTGTTGCGAGGGTAAAATGGTAACTTACATAACAAACCCTAGCACCATCAATTGGTTGATTTTGATTTCATTTCTCATCTTAAACCCATATCTCATCTCAATCAGATTTAAACAAACCCTAGCCACCACACCACCACTAGATATATTCTCTCTCTCTCTCTCCACCACCACCACCATCAGAAATCAATGACACCAAAATTAGATCTCATCTCTCTCTCTCTCTCTCTCTCTCTCTCTCTCTCTCTCTCTCTCTCTCTCTCCCGACCACCACCAGAAACCAAACGACCCTGAAACTAAATATAGCACGGTGTGTATAAAACTATCTAGAGGGGGGGTGAATAGATTTTACGCTTTTTACCCAATGTTTCGTGTTAGTCAAAATTACGAAATTACCCCTAAATAGATAAAGCAATAAATCAAGTAAAATATGCGGAAATTAAATAACACTTGATTTTTACGTGGAAACCCTCACGGGAAAAACCACGGGCTAGTAAGTAAGCCACACTCGAACCTCGAATCCACTAATTGTGTAAACAATTACAACCTAATCCCGGAAGTAATCACACACCTACCTAATCCCGGTATGAGTGAACCTAGTTCAATTTGCTTGCGATCAAAGCAACCTAATCCTGGATTCTACACACAAGACTTACTTTCTCTAGAAGAGAATAACAACCCTAAGTGAATATATGAATATCCAAATGCAACATAGAGCAAGGGAAACCCTATATGCTTATCTAAGATGATGAATTTGCAATTAAGAACAATCCTAGATATCAAAACTAAATGACATGTCAATTAGTTTAGCTAGTCAATATTAAGCACAAAACCTAATTTGTTAGCACAATACAACTTCTCAAACATACATCACACTAATCTCAATCTTGTATCCAAAGCATACAAAATAACAAACAAGTAATTAATTGAGATTGCTAGAAAAGAGAAACACAAAATATGTAAGATATTAGTGAAAAGCTTACCAATCAAAGTATGATGAAGAATCCATGCTAGATGACATCTAGATGATCAAAGATGATGCTAGATGATGATTGATGATCATGAAAAAATGTTTGAGTAATTAAAAATGAGTTCTTTGTGTATTTTTCTTGTCTTGAAAAATATCCTAAGTATGAAGCTTGAATATGAACTCTCTTAATTGACCTAAAGACAAAATGGCATATATATAGGGGGCCAAATCAAAGTGTGGTCGTTTAAGTAAGTTTCAAAGAAACGCGTCAATCGGTGGTTTCATTCGGCGGCCAGGCCGCAGAATGTGATCGCCGAATGAGTCCCAAGAGAAACAGGGGAACTTCTGTGGTTTTATTTGGCGGCCACCGACCGCCAATCAAACCGCTGAATTGACCTGACACGAACAGGGGCACAACGGCGGTTTCATTCGGCGATTTCGGAACCGGCGATAAAACCACCGAATTGACCCGAGAGATAAAATCAATCAGGTATGAACAGCGGTTTCATTCGACGGCCAGGCCGCCGATCCAAACCACCGTTTCACCAATTTTGGTGAAACCAAGGGCATTCTCCAACGACGATCTTCGCGCTAAAAACAAGCACACAAGGTGCATGCGCGGACTTTTCCGAACAACAACGGAAAACGAATTACAAGACACATAAACACACAACAACATATAACAAAGAGGTGCAAGTGTGATAAGTGACATGTAAAGAGAATGCACACAAATGCAAGTACGCTAAGTGAGTGTGTGCACTAAATCTCTTCATAGAAAATTAAGCACTAAACATATACCTTTGGAGTGCTTAATACTTGCAAGGGCCTTGAGCTTGAAAACATTCCTAAGCTACCCTTACATGATCCCCACATATGGTTTGATCTCGAAATAAACCAATTAAAAACTACGGGAATCCTTACAATCTTCCCCTTTGGCTATTTCGTGACAAAACCACCAGTCACATTGATTCCTCACATAAAAATAGAAACAATGGGATAACATAGATCTTCTACAATACAAAGAGATAATAAACAAAATAAAATCTTCAATGCTCCAATCTCTTGTAGAACAACCAACCCTACAAAGCAAAGTTTCTATATTTTTCCAAAAAAGTACATGTGAGATTAATCAAGTGATATCAAAACAAGCATTTGTATTTTTAGAATTTAGGCACAACATTACAAAATATATGCAATGTATGATAAATGCAATTCTCCCCCTCAAAGGGTTACTCCCCCTCAATGTGTTATCTCCCCAAAGTGCACAATTGCAACACCAATTTGCATCTCCCCTTACCATATCCTACTCCCCCTTTTTGTCATGATATAGGCAAAGGAGTAGTCCCCAACCGGGTCACTCAAGGCAAAGAGAGATAGAAGCATGCAAGATATTTGCATATACATATAAGTCACTTTATGCATCTCAATTAATTGAAGAGAAACAAGGAGATTTATTTGAGAAAATGTGTGAATCCAACATGCTTTGCATACAAGACATATAGCATTCAAGTCCAAAATACAATGGTATTTGGCAAAGCAAATGACAAAGGTTTCTAATTAGAATTCAAACCAATTTCACCAATGACATGGGAAAAGCAAGGATATAGAGATTATTGATTTCAATTTAAGAGCAACTATATCCAACTTTATAAGCGAAACATGGCATGAGCGACTTTGCACCCTATTTGATTTTTCCGGATAAGATATCCGTATGATAGTAGCCATGTTCAACTAATATAGAAAGAGAGACATTTGGAATGTAAATTCCTTTGAACGAATACAAGATCCTTTATTCATTTTGAGTCTCATTAGGTTTCACACAAGTTTTGCATTTTTAAGAATATGCAATCATCAATTCATACTTTTCATGTGAACATGTTATATGAATTTCATGCTTTTTCATTTGACATTAGCATGTTATATAAGAATCATCATGTCATGGAGATAACTATAGGTCATTCACATCATACTTCCTATGTAAATCTCCTAGTCCAAAAATGCATGTTTGAACATAAATATGACATGGATTGTAAACAAGCAAGGTTCACACTTATAGAATAGAAAACATATATACATATGTACAACCAAGCTTACTCAAGCAATCAAAAGAAGAGGCATAAGTTATTTAAAATTTTTTGCAAGTGAAAAGAATGCAAAATAGCTCTCTTTGCTTGAGTTCCCCATATGGGGTCAATCATAAATCACATCACTCCACAAGACATATCCCAATAGATCTACTAAGAGTTTTAAATCGAGTAGCATCTAAGGGTTTAGTAAATAGGTCCGCAAGTTGATCATTAGTACATACATGTTCAAGTACTATGCATTTATTTTCAACAAGCTCTCTAATGAAGTGATGGCGGATGTCAATATGCTTAGTTCTAGAATGTTGCACCGGATTCTTGGAAATATTAATAGCACTCATGTTATCACAAAAGAGAGTGAGAGTACCTTGGTTGAATCCATAGTCTACTAGCATTTGCTTCATCCATAAGAGTTGTGTGCATCCACTCCCCGCGGCTATGTACTCGGCCTCGGCCGTGGACAAGGAAATCAAGTTTTACTTCTTGCAAAACCAAGACACCAAGTTGTTGCCTAGAAAGAAGCAACCGTCCGATGTGCTCTTCCTATCATCACAATTTCCTGCCCAATCCGCATCACTAAAGCCTACAAGACTAGCATTAGTGTCAAAAGAGTACCAAATCCCATAGTTAGAAGTCCCATTCACAAAGCGAATGACTCTCTTAACCGAAGAGAGATGGGACTCCTTGGGATCGGATTGGTACCTAGCACAAACTCCTACACTAAATGATATATCGGGCCTACTTGTGGTCAAATAGAGCAAGCTCCCTATCATGCCACAATATAAGGTTTGGTCCACACTTTTACCGCTAGCATCCTTGCTTAGCTTCAAAGTGGTGCTCATAGGAGTATCACAATGTTTGGCTTTTTCAAGACCAAACTTCTTCACTAGGTTTTTGGCATATTTGGCTTGGGATATGAAAATCCCATCATCTAGTTGCCTAATTTGCAAACCTAGGAAGTAACTAAGCTCACCAACAAGACTCATCTCGAATTCATGAGACATGACATCAACAAATTGTTGGACTTTGGTGTTGTTGGTGGAGCCAAACACTATGTCATCAACATATATTTGAGCTATGAAAAGCTCATCATTGTCTCTCTTGATGAATAGTGTCTTGTCAACACTACCTCTTGTGTAGTTATTGTCAACAAGAAATTGAGTGAGGCGCTCATACCAAGCCCTCAGTGCTTATTTCAACCCATATAGTGTCTTTTTGAGGCGATAGACATGGTTGGGGTGGTGAGCATCCACAAACCCCTTGGGTTGTTCAACAAACACTTCCTCTTGCAAGAAGCCATTGAGGAAGGCACTCTTGACGTCCATTTGGTGCAATTTGAACTTGTGCACACAAGAGATGGACAAGAGAAGCCTAATGGACTCTAAGCGGGCAACGGGAGCAAAAGTCTCCTCAAAGTCGATACCCTCAATTTGAGAGTACCCTTGTGCTACAAGTCTAGCCTTGTTCCGCACTATGTTGCCATCCTCATCGGATTTGTTCCTAAATATCCATTTGGTGCCTATGACATTAGTGGTCTTAGGCCTAGGAACTAGAGTCCAAACCTCATTCCTTTCGAATTGGTTTAGCTCTTCTTGCATGGCAAGAACCCAAAATTCATCATTTAAGGCTTCTTCAACCTTTTTGGGTTCAATTTGAGAGGTGTAGCATGTATAACTAATAAGATTAGCAAGTTGACGTCTAGTCCTAACACCATCATTAACCTCTCAATGATATCATCTTTATCATGGAGTTTCCTAACCCATGGAGTGGGTTCTTTAGAGTCCAAGAGAGGAACTCTATCAATAGGTTGTGTGTCATCATTGTTGACATTAGATGTCCCAACATTAGGCGACACCACAACCTCCTCCGAAGGAAAACCATCACTAAAAATAACCTCCTCCTCATGATCATTTGACTTGAGCCTAGTATCATAAAAAACGACATTGGATGATTCCATAACACTTAGAGTCTTTAAATTGAAAACTCTATAGGCTCTACTATTCAAGGCATAACCAATAAAAATACCCTCATCACTCTTAGCATCAAATTTGCCAAGTTGATCACGGTCATTCAAAATGTAGCATTTGCTTCCAAAAGTGTGGAAGTAGCTAACATTTGGCCTCTTGCCTTTCCATAACTCATAGGAGGTGTTTCTAATACCGGGCCTTAGGAAAACTCTATTTCCTATATAACAAGCCGTATTGATGGCTTCGGCCCATAGGTTCCTAGGGACATTGTTGCTAAGCAACATCACACGGGCCATCTCTTGAAGGACCTTATTTTTCCTCTCAACAACTCCATTTTGTTGAGGTGTCCTAGGAGCCGAAAACTCATGGGAGATGCCTAAACCATTACAAAAGGTTTCAAAAGTGGCATTTTCAAATTCCCTCCCATGGTCACTTCTAATCCGTTTTATGCTTTTAATATTAGAGTTCATTTCATTTTGTATTTTATTACAAAGTATTTTAAACTTATCAAAAGTTTTGGATTTTTCTCTAAGAAAATATGTCCATGTGAACCTAGAGAAATCATCAACACAAACAAAAATGTATCTCTTTCCACCCAAACTTTCGGTTTGCATGGGACCCATGAGGTCCATGTGGAGAAGCTCAAGAAGCTCCTTGGTGGTGAGATACTTACCCTTTTTGTGCATGCTTTTAGTTTGCTTTCCTTGTTGGCAAGGTCCACAAATACCATTGGCTTTCTTCCCAAGCTTAGGGAGGCTACGCACACAATTGAACTTTCCAAGGGTCCGTAGATCCCTAAAGTTCATGTGGCCAAGTCTTTCATGCCACAACTCAATTTGCTCATCCATGGACACATGATTAGATACAATACTAGCTTCAAGACAATAACAATTGTCGCTAGATCTCATGCCCTTCAACAAGGTTTGTCCATCGGGTTTTAGGATAGAGCAATAATCTTTAGAAAACAAGACGGAATATCCTTTATCACTAAGATGTGAAATGCTTATTAAATTGGCTTTCAAGCCATCAACAAATAAAACATTGGATAAGGAGGGTAATCTGGGAACGGAAATGGTTCCTTTCCCTACAACATTTCTTTTGGATCCATCACCAAAAGTGACATTTCCACCTTCCTCCATAACAAGAGTCTCGAAGAAACTCTTGTTTCCCATCATGTGCCTAGAGCACCCACTATCCAAATACCAAAAATTAGAAGAATTTGCCTTCAAGGCTATTTGTGCAACATGGCAAACATTTTCATTCTTTCTAATCCACTTAGCAACAATTTTAGCTTTCTTAGTGGTCTTTGGTACATGTGCTCTACTATTTCTAGGATCATGCAAATCAATATTATCATTCCTAGAAACATGCATCTTGGCTCTATTCTTTCTCTTTTCAATCATGCTTTGTTTTCTACACAATTTGATATATTGAAAGCAATTTGGTCTAATGTGACCATCACAACCACAAAAGTGACAAATAGGAATGAAAAAAGGAATCATACCTTGTCTTTGTGCATGTATGGGAGCTCGTCCATGTCTTTGTGGATAAGTGGGTTCAATCCATCTTCGTTGTTGAACCGGTCTAGGTTGCTTCCAAGCTTGAGGTTGCATGATTGGTCTCTTTCCTTTGTGAGCCAATTTTGGAGGAGTGTTGGCTTGAGGGACCTTAGGGGGTTGAGCTTGAGATTGCCTTCTTGGCCCCATTTTCACTTGTGCATTAGAACATTGTCCTACTTCTAACTTCTTCCTAGGAAGTTGCACAATTGAAGTTTCTTCGTTCTTCAAGCTCTTGACAAACACGGTCTTGTTAGAGGTTGAGATTTTCTTGTCATCTTCATACCCAAGACCTCTCTTGTCACTTGGACTCTTTCCAACACCAAGTAAATGATCAAGCTTCTTGGTGCTAGAATCTATCCTAGCCAAGGACCCTTTAACTTCTACAAGTTCCCTTTTCAAGCCTTCTTCACTTCTCTTGGATAAGTCTAACTCCTCAATTAACTTATCCTCTCTCCTCTTCAATCTTTCCACTTGTTCACTTAAGTGGTCATTGTGAGCCGAAAGTTCAAGGTTCTCTTCTCTCAACCTCTCAATCTTTCTTGTGCTTTTAAGTGCTAAATCATTGAACTCGGCATGGTATTTAGCAAGCACCTTTTGCTCCACAAATTTCTTTTTGGAACTAGAAGAGGAGTCACTTTCTACTTCACTAGAGTCAATTTCCTCTTGACTCATCTCCTCTTTTTCACTAGCACTTTTGCTCTTGTGAGAAGAGGCAAAAGCTAGGAAGTTAGCCATGAGCTCTTCTTCACTTGAAGACTCATCTTCCTCATTGGAGTCATCACTACTCCCACTCCAAGTGGCGGCCATCACTTTGCCCTTCTTCTTTTCATTATGATTAGCACATTCGGGGGCAAAGTGACCAATCCCACCACATTCAAAGCATCAGACCCCTTTCCTTTCGGTCCTCTCTTGTCTAGGCTCAAACTTCTTGAAGGAACCTTTTTTCTTCAAGTCTTGTCCTCTTAACCCAAATCCCTTCTTCTTCTTGAACCCCATAACCTTATTAAACCTTTTCACAAATAAGGCAAGGTCTTCATTCGATTCATGCTTTAGCTCCTTTGCATCCTTAGATGCTTTCAAAGCTATTCCTTTAGATTTCTTAGGAGGAGTAGTGGTGCTAGGAGCCTTCCTAGACTCATATGCAAGGAGACGTCCAATTACCTCACTTGGCTTCATATCCATGTAGCCACTATTTTCTTCTATGGCCATCACCTTTGATTCAAACCTATCAGGGAGAGATCTCATAATTTTTTGCTTGACTCTCCTATCCGAATACGGGTCTCCGAGTTGATGGCTTTGATTTACTATGTCCATCAATTTGATTTCGAAGTCATTGAAGCATTCATCCTCTCCCATCCTAAATAACTCAAATTGAGTTTGGAGGACTTGAAGCTTGGACTCCTTCACCACCTCGGTTCCCTCATGTGCAACTTGAAGGATGTCCCATGCCACTTTTGCAATCTGAGTGTTCTGAATAAGCTTGTACTGATTCTCATCCATTGCACACATGATGGCATGCATAGCCTTCCTATTCCACTTTGAAGCCTCAAACTCTTGCGCGTTCCATTGCTCCTTAGGCTTCAAAACATCTTCTCCTCCACCCGCGGGAGTCATCATAGGGAGATCATATCCGTCTTCCACCGCCATCCATACACGGTCGTGAATTTGGCATATATAGGATTACATCTTCCCTTTCCATTGGGAATAGTTCAAACCGGTAAGAAGTGGAGGCCTTGTGCTAAAAGCACCTTCGTTGCCACCACCATTTCCACCGTTTCCACTCATAGTGTTTATGAATGAATGAAATGAATGCAAGTGTATGAATGATCAAAAATCACACAAAATGCAAAACACACCAAAATAAGCAAGGATCACCTATGTATGTCTAGGAACCCGCTCTGATACCAATTGAAACTAAATATAGCACGGTGTGTATAAAACTATCTAGAGGGGGGTGAATAGATTTTACGCTTTTTACCCAATTTTTCGTGTTAGTCAAAATTACGAAATTACCCCTAAATAGATAAAGCAATAAATCAAGTAAAATATGCGGAAATTAAATAACACTTGATTTTTACGTGGAAACCCTCACGGGAAAAACCACGGGCTAGTAAGTAAACCACACTCGAACCTCGAATCCACTAAATGTGTAAACAATTACAACCTAATCCTGGAAGTAATCACACACCTACCTAATCCCGGTATGAGTGAACCTAGTTCAATTTGCTTGCGATCAAAGCAACCTAATCCTGGATGCTATACACAAGACTTACTTTCTCTAGAAGAGAATAACAACCCTAAGTGAATATATGAATATCCAAATGCAACATAGAGCAAGGGAAACCCTATATGCTTATCTAAGATGATGAATTTGCAATTAAGAACAATCCTAGATATCAAAACTAAATGACATGTCAATTAGTTTAGCTAGTCAATATTAAGCACAAAACCTAATTTGCTAGCACAATACAACTTCTCAAACATACATCACACTAATCTCAATCTTGTATCCAAAGCATACAAAATAACAAACAAGTAATTAATTGAGATTGCTAGAAAAGAGAAACACAAAATATGTAAGATATTAGTGAAAAGCTTACCAAGCAAAGTATGATGAAGAATCCATGCTAGATGACATCGAAATGATCAAAGATGATGCTGGATGATGATTGATGATCGATGATCATGA
This sequence comes from Acer saccharum, assembly GCA_030490815.1. Taxonomy (NCBI): domain Eukaryota; kingdom Viridiplantae; phylum Streptophyta; class Magnoliopsida; order Sapindales; family Sapindaceae; genus Acer; species Acer saccharum. The sequence continues at coordinate 11,185,887 of CM059870.1, forward strand.
AAAAATGTTTGAGTAATTAAAAATGAGTTCTTTGTGTATTTTTCTTGTCTTGAAAAATATCCTAAGTATAAAGCTTGAATATGAACTCTCTTAATTGACCTAAAGACAAAATGGCATATATATATGGGGCCAAATCAAAGTGTGGTCGTTTAAGTAAGTTTCAAAGAAACGCGCCGATCGACGGTTTCATTCGGCGGCCAGGCCGCAGAATGTGACCGCTGAATGAGTCCCGAGAGAAACAGGGGAACTTCTACGGTTTTATTCGACGGCCACCGACCGTCGATCAAACCGTCGAATTGACCTGACACGAACAGGGGCACAACGGCGGTTTCATTCGGCGGTTTCGGAACCGCCGAAAAAACCACCGAATTGACCCGAGAGATAAAATCAATCAGGTATGAACGACGGCGATCTTCGCGCTAAAAACAAGCACACAAGGTGCATGCACGGACGTTTTCGAACAACAACGGAAAACGAATTACAAGACACATAAACACACAACAACATATAACAAAGAGGTGCAAGTGTGATAAGTGACATGTGAAGAGAATGCACACAAATGCAAGTACGCTAAGTGAGTGTGTGCACTAAATCTCTTCATAGAAAATTAAGCACTAAACATATACCTTTGGAGTGCTTAACACTTGCAAGGGCCTTGAGCTTGAAAATATTCCTAAGCTACCCTTACATGATCCCCATATATGGTTTGATCACGAAATAAACCAATTAAAAACTACGGGAATCCTTACAGACCCAAACTGATCTATCTGTACCAGACCGTGGGTCTTCAATGAGGGATATGAGATTCGGTTCACAAACACCCAGGTTCTGGTGCGATTTAGTTCACAATGAGTTTCTCACCCATGGTCAACCGTCGCTTGACCGCTGGTGAGGAGCAGCGATGAGTTTCTCGTCTTTCTCTACGGCCTCTCTCTCTCTCTCTCTCTCTCTCTCTCTCTCCCCTTTGATCTCCTTCTATTCAAGCATATTTGGTGGTTTCGGTGAGGATTTGAGGTGGTTTGGTGGCTAGGGTATGGAGGCAGCGATAGTGAGTTTTGGTTCGGCGGCGAGGTTTGCATGGTTTGATTTTGTGGTGGTTGATTTTCGGTGGTGAAAGGCATAGGTTTTGTTTAGTTTTGGGGTGGTGGTGGTGGTTGGATGTGAGATGTTGATTTGGTTTTGGGTTTAGTGAGATGTGAGATGTTGATCTGGTGGTGGTTGATTTTCGGTGGTGAGGCAGAGGTTGGGATTTTTTTTTTTTTTTTTTTAAATTTTTGATCTGTTGTTGATCTGGTGTTTGAGATGTTGATCTAGTGTGGTATTAGTAGATGGTTTATGTTGTTGATCTGGATTTTTTTTTATCCGATGATTGAGATATTGATTTGGTTTCTGATGTTGATTGAGATGGAGATCCAGAGAAGATTTTTGGGTTTCTGGGTGTTTCATTTTGGTTTGGTGTTGAAGATGTTTGATGTTGAACCCAGAACTGGGTTCGAAGATGATGATGATGATGATGATGTTGAATCTGGTGTGTTCGTGGTTTGGTGATGATGTTTAAATCTATTTTTTTTAATCAAAAAATATATAACAAAAATCAGGGGCAGCATGGTCATTTGACCCCTATGTCCTTGTTAGATTACATTTTTTCAACAGAAATCGTAACAGAAGGATTAAACGAGATAATTCTGAAAACCGGGGGATCAGTTTGATTATTAGGTTATACTAGAGGGACGAAAATGAATTTCACCCTATAAATAAATTAATAAGTTCTTAATTTTTTACTCTTTTTTGTAAATTTACATTGTTCACCCTGGGGTAACGTGTAACGAATATTTCTGGTCCTCAGCTTTCATTTTCTCTCTAATTTTTATAAAATAAATTATACGAAGATATAATATATTTATAGCTAACAAATTACAATATTTAACATTACTTAACAATAAATTCTTCTCGTCAATCCAACTGTAGACAACAAACAAAAAAAAGATCGATTTTCCAGTGACTATGAGCGGGGGCAAAGCCAGGATGTTATGGTAGGTTGGACATTTTTTTTTTTTAAATTGAATTTTGACGATACAAGAAAATTATATCAATTGAAAATTTAAGATACACTTAAACAAGAGAAGACATAATGAACCGTATCCCTTAAAATTAATATTCTAAACAAAATATAAAAATTGTTTTAAAAGAATATAAAACAATAAAACCATAGAAGTGAAACAGTTCATGCTTGTTGTAACGTATTTAGCTTTCAAAAGTTGTATTGTGTTTGTGTATGATACTCTATTTTTTATACCAAATTTAGCATTGGTGATTGGCATATGCATTAATCGGAGACGGTCTTACGAAACAAAAGTCCTGAAATTCTTTTTCTGGAACATGGTTTCAGGACAAAACCCAATTAATGCTTTGAATGTTCAATTAATTAAACAGCACATACTTTTTTTTTTTTTTTGAGATAATACAACAACTGCCGAGACCGGTGAGATTATGCTCTACAAGCGCAGCTCGGACTACAACTCCCACAACGGGGAGATGGAAGCTCCTGGAATCGGGAGAGAACACCCACACTTGGGATTTTATGGCCAAGGTGAGACAAGGAAAATTTGCACAAATATATGCATACTCTTGACGTTGAACCCTAGTAGCGAGGGCTCGCTTGGGAGCGTCCAGCCACATTGGCAAGAGGCCAAGTGTTAAACAGCACATACTTATTGAGCAAACAATACATTGTACTTTGCCTCTCTCATACATTTTGTCCTCAACAATGTTGTGACGTAAGAGATTATGTTAACTTGTTTTCATACAGACAAAGACACAGATCCAGCTTCTAATTATTGATTTCCATTTTTAATTTCAATTTGACCAAGCCACCAAGGTAGGCAGCAACGGTTGGTGGAAAGATATTGAAATTTCCGTCTTCCTGTCTGATATTGTTATTAAATAATAACTAAAAATACATATATGATTACAACTTTTGGTTAAAAAAGTAAATATCTATTATGATAGGTTTCGATAAACCCTTACAAAACAAAAGTGTTCAATTTTATTTTTTCCAAACCATCTGACCGAAGAAGTAACCACTTAATATTTAATGTTGAATAAAACAGCACATACTTGTAGTCTTGTAAAGTAAACAATACATAGTTGAAGGGACTCTCTTGTACATTTTGTCCTCACGTGACCACGTGCCCAGACATTGTGAGTTGTGACGTAAGAGATTATGTTACTATTGTCCAATGATCAAATTATCTCTAACAAGTATTTATTTCCTAATTTAATTTCAATTTGGCCAAGGCAATTAGGCAACAACTGTTGTTGAAAAGATATCGGAACCTCCCCCTCCATCTGATAATGTAATTAGTGTTCGAAAAATCGGAAAAATCGGCCGCCTAGGCACCGCCTATACGCTAGGCGGACGCCAGCCGTTCCGTTTCGGTCAAATCGTCCATATTAGTCGCCTTACTTAACGACTAAAACAATATAAAGGTTCAAATCAAGAAAGTAAATATGTATATATATATTAAGTCTTTCTATTATCAGTTTGAACTGACAAAAGATATATCAGTTCCTTGTATATGGGCCATTGGATTTAAAAGATGTTTTGACAAGTGCATACAGTCAACTCAAAGTATTTAAATCTAATGGCCCACATGTATGGAACTGATATATGTTTTGTCAGTTCAAACTGAAAATAGAAAAATTGTATATATATAGGGGCAGGATCCATGACCCCATTTTTTTTTACACAATTTTTGACACAACTTTTGGTCATTGGATCTTACTTCTTTTAATAATGATTTATTCTCTTTTTCTTTCCTTATTTAATACATATATTGTCTCTCATCTAATTAATACTTTATCTTTTCAAAATATTATTATTTTATTTAATTCTCTCACTTTATTTAATTTTTTTCCTTTTTTTTTTTCCTTTACACGTTTTTTTTTATTTTTTATTTTTTATTTTTTTACTTTACCTGAAATCAGAATATCATCAGACTTTCACTTTTCAATCTTTAAAATCTTTCATTTTCCTATATTTTTTTTTTCTCTTTCATTGGATTAGCTTCAACTGATTTTTATCATATTCAAAAATGTCAAAAAATTTGGAATTGGAAGACTTATCTAAAGATGCTCATGGTTTATCTATAGTATTTTTTCTATTCTTCGAATTTTTATATTTATTTATTTATTTATTTATTATCTTGTATCTTCTTGTTTTCCGATTAATAATGATTAAAAAAAAAAAAAGATTGGAAGAACACAAATTTTAGTTTTTTAGGAATTGTTTATATAAGGGTGTTACAATCTTGTTACAATTTTCATTGTAAGATTTGACATGTTAGATTTCTTTTTAATTTTTTTGCTTTGGAAATAAATTGATTTAGTTTATTTTTCTTCTTTTTGAAATGGATGTGATGATATCTATTTTTGTAAATAGATTTTATAATAGTTAAATCTATATACAGTAATCATATCAAAGTAATTTCTAAGAATTGTTTTTCATCTGTTTGGATAAATTATTAACATTAAAAAAATCCAAATCCAAATCCAAATCCAAATCAGTAGTAAAAAAACTTTTTTTTTTCCATTTAAATTATTGTATTACCATGATTTATTTTATATGTTGAATTTTATTTAGGCTATTGACAAACTCAAGAAAATATTAGTGAAACAAGTAGTGCAAAAAAGAATGCAGGAGACTTAAAAGCACAGGGATGTTTTTTTGAAACAATGGATGAAGCTATTGCACATAAATTTTATTTTACAAATATCAGGATAAATGAAGTCATGTATGATGTTTATGTTCAACTTTACAAATATATTAACAGTACCAATACAATTGTACAACTTTGCAAATTACAGCACATAAGCTAATGAAATAAGAAATGATAAAAGAGGAAAAGGAAAAAAAAAATTAAAAAAAGAAAAAAGAAAATAAAAGAGGAGTGATTACATGTATAATTTTTTTGATTTTAGATGAAGTAAATTGAGAAATAAGAATAGTAAAAAAAAGAGAAAGAAAATAAATAAATAAATGGATTTTAAAGACTGAAAAGTGAGAGTGAAAATCACATTACTAATGTTCTGGTATTAGGTGAAGTAAAAAAAGAAAAAGAAAAAGAAAAAGAAAAAGAAAAAAAAAAGTGTAAAGGAAAAAAGGAAAGAAAAGAAAAATAAATAAAAGACATAAACTTAATTAAGGTGAGAGAATTAAATAAAATAATAATATTTTGGAGAGATAAAGTATTAATTAGGTGAGAGACAATCAAGGAATGTAACATCGGTATCGGTATCAATATCGGGCTTTGAAATTTACGGATATATCGGTGAATATTCCGTCAAAAATTAAAAAAAATGATGGATATTTATATCTAAAGTTAGATTTTTTTTGTGAAATTTTAGGACAAGCTTAAACAAGTAATTATACATCAAATTAATCATATTTCAATGATAAATTATCATAGTTATGAGTTTATTATAAATTATAACATAGATAGAGTCTGTATATAATTTTTAAAATTGAGTCTTTAATAGAATAATATTTTGTTTCACTTTTACAATATTATATACAATATAAAGAGATTAAATATTTAATAAACAAAATTATCATTAAAATATATATAGTAATAGTTCCACACTTCCAAGATTCTATCATAAATCATAATTCATACATAATAATCTGAAATTTAAAACCAAAATGAATTCTTTACTGGTTTAAATACATAAGATACATTTCTATCTTGATTCGAACAATAATTTTCCCAATAAAATGTGTTTGTATAGTTTTCAATGTAGTTATTAATATGCCATATGTATGTTGCTTGATCTTTTCCAACTAATCCATGAATTGGGTAGTTTGGATTTACCCAACTTGGTGGATATTTTTAATTTGCATGCATAGATATTGGATATGACATTTATGGAGAAGGATAATCAAATATATTTCAGTCACCATAACTACCATAATTTGGTACATGAGAACCTGACATTGTCTACGAATCACCCAAATAACTGTTTTCTGTGTCTATACTCATTGAGGAGAGAGTCATATTCAAAGAATCTTCAACATTTTGACTTGTTCCTCCATGTTGTCTACCATGATTTTGATCAAAATTACCTACATGAGCATCCCAACCTGCCACACTAGCATTTCAACCTGTTGCACTGGCATCCCAACCTCCAGCACGAACATCCCAACTTATTGCACCAACATTCAAACCTCTTGCACCAGAATCCCAACCTCTTGCCTCATCCCCATCATCTCCATCATCTCCATCATATTTTCCTCCACTATTTACATCAGAGGTATGTTGATCATCGGAAGAGCTGGTAACAATAACTCCAAGATCTACACCAACTTCTTCTCTAATCACTTGTTCAACATTTATTCCCATGTCTTGAGCATGAGAAGCAATATGTGAATCAGGATTTCCTTCGTCATCATCCAAGGAGGCAAGTCTAACCCAGTTAAAAATAGGATTCTTATTATCGTCTCCTGCTTCAGCAGCTACTTGAAGTAGATCCATAAAATCAATTTCATTTACTTTATCTTTTCAGCTGCCATATCCCTAAGTTTCAACTTCATATTATAATAACAATAAACAAGTTGTTCAAGCTTAAAATAGGCAAGACGGTTACTTTGTTTTGTGTGGATTAAAGCAATTGTGGACCAATTTCTTTCACATGCAGAAGACGATGATGTTTGTGATAGTATGTGAATTGCTATTGCACTCAATAATGGAGCACAATTTCCATACATTACCCATCAATCAGCTGTAATAAAAATTATTAAGTATTATAAGTATGAATATTATTTCAATGATATTATTATTTATTATTAATATGTAAATTTTTGTAATAAAATTTATATACCTGGTTGCATTTTGCTTCTAGTTGCAATGGCTGCTTGTTCACCAAAACTTTTCTTTCCATCCTTAAAGTATGTGAGCTACATTCATGAGATCAATATGTATATAATATATATTAATATGACACAATACTCACATGCAAAGAATTTATAATATTAGAATTATAAAATTGGTTGTAAATTGTAACTTTTTACCTCATTTCCAAAATTAGCAATTCCTACAGCTTCAGTGTCTAATTGCACATATACATTATGTACGACTTTCAGAAGATCCGAATTATCCACAATATTGTCTCTATATTGGTACTTTGGGTTCAAATAGTAAGTTAGAATATTAAAAAAAAAAAAAATTTAGTATAAATACTATACTAAATTTTAATTATGAATGACAAACGATCTAAAATAAAATTTACCTGCAGCATGTAGTGGGTGATTGAGCATTTTATCCCATCGGTCTTGTATAATGTTTAGAACCCTTTTACTCCCTCTCTGTTGTTTTACTGTATCTTTCATCACACGCATTAAATCATACACGATAGACATAGTGGGTACAACTTCTGTATCAACCAATCTCAGAACTTGGTACAGTGGCTCATATATTTTAAGATTCTTTTATTTGGAATGTCGGTACAAAGTTACAAAAAAATCAATTCTACATATTTATAAATTGATTGGTACATATTTAATACTATTTGGAATTAGTTTTACACATTTGAGTCACAAACAATTTTTTTTTTCAGATTGCTTTCACAAAATTTTACATATTTTACACATCCACTCTTTGGTTTTTTATCCAATTTTACTTCAAGTATTCAATAATTTTACTATTTACTATTATGTTGGAAATTTTTATAAATTTGTTAATGCTTCTTCTAAAATAATTTTCAAGCTAAATTATTTTAACAATAATTTAATTGTTTAGGATTAAAAAAATTATTTTAATAATATGCAAAATATCCATGGACTTTTGGGGTGAAATTCATGAACTTTCGGGGTGAAATTTATGAAATTTCGAGAATATCGGTGGATTTTTACGGATATTTCGAAATTGGCCGGATATTCTGCAGGATATTGGATATTTGCCTATTTCGATATCGGTCCCTCTAAAATACGGATATATTGGTGGATATTTCGGTATATCTATCTATTTTAAGTACCCTGGAGACAATGTCTGTATTAAATAAGGAAAGAAAAAAAAGAATAAATCATATCCATTAAAAGAAGCAAGATCTAATGGCCAAGAAGTTGTGTCAAAAATTATGTAAAAAAATAGGGCCATGGATCCAGTCATATATATATATATATATATATTTATACAGATTTTTTATTATCAGTTCACATAAATATATCAGGACGAACGATGTGGACTACTAGATTTACATACTTTAACTCAAAGTGTATGCACTTGTCAAAACTTCTCCATAATTAAATTATGGATATATATATATATACAGTCTTTCTATTATCAGTTCGAACTGACAATAAATATATCAGGACGAAGAATGTGAACCACAGATTATGGAGAAGTTTTGACAAGTGCATACACTTTGAGTCAAAGTATATAAATCTAGTGGTTCACATTCTTTATCCTGATATATTTATTGTCAAGACGAACTAATAATAGAAATCTGTATATATATATATATATATATATATATATATATATATATATATATATGTATGTATGATCTAAATATCTCCGATATTTTAATATTTTCTGAGAAAATCAATATTAAAAATATCTTGAAGTATTACAAGTAGGATTATAATAACATCTAACATGGAACGGTCGGGTCAAAATTTATCGGGACCTATCGAAATCAAATAATACAGTACTCCTGCCCTAACTTCTTTTTCTAAGGTTACTAGGCCAAAACTTTCCAAGTAAATATTAAATGATTTAATGAGGATATTTCCATTTATGATTAATGTAGTGAATTGTATAATTCACCAATCTGGTGCATTCATCTAGATGATATGATGACATTCGCAAAGAAGTGTGTAAATATAAATTATATAATACTTTGAATAATTCCAACTTTTCTTGCACTTCAATCTTTGAAAGGTCTATATATTGCACTCATGTCAAACTACTAGTTAGTCATACAAATCCAGAAAAAAACTAGCCCAAAAAGCTTTGTCATCTTCTTTCTTCATTTCTTGGTCTTATATTCAAAGAAAAGTGAAAATGGACAGTGAAATTCCACAGCTTCATGTTTTCTTCTTCCCATTTATGGCTCATGGCCACATGATACCAACTGTGGACATGGCCAAGCTTTTTGGAACAAGAGGTGTCAAGACCTCCATAATCACTACTCTTGCCAATGCTCCACTGTTTTCAAACCCAATCCAAAGGTCCAACGATTTGGGGATCGATATGGATCTGAAAATCATCAAGTTTCCTTATGTAGAAGCCGGTTTGCCTGAGGGTTGTGAAAATGTTGACTCCTTCAACAATAGTGATGAAAGCAAAAGCCTGGAGATGATCAATAAATTTTTCAAGGCCACGGCGATGCTCCAGGAACCTCTTGAGCATCTCCTGAGAGAGTGTAAACCAGATTTTTTGGTGGCTGATATGTTCTTTCCTTGGGCAACTGATTCTGCAGCCAAGTTTGGGATTCCTAGGCTGGTGTTTCATGGCACTGGTTTCTTTTCTTTGTGTACAACAGCTTGCTTGGCGATGTACGAACCACACAAGCAAGTTTCATCAGAATCTGAACCATTTGTGGTGCCTGGCCTTCCTGGTGATATCAAGCTGACAAGGAATCAACTCTCAGAATTGATGAAATCAAATGATGAAACTGACTTCACCAAGATGATGAAAGATTCTAAAGAAGCAGAGTTGAAGAGCTTTGGTGTTGTTGTCAATAGCTTTTATGAGTTTGAGCCTGCTTACGCTAATTATTACAAGAATGTTTTGGGAAGGAGGGCATGGCATGTAGGCCCGGTTTCTCTATGCAATCGAAATTTCGAAGATAAGGCTTCTAGAGGAAAGAAGGCCTCCATCGATGAGAATGAGTGCTTGAAATGGCTTAATTCCAAGAAACCAAATTCTGTTATCTATATTTGTTTTGGAAGTATTGCTAACTTCAATTCTGATCAGCTAATGGAGATTGCAATGGGGCTTGAAGCTTCAGGGAAGGAATTCATTTGGGTTGTGAGGAAAGACAAGAAAGATGAAGATGAAACTGAAGATTGGTTGCCCGAAGGATTCGAGAAAAGAATGGAAGGGAAAGGAATGATAATAAGAGGGTGGGCACCTCAAGTGTTGATTCTTGAACATGAATCAGTTGGAGGAATGGTGACACATTGTGGTTGGAATTCAATTCTTGAAGGAGTCACGGCTGGGGTGCCTATGGTCACGTGGCCAGTTGCGGCCGAGCAATTTTACAATGAAAAGCTGGTGACTGAGGTTCTTAAGATTGGTGTTAGTGTTGGTGTTCAACAATGGGTTTTACTAGAGGGAGACTATGTGAAAAGAGATGCAATAGAGAAGGCAGTGAATGAGGTAATGGTTGGAGACAGGGCAGGGGAAATGAGGAGCAGGACCAAAGCACTTGGTGAAATGGCGAGGAGGGCTATCGAGAAAGAGGGTTCCTCTTACTCTGATTTGAATGCTTTGGTTGAAGAATTGAGTTCGAGTCGCGATTCAAGCAAACAAACAATCTAGTCACACTTTTATATAATATATGAGATGTTTTGTGCTTGGCGTTTGTTGTTGTTTTTTTTTTCAACAGGGTTTTGCATTATCGGATGTCTTTTGAAGTTGTATACATAGAATGATTTGGCACAAAGAGTCAATCTGCCTTGTACTTGTTAATATAACAATGGTGTCTTCTCACTCTGCACACATACATAAGGCCTTAACGTCATTAACAATGAAACTAGCATCACCTACAAATGAAGGCATCGACTTCTGCAATTGATCAGAACATTGAGGTTGTAATTTTTAGCAAACAGAAGGCCCTCACTAAGGGCTAAAAATTCTCCTAGTTTAGCAGTAAAAACACCAACTACAGGTTTTGAGATGGCAACAACAACTCTGCCCTTATCATCCCTGATTGTAGCACCCAAGCCAACAGCCAAAGCACGTTTACGAACTGCAACATCAGTGTTCCATTTAAGGGCACCTGGAGGAGGAGCAATCCAGGCGCCCCAATCGAATTCATGGCCCGTTGAGTACCTTGAAATTCAGACAACAAATCGCCTGCCCGAGAGAATAAGTCTGCAGGCTATCTAGGCTTACCATCATTCAAAACAGCATTACGCTTCCCTCATAGACCCCAAAGAATAACACAAATAAAAGCCAACTCATACAGATAAGTGATTTGAGGATTTTTGTGATACATATAAGTTATGAGATTTTCCAGTAATTTCTAAATTGAGTTGTGTATTTTAGGGAGGATTCATAAAGAGATGAATTCAGAAGGGAACTTAGTCCCATGACAGAATTTAGCACAGGAGTTCTATAAATTGATAGTTTATACGTATGATTAAGTTAATTATTTTAGAATTATATGTTAGCTTTAATTATTTAGAAAATTATTAGAAATAAATGATTTATTTATTTATTAAAAAATATAGTTTATGATGATTTGATATGTTTTAAAACATGTGTATATTTTTAGAAATCAGATTATTATTGAATTTAATTTATAGAACAATATTTTACAAAGAATAATCGGTATAAATATTTTTAAACAGATTTCTAGATTTTTAGATCCAAGTTATTTATGAGAATTTCCAGTAAAGAAAAAAAATATTTATACATTCTTTGAGAAAAAGTATTTATAAAGAATTATACATGTATGTTCAGAAAGATATTATCTTACGGATTTTTAAACACTAGAGGTGTACCTGATCTTCGTAAAATATTGTTCTATAAATTAAATTTAATAATAATCTGATTTCTAAGAACATACACGTGTTATTTATGAGAATTTCCGGTAAAGAAAAAAAAAATATACATTCTTTCAGAAAAAGTATTTAAATATATATATATATATATATGTAAGTTCAGAAAGAAATTATTTTACAGATTTTTAAACACAATTAACTAACACAAGGGCAAACGGGTGAATTAATAATTAACAAATTGACACTTGGTGGGGTGGCATGGATTAATGATCACCCCCTGGAAAGGCAGGGTAAGCAAAAATGAACCCAAGATTATTGGCCTTTGGAGTTTATGTACATGTGTATGTCAGATGAGTCGCTTTGCACGTGTACGACAAATGTTAGTTCAGTTAGAGTTAGCACTAACATTTTTTAATTTAAACTATTTTTTAGAGGTAATCATCATGTTTGTGCAATTTTTTCTAAACATCTTTAAAATCTTTTATGCACCAACTAATTTCGATCACCAACAACCTTATAAAATAAAAAATAAAATAAAAAACCTTTAAAATCTTCTTCTACATGCACAAGTCTTTCTGATCAACGCAAATTCCTACTCTTTTACACTCAAGACTTTCCTGTTCAGCACAAAGGGAAACTCATTTCCTTTTCCACAGAAGATTTTTTGTTTTGCACATTTTCTTGTTCACGCCGCGAAACTTTCGTCATTGCTGTGGTCTGGGCCATGGTCTGCAGCCCGCGCCTTGAATCGCGGAATAACTTCTGGAGACAGCCGCTCAGAAAACCATGTTTTATTTCTCTTGCCTCTACTGTGTTCCACAGCACACTAAACTCATTGGAATTGATTGCTCCTTGTACTGCGGTCCATGCATATTGCCTTGGCCGCAATCTACATCACGGTTCTTCCCAGATTTCCTTTTTCCAACAAATCTTCAGGCTTCCAAATCTTCCCTAAACACAAACACCTACTTCCAAACGTTATCCACGTCTTTAAGAAGTTTCCTCTTTCACATCAATTGAGTCCCGTTTGGTTAACGTTGGGTTCACTTTGGAATACAAGTCAAAACCTAACAGTTTTGTCACTCTTTTAAAGTGGGTTTGCAAGACTATCACCATTTTAATAACTAGAGTTTAAATAACATCTATTATGGTGAATAGACAAAAATGCCCCCACAATTTGGATTTTTTTTTTTTCAGTTTTCCAATTTTTTATTTTATTTTTTGTTCTTCTTCGTTAGACCTCCATTGGAGGTCGAATCGAGATCCATCGGAGGTCAAAAATGGAGCTCGATTCGACCTCCAATGGAGGTCAGTTTGTTCGACCTCCAATGGAGGTCAAATATTTGACCTCCATTGGAGGTCAAAGTCGTTTGACCTCTATTAGGTCAAAAAATGTTCATATTTGAGACCCTTAATTACTATGTTTTATGTTATGTTCTTGAGTGAGATTGAATATTTTAACGTGTTTGTTGAGATTGTGTAGAAGATAGCTCTTGTGTTGAGTTTGAAGGTAAACAGGTGATTTTAGAGAAGTTTGGAGGAACGCCTATGAAGGATGGACAACTTGTGAAGACCATATCTCTCTCCTCAGATCTAACCAAGATGAGATCCACATGTTTTCGAAAAGCCCCGGATGTCTAGTTTTTGGAAAACTTTACGGTTCGTCAATAAAAGTTTTTTAGAGGAAGTTATGGTCGATTTAGTAACCGAAGGTCAGAGATGGAAAAGTCAACCACGGCCTAGACCGCGATTCATGCATAACGACCTACGTAGCGGCCTAAGTAGCTGCAAATTCCAGAGAAAAACCGCAGTTTGGACCGCGGGTGACCTATGGAGTGTCCTAGACCGTAGTTTAACATATTTTCGACGAAAAAACCATTCTGAATTGGTCCAAAATTGTTCTAAAACTTCCAAAATCAAATCCTAATGTCTCAAGAAGATCAACGGATGTTTTGGAAACTTCCTAAACTCAATTTAGGAGTCAATAATCAACAGAGGAAATCCACGTTAGGAAAGACTTCTCATTCCTTGATACATTCTACCTTCCTACTTGGTGGATTTCCTAAACGTAAGAAGAATTGGGAGCTCACATGGAGAAGTCACCCATAAATATAAAGAGTTTTCTACTCCAAAGCTATTATGCTTTTTTTTAGTGTTTGTTAATGACATATACATATTTTCAAAAAAGAAAAAGTTAACCGTATACTCTTTCTTGTAAATTTACATAGTTCACTCCAAGGTAATCTGTAACAAAAATTATTGTGATTGCAAAATTCATTCTCTTCCTCAGCTTTTATTTTCTTTCTTTTTATGAAATTAATTATAAGAAGATTTACATAATTATTTTTTTGAAAGCAAGAATTAAATAATCAATCATTAACAAATTACAATATTTCTTTCTAAAAAAAGAAATTACAATATTTAACATTACTTACTAATAGTTTCTTCTCGTTGGTCGAACCGTAGAGAACAAAAAGAAAAGTTTGGGAAGATCGATTTTCTAGAGACTAGACTATACAGTGGCGATTGGAGCTAGGACCTCATAGAGGAAACAACACACTACTAAATACTTAATAATTCTCTATTTAGAACAATCCTTCAAAAGAAAAAATCCAATATATACCATTGTTATGTAGTGTTACAAGTTCGGTAAAATTACAAAATTAAACAAAAATAAATATTAAGTCTTGTAACATTATAAAACCAATTCTATATTGTTACAAAACAGAAGTCTTCAATTTTATTTTTTCCAAACCATCTTGACCGAAGAAGCAACCACTTAATATTTTTTTTGATAATTAAACGGAACATTACACAATAGAGGAGCCAGAAACAGAGCTGAAATCCAGCCACAAGTACTCCCGAGCCAAGGAGAAGGCGATTGAAGCCAAATTATGTGCCAAGGAGTTCCCTAATTTAGAGGAGGCTTGACACTTACACATACCGACTTTAACACATAACGCCTTAATATCATTAACTAAAAAGAAAAAGTCCCCAAACCGACTACAAGTATGTGCTGTTTTATTCAACATTAAATACTAGTAGTCTTGTAGAGTAAACAATACATACTTGGAGGGACTCTCTTGTACATTTTGTCCTCACGTGATCACGCGCCCAGACACTGTGTGTTGTGAGTTGTGAGTTGTGACGTAAGAGGTTATGATACCATTGTCCATTGATTAGATCAAACTATCTCGGTATTGATTTCCTAATTTAATTTCAATTTGACCGAGGCAAGTAGGCAACAACTATTGTCGGAAAGATGTCGGAACCTCCCTCTCTCGTCTGATATTGTAATCAGTTAACGACTAAAACAAGATAAAGGTTCAAATCAAGAAAGTATATATATATTTATATGATCAAAATATCTCCGATATTTAAATATTTTCTGAGAAAATTGATATTAAAAATATCTTGTAGCTTTACAAATAAGATTATAATAACTTCTGACATGGAACAGACTGGTCAAAATTCACCAGACCCTATCAAGGTCAAACAATACAGTTCTCCTCCTCTAACTTCTTTTTCTAAGTTTTCTTGGCCAAAACTTTCCAAGTAAATATTAAATGATTTAATGAGGATATTTCCATTTATGATTAATACATTGAATTGTATAATTCACCCCTCTGGTGCATTCATCTGGATGATATGATGACAATCGCAAAGAAGTGTGTAAATATAAATTATATAATCCTTTGAATAATTCAACTTTTCTTGCACTTCAATCTGTGAAAGGTCTATATATTGCACTCATGTCAAACTACGAATTAAGTCATACAAATCCAGAAAAAAAACTAGCCCAAAAAGCTTTGTCATCTTCTTTCTTCATTTCTTGGTCTTAAATTCAAAGAAAAGTGAAAATGGACAGTGAAATTCCACAGCTTCATGTTTTCTTCTTCCCATTTATGGCTCATGGCCACATGATACCAACTGTGGACATGGCCAAGCTTTTTGGAACAAGAGGTGTCAAGACCTCCATAATCACTACTCCTGCCAATGCTCCTCTGTTTTCAAACCCAATCCAAAGATCCAACGATTTGGGGATCGATATGGATCTGAAAATCATCAAGTTTCCTTATGTAGAAGCCGGTTTGCCTGAGGGATGTGAAAATCTTGACGCCATCACTAACAGTGAAACAAGCATGGAGATGACCATCAAATTTTTAATGGCCACAGCCAAGCTGCAGGAACCTCTTGAGCAGCTCCTGAGAGAGTGTAGACCAGATTTCTTGGTGGCTGATATGTTCTTTCCTTGGGCAACTGATTCTGCAGCCAAGTTTGGGATTCCTAGGCTGGTGTTTCATGGCACTGGTTTCTTTTCTTTGTGTACAGCAGCTTGCTTGGCGATGTACGAACCACAAAAGCAAGTTTCATCAGAATCTGAACCATTTGTGGTGCCTGGCCTTCCTGGTGATATCAAGCTGACAAGGAATCAACTCCCACAATTGATGAAATCATATGATGAAACTGACTTCACCAAGATGATGACAGCTTCTAAAGAAGCAGAGTTGAAGAGCTTTGGTGTTGTTGTCAATAGCTTTTATGAGTTTGAGCCTGCTTATGCTAATTATTACAGTAATGTTTTGGGAAGGAGGGCATGGCATGTAGGCCCGGTTTCTCTATGCAATCGAAATTTCGAAGATAAGGCTTCTAGAGGAAAGCAGGCCTCCATCGATGAGAATGAGTGCTTGAAATGGCTTAATTCCAAGAAACCAAATTCTGTTATCTATATTTGTTTTGGAAGTATTGCTAACTTCAATTCTGATCAGCTAATGGAGATTGCAATGGGGCTTGAAGCTTCAGGGAAGGAATTTATTTGGGTTGTGAGGAAAGACAAGAAAGATGAAGATGAATATGAAGATTGGTTGCCCGAAGGATTCGAGAAAAGAATGGAAGGGAAAGGAATGATAATAAGAGGGTGGGCACCTCAAGTGTTGATTCTTGAACATGAATCAGTTGGAGGAATGGTGACACATTGTGGTTGGAATTCAATTCTTGAAGGAGTCACGGCTGGGGTGCCTATGGTCACATGGCCAGTTGCGTCCGAGCAATTTCACAATGAAAAGCTTGTGACTGAGGTTCTTAAGATTGGTGTTAGTGTTGGTGTTCAACAATGGGTTTTACTAGTGGGAGACTTTGTGAAAAGAGATGCAATAGAGAAGGCAGTGAATGAGGTAATGGTTGGAGACAGGGCAAAGGAAATGAGGAGCAGGACCAAAGCACTTGGTGAAATGGCGAGGAGGGCTATCGAGAAAGAGGGTTCCTCTTACTCTGATTTGAATGCTTTGGTTGAAGAATTGAGTTCGAGTCGCGATTCAAGCAAACAAACAATCTAGTCACACTTTTATATAATATATGAGATGTTTTGTGCTTGGCGTTTGTTGTTGTTTTTTTTTTCAACAGGGTTTTGCATTATCGGATGTCTTTTGAAGTTGTATACATAGAATGATTTAGCACAAAGAGTCAATCTGCCTTGTACTTGTTAATATAACAAGGGTGTCTTCTCACTCTGCACACATATATAAGGCCTAAACGTCATTAACAATGAAACTAGCATCACCTAAAAATGAAGGCATCGACTTCTGCAATCGATCAGAACATTGAGGTTGTAATTTTTAGCAAGCAGAAGGCCCTCTCTAAGAGCCAAAAATTCTCCTAGTTTAGCAGTAAAAACACCAACTACAGGTTTTGAGATGGCAACAACAACTCTGCCCTTATCATCCCTGATTGAAGCACCCAAGCCAACAGCCAAAGCACGTTTACGAACTGCAACATCAGTGTTCCATTTAAGGGCACCTGGAGGAGGAGCAATCCAGGCGCCCCAATCGAATTCATAGTACCTTGAAATTCAGTCAACAAATCGCCTGCCCGAGAGAATAAGTCTGCAGGCTATCTAGGCTTACCATCATTCAAAACAGCATTACGCTTCCCTCATAGACCCCAAAGAATAACACAAATAAAAGCCAACTCATACAGATAAGTGATTTGATGATTTTTGTGCTACATATAAGTTATGAGATTTTCCAGTAGTTTCTAAATTGAGTTGTGTATTTTAGGGAGGATTCATAAAGAGATGAATTCAGAAGGGAACTTAGTCCCATGACAGAATTTAGCACAGGAGTTCTATAAATTGATAGTTTATACTTATGATTAAGTTAATTATTTTAGAATTATATGTTAGCTTTAATTATTTAGAAAATTATTAGAAATAAATGATTTATTTATTTATTAATTAAAAAATATATTTAAAACATGCGTATATTTTTAGAAATCAGATTATTATTGAATTTAATTTATAGAACAATATTTTACAAAGAATAATCAGTATAAATATTTTTAAACAGATTTCCAGATTTTTAGATCCAAGTTATTTATGAGAATTTCCACTAAAAAAAAAAAATATATTTATACATTCTTTGAGAAAAAGTATTTATAAAGAATTATACATGTATGTTCAGAAAGATATTATCTTACGGACTTTTAAACACCAGAGGTGTACCCGATCTCTGTAAAATTTTGTTCTATAAATTAAATTCAATAATAATTTGATTTCTAAGAACATACGCATGTTATTTATGAGAATTTCCGGTAAAGAAAAAAAAAATATTATACATTCTTTGAGAAAAAGTATTTATAAAGAATTATATATGTAAGTTCAGAAAGATATTATTTTACGGATTTTTTAAACACAATTAACTAACACAAGGGCAAACAGGTGAATTAATAATTAACAAATGGACACATAGTGGGGGGGATTAATGATCACCCCCTGGAAAGGCAGGGTGAGCAAAAACGAACCCGAGACTATTGGCCTTTGGAGTTTATGTACATGTGTATGTCAGATTAGTCGCTTTGCACTTGTGCGACAAATGTTAGTTCAGTTAGAGTTAGTGCTAATGTTTTTTAATTAAAACTATTTTTTAGAGGTAATCATCATGTTTGTGCAAATTTTTCTAAACATCTTTAAAAAAAATTTATGAACCAACTAATTCCGATCACCAACAAACTTATATATATATATATATATATATATATATATATATATATATATATATATATATAAACTTAAAAAAAAAAAAAAAAAAAAAAAAAAAAAAAAAAAAAACCTTTTAAAATCTTTTATATGACGGACACATATTTTCGAAGTTATTTTATAAAGAGCTCTTTTTTTATATAGCACTCTTTGTAAGGCCATTTGTGGAAATGTCACCAAGTTATTAAGTCTTGTGAAAATAGCACCAATTATTGTGCTCTTCCAAATTTGCCCCTAATATACACCTAATGACCTGAGCTTTGAATTTGGGTGGATTTTTTTCAACTTCTTTTCACTGTCTGAAGAAAGAGCAACCAGACCCACCATCATCGTTGACAGCGACGAATCGGAGAAGGGACGGTGACAACCAATCGGAGATGCTGACGAAGACGACGAATTGGAGAAGTCGACGACGACGAAAAACTTGAAATTCTCTGTGAAATAGAAGGATTTGACGAGGAACTGAAGGTATGTTGTTTGTTATTCTTCAAATTGTCTATTGGACATGTTTGGTCTAAGATTAGATGTTGATTCATGTTTAATTGTTGTTAGAGTTACAATTTTAGTTTCTAAGGTTTGATTTCTAGGTTAGGGTATTCTACTGGTTTGGGATCAATGTGGTGGTGGAGTTTTCTCCTAGATCCTCTAATCAGTTTGCTGATAAGCTTGCTAAGCTGGGTTCGAGCATGAAAGGGAATTTCGTCGATTGGGGAGATTTTGATAACTGATGGCTCTGTTCGGTTCTGCTATTTTTCTGTTCTTGTTTTTCTTTTCTGGACTCGTTTTGTTTTTCCCTTTTTGTTCGTGTGGTTGTTGGTTGGTTTTGTTGCCTTTTCTTTTGTTTTGGGTTGTGGGCACTGTCTTGTTGTTTTCTGGGTGGTCTTTTGCCTCTTGTGGCTGTTTTTGCTTGCCTGGGTGCAGCTTGTGCTCTGTTTGGCGTGTGTTGTTCTCTTGCCTTTGGCTTCAATAAATTTCTAAAATCGTTTTCAATAACTTGTGCATAGGAGAGGTGCTTGAATGAACCACTAAAATCGTTTTGTCCAATATCAAATATGTAAAGGACATTCTTGAAGTTCTCTTCACTTATCAAGTCTTTGTAACATAAGAAGTGACTTTAGTTTAGAAATTACATGAATAAATTAATTAATTGTAAATAGAATATTGCTTTCAAATTATATAACCTTTGTGCGTAAGTTGGGGAGAGAGAGTACGAAATCTGAGGAACTGTAAAACCTGGATGCCCAAATTGAAAGGTTTATATTTGGGCAGAGTTGAGGAACCGGTAATAGCAAAATTAGCTCCATTGGTGAAATTTGGCCTCAAAGATTCTAGATATGGAGCTAGATGACTAGTATTCAAGCTTTCACATGTCAAGAAAACAGAATATACACTCACTAGATGAGCAAATATAATTGATATGGAGCTAGATGACTAGTATTCTGCAGTCTATATATATATATATATATATATATTATATAATGAATGTAGACAATTGAGACGGTTTTCGAGAAATATTTTTTTGTTTAAAAACTATGCAGAAATTGTGGACCAAAAAAAGCTTATTCTTTCAACAAATGTTTTGATTGCTTGTCATACTAAAATGTGTGCTTGAAAACTGGAAAAAATAAAAATTAAAAAAATACAACAATCATGCAGGCAGAGAGGTGCAGTGAAGATGACACGTTTAGTGGTGAATTTATTCATTCATTCAATGGACTCCAAAGTTCTTGAGGGTGTGCATCAAGTTTTTTGACACAGATTTTACACGTTGGTTCTGGTCCCAATATCAGTCTTTGCACAACTTGGAAAATGATATAACATCAATGAACATTTCTTCATATCATATAATTACTACTATTCACAGAAATCTGTTAATTTGTAATTGAATTGCAGTTTGTATGTGGCTGTTTTGTCTTGTGCCTTGGCATTGTGTTGCTGTTTTGTGTTTGTGGTATGTGGCTATTTTCAAGTTTAGTTTTCTGCGTAGTGTGGGTTCAAGTTCGGCTTTTGTTGTTTTGTGTTGTGGCTTTGTGCGTTGTTTTTTTTTTTTCCTTAAAAAAGACATAATTATTGTGTATCTTTTGGGTGTTAATTTAGTTCTGAACTGCAGATGGTAAACCTGAAGTCGAGGTTGAAAACTCCCGAGAGTTCTTGGTACCCCGCAACAATCACTCGCCACAACCACATTGAATTGCTCAATGTAATTGAGGCTGCAATTAACGAACCAGTAATTAACGGAGTAGTAGATGGGGGTAACGAACAACGGAGGTTCCTTTAGTCATGTTTTGGTCATTTTTTACGCATGCATCGAGGGTTACAGTTTTCCGGTGGTATTGTGCATCGGTTACTACTACGTGAGCTACACCACGACGGACCAACTGATGAGATGCGGTTCATGTTGGGTAGTCGTAGCGTCCGGTTTTCTAAGATTGAATTTTGCTTGATAACTGGGTTGAAGTTCGGAGTTATCCTCGACATGACGCAAATTGAAGAGGTGGAGAATGGCTTACACCAAAGGTACTTCAATTCTCGCGATTCAATAACTTTTGAGGAACTTCAAGCAAGGATTCTACAGGGTGAATGGCAGCAGCAGTATGATGTTGTTAAGCTTTGTTCGGTGTTGCTACTGAACTGTTTTTTGACAGCAGTTAATATATTTCCCTTCAAGTTAACTGTTCCTGCTATATTTGATAGTAAATTGTGGCTATGGATATAAATATAAATTGCGGCTATGGATATATATATATATATATATATTATAGTTAAAATAAGTTTAATCAAATACAGAATAAATAGTCTATTTAATATAAGTGAAAAAAAAATAAAAAAACAAGTACTAGATAACATTACTCAAAAAGGTGTTTAGGATTGTTTGATTTTTTTTTTTTCCAAATTTCTCACAGTAAGTCTCGGCTAAAATATATAAGTCTCGGTTATCATCAAATAAGTCTCGGGTATCATCAAATAAGTCTCGGTGAATTACCCGAGATTTATTCCATTATAGCCGAGACTTACTGGGTTTACCCGAGACTTATGTTCCCAAAAACTCACTCTCTGGTTTCTAAATCATTGATTCCAGCAAGTTCCCAAACTTTCAATAAGTCTCGGCTAAAATATATAAGTCTCGGGTATCATCAAATAAGTCTCGGTAAATTACCCGAGATTTATTCCATCATAGCCGAGACTTACTGGGTTTACCCGAGACTTATGTTCCCAAAAACTCACTCTCTGGTTTCTAAATCATTGATTCCAGCAAGTTCCCAAACTTCCAATAAGTCTCGGCTATCTTCTAATAAGTCTCGGCTATATATAAATAAGTCTCGGGTATCGTCAAATAAGTCTCGGTTAGTTACCCGAGACTTATTCATAGCAGCCGAGACTTATTCGATATTACCCGAGACTTATTAGAAGATAGATGAGACTTACTTTTAGCCAGACTTGTGCTCATAAAAAGTAAAAAAAGATATACCATGGATTGGGTTAATTGTACGCAAATTTTCATAAAATAATTTCATTGTTCCACATAATAAACTCAAACTCAAATCTCTGGTTTTAATGCCCTCTAACTTGTCAACATAATTTAATTGTTCCACATAATAAACTCAAACTCAAATGTAGTCAAACATAACCATAATTCGAACTTAAGGAGTGAAAACATAAAGTCAATAGTTCCACATAATATACTCAAACTCAAATGTAGTTAAACATACAACCATAATTCGACATTACAAGCGTCAAACATAAAGTCAATAGTTCCACATTTTAAACTCAAACTCAAATGTTTTGCTCTTTATTTGGACAAGTTTGTTTGTTGTGGCCGACATTGTGACATACACTACATTTCCTCCGGTATTGGGTTGGGACAGGGTTGCTGGTACTTGAATCGTCGGCCCTCTGAATCATTGGTGGATTTTGTTGTTCCAACACATAAGCGAACCGGGGAAGGTTTCGAAACGACTCCTCGTGCGTCCTATAAGTCAATGATAATGCATATTTCAAAGATTCATAAGCCCTACTATACAACATTTGGATGCCATACATCTGCTTCATATTAGTGATGATATCACTCGGACGCATAATACGCCCATCTTCATTGTGGATCCTAGGAGCTACCACTTCCCCAATTACAGCTGCACTGGCCTGCCGGTGTCGACGGTGAACCACCTCCAATGGACAACTGTGCTCATCAACAAAACTTCTAACATGAAAGTATGTCCCTTCCTTTATCCTCACCGCTCTTAATTTCCAAGAACAATTTTCTATTTTGCATACCATATGTATAACAGGCTTGTTTGACCTATTCACCTTCCATTCGAAATTCTGTCTCAAAGAATAAAGGCATGCTAATCTTTTTAAATCTTTTTTCCTTGGAAAAAATTATCCCTTGAAAATCGGAGTGTTGGAAGAGGTCGATGCCATGGTGGTCGTCGCATCACCAAAAGAATATGACTCGGATCCTGGGATAGTCTACTCTATCATATCATTCACATTTTCCGTGTTCACATTTTCTGTGTTAACATTTTCTGCGTTGACATTTTCCGTATCAGCTGGAGTCCCACGCACATCTAGCGGTAGTGCGCTACCATGGGTAGGTTCTTCATGAATAGGTTCTTTGAATGTCTGATGTTCTTGAGGATGATTAACAACAATTACACGATTGTCTCCATCATCGAAATTAGGTGCAGCATAACTTCTATCAAGGTTGACTGTTTCATATGGTTCTAAGCAAACATTATTTGAACATTGGCGAATTCCGTCAAGAAATATCAAACTTCGTTGACTGAACACTTGGTTACTGCCACTGAATGATCCATAGTGCTCATCCCGTATTTGTTGCGGATCTTCGAATCTTCTTTCGACCAAAGTGACACATACTTGCAGAACTGCCTTGTCTTCCCGAAGTACAAATTGAACATCGTCATTGTCGCTTATCACCGTGCGACATGTACTGCCTGGAGCAATAGCTATTGATCGTGTTTCACAATAGACTAAACAACCCCCAAAAGTTCTTCGTAAGTCAAGTTCTTTTGCACCAAAATTCCTTTATTTACTGCACCAACATACCGTTGGCTTCCGTGCGATAGTTCCTCCCACCGTCCATTATATGATATCAACATTCTAACCAAATCCATTATCCTACCAAAACAAAATGTCAACATTTACAAAATATGGCCGACAGTAAAACTATTAGTATCATAAATTAAAGCTAAAACAACATCACTGGATAGTATCAAATACATCTCGGGTACTATGAATTTAAGTCTCTGATAAAGTCCAAGATACTAAAATTTAATTTTTGGGAACACAAGTTTTTTCAGTTTTTGGGAAATAGGTCCACTGGATAGTATCAAATACGTATTAGGTATCTTTTTTCAGTTTTTGGGAACACAAGTCTAGCTAAACTATCAGTGAGTCTCGGCTATCTTCTAATAAGTCTCGGCTATATGCAAATAAGTCTCAGGTATTGTCCAATAAGTCTCGGGTATATAACCGAGACTTATTGGACAATACCCGAGACTTATTTGCATATAGCCGAGACTTATTAGAAGATAGCCGAGACTTACTGGAAGTTCGGGAACTTACTGGAATCAAAAATTTGGAAACGAGAGAAACAACAGTTTGCTTAACAACAACAGATTCCAAGTGCCAACACTAATAAAAAAAAATAAATGAGCTTGAATGAACTTAAAAAAAAGGTTTATTCAAGAGATGAATTACCTTACAATGTGATGAGCTTGTACAATCCTTATTGAGGAGAGAAGTTGCCCTTCCAATGAGGTTTGTAAGCTCCAGATTGACTATTTTCAGAGGTTTGTGAGGTCAACGAAAATCTGAAATAGATGGAGTGAGAGAGAAAGCTTCGTTTTCTCCAACAAGAAGAAAGAAGAAAGAAGATGGAAGATATCAAGGGCAACGAAAATCTGAAGCAAGAAAGAAGAAAGCTTTGTTTAAGAAGAAATGAGGGAAAATCTGAAAGAAGAAAGAAGAAAGAAGAAAGAAGAAAGCTTCGTTTAAGAGAAGAGAGAAGAGAGAAGGAAGAAGAAATAAGGGCATTTGTCCACCTTATACTTTGGTGCTATAAAACATAGGAATTATTAAGTTGGTGATATTACCACAAAGCCAATTAGATTGGTGCTATTTTCCCCTATTTCCTCTTTTTATAAATGTCATTATTCTAGAGTAATTTCGAATATGTAAATATTCTATAGGTGGGTTCAACACAAGAAAAGTTTTTTTTTTTTTTTTTTTTTTTTTTGATTGAATTATATTTTGATGAGCCATATGTCTTGGGGTATCAGATTTCGAATTATAGGGATTTATGGAATGGGTGGAATAGGATTTTAAAACAACTATTGCTGAGGCCTTATTCAAACTAATTTCAATCTCAATTGAAAGTCTTGTCTTGTTTTTAAAACTTAAATTTCTTGGAAGAATCACAAAAAAAATGGTGTTAGATTAATTGTCTACAGAGGGATTCTTTATGAACTATTAAAGGGAAGAAAATCTAAAATTACGCGGTCTAGTATAGTAGTATTCCCTATCAATCAAGAATATTAGGCTCAGTTGTAAAAAGTTTCATGTTCTTGATGATGGGATAGTTTAGAAAAATGGAATTCTAGTGGAGGTCTTCAGCAATTCGGTCTGGGGAAGTAGAATCTTACTAAACCGGGGTAGAGATAAACAAGTAATTCATACTTATGGAATGGATGATCATAACATGTATGAGGTTGAGGAATTGAACCATGATGAAGCTCTTAAGCTCTTTGTAATTATGCCTTTAAACAAAACCATCCCATTGAAGATTTTATGGTACTTTCAGAAGAGGTAGTAAATTATGCCAAAGGCAACCATTAGCTCTTAAAATATTGGGTTCGTCATTGTACGAACAAGCAACAAGAGTGGCAAGGTGCAGTACATAAATTACAAGAATTTTGGACCCTAAAATTCTTGATGTGTTGAAAATAAGTTTTGATGGACCGGATGTTGTAGAAAAGGATTTATTTTTGGATATTGCATGTTTCGTTAAAGGTTATTATGAGGACAACATAGAGGAATTGCTAGATTGTAGGATCTTTGAGTGTTCTCATTGACAAGTCACTATAATAAGATCAAGTCGTAGAATAGAAATGCATGACCTATTGCAAGAAATGGGTAGGTACATTGCTCGAGGTTGCGAAAATAAACCAGGTAAACCCATGGCAGGTTGTGGAAGCGAGATGATGTTATTTGCACACTGAGGAATAATAAAGTAAGTGTTATTTGTAAAATTTCCAGCAGTAAATATAATTATTTTGTATTGCTTTATGGTTTGATGCCCCTATAAAAAGTTGATGAATATGTAGAATACAACATTGGCTATAATTAGTCTCTCTCTGGTTTTTCTCTCTGAAAACCTAGAGTGAAAGTAGAGTGGTTTTTTAGTGTTGTTGGAATAGTTAGTGTCTCGCAGGCAACGATAGCTTACGCAGGCAAGGGAACCATGGGGACAGAAGAGATCGCTAATCTCTGTGCATCGATGTCTTTGAAAGAACGAGAGGGTCCGGTGAGACGATTACAAGACAAGTTAAAGGTTGCGGGGGAGAGAAAAATGGCTTTATGTCTGGCAAGATGAATTCTTTCTCAGGATCTTATTAATAGAGATGCGTTTTGGAATGTTATTTCTAGAATCTGGAAAGTAAGAGGGGATGTGGAAATTGAGGTTATCAATAGTAATACTTATGCATTCCTTTTCAATTTCCTGAGGATAGACGGAAAGTTCTAACAGGTGGGCCTTGGAGTTTCAATGACTCCCTTATTGTGCTTGAGGAGCCGACTGGAAAGGGGGCGCTGTGAAGTCTCAAATTCTGTAAAGCAAATTTTTGGGTTCGTATTTCTAACATTCCAATTTGTGTATGACGAAGGAAAATGGGCGTTTTCTTGGAAGCATCATTGGGGAGATATGGGAGGTAAATACTGGGCCGTCCGGTGACTGTCTTGGCAAGTTTTTGCAAATTCGTGTGGCAATTGAGGTCTATAAACCCTTAAGAAGATTTTTGCGAGTTGATGTTCTAGGTGATGGTGAAGAAATGGTGATGCCTATTCAATATGAGAGAACAATTTTTGCTTTCTGATGCAGGAGAGATTATCAAAGATATTGTTGAAGATTTTTTATTTTAAAAATATTATTGTAATTAATACATATTTTTTATTTCCATTTTATATATTTTAATTAGGTGTTTTTTCTTTTTTGATTAGAATTTGTTTTTATTTTTTATTCGGGATTCTTTCCCGATTTCGTTTAGGATCTTTAGGAGTCTAGGAGATTTCGAATTTGTTTCCTTTAAATAGATTGTGTTAGGGTTTGGAGAATTAGTTGTTGAATTAATAAAAATTTTAGAGTGTTCTCTATTTATCTCCCAACTTCGGTACCCTACGTGGGTCAACGATCTTGAAGCCTATTATTCTGGTATCTGTGCGCGGATCAACAGATTAATAGTAGGGTTCGCTTCCGGTATTCGTGCGCGAATCAACGGATCCGAATCGTTTATCCTTTCTTTTATCGATTGTTGTTTGTGTTGAAATTCCCGCTACCTCAGTTGGTATTTGAGGCCTATTATTCTGGTATCTGTGCGCAAATCAACAGATTAATAGTAGGGTTCGCTTCCGGTATTCGTGCGTGAATCAACGGATCCGAATCGTTTATCCTTTCTTTTCTCAATTGTTGTTTGGTGACTGTCTTGGCAAGTTTTTGCAAATTCGTGTGCAATTGAGGTCTATAAACCTTAAGAAGATTTTTGCGAGTTGATGTTCTAGGTGATGGTGAAGAAATGGTGATGCCTATTCAATATGAGAGAACAATTTTTGCTTTCGCTATGGTGTCCTGGGCCACAAAACCCATGAATGTACAGATTCGGAGAAGAGTGATAAACTGGAAGGGATGGACATGCCGTATGGTAGACCTGGCAATGGGTTGTGTTATTGCGAATTCATGTCATTTCGTGTTTGGGTCATGTTAAAATTGCTCCACCCGAACCCGACCCATTAGCTTAATGGGTTGAAATATATAAACCCAAAACCATTTGTTAAATTAATGAATAACCGACTTGACCCGTTATAAAATATTATAATTGAGATTTATTAAAAAGTTGAAAAAATAGTACTGAAGCATAATCAAACTTATGCAATCAAGTTCACCATAGGCACCTAAAACTTCAAAAAAAAAAAAAAAAATCCACCACAGGCACCAACAATCAATCGAAAACACCTAATTTAAAAAATAAACAAGTCCAAAATAAAAAAATAAAAAAAATTGAAAATGAAATCTTTCATTAGTCTTCCTCTTGAATCTTCAATATGTTGCGATTGGGAATCTCAATCCTCATTTAGACCTAAAAGATTAAATTACTTGTGTTATATGTTAAGAAAGAAGAATTAACATACATTAATAAATCCAGTACCTTTGTAAATAAAATCATATCTATCAATTTTCAATTAAGCATAATAGACTCAGTCCCTTGAGTTGAATTAATAGCAGTCTCGATGTTCAAATTGAAGACATCTTCAATGAGTTCATCCATGTTAATATGATCTTCCTCTGTAGAAGAATTATAAATATCAACAATTTATTTTACAATGAATAAAATATTAATCAGTACATTAAGAGTTGTAAGAGATTTACCTGTTTTCTTATCAAATAACTAATCTCGAGTACATACCAAAGCTTGAACAGTGTCAGGTGACAATGAACTACGATATTGATCTAGCACTCTAGCCCCAATACTGAATGCAAATTCAGATGCAACTGTAGAAATAGGAATTGTTAACACATCACGAGCCAAATGAGAAAGTATAGGATAACGCGTTTGTTGTCCTTTCCACCAAGTTAGAACATCTAACTCTTTCTTTCTGTCCATCTTTCATCATCAAAAATTTGTGTATCTCAGTTTTCATACTAACAGAACCCTCTTTATAGCAAATATCAAAGTCCTACATAATGCAAAAGAACAAATAAATTGTATTAAATTTATACACAGTTAAATTCATTCATAAAGTATTAATTTTTATATGCAATAAATAAGACAAATAAAATTAAGAGTTACCTCAAAAATGACATCTTCACTACAAGTAGGACCAAAAGTCTTTTGCTTTGAATGACTTAAGTTCAAAATAGGAGACAAAGCTTCCATGTATACATTAAAGAGAGAGAACAATGTTTCATGAACACCATGTAACTCAAGAGAATCTTTTCCATGAAGTTTTACATAGGCCCATTCTATAAACTGAAATTTGTATCGAGGGTCAAGAATAGTGGCAATTGCAAGAATTTGATTACATTTCGACCAATATTTTTCAAACTTTAAGCTCATTTGCAATCCCATCTTTCTCAAAAAACTATCAGTGCTTACCATGGCTTCTGTAATACTATTTTGGATTAAAAATATCTTAGGGAAGAACAAGTTTGATGTAGGGTACTTCGTTCCAGAAAATAAGCAAGTAACTTCATAAAAGTACCCTAAAAACTTGGAAATCTTTTCAGCTTTATCCCACTCATCTGGAGAAGGACAACAATTGAAACTAGAATCATTCAACCCTAATGAAAGCTCGACGGTAAAAAAGTGCACTCTCAAGCATGAGATATGTTGAATTCCATCTAGCAGGCACATCTTGTCGCAAACCTCTCTTATTACCCACCATCCCTACTTGTGCTACACAATCATAAAACTTGTGTTTTCTTGCCGGTGAACCTTTCATATATTTGATACACTCTCATATTTTTAACACTGATTCATCAATCTCTCTAAGTCCATCTTGAACTATTAAGTTAAGAATGTGAGCACAACAACGAACATGAAAGAATTTACCACTCATTAAGAGTGCACCTCTGAAGTTTAATTAATTCCTCAAAATGTCAACAAAAGATTTATTAGCTGAAGCATTATCCAATGTAATAGAAAACAACTTTTTTTCAATCCCCCACTCAAATAACAATGAATTAATTTTATCAGATAATGCAACACCAGTATGTGGAGGGGGCATACAACAAAAGTTAAAAATCTTTTTATGCAATCTCCAATCATTGTCAACAAAGTGGGCTATAAGAGTAAGGTACCCATCTGTTGCTATGGAAGTCCATAAATCCGATGTCAAGCAAATCCTTCCCGGAACCAAGTTCAACAGATTTTGAAGTTCTAATTGTTCATGGTTAAACATCCTCACCACACATGTCTTAGCTGTATTCCTACAAGGTAACTTTATATCAGAACATATAAACTCAAACATTGTCCTAATGCCCATATTCAACAAAATTAATAGGTAAATCATGCTTGATAATTGCCAGTATTAGTAAATCTCGAAATGTGTTAGGATCAAATTTTGGGGATCTCAGCTTTCCAGAGGGCTGTGTGGGTGAGAAAAGCATTTCTCCCACATCACCATAGACATTCCTCGGACAAGTTTTAAGGTGTTCTAACATATTTCCAGTCCCACACTTGCTACCACAATTATATTCTTTTCCACATTTTTTACACCTAGCACGTTTGTTTCTATGCTTAGTTCCATGTATTACCTCAAACAAATTCCAAGCAGGTGATCTCTTTTTTCGCTTTCCCGTCCTTGTTTTACCATTTTTCTTTGGAGTGGTTGTCTTCGTAAGTTCATCACCCGATTCATTGGAAACATCAATAGGAGGATTCTCTTGAATGTCCATGAATTCAATCTACATAAATATTTTATTATATATAAAAACAATGTACTTAGTAATTAGGATGATATATTGTTTATATAACAAAAAATATATATGAAGAGAATATATTTTGTAAAAAAAACAAAAAAAAAAATTCCTTTAGAAAAATCTATCAAGAAACAAGTTGGTTTTAGTCTTTTAGAATATCAAATATCAATTGTAAAACAAATTAAAGTCCTGAAATTACATTGCATGAAATGGTGGCACCATAGACAATAGTAATACAAAAATCAAAATACAAGAAAGAAAACATACCCGGTTGAATTTACTAGGATCGAATTGACGGTAATTGATTTCAAGAAAGTTGAAGACCACTAGCTACTTTTAGAGTTTTAGGGTTTGGGTTAGGGTTATAATATTGTGAAATAATTGATTTAGAGTTTTAGAGTTTTTAATTTAGAAATTTTTCCTCTTTCAAAAATAGAAAAAGATTAGAAATTTTTTAAAAATTAATTAGTACAATATATTCTAACCATAATTAAAGATTTTTTAATAACATTCATAAACACATTAAAAAAAAAATTCTTTATGTTAATGGTTTTTTTATGGGTGAACCCAAACCGACCCATTATTTTGTGTCTTAATGGGTTGACCAATTAACAACCGATCCGATAAACATGACCCAACAACCGCTATTTTCGAATGGGTTTGGGTCGTGTTAATGGGTCATGTAAAATTTGCCAGGTCTAGCCGTGGTGTGTGGTTAAAAGCCCTAGTCAACCAAAACTGCCGATGCAACGAAATTGAAGTGGGAGCTCTAATTCTAGGAGAGTGAATGGGTATTGACGTTCTAATGATTTGATGGATAAGGCGGGATGACACCGGTAGAGATCCATGGTACCGGAGAAGAATAAAACTGGGTAGGGATTAGAATTGGCAACCGGGAATTCAGGGAAAAGAAGCGTGGAGAGCAGAAAAGATTCTGGGGCTTTTTCAAATTTGAACCTTACAGTTGACTCTGAACAAGATCTTTAGGTCCAAGTGAAAGGGAAACTTGCAGATCCTAGATCCCTAGATAATAGTGACTTTAAGGGGTCAAATTAAAATTTGAATTTTGAAAAACCGAGAGATTTGGGGGAATCAATCAATTTGTAAATAGCCGGTGAATGAGACAATATTGGAGGACTGTGGTCCTACTAATGTTGAGTTGGGAGGGCCCGTAATGAACAAAGGCGGCCCAAATTCTAATAGTTTAGGCTTGAACAAAAATATTGAGATGGTCTCTCAGGATAATTTTAATGGGCATGTTAAGCTTTATGAGAAAGCTGATGGACCCATGCCTTTAGTAGGGGAGGGTTGTGGTATGGCGGGTGTTGGGAATGTGAATATCTACTTTTCTGATGAGAGCATTGGGCCAACTATGTCTGCGACTAAGGGACTCAAAATGGAAAAGGGGGATAGGCCAAGAAGAGGGAGTTGGAAATGGGCAGCTAGAAAAGGGCATGTGTCATTAGCCTAATCAATAGCTTCTGGTAGTTTGTGGGAAGAGGAATGTGTCTTTTGCTGAAGATGGTTTCACAGATGGGTCTAAACGACCACATAATGATTCTACTGAAGCACTTTCTACTTTATCGGCCTATCGGCCTTCCCCGGCCTGTCGGTCATCATGAATTGCATTGCCTGGAACACTCATGGATTGGGTAATCAAAGGGCGTTCCATGCGTTTTAGGATTTGAAGAAGACCTTCAATTCAGATTTACTTTTTCTCTCGAAAAATAAAGCTACGCATTTTTTGGAATTATTTCGTGTTTGATTGGATTTCAGTGGCAAGTTAGTGGTTGATAAGGTTGGTAAGAGTTGTGGTCTTTGTTTGTTCTGGACAGATAAGGTGACTGTTAGTTTAATGTCTTTTTCTAGGTTTCACATTGATGTGGGGGTGGTTTCTCATAGTTCGAAGGGATGGAGGTTAACGGGTTTCTATGGCAATCCTGAGCCGGATCAGCGACATCACGCATGGACTTTACTTCAACGTCTGCGTGATTTCTCATAACTTCCATGGTTATGCTTTGGGGATTTTAATGAGATTCTTTCAGAGTCTGAGAAGGATGGAGTTTCTGCTCATCTGTGAATACTAATGAAGAATTTTAGAGAAACATTGGATTTTTGTGAGCTGGAGGATATGGGTTTTGATGGCCCTTATTTTACTTGATCGAATAGGAGGGATTGTGGTTTTATCCAGGAGACGCTCGATAGAGAGGTGTGTAACTTTAATTGGAAACATCATTTCCCTCTTCTTTTGTTGAGAATTTGGGCTTCGGGCACTCGAATCACAGAGCGATCTTGGTTAAGATTCTTGAAGAGGGTGAAATTCAGAGGAATGGCTCGAGAAAAATTTGGTGCAGGTTCCACTTCGAAACTTGTTTGGCCAATGAATCTGAGTGTCGTCAACTTGTGATTGATAATTATGGTGCTGACAGTAGGCGTGCTGATATGGTTAGTGTTGATTATAAGCTTGTGAGATGTGCTAGGAAATTGGCTATTTGGAACCAGGCAAATAGACGGGCTTTGAGTCAGGATATTGACAGGAAGAAGAAAGAGCTTTCAGTTGCTTCAGAGGATATTAAGGGGTTCATGGAAGAAAATTAGAAGAATTGAAAGTCAGTTAGATAGATTGCAAGAAATGGATGAATGCTAATGGAAGCAAAGATTGAAGCAAGACTGGCTCAAAAGTGGGGATTGTAATTTGAAATTCTTCTACTGGAAAACATCTACTAGGAAAGCTAGGAATGAGATAAAAGGGTTGGTGGATGACAATGGTGGCCTCTGCAGTACGAAGGAAAGTATGGAACAAATTGTTGTTAATTATTTTTCTGGTTTGTTTAGTTCGGCCAACCCTTTTGGTGTCTAGTGATAATGTGTACTAGACACGGTCTCTGCCAAATTAACTTGGAGGAAATGTGATTTTCTTGACTTTCCTTTCATTGCTGCTGATGTGAGGAGGGTAGTTTTCAAAATGTTTCCAACTAAAGCCCCTAGAATTGACGGTATGCTGGCCCTCTTTTACCAGAAATTCTAGGATACAGTTGGTGACAATGTGAATCAAGCCTGTCTTTGGTGCCTTAATAATGGTGATCATTTAGACGAAGTAAATAGAACGTTGGTTGCTTTTATTCCGAAAGTTACGCACGTAAACCGTATGGCTGATTTTTGACCTATAAGCCTATGTAATGTGACTTATAAAATAGTGGCTAAGTCTTTAGCCAACCGGTTCCGTATGGTGTTGGGTGATATTATTTTTGAGTCCCAAAGCGCCTTCATTCTGGGGAGACATGTAAGTTCCTCAAAGTTTGATTGGCTTATTTCGGTGACAAACCACAATTGGGGTTTGAATTGTAAGGGTAGCTTAGGCTCATAATTGTTGGTGATCAAGCACAACAAAGGCCCTCTCAAGACCTCAAGATGATAAGCACTCCAAAGGTAAAATACTTGTGCTTACTTGCATTGAAGAGATCTTAATTGCACACACACACAACTCATGCATATCTATACTTCTTGTATGTTGTGTGTTTTATGTATGTGCATTCATGTTATTGAACTCTCTTCTTGCATGTTTTATTTGATTGCATCTTGATTGATAATTGTCATGTTATTTTAGGCATTAGGATGCATTCTCTTCACACTTCACATTTGCACATATGTGTCGTGTAGTTAGTGAGTCGTGTAATTCTTTTCTTGAAGATTGAACAGAAACGTCCATGCATACATGATGTGTGCTTGCCTTATCACAATGAGTGACTATTTAAAAAGGTCTTATTTTTCTCTTGGTTTGGTATTTGGTCACATGGTCTTATACCATGAGTTTTATACATTTTGTTGTTGTCCATATTTGACCTTTGGTCACTCTTTTGACCATAACTCTTTCTGCAGATATCGAAACCTCATTTTGTAAAATGGAGTAGAAAGTAAACTTCCATACCTTTCCAACAGTATATTATTTCTAATATTTTATGACCGTTTGGATTGGTTTTGGAATCTCCAAAGTGACCACTAAAACTGGGCAACTCTGTTGTTGTCCGTTTTTGACTTTTGGTCACTCAAATGACCATATCTCTTTCTATAGACATCGAAATGTCATTTAGTGACAAGAGTAGAAAGTAGACATCCATACCTTTCCAACGATATATCATACGAAATGTTTCGATGTCGTTTGGTCATGTGAAGTTGAAATTGATGCACTATCGTGCCCAAACCGCTGTACACTCGCCCTTATAGCTGGCACCTAATTGATTTTTTAATCCACCTATAACTCACCCAAAAACCACCGTACGTACAGTGGTTTGCTGAGAAAATTTTTGGAAAATTTCCAAAACGACGTAGCATCAATTTGACCTTATATATATATATATATATATACATATATGCCTCTTTGTTCTTAGGTCATTTAAATGAGTTCAAAATCATATTTTTAACTTAGTGTATTTTCCAAGAGAGAAAATCATCCAGGAACTCATCTTTGATTACACAAACTCAATTCCATATGCATTAAACATCATCTAAACATCATAGACATCATCTAGGATCATCTAAGATGTATCTATGCATAAGTCTTCTTCAACACACATGTTATGGTAACTTGAACACTATCTTCATTCATTTTAGTGTTTTTACTTAGCAATTTATCTCATTTATAACTAGTATGCTTTTAGATTAATTTCTACTTACAAGATTGAGATTATGTGTTGATTAAATGAGTTGTTGTTTTGTGATAGCTAGGTGTAAGGTCTCATTTCATTGATTGGCTTATTTCATGAACAAACCACAATTGGTGGTCTTTGTAAGGGTAGCTTAGGTATTGGTGTTCAAGTTCATGCCCTTTCAAGACCTCATCTTGATAAGCACCGAAGGTAAAATTCTAAGTGCTTACTTGCTTTGAAGAGATAGTGCACACACTCACAACTCTTGCATAACATTTAATTCTTGTATGTTGTGTGTCTTATTTTTGTGCATTAATGTTCATTAACATCTCTTCTTGCATGCTCTTTTGATTGCATCTTATATGTCCAAATGCCATGTCATGCATAGGCTTAGGATTGCATTTTTGCAAAGGGCGCTGTTCAAAGCGCTCTACAAAGGCGCTATACGAACAGCGCCCATTCCAGACCTGATGGAAATTGGCCTTTTAATGCATCAGACTTGATGCATTTTATTGAAGGCGCTGTACAGAAGCTCTACAAAAGCGCTCTACGTACAACGCCTATTTCAGACCCAAGAGATCAGAGTTGTGGCATTGTTCAAGCTCTGTTCAAACAGCGCCAATGAAGAATGTTCTTCATTTTCCCAGGTAGGCGTTGTACAAGTCGCTCTACGTACAGCGACCTGTACAGCGCCCAAGGCAAAAACAGGGTAACTTACCAAAACGATGTCACTTCATTTTGAGACCCTATATATATGTCTCTTTCATCCCAGGTCATTTTGAGAGAGTTCAAAAGCATATTTTTACTTAGCATATTTTTCTAAGAGAAACTTTTCACCAAAGAACTGACCTTACTTTACTCAAACACCATTCCATGATCATCAAACATCATCTAGCATCATCCTTGATCATCTAGATATCATTTTGCATGGATTTTTCAACACACTTTGCTTGGTAAGTTTTTCACTTATATCTTACATATTTTGTGTCTTTCTTCCCAAGCAATCTCTTTTATCACTTGTATGTCATTGATATATATCTTAGATACAAGTTTGAGATTAGTGTTTTGAATGTTTGAGACTTGTATTGTGATAGCTTTCTAGGTTTTCATAATCTATGTTTAGTTAAGCTTTTTGACATGTCACTTAGCTCTTGATATCTAGGATCGTGTTTCTTAATATATCATCATCATAGATAAGCATATAAGGTTACCTAGCTCTTTATTGCATTTTAGATATTTCATATATTCACATAGGCTCTTTATCTCTTCATTGAGAAGTAAGACTTGTGTAGCTTCCGGGATTAGGTTGCGTAAATTACAAGCAATTGGACTAGGTTCACTAATACTGGGATTAGGTAGGTGTGTGATTATTTACCGGGATTAAGTTGTAATCTTTAACACATTTAGTGGATTTGAGGTTCGAGTGTGGCTTACTTACTAGCCCGTGGTTTTTCCCGTGAGGGTTTCCACGTAAATATCAAGTGTTATTTAAATTCCGCACATATTACACTTGTTATATTATTGTGACTAGTTAGGAGCTTTTTCGTAATCTTGACCATACACGAAAATTGGGTAAAATAATTTAAAATCTATTCACCCCCCCCCCCCCCCCTCTAGATAATAATTACACACCGTAAATTTGTTTCACTAGGATTTCAAGATTATTTAACATATGGCTAATTTATCTCATTTATTGATTGAGATTGTTTTTTGATAGCTAGTCTATTAAAAGATTTCATGCCATCTAGTTAAGTCATTTCATTGATTGATTGAGATTGATTGTGATAGCTATTGTATCTAGGATTGGTTATCCTTTACATAGCTAAGTTGTATGCCATGACATATAGCAACATTGATATCTAGGATTATTCATATTGACATCTTGTAATCCTAGATAAGCATTTAGTGTAACCTTGCATTATTTGCATAATTGAATATCATTGCATATTCACATAGGTTTTGATCTATTCTTGAGAAGTAAGTCTTGTGACTACGGTGGTGTAGTGCACAAGCAAATTGGTCAAGTGCCATTGTTAAAGGCCTGTAGGTAGATTAGGGGGTGCTCACGCCAAAAGTAGTTAATCGAGGGATATCACTAGGGATTGAACCAAGAGTGGCGAGTAGTAGTGTCCATAGCCTGAGGTTATCTAGGGTGAGAGTCCAAGTATCGTTTGAAGGTGTAACCGTCTTTTCATATAGTGGATTTCATTGACTGTATGTGGCTAGCATAATAGCTCGTGGTTTTTCCCTGTTGAGGGTTTCCACGTAAAAATCAAGTGTTCTTTAATTTCCGCATTTTATACTTGATTTTATTGTTGGTTGAATTGGGTTATTTTTGTAATATTGACTAATCCGAAAAATTTGGTAATAACGGATTAACAACCTATTCACCTTGCTCTAGGTTGTTTTTAGACGCACGCGCTAATAGTGGCTTAGTCTTTAGCCAACCGGCTCCGTATGGTATTGGGAGATGTTATTTCTGAGTCCCAAAGCGCCTTCATTTCGGGGAGATTGATTTCTGATAATGCAATGATTAGGTTTGAATGTCTTTATGCCATCAAGACTCTGAGAAAGAAGAAAGGGTCATTGGCTCTGACATTAGATATGTCTAAGGCGTATGATCGTGTGGAATGGGGGTTCTTGTCTTAGATAATGTTGAAGCTTGGATTTTCAAACAATTGGGTGAATAGGATTATGAGCTGCGTGACTTCTGTTTCGTTTTCCTTTTTGGTGAATGGTGAAGTGTGTGGTCTGGTAAAACCTTCACGAGGGTTACATCAAGGAGACCCTCTATCTCCTTAACTATTTCTCTTATGTGTGGAGGGGCTTTCCAGTCTGATTCATGGGGCAGTATCTTGTGGTGATCTAACAGGGTTCAGGTGTGGACGAACAAGACCTACTGTTTCGCACCTCTTTTTTGCAAGAGCCACTAAGAAAAATTGTGATAACATTCCTCGTATTTTGCAGGAGTACACTCTTATTTCGGGCCAAGTAATTAACTATGAGAAATCTACCCTCTGTGTAAGCAGATCAGTGTCAGCGTCTGAGGCTGCTATTCTTGCTCGTTTGGTGGGTGTTAAGTTGGTTAAATGCCATGAGAGATACTTGGGTCTCCCTAGCTTGGTAGGAAAAAATAAGAGATAGCTTTTTGATAATGTTAAATATCGTATTTGGAATAAGCTGAAGGGTTGGCGAGAGATGCTTTTTTTGATTGGGGGGAAGGAAGTGTTAATTAAGGTAGTTGTTTAGTCCATCCCAACCTACTCCATGAGTCTTTTTTGGCTTCCGAAAGGTCTCATTAAAGATATTCACGGTTATTTGCTAAATTTTGGTGGGGTAGTTCTGATTCTGAGAAGAAAATCCATTGGTGTTCTTGGGCTAAGCTTTGTGAGGGAAAGGATAATGGTGGTTATGGGTTCAGGGACCTTTCTCTCTTTAACCAAGCTATGTTGGCAAAGCAATGCTAGAGACTTAACAAGTTTCCTAACTCTTTGGCTGCTAGGGTGATTAAAGGTAGATTTTTCCCTACAGGAAATTTTCTTAGTGCCGAAAACTGTAGCTCTGGATTTTTTATTTGGAGAAGCCTTTTGTGAGGTCAGGAGCTGATTAAAGCTGGGTTGAGATGGAGAATTGGATCACGTTCGTCTATGCTGATTTATTCGGATAGGTAGATACCTCATCCTTTCTCCTTCAAGATTCAATCTCTTCCTATCCTTGGTATGGATGCTACGATTAGACAACTGATGACTCCTTCTGGAGGCTAGAACGTCCCGCTAATCCGAAATTCTTTTGCCTCTGATGAAGCTAATTCTATTATGAGTATTCCTCTTGGACAGTCCCATATTGATGATTCCTTGCAATGGCACTTTGATAAAAAAAAAAAAGGAATGTTCTCTGTTAGAAGTGGTTATAAGGTGGGCAAAATGCTACAGAGTCGTGATTCCCCTTCGAGCTCCAATGACAAGGGTTGGTGGAAAGAATTATGGAGGCTGAAAATTCCTTCAAATATAAAAGGTTTTGTTTGGAGAGCTTGCCATCAATGGATTCCAACCATGGTGAATCTGGCTGTAGAGGAATTCATATGAGTAAGCAATGCCTTGTGTGTGTTATAAGGCCTGAAACTACGAATCATGCGCTGTGGGGTTGTAGCGGGGTGAAACAAATGAGACTTAATTGTTATTTCTTGAAAGGTCCTAAGTGGAGAAAGGACACTCATTTTCAAGATTTCTTTCTCTTCTTTATTCGTATCCTGAAAACTGAGGAGTTGGAGTTGTTATGTGTGTTGATATGGAGTGTTTGGTTCTGAAGGAGCCAGAAGATCCACTCCCCTTCGTCTCTAAGAGCTGAAGATGCTTTCTCTTGGGCATCTGAGTTCCTTGAGGATTATAAATTTGCTAACAAGCCTGCTTTACCGCTTGCTTCTCCTCGTGCTGCTCTGGATGGTAAGTGGTGTCCCCCTATTGATGGAGTTTACAAAATCAATATGGATGCAACCATTAATGAGAATAGGAAGGTAATCGGTGTGGGTGTGATTATTCGAAATTTTAACGGACAGGTCTTTGCTTCTTCAATTCAAAGTTTCTCGGCTTGTTTTTCTCCTCCAATGGCTAAGGCTACAGCAATCTTAAGAGGTTTGCGTTTTGCGATCGACTCAGGTTTATTCCCTACAGTCTTGGAGAGCGACGCCAAATGGGTAGTGGATTTGATCAACTCTAATGAGTCTGTGAATGCTGATATTGGTACTGTCATTAGTGACATTATTTCCTTATGTTGCCAGTTTAATGTTTCTGTTTCTTTTATTCCTAGACAAGCTAATAAGGCAGCCCATTCTTTGTCTAAGATTCTAAAATGGTTGTTAACGCTGTTGAGGATCTTTTCTGGATGGAGTCTTTTCCTTTTAGTATTAGCTCTGTTATCTTGGAAGATTGTCTTCCTTTGCTTTCTTAATGAAATTCTTCTTTCAAAAATAGAAAACATTGGCTACAATTTGTCTTTAATAGAGTATTGTATTTCCGGTCACATAATATCAATGATATGTATTTAGTGAAATTGTTTTAAAAACACATTTTTCAGTATTGTAAGAGTAAAACCTTTAAAATATATATTTTTTAAGGAAAAAAAAATAATATTTTTGGTAGTTAAATTATATCTATTATTAATAAAATAATTTAAATTAATTTAAAATTGATTTGTATTTTTTAATTTGTTTCCTAAAGAATATAATAAAAAAATATTTTTTTATCATTGTATAAAAATAAATGATTAACTATTAAACATTAAATAATGTTAGACATCTCATCTTTATATCCCACGTGGATCAATTGACATATTATGAGCTGGGCATTGATAAAAATAAAAGGTGGAATGTCCAACAAAAATATTTTCAAACATGTTTATTTTATTCGCCAGCTAAGAAAACAACAAATGGATGCTAAATGCATGTTTGATAATGTTTTGTTTTTTGTTTTATACATTTTCATTTGAAAAATAGACGTTCATGTTTATAGAAGTTGAAAACAATGGAAACGAGTCTAGTAGTAATAATTGAAAACAATATTTTGATTTATTTATTTTTTGTTTTTACTATTTTATTATGTATTTAGGGAATTGTTTTAAAAATACATTTTTCAATATTGTACGAGTAAAACCTTTCAAAAAAAAAAAAGAATATATTTTAAGAATAAAAATAATATTTTTGGTAGTTAAATTATATCCATTATTAATAAAATAATTTAAATTAATTTAAAATTGTTTTGTATTTTTTAATTTGTTTCCTAAATAATATAATAAACAAATATTTTATATTATTGTATAAAAATAAATAATTAACTATTAAACATTAAATATTGTGAGACATCTCGTCTTTATATCCTACTTGGATCAATTGACACATTATGAGCTCAGATATAGATAAAAATAAAATGTGAGATGTCTAACAAAAAATATTAGACGTAATGTTAGGCTTCTCAAAAAATTATCACAAATGCATTCTCAATAAATCATAAAATTATGGAGTAAGTGATATGATGTTAATAATTCACATGCCACATCATTTGGAAATAAATTTGGGACAATTGTTTGAAAAATCTAGCATTATTCAAATATTTGTGGGTAAAAGTAGATGTTCTTAAAACATTTCCATTATCTCTTAAATCTTAATTAAAAAACTTTAAAATGATCTTTTAATATAAAAATAAAATAAAGCAATTAATTGGTGGCTGGGCCTGTGAAAAATGAAATTAAAATATTGAAAACATTGTGATGTTTTCGGTGAAGCCGCTTTTCATGCAGTAAGCAAAAAATTTCAAATTGTTTTTTGGAAAACACCCACGTGACAAGTTCTATGTATTTTTGGACTAAAAAAAAACGATATTTGGAAACTGTACCGAACAGCGCCTACACATTCTTGAACATTCATTGCCCCTTCATTTCTACATAATCTCTTTGGTAATATATGATTTTTCTAGAAGAGGAAGTTTAGCTCTTAAGATGATGAACCTAC
The DNA here is from genome assembly GCA_030490815.1 of Acer saccharum. Lineage (NCBI taxonomy): Eukaryota > Viridiplantae > Streptophyta > Magnoliopsida > Sapindales > Sapindaceae > Acer > Acer saccharum. The sequence continues at coordinate 11,227,506 of CM059870.1, forward strand.
AAAATTTTGTCCACTTTAAAAAATCTACAAAATCTCTATTGTCTTTCTGCATTTTATGCTATAACTTATATTTTGCGTTTGGTTGTTAGGGACCGAAGAAGTTGAAGGGATATCCCTAGATATGAAAAATCTAGAGAATGTCAAGTCTTCCATAAAATGAACAATCTTAGGTGGTGTTTGAATCTATTTTTAAAAACTGTTTTTTGTTTTTAAAAACAAAAAACAACTTTTTAAAAGTATAACTAAAAAGTTAAAAATAAATTTTTATTGTTTTCTATTGTTTTCAAAACAGGTTTTCAAAATAAACCTTAACTTTTCCCTCCAAACAACTATTTCACTCATTTTAAAAACAACAACCAAACACTTTTATATCGTTTTCCGTTTCAAAAAACTACTTTTAAAAAATACTACCAAACATATTACATTTTTAAAAACATCATTTTTAAAATATGATTTCCATTTTTAAAAAAAAATTTCAAAAACACAATTTTAAAAACGATACCAAACGCGCCCTTAGGTTTCTCTTATTTAAGAAAGATTATAATTCTACATCCATCAAAATGTCTCTGCTCAATGGTGTAAATTATCTCCCAGATGGACTAAGGACTCTCCAATAGCCTGGATATCCTTTGAGAACGTTGCCGTCAAATTTTTATCTAGAGAAGCTTGTTGAACTTGAGTACTTGACCTTCCTAGCTTACAGCAATACTAAACAACTTTAGAAAGGAATTAAGGTATAATTTAATCTTTAATCATATGTTTTATTCTTCCAATATATTTTGTTTACTTATTTGTCATTCTGCTAATTTATTAATCCAAATTAAAGTGGCTTTTATCTTATGCACCGTCCATATCTCACGATAGGATCCCACACCTATTAGATTTCCCCTCGCTTGAGGTGGTAGATCTTAATAACTGTGAGAGCTTGATTGACTTTCATCCTCCGTTCAACATCTCAACAACCTTCAGGATTCAGGATTTAGATCTGAGTGGCTGCATTAATGTCACTCATCAATTTACAACCTTCATAAAGACTTTTAAAGACTTTTTTTTTAGTTGATGACTTTTACGGATTTTATAGGTTTTTATAGACTTTACAAGATTATAAAAAACTTTCATAGACTTTTATTTAAAAGATTTTCATAGACTTTCATTTTAAAAGACTTTTATATACATTATAGACTTTCATTGACTTTTAAATATAGAGTAATGCTAAACGTCCCAAATTTTTTTTCTCAAATTCCGTCCCAAATGATGTGGCACGTGAGGTGTTAGCATCTTATAAATCATAAGATTATATGGTGACTAATATGATGTTAACACCTCACGTGCCATATCATTTAAGACAAAATTTGGGAAAAAAATTTGGGATGCCTAGCATTACTCTTAAATATAATGTAAACTTTGTTTTAGCAAAATTATATATATTATCATGTCAATAAAAATATTTTTTTCAAATGAATAATAATAAAAAATAAAAAAAAACCTTCGTTAATTAAACTTGACAAAAGCATTTATGTTTATATATGTGATTTAAAATTTATATTTTTATTATAATTATATTTTGCATTATAAAGACATTATGCTCCTTTTTTTTTTTTTTAATAATTAGTCAAAAAATTATTTGTTTTTTATAATTAGTCAAAATATTATAAATTTTCTTTCAGAATAAATGTAACAAACCAACAATAATATTAACGTTTACATGTCTCTACGAAAGTATGACAATGAGTATAAAAAATCTACCAAAAATTCATTCAAATTACTAAAGATAAAACATAAAAACCGCACCTAGTTATTAAATAAGACCTATGCCTAAAGTGGGTAGTTTGATAATGATCATAATTACATTGAGTCACGCTCATACGCGACTTTGATTATGGCATATTAGCATGTTTAAGTAGTGGTTTTTGTCTTTTATTATTTTTATTTTATATAAATGAAGTTCATTTGATTTGTTTCGGTATTGTTTAGTTGCTTTGAAAATAAAGGTAAAAAAAATATGAAATCTCTCGTCCTTAATTGCATAGCTGATGAAGAATTGTTTTATATTATTTTTTAGTTAATTGTTTTTTTGTTATAGATCATTAATGTTTGTATTTTATTTTTTTTTAATAATGTTTATTCATTTAAAGTTATTCATTTTATTTTATTTATGAAACTTGTTAAGAATGAATGTGCGCTTTTATTTGAAAATTAAACATATGTTTGGTGGTTGATGTTTTTCAAAGAGTTTATGTTTTTTTTCTAAAGTGAAATTCTTTCTAATTTTTTTTTTTAAAAAAAGTCATTCAAAGTTTTTGGTAGGAATGGAAGGCAAATTGTGAGATTTGTTATAACTAAAAGTCATTAAAAGTCATTAATATTTTAAAGTCGTTAAAAGTCGTTAAAAGTTATTGAAATTTTGAATACCTCATAACTTTCATAGACTGTTAAAAAGTCTTGATTGTATACCATATGACTTTTAAAGACTTTTTAAAAGTCTATAAAAGTCTGTATTGAATACCCCATGACTTTTATAGAGTCGTTAAAAGTCTATATTGAATACACCTAAACTTTTTAATTCCATAAAAGTTATTAAAAATCTTTTAAAATCCTAATTGAATATATCCTCCTAAATCTTGGAGACAACGGAAATTTTGAAATATCTTGAGTTAAGTGGAATGGCAATTAAAGAGCTACCCTTTCAATTGAATATCTGAATGGGCTTCAAAGCTTATATATGATTGTATAATTGCAAAAATCTTGAGATGCTTCCTAGTAGTATCCTAGGAAACATGTTTGAGAGTCTACCCCAAAGCATCAAGCAACTTTCTAAGTTTGGATTTTGTCATTAAGTGATTTCAATATGCTTCGTTCATTAACAGAATAACAGAGCTTCCAGTAGCTCTACGAAAATTGGAAGCAATGAATTTGTGCTAAATATTATGTACAATTCATATTTACTAATTCCTTTAGTCTTGATCATAAGGCAGTCAACAACATTTTTAAAGAATCACTGGTAATAATGCAGGTACATAAAAGGTTATTTCTCTCTTAAATCTTAATAAAATTTGATCTACACATATATGTCAATCTCTTGTTGGTGGATTTCATTGTGTCTGCTGTCTGGCATGACGAAACCATGCCAGAGTGTGAATCCAACGAATTGCATTTGCTTGACTACAAATATGAAAAAAAAAAATGGTTGTGTTAGGTGCAACGAGATGAGATCGATATTGAATTACAGATAAAACTTTCCTCTGAAGTATTCGACAGATTGAAAACAATACGATAATCCAAGGGGAAAGGGGAAATAGCAGGAAATAACTATTTTATTACTAGGACCAGGGGTGGACCCAGAAAATATATGTTGCCGGGGCTAAACTTATATAGGTGTAGGGATATAAATAGATTCTTCTTTTGATATAAATAATTCTACACATATGAAAATTTACTTTTAAAGACTAGTTTGAATTGTTTAATATAACAATTGAAAAGAAATGGAGTGAATATGAAATATTGTTATGTATTTTTCCGATCCTGAAAAATACATAAAGAGAATTTATGATAGTATGTATATTTCTGATCCTGGAAATTTACATAGAAAAATTTAGGAAAAATATTTCATATTCGAAATACATAAGAAGAATAGAGGAAGAGAAATAGAAGAGATACAAGGGAGATAATTTGATTTTGCAATATAAGTTTTATGCATCTTTGTCTCTGGCTATTTATAGGCCACGAGCAGTTAACAAACAATACAACACAAAGCATAACTAACAACTGAATGGGAAAATGGGAAAATGCTAACAACTGAATGGAAATCATGTGCAACAAATGGGCACGATCTGGATCACCTAAATAGTGGCACCTGTTATTCACAACATAACCAACTCTGACTTAGTCCTATCTAAAGAAGATTTGCATGGATATCTGCATGATCCACGTAAGCCATTCATCTGGTGTGGTACGATGTGCATATGGCTTTGCATGGTGGCTGCTTAATGTTTAATCTAACAATTAGAACAAAATCAAGTGAATATGGAATGTATAATCAAACAATTGAAATAATCAAATAATTGAAACAAAATCAGGGAAATATTTTATATAAAACATGCATAAAATTATAAATTAAAGACTACTTAATACATGCAATGTTTTTATATTGAGTTAGAGTAGGTAATTGATTGAATTTGGTTTTTATTATTGGTAAATTATCAAGCATTCAACACACTAAAACCTATAAATTAGAAGTAATCTAAGGATAAAGTTCTATAAATCACAACCCAAACAAATGAACAAAACATGCCAAATACAAAAAATTAAAAGTAGAGTATGAAAATAACATTGGATGAAAATAAAAGGAAATATAATGAATAATACTATATTTAACGGTAAGTTTAGTAATATTGATTGAAATTAAATGTAATTTACTAATAATAATAAGGTTAAAGGGAAATTGTGCAATAATAGTTTTTTTTTTGTTTTTTTGTTTTTTTTTCTTTTAAAAGACTACCCGGGCTATAGCCCAGGTCAGCCCCCTCAAGGGTACGCCCTTGATTAGGACTCCATACGAAATCTTTACAGATTTAAAAATACAGTATAAAGAGGAAAAATCTAGAAAGGAAATTGGGAAAACTTGCAGCGCTTCATGGGGTTCACATGACTATCGGTAGAGCTCATCGATATGATTTCAATGGTATATTATGAATCCAAATTCGAGATTGATTGCCCTATGGGCATGTTTAGTAGGTTGTATTGTATTAGGGGTTTAAAATGTATTATAATAATACAATACAATGTTTGGCTTGTTTTGTAGTATACATTGTATTGTATTAGTTAATATATTTTAATTATTCTAATACAATGGATGTTGTATTAACTAATACAAGGGGTGGAGATTGTGTTAGCTAATACAAAGGGAAGAGAAATAATAATAAATATATCCAAATAATAATAATAAAATTAATAATTATAATAACAATGATTATAATAGTAATAATAATAAATTTTAAACATAATAATAATAATAATAATAATATACAATAATAATATATAATAATAATATTGATATTTAATAATAATTTTAAATATAATATAGAAATAATATAATTTTATTGTAATATTATATTTAAACTTAAAATAAATTAAATAAATATTATGTAAATTTAATTAAATAAAAATAAAAATAAAATATCATTCTAATATTATATATCTAAAAATTATATAAGTTATATAAAATAATAAAAATAATTGTTAAATATTATTGATATTTGTTACATGAATGATAATTTATGTAATAAAATATTAATTATATCTTAATTATTATTTTTAAAATTAAAATATAAATATAATTTTATAATATATATTTTTATTCTAAAAATATATCAATAGTTAATAAAATATTGAGAAACACAAATCACATTCAAACATTGTATAACTCAACATAGTATAATACGAAATATCACCAAATACATAATTGTATAAGAATAATACAGTCTAATGCAATACAGTACAATCCAAATAATAATAGTCTTTCAATCATTGATATATAATAACACAATAAGATCACATAAAAACAAGCTTGTAAAAATATTACTGATTCAACTGCTACATTGAACTCAATTCTTGAATTAAGCATTCAAATCAGAGCAAGATGAACCTCCATCTTCAACAGCTCTCCTTGCCATCAACCCTAAACTCTTGGCTCTTTTCTTCATTTCCTCAGCTTCATCACCCACCATTATCTCTTTCAAAGCTTTTTCTATGGCTTCCCTCTTCGCAAAAACTCCCATATTCCTCATTTCCTCAACACCAACACTAACACCAATCTTAAGAACCTGAGTCACCAGCTTTTCGTTGTAAAATTGATCCGCGAACAATGGCCATGTGACCATAGGCACCCCAGCAGTGACTCCTTCAAGAGTTGAATTCCAACCACAGTGTGTCACCATTCCTCCAATTGATTCATGTTCAAGAATCAACACTTGGGGTGCCCATCCTCTTATTATCAACCCCTTCCCTTCAATTCTTTTCTCGAATCCTTCGGGTAACCAATCTTCGTTTCCATCTTCATCTTTCTTGTTTTTCCTCACAACCCAAATGAAATCCTGCCCTGAAGCTTCAATCCCCAATGCAATCTCCATTAGCTGAGCAAAACTGAACTCAGCAAGAGTTCCAAAACATATATAGACAACAGAATCAGGTTTCTTTGAACTTAACCATTTCAAGCACTCATGTTCATCAATGGTGGATTGTTTTCCCCTCCAAGCTTTGTCTTCAAAATTTCTATTGCATAGCCCTACAGGGCCTATATGCCATGCCTTTTTTCCCAAAACGTTCCTGCAATAATCAGCATAAGTGGGTTCAAGCTCGTAAAAGCTGTTAAAAACAACACCATAGCTCTTTAAATCTTCTTCATTAGTCTTTTTCAACAACTTTGCGAATTCATTATTATCATCATTTGATAACATAAATTCCGGAAATTGCTTTCTTGTAAGCTTGATATCACCAGGAAGACCAGGCACTACAAATAGTTCTGAATCTGATGAAACATGCTTGTGTGGCTCATGTATCATGCATGCAGCAGGAACACACAAAGAAAAAGAACAAGATCCATTAAAAAACAGCCTTGGAATCCCAAACTTGGATGCAGATTCATTTGCCCAAGTGAAGAACATATCAGCCACCAAGCAATTTGGTTTACATTCACTCAAGAGCTGCTCAACAGATTCCTGGAGCATTGATACCGCCTTGAAGAAGTTGATGGTCATTTCCATTCTTGTTTCACCTTTAGGGATGGTGTCAACATTTTCACATCCGTCAGGCAAACCAACCTCTACACAAGGAAAATTGATGATCTTGATACCAATTTGGACACCCAAATCTTTGCTTATTCTTTGAATTGCTTTTGAGAAGACGGGGGAATTGACAGGAGTGGTGACTATGGTGGTTTTCACACCTCGAGCTCCGAACAGCTTGGCCATGTCTAGAGTTGGTATCATGTGTCCAAGACCCAAGAATGGTAAAAACATTACGTGAAGCTGAGGAATTTCAGTGCTCATCATATTTACCTAGCTATCTGCAGATAGATCAAGAGACGAAGAAGAAGAAGAAGAAGACGATAATGATAATGAAGAAAGTACCGAAGAACAAAGGGAAGAGGATGTTGTAACACACGTAGCCTTCCAAACTTAAAGCCAAAAGCCACGAGTTCCACCATGTAATTTAAGAATTTGGATCATAGAGTTCCACGAGTTCCACAGTACAATTTTATTAAAACCAAAAAAGGAAAAAAAAAAAAAAATTGGATCATCTACAGAGCTGAATCTTTGCCCCCAACCTAAATAGATCTACTGATATGTGTAATCAATGGTTGTAATTTATTTCTTTTAATTATTTCACTTTCATTATTTTTAAATGTAGAGTATTATTCTCAAGTACTTTAAATCAAGAAAAAGATTAGTACAGTAGAGGATCCTGATCCGTAATTCAAACATGTAACTTCGTGAATTGCCTTGTGACGATATAAATATCAACTTGTGATTGGGTTCCAAGTTGAAGGGGTATACCTTGAATTTTTTGTTAGGATGGGCTAAAACAAAACTGTATGGGTGCGTTTCAGTCCAATCCCATGTTTGTGCTCTACACGGGATTTGATCTCCTATTATCCCACTGTGGCGGGACTAAATAGCCTTGCCACAATAGCTAGGACAACTTTTGTCCCAGCTGTTTTTTTTTTAATTAAATTATATATATAATATTATATTTATTTAAAAAAAAATTAATATATTTTATTCTTTTTTAATATTAATATATTTTATTCTAACATTATATTTTTTTAATATCAATTAAAAAATAAATGTTATTTTATTTCAAATTAATTTTAGTTATTTTTGAAAAATAATTTAAATATTTTTTTTAACCAAATTAAATTTAAAATTATTTTATTTTTCTTTTATTGGAATTTATTCAAAAATTAATTTAATATAATTTTATACCGACCTTTCCTAAAAGATAATTATTTTCAATTATTTTTTTATCTAATCTCATGTTATACCAAACAAGAGACGGTATTATTTTTAGTCCAATCCAATTTAATCTCATAAAAATAATTCAATCTAATCACAAGCACCAAACATACCCTTTATATAAAATAAAAAATTTATAATAAGTGAACTTTGACGGTACTAGAAAATTATTAAACAATTTAATTAAAGTGATACCCTATAAAAAATAATAAAACATTAACTTCAAATTATGAATAACAAACCTAAGACCCTAACTTTTTAATTAGAAAAAAATAAATTCTAACCAATAAAAGTAACTGAATTGATGAAATATTCAATTTTGTAATTAATAATTTCGAGAGAAGAGGACGAGAGTCTCGGGACTAGTAAGAGAGATAGAAATAAAATTGATGTGATTGTGTAAAGAAAGAAGAGAATAATAGACCTACAGTAGCTACTCTTAACTCTACATAGAATAGTTGTTAATTAATTATAAATAATAATAAATAAATAAAAATGTGCAAGTCTGACCTGGCTATAGCTAGCCCGGGTCAGCCCCCCACATCCGTCCGCCCCAATCACTTCCAACTACTTGCAAACCAAACCAAACCAAACCAAAGCTTTTAAAGCTTTGGTTTCGTTTGGCGCTTACACTAGTCTAAAATAATTTAATTTTGATTTTTAAAATTTTTTTTTTTTTATAAACTTACTTAATGATATTGTTAACATTGTTTTATCACTATTAATAATTAGGGTTCCAAAAATTCCTAATTTTGTGGGCTTAAGTTTTAATATCACTACAAATATTTGCTGAGCAGAACTCAGCAAGAGTTCCAAAGCATATATAGACAACAGAATCACGTTTCTTTGAACTTAACCATTTCAAGCACTCATGTTCATCAATGGAGGATTGTTTTCCCCTCCAAGCTTTATCTTCGAAATTTCTATTGCATAGCCATACAGGGCCTATATGCCATGCCTTTTTTTTTTTTTTTTTTTTTTCTCTTTTTTTCCCAAAACGTTCCTGCAATAATCAGCATAAGTGGGTTCAAGCTCGTGAAATCGGTTAACAACACCATAGCTCTTTAAATCTTCTTCATTAGTCTTTTTCAACAACTTTGCGAATTCATTATCATCATCACATGATAACATAAATTCCGGAAATTGCTTTCTTGTAAACTTGATATCACCATTCACTAGGAAGACCAGTCACTTCAAATTGTTCTAAATCTGATGAAACATGCTTGTGTGGCTCATGTATCATGCATGCAGCAGCTACACACATAGAAAAAGAACAAGATCCAATAAAAAAAAGGGTACGGATATTGACACCCATAAAAATGATAAGTGCACCCATATTAATAAGTACGCCCATGTCTAAAATTTAAAATTAAAACATTACTAGAAACACCCATCTTAATGCCAATAGTACCCTTATTTAAATGAATATTTTCATTTTAATACAATTTATTTATAAACCCTTATAAGTTATTAACATACTCAATTTTACAAATGATAAATTTTTAAATTCTCTAGACTCGAAAATACAGTCTCGAAAATTCTTAAATTCTTAAATTTCGAGAATCTTTACTTCAGGCCAATTTCAGGCTGTGTATTTACCTAAAACATGCTTATTATATTTATTATATGAAGAAGAGTGCTTGAGCATGGGTGTAATTTCATTTTCAGGAGCCTGAAATGAAATTGAGCATGGTTCAAGGCTCTAGGACATTGATTGAGAAAAAAAAAACTGCAAAAAGCATTGTTTTAGCGGTTGTTTCATTTCCAGGAAAGAGAAGATTGATAATGAAGTCTGATATGGTTTCGTCTGGTAAGCTTTCTTCCTCTAGTAGCCTTCCAAGTACACCATTGCTGACTTGCGCTGACCCGGGCGGTTGCATGTGCTTATCTATAGTCTTCTTTATCTTGCTTATGATTTTCTCCCTTGTCTGTCAAGCCACTAATTGTAAATTGTAAATTGTAGATTTGATTTGAGAACATTAATTATTGGGGGCGGGGGTTACCTTCATGTCAGTATGGTAAGTGAAACCAGGAAAGTTGATTGTAAGAGAAAGACAGCCATCCACAAAGTCAGAAAACAATTGAGCCATCTCATTGATTTCGCACTCACTGGAAATGCCTAATAGTTGATTAACCATTTGATAAATAGCTACCTGAAAATGAAATTAAGCACCTAAGGCTCCGTTAGGCTTTTGTTCTTCTTGTTCTTTTTTTTTAAAAAGAAATAGAATTAAAGTTGAAATAGGTTTTTATTTATTTATTTATTTTTTAAATAAAGTGATATAGTTGAAGATATGGGTGTAATTAATGGGTGTAAATAGTATTTTTTTTATTTTTAATTAAACTAATTTGTCTTTATTGGTATATTTTTGTAATTAAAATTTTTATTAAAATATGGGTGTGCTTATCATATTTATAGGTGTCAATATTGACTCCCTAAAAAAACAGCCTTGGAATCCCAAACTTGGATGCAGATTCATTGGCCCAAGTGAAAAACATATCAGCCACCGAGCAATTTGGCTTCAATTCACTCAAGAGCTGCTCAACAGGTTCCTGGATCCACTACAAGAAAAAGTTTGCTACTAAATTATTTGTCATGCAAAGTACATTTTTTTGTTAGCAAATACTTTTCGCAATTAATTTATTTTGGTCACCTGTTAGTCAAAGGCGGAAATAGGCTTAACTAAAAAAAAAAAAAAAAAGTTTTTTTTTCAATAATTTTAAATACACATCATTTAATTCTAAGTATATTCCAGCCTAATTCTGATTCTGACTTAACTTACTATTTTTTATTTATTTATTTTATCTTAATAACAATTAACAACCCAATAACTTAAAAACATGTATCAAACTCATTAAAGCCCGAGATCAAATTGAGAAATTTTAACCCTTTACAAACTCAAAAATCAAATTGGGAAATTCTAACCCCTTAACAGCAAACCAAAAACAATAGATTTACCATATAAATTAATCTCCAAGTCTCCAAGAATTTCAATTTTATGAGTTTTCATAGCTTTTAGATTTGTGAAGGTATACAGACGTCGTTATGAGAAAACTATAAGTTTTATTTTTATTTTTATTTTAAAGTTTATGTTGTAAAATTAAATTTTATTTTTAGCTACGAAACTTGTCAAATCGAATTTGCGCAACAAGATTGATGACGAGTTTCTTGAGAATTGTATGATTGTTTATATTGAAAGAGAATTTGTTTTCACAATCGATTCGGATTCAGTAATAGATGTTTTTGCTTCTTTAAAGCCTCAGAAGTCAAAATATAAGTAGGATCTTATTGTATTTATATTGCATGCGTATTTATTTATTTATTTTCTTGTGTGTTTTCTTGGTTAGAATATGTATTTGAGGTAAGACTCATTATATCTCCAGACTAGGTATACTTTTTTATTTTAACTAATAAAAATTCTCTTGTACCGTCGAGATTCGCTATCAAAATGATTTTTTTTATTATTATATAGTATAATTTTTTATCTATATGAAATTGTCCATAGTCCACCCATAAAAAAAAATAAAAAATAAAAAATAAAAAATAAAAAAATGGTTTCACCCCTGGACCCATAGTTAGGGCTGATGCCAACCCTAGAACGAAGTTACATGGAGGAGAAAAGAACTAGAGCAACCTACAAAGAGGGAAAATAGGCAGTTAATGCTAAAGCAACATGCCTGAAGAAGGAAAGATAGAGGATCAACGGGTGAGGCCCCCCAACACCCGCGCCTCACCAACAGCCAGATCTCATCCTACCTACGCCCTACTCAATGTCAATTATCCCATACATGAAGAGGGTAGCTGTGTTTTCCTAACAAAACGAATGCAGAAAGTCCCTAAGCTAAAGAAGGAAACAGTGGAGAAGAGCACTTGATATTGTGTAGTTGGACAAGCGATGACGTTGTCCCCTGCTAGATAGAATGGTGACAACGAAGTTCCCTCGCCAGCTAGGAGCATTTTCAACCAATTTGAGCATTGTGAATAGCCACCAAAGTGCCATGTCAACCTCAATAAAGCGCCTAAAGTAATGTAGGGCATAGGTGGAGCAATCTCAGCTCTCCAAGGCATGTGCGATAACTCTTATTTCTACACGTTGTGTAGCCCCTTACTTTCATCTTTTATGCTTGTTTCCTAGGTAAAACTAGGAATTTAACATTTTAAATAAGTGTTTCAGGTTATTTTTCATCACAGGGGCTAAAGTGCAAAAATGTAAGAAGTTTGGGGCAAAAGTGTAATTTTTGAAAGTTAAATTTTGCTCCCTAGTTTGGCAATTAGGGACCGCCGTTTAGGGTGCAGAATTGGGATAGAATGTCATTTTTTTGCAATTCGGCGGCCCATGGCCGGAGAATAGGGCGTAGAATCGAGGCGGAATTTTGACGAAAGCTTCCTACAGAATGCTCAACTTGCGGGGGCCATATCTCCCTCCTCTGATCGAACTAGGATTTGTGATACATATGGTTGGAAATCCCCAGAAGTCTTCTTTCCAATGGTTCTTAAATCACATGATTTCGATGTTTGTAGAGAAAGGTATGCCTGTTTCCGTAACAGTGTGCGCTGTTGGAAAGTCACCCGCGAAGCCCCCAAAATCAGCCACTTATGCAAGGGCATTCTCATCCTTTCACCATAATTTCTGCCCTAAGCTTCTCACCACTATATATACCCCCTTTTCTCTCAGTTTTTACAGAATCCCTTCACTCTCTCTCTCTCTCTCTTCCGCCCCACACACTTCTTCTTCCATTTTCTTCATCTTCTTCACCTTCTTCACCAAATAAGGAGATGATCCAAGCTCCCATGGAGGTTTTTCCTCCATGGGAGCTCACCATACACCTCCACCACCATTTTTACACCTCATCCATCCATTTTAGAGCAGTTTGCAAGGAAATAGGAGTGGTTTTCGGACCAAATCCGAGCTAGAAAGGTTTGGAGCATCTTTGGAGGACTTGTCTTCAAGGGTTTGCTCTTATTTGCTCATTTCGTTGTATTTTCTGTTTCTTTAATGTGTAACCCCGATTTGGGGAATATTGTAAACCCTACACTTGTATTATATATGTTGTTTGTTCTTAAATTCATGTGGGTTTTGTTTTACTCTTTGTTAATTACATGTTTTAAGCTCTAATTGTAATATCCATGTGTGTAGAGGTCCGAAATTGATATGTGTCCATGATTAGGATTAGGAGTAGAGTAATTTAATATAGGAGTAGTGTAATTTAACTTCTCATGATGGTTGATTGAATGATGGATGACCAAAATGCCATGTTTAGAGTAATTGGGTGTTAGAGAATTTAACTCCAAAGAGTAGGAAAGGTTTCAGTTCAGGCATTTAGTTGCTAAATTGGCCTTGGTTCAAATCCTTGTGCTTGTATAAGACACAATTATCCATCCTTGGCCGGATTGGGTAATAAATTGATGCAGGGATAATTCCCAAATCAAGAGGATGAACCCTTAACCTAGATTAAATGTCCTTAATGTATAACAACCAATTTATTTGCACATTGTTGTTTGGTAAACTTGTTTCCCATGTCTAGCCATCCTAGGGAGATTGATAAAACCGAATCTGTATCTAGAGTAAAGACAAACTAAATTCCTCTTATGCTTGTGTAGTTATATGGGTATTCTATTGCTTAATGCTTTTCACTCGGTTAGCCACCTTGTGGATGATATTTAGGTTATGTGTTATATATTGCGTGGTTCACATTAACATGTCCAGCGTGATATCCTCTACATTTGACCAGACAATGAGAGATACACTAGGCTGGCATGTAGAGCTCGTGTGTGTGTCCCACAGTTCTTAATGAATCCAAGCATTTATGCATGGATGTAATATCTAAGACATCGAAAGAGATTAGAGATTAATTAAGGGGACACGAGCATATAACATACGTGTTGTATGGGTATCTCGTATTCTTAATGCTTTCACTTAGTTGCCATCCCGTATTTGGTTAGCCATTGTGAATGAATTATTGGCTGTAGTATGGCCCACGCAGTTGCATATTACATGCCCAACAAAATAACCACTGTATATGACCAGGCAGTGAGAGATACACTAGGCTGGCATACAGGGCTCTTGTGTGTGTGCCACGACACTTAATGAATTCATGTGTACTTTGTATGTGTGGATGTGATTTCTAAGACTCGAGAGAGATTAGAGATCAATTAAGGGGACATGAGCCAATGATATACTTGCATATTGAGGGACTAAGTGAGTCTAGAGCTTAATTAGGTGGATTGCTACGATTGAGTCGTTTCCTTAGTGTAACCATATTTCATGTCATCTCTCCATTCCATTCTATCCATAGTAGTTAGTTTATATATTTATAGTATTATTTACACTTTTCCGCAACTGCAACACACGAGTTCTCTCGGAGTGTTGTAATAATAGCTAGAACCGGTGATGGTCGGTGAATCCCACTTCCCTACGGAACGATACCCTCACTTGCCGCTGTGCTAGTCCCTGTGACTCGCGCGGTAGCGAGGTCGAACTTAAATGTTCATCTTTTGACCGACATTGCAACGACGTGTCATCAATGTGTCATCCACTAACCCGATTCAAAACAACGAAGGAGATCCGCTAACTATCCCACTGTTGGGATTTGTACCCTAAAGCTTGTAATTTGTTAATGTTATAAATCCATTAATAAAAGAAGTAGTATTTTCATTCAATAAATATGACTCATACGTTTATATCATATGTGCTAAACATCCAAGATTGCTAGATGTAAATCTCAAATTGAGTATATGAATGTCATATACAGAGGAGTTAAGTTTGATACATGCAATCAAAAAAGTCCGTAAAAAGCAAATAAAGTTGGGTACTTTATTTATGGATAATCTACAGCTGCGTTCCATTCCGTAATGTACGATGGTCTTATCCTAAACTACTCATTTGGTGATATGAGAATGGAGGCACCTTATATGATGTGATCATATAGGACTGGACCACGATCTATATGAATCTATCACCAAGATCCGTTTCATGTAGAGATTCATATATATCGACAAATGATGGATGTATATAGGTGATCAAAATCCTGAGTGTCTTACTGACTCCTCCAAGTTAGATTGTGTTTCTTGACATAACATGGGTGAGATCGGATTAGCATTCCCAATCAATAACTCCGTATCTTAGAATCACGATTTGGCTTGTGGCTGGGAAGGTATGCATGCAATAGAGGAATCCACTCTTTCTTGCGAAAAATAGAGAAGTAGTTCCCTTAAGGGTTGATTCAGGACTTGAACGATTAAGAGAACTCTCCTTCTTCCATAAAGGAAGAAAGGATATAAATGTTCATTTGAGAATCAATGGTACTTAAAGGAAAAGTTATAATTAAAGAGGTATAACGGACTTTATGACCTAGCTCTAATTATGATCTACTTGTGGAGGATCATACCATATAAAATAGCAATATCAATGGACACTGATATTTTGGTTGTGTAAAACATTTATAGTTACGAGAGTGCAACCTCGGGTTTTTAGTGAAATAACTCTGAGGTTAATAATCGTTAAATATTAATTAAAAAGTTTAATTAATTTTTTCTAAGAATTATTGGAGCTTAAAACTGTGGGTCTATTAGGTCCTCTTGCTAGCCTTTTACGATTATTGGTAACAAGGCTCACGATGAATTGGATGATCCAATTAATTATATTACGAAAGTAATTTGAATTATTCTGGGAATAAATTAAATGATATGATTATTTAATTAATAAATTATTTAATTGATTAATTAAATATAATTAAATAATATGATTATTTAATTGACAAATTAATAATTAAGAATTATTAATGGTTAATTGGAGGTTGCAGGTTCGAACCTTGACAAAAGCAAAGGAATAAAATAATATAGATTATTTTATTTGCTTTAAAGAGGTCAAGGGTTCAAGTTCTAGAGACAACAAAAAGATTAATATAGGATTTAAAATCCTATCTTAACTTAGTCACTTAAACCCTAGTCTCTTGATAATATATGAAGATAAAATCAAGAAAAAAAATAACTTAACCCTAATACATAGAGAGAGAGGTGCAACAAGGAGAAGAAGAAAAAGAAAAAGAAAAGAATTTTTTTTTCTTTGGCTTAAGACTTGGCCGAACCCTAGCAAGAGGAAAAGGTGTTGTCTTCTCCATCTCAGTAGCCTCCATTCAAGAACTCTCAGAATCCGTGACGTGCCCACACACAGTTACTAGATCGCGAGTAATAGCTCAGAAGGCTTAGTGGTGAAGGATCGAAAAGAAACGAAGGAGAGATCTTCAAAGGTATGAAAACAAATCCCTCCTCATATTCGTATATATGAAAAGGTCTAAGATAATTTTTTATAAACCTATATACTTTTTTCCACTGCGCGACTTACACCTGTTAGGATTATGCTCAATAGCAAGAGTATAATATTGTTTTTGACAATATTTTCATATTAATAAAGTGATTTCTGTTTTAACAAATCTCATAGCATTTATAGTTTAATTATTATAATTGTCAAAAGTAAATAATCATAAGGTCAAAAGACTATGAGAAAAGAAAAATTGTTCGTACATCTGGATATGTATGAAGTAGACACAATTATTTAGTTAATCTTGAATAATGTTCACAACTTAAGATAAAGGTTGGGCGCCTTTATCTTGTTAAAGTTGTAGATTCTTTTGCTAGTATTTGAGTAGGACCAAATGTGTTATGATGAGTCTAAAATCATCGAAGTGTCTTTAAGTAAAAGAATCTAGTGCACTAGGTGCATTGAATAGGATCATAATGAAATACTTTATCTAGAACCGTCTGTGGATAAAAGTTTTCAATATGAGGACAATCGGATAATCTATCTTAATCCTGAGATAAATGACAGACTTATGGTTACAAGTGTTATCATTTGAGCTATCAATGAGTATGATTATATAGCATAGTCTATCCTCAATAGTTTGGTGATATTCATTTGCTAATTGATAGAGGACTTCATTTGTAGATATGGACATTGTGGCTCCATTTATTAAATGAGAGTATAATATTATCATATGGATGTTTTGAGGTATTGGATATTAAATCTTAACGTTGAGTTTTTAATAGTGTCTATTGAAACATGGCTTCTGGACAAGTCAAAATATCCAAGTTCAAAATGTGGTCATATGAATAAATATGGTAACTGGGAAAGCTATAGACGGTCTATGAGCTCTTGACGATTACTGATATTATTCACGAGGATACACTATCTCCAATAAGATTGTCTAAGGTATGAATGAGAAATATTTACTTATTCTATCTTTATTTAAGAGTGCAATTTTAGTTCTTTAGTGGAATGAATTAAAATTAATAGATCAAATCTAAGTGAATCATTTGTTGATTGTGATTGGGTTATGTCTATTGACGCTTAAATTTAGATAGCCCGACAAGATCCCCAATCCACACGGACTTGCATGGATCACTTAATATATTCTACCGGACTAATTTATGGGTCCATATAGAATTATAATTAATACATTAAGAATATAATTTGTATATTATTTATTTAATGGGCTGTTAAATTATATTAATGTATTAATTTAAGGCATGTGGACTTGTTTCTTTTAGTAAGAATGGGTTTAGTTCACATGTAAACTTTTTAATAAGGTCCAATGGATTTAATAAAATGAAAAAAAAAAAAAAAAAAAAACAATATATATGCCCATGTATGGACTTGGGCGGCAGGGCTAAATATAATAGTCTATTATATTGTTTTATTTTATTATTTAATTAAATGGAAGTTAATTAATTAATTAATTAATTAAAAGTCAAAGTCTTTTTCTAAACTAGGAAATAAGTTTCTTAGTGTTATACTATTGTTAGTAGTACAATAAGAATCAAAGACTTTATTTGATAAGTAAATAAATAAAAGGAATTTATTTATCTAGTCAAATTAGGAAGTATTTGATTAAGTCACAATTTAATTTATATTCAATATATTATTGGATAATACACTAAAGAGTTGGATTAGAGTTTGGAATTCTAAAGATTGATAGGAGTCTTTAGTGAAAACACAAATCCTCCTTGTGTGAGGATTTCAGCCAAAGATAAGAAATCTACCTAGGGTTAGGATTTAGGCTACAAGGCATAAATCCTACTTGGGAGAAGAATTAGGCTATCAATAGAATTCGGCCACCCTATTTATTTATTTATTTTTTTAAGAAAATTTCGGCCACACTATATATGATATAATATAGAATTCGACCACACATAATTCTGGATTTGAGAGTTATTTTCTTTTGCTTGAAAAATAAAATCCAACTCTTAGACATAGTGTGATTTTCGGCCAAGAGGAAAAGTGAGAAGAAAACATTTTATTTCGATAGTGCACTAGTAAGCTTTTACATCAAAAGACTTTGTGCACAACTTCGAATTAGGTTCACGCGAGTTTCGATCAAAAGATTGAGAATTCAAAAGTGACTAAACGTTCTTCGTTTTCTCTTGGAAATTTATTGTGACTAACAAAAAGAAAAAGTTTTTTGTTATTCATCCTCAGGTACACAATTAAAATAAAGGGAGCCCACGCTCCTAGATGATTCACGTTTGTAATTGGATTAGAAGCTCTTGCGGAATACCATCGACACAACGTCAATCGTCACATAAAGAAAAAGGTATGTTATCTTTTAATATATGTTAATTAATCAAGGGTTGAGGTTCATCTTTAAAAGGGAAAAATTTTAAATTATACAAATCTATTTTTCGCTTCCGTTGAGAGTATTTTTCCCTACAATTAGTATCAGAGCCTTGGTTGTACCCTTGATTAATTGATGTATATATACCTGAATCTATTTCTTTTATTGTGAATATACATGTTTTAGAAAGAGATGACACTCTAGGTATTCTCATATATAATTACATTGGAATGTA
Source organism: Acer saccharum (assembly GCA_030490815.1). Classification (NCBI taxonomy): domain Eukaryota; kingdom Viridiplantae; phylum Streptophyta; class Magnoliopsida; order Sapindales; family Sapindaceae; genus Acer; species Acer saccharum. The sequence goes on from CM059870.1 coordinate 11,246,364, forward strand.
TGGATTTATATATGTTATTATAATATGATTTGTTGTTGCTCGATTTTGGTCCTAGAATTTCAATGTATTTTTGTTTCGGAATTGTAACAAGAAGGGTGGTCTATCATCGCCATAATTACCTTCTTGATAGTTGCTAAGTTTTTGTTTTTATTTTGCTAATGTAATTAAAAAAAAATACTGCAGTATATTTATTGTATTAAAAAAATATTGCAGTTTATATATTGTATTAAAAATTACTGCAGTACATAAAAAATAATAATAATTAAATATATAAATAAATAAAAACTGCAGTATTTTATATATTAAATTTATGCTGTAATATATTCAAACATCGAAGAATCGAAGAGTTGAAGAATTGGAAGCGTTAAAAGGAAGCAACCGCAATCAAACCTACACCGTGCGCACCAAAGCAACAAGCATGCATGCATGCATAAAAGCGAGCAGCTGCGTTTGTGTTATAAGTACGGAACCCACATTCTCCACATTGGTGTGATATGATCCGCTTTAGGCCTAAGCCCACACAGATTTACTCTTGGGTCACTGCCCAAAAGGCCTCACACCAATAGAGGCTGTTTCCATACTTATATACCCAAGATCATCCCCATGTCTAGCCAATGTGGGACTTTGGTTGCACACCCAACAATCCTCCTCTCGAACAAAGGACCATCATTATCTTCACGGTCCAGGCCTCCCCTCAAGCGATCATCCATCCATCAATGCTAGGAGAAGCACTTCATTAAGGTCACTCCTCTCCACCACGCCGGAGCACACACCTTACATGAAGCACTGGAGCATTTCCTACCTCGAGAGCTAACATCACGGACCCATCGCGAGCTACCTGGGGCCCACCACCTCCTGGTTTGGTTCGGCTACGGCTAGCTAAGTCTAGGGGTCGGCTCTGATACCACTTGTTATAATTACGGAATCCACATTCTTCACATTGGTGTGATATTGTCCACTTTGGGCCTAAGCCCACATGGATTTACTCTTGAGTCACTACCCAAAAGGCCTCACACCAATGGAGATTGTTTCCATACTTATATACCCAAGATCATCCCCATGTCTAGCCAATGTGGGACTTTGGTTGCACACCCAATAGTTTGTTGTGGTGTGGGGTGCACGGCTGCCCATGGGGGCTAGGTGCATACGCACGCCCATGGGTGGGGGCAGCCAAGGTACACGCACGTGATGGCCGCTTGAAGACTTTTTCACCAAGTTAGGGTTTTTGTATTTCCAACAAATGTAATTTACTTGTTGTCTAGGATGGACCAAAATTGTGGCTATTTATTTTTACGTAAATATTGTAATATTTGTTATTGTGTGATAACATGTCATATAGAATAGGAGTGCCACTCATATATCTCTTTTGGTATGAACATGCATTGAATGATTTAAGTATCTAATTGGCATCTAGATAACTTGGTAAATCATTCTATGGAATTTAATCACATGCCTTAAATAATTGAATGGGAGAAGGTGTTTTGAAACACCTATGGCCTCCAAGGTTAGTTGAGCTTTATGTTTTGTGTGATAACCCCCCAAGAGGTATCCATGAATGGAATTTAGCAAGACACTTCCTTACAAAGATAAACTAGACAATTGACTCAAACGAGATCTACTCTCAAAAGAGGGATTTTCGTGAGAGAAAATATTGAGGGTCGAAATCTTGGTAACACACTCAATGTGTTTTTATTGATATCCTCCCAAGAGTTCTTGTCAATAAAATCACAAGGCTAAAATTGAAAACGCTTGTTGTTATGTTAACAATTAGGTGGGACCTAGTCCAACTAGTAAATGGTGCAAACTCTCAAAGGAGGTGTGACATTTATGGGTGTTGGATCACTGTTGAATTTTACGATTGAATTATTTATTTAATTCAAGATAAATATTCGAAAGTGCTTTATCATGATTATTTACTTTTATATATTTTTGTTTTTATTCAGAAATCATGACCCCATCCTTAATGAACATCCTAAAAGATAATACTTTAACTGGTGATAATTATGTCACATGGAAAAGGAAAATTTGGTTGTTATTGCAAACTGAAAAACATAAGTTCGTTCTAACTACTCCTAAACGACCTGTTCCTACTAATGAATCTAATGTGCTGCAAAGAGAAGAGTATGAGCAGTGGAAGACCTCAAATGAGATGGCCAAATGTTACATTATGGCCACCATCTCCGACATGTTGCAATAGTAGCATGAAGGAATGGGGTCTGCTGCTGATATAATGATGTCTCTAGAGGAGATGTCTGCTATAAGGCCAAGGGCGACTAAGAGAGAGGCAGTGACTACTTTTATGAATCTTAGGATGAAACCTGGACAGGCTGTGAAAGATCACATGATGAAAATCATAGCATATCTCAACATTGCAGAACTCAATGGTGCTGAGATAGATGGTGAGACCAAAATTGACATGGTTGTCAACTCACTGTCAGATTCCTTTGATTAGTTCAAGTTGGACTACACCTTGAACAAAAAGGAATACACCTTGCAAGGCCTGATGCAAGATATTCAAAGTGCTTAAAAGATCCTTGTGAAAAGCAAAGGTCAAGAGATTCATATGGTTGGTAAAGTTGCTACTGTTAAGACCCGTAACAAGGTCAAGAAACAACAGAAGAAAAAGCAACTTTGGCCTACCAAGAAGAAGACTAAGAAAGTAACCAAGATCAAAGGGAAGTGTTTCCTTTGTGGTGAAAAGGGACATTGGAAAAGTAATTGCCCAAAGTCTCAGAACAAGAAGGAACAAGGTAATATTAATTATCTTGAAACATGTTTTATGGCAGATTCTATAGATTCTTGGATCATAAACTCTGGAGCCATTAATCATGTTTGTTATTTCTTACAGGGGTTCCAGGAAAGGAGAAGGCTGAGAAAGAATGAAATCAACTTGCGTTTGGGCAACGGAGCGTTGGTGTCTGCCAGTGCAGTGGGATATATTAGAGTTAATCTAGATTCTAGTAGACATTTAGATTTGATAGATGTTTATTATGTACCTCAATTCAAGAGGAATTTAATTTCAATTTCTTGTTTAAATAAATTTGGATATTCGGTTACTTTTGATAAATATTTTATTATTAGTAAGAATGACAAATTTGTTTGCAAAGGTACATTGGAAAACGGTCTATTCTATTTACATAGAAATTTCTCTCACTTGTTAGACACAGAATTAACGCAACCTAATCATAAAAAGGTAAAATTATCAAAAGATGAAACCTACTTATAGCATTTGCGCCTAGGTCATATTTACCTTAATAGGATTAAATGATTGGTTAGTGATGGACCTTTAAGTGACTTAAAGGTCGATGATCTACCAACTTGTGAATCCTGTTTGGAAGGTAAAATGACCAAAAGGTCGTTCATGACCAAAGGCACAAGAGCCACTGAATGTTTAGGATTAATATACACTGATGTATGTGGTTCTATGAGCATTCAAGTTAAAGGTGGATATGAGTACTTCATCACTTTCACAGATGATTACTCGAGATTTGGCTATGTGTATCTCATGAGACATAAGTCGGATGCTTTTGACATATTCAAAGCATTTAAAGCGAAGTAGAGAATCAGCTTGAGAAACACATAAAAATCTTGAGATTTGATCGTGGTGGAGAATATCTATCCAGTGAGTTTCAGCAATATCTTATTAATAATGGGATTATTTCTCAGTTTTCTACGCCAGGTACACCTCAACAAAATGGGGTAGCAGAAAAGAGAAATAGAACTCTTTTGGACATGGTTAGGTCTATGTTGAGTTATTTAACGCTTTCTATTTCTTTTTGGGGATATGCTTTACAAACTGCAATATATATTCTAAACGATATACCATTTAAGTCGGTTCCTCAAACATCGCATGAGTTGTGGACTGGGCGAAAGCCTAGTTTACAACACTTAAAGATATTTGGTTGTCCTGCACATGTATTAAAAGGAATGACAGAAAAAATGGAGTCTCATTCGGAAACATGCATATTTGTAGGGTATCCAAAAGGAACTAAAGGATATTATTTCTATAGTCCTTCAAATCTTAAAGTATTTGTTTCGACAAATGCTAAATTTCTGGAAAAGGACTACATGAATGATTTTGTACCTAAAAGTAAATTTGTCCTGAATGAGATTTTAGAATATACAATTCCACAAGAGGTTACACAACCTAGCCCAATTGTAAGTTCCACATCATCACAAAATCAACAACCTACCATTCCTCGTCATAGTGGGAGGGTTAGTAAACAACCCGAGAGATACATCGATATAGGAGAATCAGTGGAGAATCTCCCGAACGACGATGATCCCTACACTTATAAGGAAGTAATAGAGGATGTTGATTATTGCCATTGGCAAAAGGCAATGCAATCTGAAATTGAATCTATGTTCAATAACAAAGTCTGGTCCCTTGTAGGCTTGCCTAAAGGGATAAAACCCATTGGATGCAAGTGGGTATACAAGAGGAAAAGAGGTATGGATGGAAAGGTGGAAACCTTTAAAGCTAGATTAGTAGCTAAAGGTTACACACAAAAAGAAGGTATCGATTACGAAGAAACCTTCTCTCCTGTGGCCATGCTTAAATCCATTAGGATACTCTTATCCATTGTAACATCTCTAGACCTTGAGATTTGGCAAATGGACGTCAAGAAAGCTTTCCTTAATGGAAGTCTTGACGAAAGCATCTATATAATGTAACCAGAAGGATTCATTGAAAAAGGCCAAGAAGAAAGGGTATGCAAGTTGCAAAAATCCATATATAGATTAAAGCAAGCATCCAGATCCTGGAACATAAGGTTCGATCAAGCTGTGAAAAGTTTTGGATTTATTCAAAACCTTGATAAACCCTGTGTGTATAAAAGGATTAAAGGCGACAAGTTGGTTTTCCTGATTCTTTATGTTGATGATATACTACTCATCGGAAACGATATAGATGTATTAACATCAATAAAAGAATGGTTAGCAAAACAATTTGATATGAAGGACTTAGAAGAAGCAAATTATATTCTTGGTATCCAAGTAATAAAGGATAGAAAGAATATAACGATTGCATTATCCCAAATTTCATACATAGATAAAATCTTGTCTAGATTCTCCATGCAAGATTCCAAAAAAGGTATGCTACTTTTCAGACATGGAATAAAACTTTCTAAGGAACATGTTCCTAAGTATGAGCATGAAGAGCAATTCATAAGTAGGGTTCCACTTGACTCAGTAGTTAGAAGTCTCATGCATGCAATGCTCTGCACTAGACCAGATATTTGTTTTGTTGTTGGCAAAGTTAGCAAGTTTTGATGGGCACCTAGAGAATGTGGGAAGGAGAGATATGACACACTTGCTATAACGCAAGTGGGAGATTGTTAGGATTATGCTCAATAGCAAGAGTACAATATTGTTTTTGATAATCTTTTCATATTAATAAAGTGATTTATGTTTTAACAAATCTTATAACATTTATAGTTTAATTATTAAAATTGTCAAAAGTAAATAATCATAAGGTCAAAAGACTATGAGAAAAGAAGAATTATTCGTACATCTGGATATGTATGAGGTAAACACAATTCTTTAGTTAGTCTTGAATAATGTTCACAACTTAAGATAAAGGTTGGGCACCTTTATCTTGTTAAAGTTGTAGATTCTTTTGCAAGCATTTGAGTGGGATCAAATGTGTTATGATGAGTCTAAAATCATCAAAGTGTCTTTGAGTAAAAGAATCTAGCACACTGGGTGCATTGAATAGGATCACAATGAAATACTTTATCTAGAACCGTCAGTGGATAAAAGTTTTCATTATGAGGACAATCGGAGAATCTATCTTAATCATGAGATAAATGATAGACTTATGGTTACAAGTGTTATCATTTTAGCTATCAATGAGTACGATTATATAGCATAGTCTATCCTCGATAGTTTGGTGGTATTCATTTGCTAATCGATAAAGGACTTCATTTATAGATATGGACATCATGGCTCTATTTATTAAATGAGAGTATAATATTATCATATGGATGCTTTGAGGTATTGGATATTAAATTTTTAACATTGAGTTTTCGATAGTGTCTATTGAAACATGGCTTCTGGACAAGTCAAAATATCCAAGTTCAAAATGTGGTCATATGAATAAATATGGTAACTGTGAGAGCTATAGGCGGTCTATGAGCTCTTGGTGATTACTGATATTATTCATGAAGATACACTATCTCCAATAAGATTGTCTAGGGTATGAATAAGAAACATTTACTTATTCTATCTTTATTTAAGAGTGCAATTTTAGTTCTTTAGTGGAATGAACTAAAATTAATAGATCGAACTTAGGTGAATCATTTATTGATTGTGATTGGGTTATGCCTATTGAAGCTTAAATTTAGATAGCCCGCCAAGATCTTCAATCCACACGGACTTGCATGGATCACTTGATATATTCTACCGGACTAATTTATGGGTCCATATAGAATTGTAATTAATACATTAAGAATATAATTTGCACATTATTTATTTAATGGGCTGTTAAATTATATTAATGTATTAATTTAAGGCATGTGGACTTGTTTCTTTTGGTAAGAATGGGTCTAGTTCACATGTGTAATTTTTACTAAGGTCCAATGGATTTAATAAAATGAAAAAAATAAAACAATATATATGCCCATGTATGGACTTGGGCGGCATGGCTAAATATAATAGTCTATTATATTATTTTATTTTATTATTTAATTAAATGGAAGTTATTTATTTATTTATTTATTTATTTAAAAGTCAAAATCTTTTTCTAAACTAGGAAATAGGCTTCTTATTGTTATACTATTGTTAGTAGTATAATAAGAATAAAAGACTTTGTTTGATAAGTAGATAAATAAAAGGAATTTATTTATCTAGTCAACTTAGGAAGTATTTGATTAAGTCACAATTTAATTTATATTCAATATATTATTGGTTAATACACTAAAGAGTTGAATTAAGGTTTGGAATTCTAAAGATTGATAGGAGTCTTTGGTGAAAATACAAATCCTCCTTGTGTGAGGATTTCGGCCAAAGATAAGAAATCTACCTAGGGTTAGGATTTAGGCTACAAGGCATAAATCCTACTTGGGAGAAAATTTAGGCTATCACCTTATAAGGCTATCAATAGAATTCGGCCACCCTATTTATTTATTTATTTTTTTAAGAAAATTTCGGGCACACTATATATGATATAATATAGAATTCGGGCACACATAATTCTAGATTTGAGAGTTATTTTCTTTTGCTTGAAAAATAAAATCCAACTCTTAGACATAGTGTGATTTTCGGCCAAGAGGAAAAGTGAGAAGAAAACGTTTTATTTCGATAGTGCACTAGTAAGCTTTTACATCAAAAGGCTTTGTGCACAACTTTGAATTAGGTTCACGTGAATTTCGATCAAAAGATTGAGAATTCAAAAGTGACCAAACGTTCTTCGTTTTCTCTTGGAAATTTATTGTGACTAACGAAAAGAAATTTTTTTTGTTATTCATCCTCAGGTACACAATTCAAAGAAAGGGAGCCCACGATCCTAAATGATTCACGTTCGTGATTGGATTGGAAGCTCTTGTGAAATACCATCGACGCAACGTCAATCGTCAAGTAAAAAAAAAGGTATGTTATATTTTAATATATGTTAATTAATCAAGGGTTAAGGTTCATCTTTAAAAAAGAAAAATTTTAAACTATACAAATCTATTTTTCACTTCCGGTGCAAGTATTTTTCCCTACAACACCCACCACCTAGGTGGCACCATCTTGGCCCTCCTAATCATGCCACCTTAGTGCCTAATTCAAATGGACAGTGAGGATCGAGCTTGGGTTTTCCTACCTAAAGAAATGTTCCTCACCTACCACACCAAGGGCCACCCTATAAATACCCCAACTCACGAAGAGTAAAGAGTTGGAACCTCAAGCAAGAACACTAGAGAAAATTCCTACTTGGCTACTACCCTTCTAGATAAAGATCCATATTGTCCATCCTACTTGGCCACAACCCTCTTAGATAAACCTCCATATTATCCATCATACTTAACCTTCATAGATAAAGCTCTGTATTGTCCATCCTACTTAACCCTCTTAGATAAAGCTCCATATTGTCCATCCTACTTGGCTATGACCTTCCTAGATAAAGCTCTATATTTTCCATCTTACTTGGTGATCGAAATGATTTATACACATTTTGAGGCCCTCGTTTCCTATCGTTTGTTCTCATTTTCGAGTGTTTTTGTTAATATAATGTGTGTTGTGAGCCTTGTGCAGGTTCATTTTGTTTTGGGAAATCATTATGCTAAAACGGGTGTTTCTGGGCCGAAACGCATCTTGGAGGGCAAAACAGAGATTTTACGGTATGCCGTGTCGAAGCGTGCCGCATATGAGAAAAGGTGAAATTCTACCCAAGTTTCGTAGTACGTTTCGTTAAAGTGTACCGCGTCAAACCAAATGGCATTCCGCGACACTGAGCAAAATGCATTTTGTTAAAGCGTACCGCATTCCGTACCACAAAAGCCAGTAGGAGGATTTCGTCAGACTGGTCATCGAAGCGTACTATGACATGTACCGCGAGATTCACTAGATTACGTTTTTTAGGGCTTTTCAGCAGGGGCAAAACCGTCCTTTCACCCCTATTTTTGTACCCTAACCTCTTCCCACTATAAATACCCCCATTTCTCACCATTCTTGAGACCTATCTATCCTTAACATCCCACACTCCATCTCTCTCTCTTCACTCTCTTTCACGCCCAACTCTCATTTTCTTCCATCTTCTTCATCTTCTTCACATAATAAGGAGAGACCAAGTTCCCATGGAGGTTTTTCCTCCATGGGAGCCCACCATACATCTCCACAACCCCAATTTACACTTTCTCCATTCATTTTAGAGTAGATTTCAAGGAAATATAAGTGGTTTTCGGACCAAATCCGAGCTAGGAAGGTTAAGAGCATCTTTGGAGGACTTGTCTTCAAGGGTTTGCTCTTATTTACTCATTTCTTTATATTTCTTGGTTCTTTGATGTGTAACCCTGATTTGGGGAATATTGTAAACCTTCACATGTGCAATATATGTATGTTTGTGTTTAAATTCATTTGGGTTTTGTTTTACTCTTTGTAAATTGCATGAATTAATCTCTAATTACAATATCCATGTGTGTAAAGGTCCAAAATTGACATGCATGCTTGAATGGGATTAGGAGTAAAGTAAATTAATTTAGGAGTAGAGTAATTTAGCTTCCCATGATTGTTTATATGTTGGTAGATGACCAAAATACCATGTTTAAAGTAATTTGAGTGTTTGAGTATTGGCTCCAAAGAGTATGAAAGACTTAGTTCAGGCATTTAGTTGCTAAATTGGTCTTGGTTCATATTCTTATGCTTAATGGCTCTTGCTATCAAGACACAATTGCCCATTCTTGGTCAGATTGGGTAATAAATTGATTTAGGGAAAATTCTCAAATCAAGAAAATGAACCCTTAACCTAAATTGAATGTCCTTAATGTAAAACAACCAACTTATTTGCACATTAGTGTTAGGTAAACTTGTTTCCCATGTCTAGCCATCCTAGGGAGATTGATAGGGGTGGGTTCGGTTCGGTTCGGTTCGGTTTTGGCCAAAACCGAATTGAACCGAAATTTTTTCGGTTTTGATAAAATGAAACCGGTTTGAACCGATTAAGATTTGTGAACCAAACTGAACTGAACTGAACTGATTTTGATCAGTTCGATTCGGTTCATTTCGGTTTTGGGCTTAATGGGTGCTTTAACTGTTTATTTTTTTTTTTTTTTTTTTTTTTTTTATGTTGAATGCTTATTTACATGGGCTTGTTGATTTGCTGATTTTGTATGATATTATTACTTATGCCTGATTTTGGCCCATGCTAAATAAACAAATAAAACTCAACTCTATGTGGCCTTTTGGTTTAAAGTCCATAACAAACACCACCATCGTCGTCCCTACCACCACCACTTTAACAAACCCTACCATCTAACTCCTCCAGCTACCTTCTAAGGTACCGCCGCCCCTGGAGTATCTAGATCCACCATCTACACTGTCAAAACCAAACAAAACAAAAAAACATGCATCCGATCACAAAATCTTCAGATCTGACGAAAAAACGAAGAAAAACAGGAAAACAATAGAATAATAAATCGATTGAGATCTTTGTCTTTGATTAAAAAGATGAAGATGGACGTACAGATAGGTGATTAGTAATAAAACAAATAGAACAGTAACAGAGATCAGTAGTAGTAGTAACAAAGAACAGTAACACAAACTACAGATCACAGATCCAACAAAGCCGAATCATCGATGAAATCAGGTCAGATCTGGGTCCAATCTCTACCGCGCGCTAACAGACCTTCGATTCAAGGATATTAAAAATATTGAAAGACATAGAAGACATAAAATCACAGGAAAAATTGTTTAAATCCCATCAATAATTAATAAGATGAAAGACATAGAAGACAAACCTTTGATTGAAGCTATGGAGATGGGAGATAGTGTGGCTGAGAGATTTAAAGAAACCAAAGGAGGGTTTAAGAAAGTTGCGGCTTAGTGAGAAGAGTGAAAACAATAATTTAGGTTTTTTTTTTTAGTTATATAGGACGGTTCATCGGTTCAAACCAGTTTTGGATATCCAAAACCGGTTTAAACCAAAAATAATTTGGTTTTTAAATTGTTAAATCGGTTTGAACTGAAGCGAACCGAATTGAACATCCTTTTTTTTTTTTGTTCGATTCGGTTCAGTTCTGAACTTAGTGCCCACCCCTAGAGATTGATAAAACTGAATCCTTATCTAGAGTAAAAACAAACTGATTTCCTCTTGTGCTTGTGTAGTTATAGGGGTATTTCATTGCTTAATGCTTTCACTCGGTTAACCACCTTGTGGATGATATTTAGGATGTGTGTTATATATCACGTGGTTCGCATTAACATGCTCAACATGATATCCTATATATTTGACCAGTAAGTTGAGAGATCACTAGGCTGGCATGTATGGCTCGTGTATATGTCCCACAGTCCTTAATAAATCCAAGCATTTATGCATGGATGTAATCTCTAAGACATCGAGAGAGATTAGAGATTAATTAAGGGGACACGAGCATATAACATACGAGTTGTATGGGTATCTCGTATTCTTAATGCTTTTACTTGGTTCCCATCCTGTATTTGGTTAGCCATTGTAAATGAATTATTGGCTGTAGTATGACCCACGCGGTTGCGCATTACATGCCCAATAAAATAACCACTGTATTTGATCAGTAAGGTAGAGATATGCGAGGCTGGCGTACATGGCTTGTGTATGTGTCCCATGGTACTTAATGAATCCATGCATTGTGTGGATGCGATTTCTAAAACCTCGAGAGAGGTTAGAGATCAATTAAGGAGACATGAGCCTATGATATACTTGCACATTTAAGGGACTAAGTGGGTCTAGCGCTTAATTAAGAGGATTGCTATGGTTGAGTCATTTCCTTAGTGTAACCACATTGCATGTCATCTCTCCATTCCATTCTATCCTTGTAAATATTAGTTTATGTAATTTAGATATTTATAGTATTATTTACATTTCTCTACAAACGCAACACACGAGTTCTCTTGGCGTGTTATAATAATAGCTAGAACCGGTGACGGTTGGCGGATTCCACCTCCCTACGGAACGATACCCTCACTTGCCGCTGTGCTAGTCCCTATGACTCATGCGCTAGCAAGGTCGAACTTAATTGTTCATCTTTTGACCAACACTACAACGACGTGTTGTCACTTGGCTACTACTCTCCTAGTGAAAGCTCTATATTGTTCACCCTACCCAGTGACCATCTCCCCTCCTTCATCCCCACATGTATTATTATTTGATGAGACTATTCTCTTAGAGGCAATGTATAATGTACACCTTTCTACATGATTAATGAAAAGTACCACACATTCTATTGAATCTCACTAACCCATACTCTTAAGCTCCTTGACCTCTACCCCCTTAGCACTTTCAGGACCGGTCCTGCACTCCAGCGTCAGTCCTTGGTAACCGGACCAAGAGATCCCCGGTACCTATCTCGGTTGAACCGGGCTGACACTCTACCCGGTCCGGGTCAACCGTGGGGCACCAGTATACCACGGTCAACTGCTGTATCAAAAGTCCCCACTGGATTTTTAGGATAACAGTAAGTTTTTACATCCAAATATTTGGTTGTAAAGTACCATCATTAAATATTGCTTTTGATTCTTTAAAATCTTAAACGACTAACACAAATACAATCTACAACTAAATCGATGGTTGCAAAATGTGTATCTTTCTGTAACTAAATGGTTACTGGTTGCGAAATCATTTTGTGTCCAGCATACCGTTACTAACAGTAGGGGCGAAACCATAAATTGTTTTATGGGTGGACTGTGGACAATTTCATATAGATAAAAAATTATACTATATAATAAATAAATAAAATCATTTTGATGGTGAATCTCGATGGTTCAAGAGAATTTTTATTAGTTAAAATAAAAAAAAGTATGCCTATTCTGGGGGATATAATGAGTCTTATCTCAAATACATATTCTAACCAAGAAAACACACAAGAAAATAAAAAGGAATAAGCATGCAATATAAAGACAATAAGATTTCTACTTATATTTTGACTTCTGAGGCTTCAAAGAAGCAAAAGCATCTATTACCGAATCTGAATCAATTGTGAAAACAAGTTCTCTTTCAATATAAACAATCATACAATTCTCAAGAAACTCGTTATCAATCTTGTTGCGCAAAGTCATTTTGACAAGTTTCATAGCCGAAAATAAAACTTAATTTTGCAACATAAACTTTAAAATAAAATAAAAATAAAACTTAGAATTTTCTCATACTGACGTTTGTATACCTCCACAAATCTAAAAGCTATGAAAACTCATAAAATTGAAATTCTTGGAGACTTGGAGATTAATTTATATGGTAAATCTACTACTTTTGGTTTGTTGTTAAGGGGTTAAAGTTTCCCAATTTGATCATGGGCTTTAATGAGTTTGATACATGTTTTTAAGTTATTGGGTTGTTATTGAGATAAAAATATACATATATATATAGTAAGTTAAGTCAGAATCAGAATTAGGCCGGAATATGCTTAGAATTAAATGGTGTGTATTTAAAATTATTGACAAAAAAAAAAACCTAGGGTGGGCTACAGCCCACCCAAGCCAAGCTTATTTCTGCCTCTATGTGGGTCAATGCTAGGTGGAGGTGTTTGGGTTATTCTAGAAAGTTCTTTGGGATGCTTGAAGGTTTGGTTGGGTTCACTTGCGTTTGCTGATGCTAAGACGTCGGTTCTAGGCCACTGGATCTTGCTTGCCAACCACAAATTCGGAAGTGTCGGACCGGGTCTAATGGTTCTAACCGAATACCTGTGGAGGTCGAATACTATCTGGGGCCGGATCCTCATCAGATCCCGATGGTGCGGTATTCGGGGCTTCTCAAGGTTAGACTAGGTTCCCCCTAGGACTGGGTCTCATGGTGGACTGGCTCCCTTTGATGATTGGGTCCTTCTAGAGTGGGGACCGGGCTTCAAATTGTTAGCGGATTCTCCTCAGGAGCAGGACTCTGGCGGACCGGGTCCCTCTTGGTATCGGGTTCCCATTAGCAGGGAAAATGCTTCTTTGAAGAGGTTACCACCTTTTTTAGTTAACACTTATATTTTGCGACCAAATAAATTTAATAGTCATTTTGCAACTAAACAAATATAGTCGCGAAATGTTAGTTTCTGCATCAAAATATTTGGTTGTAATTTAATAGGTATTTTGCAACTAAACAAATTTAGTCCCAAAATGTTAGTTTTTACATCCAAACATTTGGTTTTAAAAGTATTGTTATATTTAATGCCAATGATCCTTAAAGTACATGAATATCATATTTTGCAACAGTACCGATTGTTTGTTTCAGTGACTAATAATTATTTGAATTATGACTAATTTAGTTAGGGGTAAAAAACTATATTTGAATTTAATATTTAGCATCCAATATATATTTGGTTACCGATTGAATGTTACTATGACTAATATTTATATAAATTCATGACTATTGTTTTTTGGTGGTAAAAGCATTTTACTAAATTAAATATTTAAAATCCAATATATATTGTACCAAATTGTAAAAAAGACAAAGGATAAAAATAAACAAAAATAATTAAAAATCAATTGACTAGCATAAAAAGCAAAGATGTTTGTATTCAACAAATCATAATAAATTCATCAAATAAAAAATAAACAGTCAATAAGTTTCTATCAGTCCAAACTTCTAAAAAATTAAAGAAGATAAATGATAAACTAATACTTTAAGATAACTAAGAATCTTGATCCATATTGAATGACCCAATGTTGGAAGATGCAAATTTGGACATGATAGCCATGATTTTTGCATTTTGCGCTTGCAACTCTTGTATGAGTTGATCCAGGTGTTCAACATTTTCCTTTAGCTCAATATTTTCTAGTGAAACATCATTAGAAGATGATGATGATGTCTTCTGAGGCATAATTATTCCCAAGCCTTTAAGATAACCGGATTTGTTTCCAAAAACCTTGATACAAATTTCTGCTTCAGATATTGACTCTGATCCATTTTCAGAATCTTCATTCCCTAACTATCCAATCATTGCTTCCTACAAATTTTTAACAATATGCAAATAAAATTATGAACAATTCAACCTTAATACAAACATGCATATACAACATTATCTACATACATATTAAACATATTGCCTTAAAACATTCAAAAATATATATTAACATGTAGGAAAATATTAGTTGCCTTCATTTTTAATTTGTCATATAGAATAAAGTATTGTTTTAAGAGAATGATTTTTGTTTTACACAACACAATCACATAAGATACAAAAATGTGTGTTCTCAATGCTAGAGAATCTGTCCAACATGCTAGAAATTTAGGAAATAAGCATATCACAAATATTACAATATATACATTTCAATAACTTAATTACATATAGAGCTTTAGCCTTTGGTTTGATCCATCCTTTCTCCTCACTCCAATGTAACTTTATGAATAAAACAATTTTTTCCATGAGCCATCCCTTTTTCAACTTCCTAATAAATTATCAATATTATATATAATATAACTTAGATACATAAATATCATTGAAAACTTCAAAGTAATAGTATAGTAAATTGATCATACCATTTCCATCATATGTTGATCAAAAGATTTTGACCCACCATGATGAACAAAAGGAAACTCCTCTCAATTTTTTTTTTCTTATCCGAACGATCCTACATTCATGAGTTAGAATACTTGTTTTGTGTAATGAATCGTAAAATATTACATTTTGGAAAAAATAATAATAATAAATTTCAATATTACCTAGAATTTGGCACTATCAAAACGATCACAAAGAAACACCCAATAATCTTGACTATTAAGGTATTCTGGTCAGTTTTCAATGCATCTTTTTTGTCAAAAAAGCTCTTAAATTCCTCATTTAATTTTGTTGAAATCCATTAAATCGCAACCACATTCTCTTTAACATCCAATCTTTAACATATGGCCTAAAGATATCAACATCAAACTTTCTCTACAATTAAAATTAAAGATGTACGAACTGTAAAGCTTTTGGTCATGACTCTACTAGATGCCACCAAAATAACAAAGAGATTAATACATACAAGCTTTAATTTATTAGGAAGTTAAAGAGAATGAAAGTTTATACTGTATCACCGGTTAGAGGATGATCACAAAATCGGAAAGTCCCATCTGATCACAATGTAAATTCTATAATGATTTAGGATGTGAGAAAATTCTACAATAATTTTCTCCACATCTATCTCTTGTGTTTCTTTGTTTTGTGTCTCTCTCAACACCGGCACACATACACTCTTGCATGCACTGTTTTACACCCATTACTGCATTAATTATGTCTCATGCATATTGCACATACTGAAATTGCCAGACTTCCTAGCTACACTAGATAGATGTTACTATATCTTTCCAAATGGCTCATGCAATTATATTATTTTGGTGCATAGGCTCATGCTTGGGCTAGGTTTGCTTGGACTTTACATGGGCTTGGACTTGGCCCTACTTGGGTGTCCAACCCATACCCAAACATACCAACATATCCCACTCACACAAGTGGGGCCAACACAGTTTTACCACAAGCCCATCATAGGTGCACAATTATTAATCAACATCTCCCACTCGCCCAAGATGGCTTAAGATGTGATACATACAGAGAAGCCTTTAAGCCTTTAAACACATATGTTATCATCAAAGTGTTCATACGGGTAAATACATCGTGTGACCTATGAACAATCAATGTATATAAAAGGGAGCTAACAATCTCAAATCTCAATTGTAAATTCTCTATTTACAAGAGATAATATTGTTCATTATTGTATCATAAATTTAATTTTATAATTTTGATCAGTCCAAAGCATACTAATCCCTCTATTAGTTGAAAAGCTATGCTTGACTTTATCACATTTCATATATTCACAATTGTATCCACAAATACAATTGGTTGACCAATGAATACATAAGTCAGATAAAAATTCATTAAAGCTCCCCATTCCATCTTTACATACTTGGGTACAGGGTTCTCCTTTTCAAGTGTCAATGGTTTAACACTGATGTTAAAAAAAAAAAAAGAATACACAAAGATTATCATCTTACATTTATTAGTATAAGTAGAGAATGGTATAAAAGTGACCCTTTTGTGCTTGTAGTGCAAGCACAACAAGTATTCTATGTTGATGACTATAAGTTTTGAACAAATTGGAAAGTTGTACAAAATATACAATATAGAAACTTCTGGGATATACCAGAAATGAATGATACAGAAAACTCACAAGATACCGATGATGTCTATCAGGAAAATGAATCGTTCAATATTCAATTTATGGTTCAAGAAAACGACTTAGAAATTGGACAATTTCATCATGTTTATGTGAGCACGGAGGAAGTTTTTGCTAATGTTATATTAGATATTGAGAAACAAACAATCAATGATGATATTTTCGAGTTTGAAGATGAAGATGGAACAATAATGGATTATTGTAGTGACAATGCAGAAAGTCTTTTGAATAATGATGACATTGATGATGAGTAGATATCCATACGATTCAATTTTGGTTCTTGTATATTGTGATAGCCAAAAATGTGTTAGGATTATGCTCAATAGCAAAAGTGTAATATTGTTTTTGACAATCTTTTCATATTAATAAAGTGATTTCTGATTTAAACAAATCTTATAGCATTTATAGATTGAATATTATAATTGTCAAAAGTAAATAATCATAAGGTCAAAAGATTATAAGAAAAGAAGAATTGTTCGTACATCTGGATATGTATGAGGTAGACACAATTCTTTAGTTAGTCTTGAATAATGTTCACAACTTAAGTTAAAGGTTGGGCACCTTTATCTTGTTAAAGTTTTAGAATTCTTTTACTAGCATTTGAGTGGGATCAAATGTGTTATGATGAGTCTAAAATCATCGGAGGGTCTTCGAGTAAAAGAATCTAGTGCACTGGGTGCATTGAACTGGATCACAATGAAATACTTTATCTAGAACCGTCAATAGATAATAGTCTTTTCATTATCAGGACAATCGGAGAGTCTATCTTAATCCTGAGATAAATGATGGACTTATGGTTGCAAGTAGTATCATTTGAGTTATCAATGAGTACGATTATATAGCATAGTCTATCCTCGATAGTTTGGTGATATTCATTTGTTAATCGATAGAGGACTTCGTTTATAGGTATGGACATCGTGGCTCCATTTATTAAATGTGAGTAAAATATATGTTTTGAGGTTTTGGATATTAAATCTTAACGTTGAGTTTTCAATAGTGACTATTGAAAGATGACTTCTGGACAAGTCATAATATATATCCAAGTTCAAAGTGTGGTCATATGAGTAAATATGGTAACTTGGAGAGCTATAGGCGGTCTATGAGCTCTTGGTAATTACTGATATTCTTCACGAGGATTCACTATCTCCTATAAGATTGTCTAGGGTATGAATGAGAATCATTTACTTATTCCATCTTTATTTAAGAGTGCAATTTTAGTTCTTTAGTAGAATGAACTAAAATAAATAGATTGAACCTAAGTGAATCATTTTTTTATTGTGATTGGGTTATGTCTATTGGAGCTTAAATTTAGATAGGCCCGCCAAGATCCACAATCCACACGGACTTGCATAAATCACTTGATATATTCTACCGGACTAATTTATGGGTCCATCTAGAATTGTATTAAGGCATGTGGACTTGTTTCTTTTAGTATGAATAGGCCTAGTTCACATGTGGGCTTTTTGTTAAGGTCCAATGGATTTAATAAAATAGAAAAACAATATATAGATATATTAATATATATGGCACATGGCCGAGATATATATAATATTATATTGTTTTATTTTTATTAATTGATTAAATGGAAATTAATTAATTGATTGATTAATTATTTAATTAAAAATCAAAATCTTTTTCTGACTAGGAAATATGTTTCTTAGTAGTATACTATTGTGGTAGTATAATAAATATTAAAGACTTTATTTGGTAAGTAGATAAATAAAGGGAATTTATTTATCTAGTCAAATTAGGAAGTTTTTGATATAGTCACAAATACACTAAAGAGTTGGATTAGGGTTTGGAATTCTAAGGAAATCTACCTAGGGTTAGGATTTAAATCAAAAGACACAAATCCTACATGGTAAAGGATTTCAGCCACAATATATGGCACATGGCCGAGATATATATGTGGCAATTTTGGCCAGACTATATATATATATTCATATAAAGCATGCAGAATTGGGGATATATATATATATATGAGTAATTGGCACAAATCCCCCCTCGAGTGTATATAAATTTGCATGTTGCCCCCCTAAACTTTTTTTTAGGCATGTTGCCCCCTGAACTATCACTTATTGGCAGAACAAGAGTAAAAATGCCCCCTCAGGGGGGAAAAACCAAAGGATTGCCAATAAAGTGATAGTTCAGGGGGCAACATGCCTAAAAAAAAGTTTAGGGGGCAACATGCAAATTTATATACACTCGAGGGGGGATTTGTGCCAATTACTCTATATATATATATATATATATATTAATAGGCGTGCAGATTTTATAAAACAGATATATATATATTTTAATAGGATGCAGAATTTGTGCATAAGATATATATTTTAATAGGCATGCAGAATTTATACATATATTACTTATACACTATAGATATATGTGTAAAGATAATTCGGTGCATCCACATTATATATATTTAATGTAAAGAGAATTCGGTGCATCATATTTTTTTTGGTAAGAGGAATTGATTAACCCTAATGTCTTGGACTTGAGAGTTTTTTCTTTTGCTAGAGAAAAATAGAATCCAACTCTTAGACTAGTGTGATTTTCGGCCAAGAGGAATAGAGAGAAAAGTTTGTTCTTATTTCAATAGTGCACTAGTTACTTTTACATCAAAAGGTTTTGTGCACAATTTCGAATAAGGTTCACACGAGTTTCGATCTAAAGATTGTGAATTCAAAAGTGACTGAAACATTCTTTGTTGTCTCTTGGAACTTGTTGTGACTAACGAAAAAGAAAAAGTTTTGTTAATCCATCCTCAGGCACACAATTCAAAAAGAAGGGAGACCACGCTCCTAGCTGATTCACGTTCATGATTGGATTGGAAGATCTTGCGGATTACCATCGACGCAATGTCAATCGGATCACGCGACAAAGGTATGATATCTTTAGTATTATATGTTAATTAATTAGAGGGTTAAGGTTCAAATTATGGAAAAATTTTAAACTATACTAAAACCTATTTTTAGTCTCGCTTACGCTGCGTGCACTTGATTTTTCCCTACAAAATGGTCCATTAGCCTAGACATAAAAAGGCCCAAATCCTCATGAGAAAACCGGTCCAGGGCCACTGGTCAATCCAAGGGTTGAATCAACAAGACTTGATTGTTTGAAAACCAAGTCAAAGAAAATCGTCAGTTACAACAAATGGTAACTGCTGATTCAAAAGAGAGGAAATCTCTCATAGAATCACGCCCACTACTGATAGTGGACGTTGGAAGATGGATTAGTGGCTATAAAAAGAGAGTTCAGTCACAAGTGAAGGGCTCAAGAAAAACAGAAGCTTAGAAGCATCTCGAAACTCTGATCATATTCATTCCAGCCACCGGAACTCGATCTGAATTACATCTGAAACACAGCTACAAGTCATCTATAATCATTGCTCAGCCCAAGCACGCCTAAGGCTAAGATCCTAACCCCCATCTCCATTATCTTTTTTATATTTGTTTCTCTGTTGTTGTTCTTTTGCAGGTTCGACCGAGGAGACAACGAACTTCGTTCGACAAGCCAACGCTTTTATTGGTTAATAGAGGAGATGACATCCACTATTCAACCAAGTTGTATTGAGCCTAACACAACCCGACCCGATCCACATAATCCGTAGGTCGACCCCCTACATATATTATAAATATATTTTATTAATTTTATGTTACCTTTTGTTTTATAGATAATGTTTTGCTTTTTATTTTGTTTCAATTCACAACCTTAATAAATAAAAATAAAAATAAAAATACATGATCAGTAGGTCGACCCCCTACATATATTATAAATATATTTTATTAATTTTATGTTACCTTTTGTTTTATAGATAATGTTTTGCTTTTTATTTTGTTTCAATTCACAACCTTAATAAATAAAAATAAAAATAAAAATAAAAAAGGGAAAAGAAAAACGAAAGCAAAATGGGCGCGCATGCTCTAAAACACATAAATCTAAAAAGGCACGCAAGTCTCAAAAACAAAAACATTAACTTAATTAACTAGATCAGCAAGATCATTCCTTTTTACCTCAACCAGTGCGGCCCAGTAAGCGACAAGGCTTAATTCTGCTTGGGCCACTAAAGCCGCAAATCAAAGTGAACCTTAGTCTCAGCCACATGAAGGAGCTTAGAACTTCCCTTACTTATTTGAGACTTGGAACTAGATAAAATCTTAAAAGTTGGCTTCGCTTTTCTTTTTGATTTAGTCACCACGGGAATCCAATTATTCTCAAACACGGGATCTACCATGATTAAAATTTGAAGTATGAGTATCTTGGTCTTCTAATATATTCTCCAAATTAGTATTTCCTCTTTTATCTCTAGAAATCTCATCCCAAAATTCATAGGGAAAAGTTAATTAAAAAATAAAAATATATGCACTAAAATTAATCAATTAATTAAAAATATATATACTAAAAAATATTAAAAGTTAATTAATTAAAATTAATTTTTTTGGATAAATCCACCACAACCAAACTAATTAGTAGTGGACACCCGGTACATAAAACTTTGATTAAATAAAATATATACCATATTGAAATGGGGATGGGGATGGGGGGAGATCCCCTTATCCCCATTTCCCCATTTTTCCTAAAACATATATAAATATAATTTCTAACAACTCATATAGGTTATATATAAATATAATGCAAATATTAACATATCAAGTGTTGTAGTCCAGAGGTAAAGGCTTACCACTTTGATATGAGGTTGCAAGTTCGATTCCTCATAACGACAATTAATTGTCAATATTATCAAGGGAGGGTCGGCGGCGGTCGATGGTGGGGTGGCCAATCGATGGATTAATTTTTAAAGTTCTACAATCTTTATAGACGAATGTATACTCTTAGAGTCTTAGCCGACAAAATAAATTCATCGACTAAAACCTTAGCAGACGAAATACATTCGTCAGCTAAAACTTGATTTCGTCGGCTAAAACAAGTTTTAGCCATTTTTCGTCACGTAAGACCTTTCCAGACGAATTTCGACCTTTCCCCATGAAATTGGTTTGTCTGGAAAGACTAAATTTCTTGTAATGGTATCGAAAGAGCAAACAAGAGTGGCAAAGTGTAGTAGATAAATTACAAAGAATTTTGGACCCTAAAATTCTTGATGTGTTGAAAATAAGTTTTGATAGACTAGATGTTGAAGAAAAGGATTTATTTTTGGATATTGCATGTTTCTTTAAAAGTTATTATGAGGACAACATAGCATAATTGCTAGATTGTAGGATCTCTTTGAGTGTTTTCATTGACAAGTCACTAATAACAAGATCATGTGGTAGAATAGAAATGCATGACCTACTGCAAGAAATAGGTAGGTACATTGCTCAAGGATGCGAAAATAAACCAGGCAAACCCAACAGGTTGTGGAAGCAAGATGATGTTACTTGCACACCGAGAAATAATAAAGTAAGTATATAATTATTTTGTATTGCTTTTTATGGTTAGATGTCCCTATAAAAAGTTGATGAATATGTAGAATACAACATTTGCTACAATTTGTCTTTACTAGAGTATTGTCTTTCCCGTCACATAATATATATAATATGTATTTAGTGAAATTGTTTTAAAAACACAATTTTCAATATTGTAAGAGTAAAACCTTTTAAAATATATATATATTTTAAGGATAAAAAAAATATTTTTGGTAGTTAAATTATATCTATTATATATTAATAAAATAATTTAATTTTTAAGTTTTTAGAAGTTGAAAAGTGAAAACACGTATGGTAGTAATAATTGAAAACAATATTTTGAAATTTATTTTTACTATTTTAATATGTATTTAGGGAAACTGTTTTAAACACATTTTTCAATATTGTAGGAGTAAAACCTTTCAAAAAAAATATTTTAAGAATAAAAATAATATTTTTGGTAGTTAAATTATATCCATTATTAATAAAATAATTTAAATTAATTTAAAATTGTTTTTTTTTTTTAATTTGTTTCCTAAAGAATAAAATAAAAAAATATTTTTTATCATTGTATAAAAATAAATAATTAACTATTAAACATTAAATATTGTGAGACATCTCGTCTTTGTATCCTACCTGGATCAATTGACACATTATGAGTTGAGATACAGATAAAAATAAAACGTGAGATGTCTAACAAAAAATATTAGGAGTAATGTTAGGTTTCTCAAAAAAATTAACTCAAATTCATTTTAATAAATCATGAGATTATGGGGTAAGTGATGTGATGTTGATAATTCACATGCCACATCATTTGGAAATATATTTGGGACAATTGTTTGACAAATTTAGCATTATTCAAATATTTATGGGTAAAAGTAGATGTTCTTAAAATATTTTCATTATCTCTTAAATCTTAATTAAAAACTTTAAAATGATATTTTATATAAAAAAATAAAGCAATTAATTGGTGGGCCCATGAAAATGAAATTAAAATATTGAAAATGGATTTGGATTTGGATCCTCTCCTAAGTTAAGAGCATCTCCAATGTAAAAGTGGCTTGCACACCAATAATTGTTGACATGGCAACAATGTCAAGAGACTTACTTCCTATATGGCATAAAAATAGACTTGATAGACAATCAACTCAAAATTTAGTTTACAATGCTTCCATCTAAAACACAATTTTTTTAATGACGTGTCCATCTTTTTTTCTGTTTTATTTTTTATTTTATTTTCTTACCAAAAATATATGAAAAGTTAATGTCAGTTTTAAATGTTTACTGAGTCAACCTAAAAAATAGTTGTGCAATAGACCGTCTGAAAGTAGACGGTCATGTTGACAATGTCTATTTTTTTTTTTTTTTTTTTGTCACGTCAGCTTAAGGTTGAATATGCACGGTTGCATTGGAGACACAATTATTAATATAACGTCTATTTACCTTACATGGCATCTCTTTTTTTCACAAGTCACTTATGCATTGGAGATGCTCTAAGCTTTGCCTAAGCTTTTAATGATCCGGAGACATGTAACACTCAATCATCTGAATGGTCCGGATTTCATTTTATTTTTTTTCCCTTTTTTATTTGCTTCAAAAGGTATCGTTTTAACACTTCTTTTTTTTTCAACATTTCAACCACAACTTCATTTTCAAAATCCTTAACTCCTCTTCTTAAAAATAAAAAATAATAATAAATCCTTAACTGCTCTTTTTTTTCTTCTTCATGAACCAGATTCTTCTCATATTAGAATCAATTCAAACTCCATTTCTATCAATCAAGCTCAGTCTCTTCTTTTGCATTTCTTCTCATGAGCCAGATTCTCAATTCAAACTTCATCTCTTCTTCTACGTTTCTTCTCGGAACCATATTCTTCTGCGTTTCTTACTTTTGATTCTTGTGGAATGGGCATTCGATCAAGAGAGTGTCCATCGAAAATTAAGATGTTTCATTTAAATTTTTTTATCATCATTTTTGTGCTTTGATTTTTTAAATAATATTTGTCAAAAATCTCTTGCACTTGAAATTTTGATGAAGGTGCCAACAGTGATTTTTAAAAATAACTAATTTGTCAATGGATTGGTTTTGATTTTGATTTATGTTTACTATGCAATCATATCTAAACTGCAAACAATCAATCAATCAATTTGTTAACCTGCAAAAAAGAAATTCAAGAAATATACTTTCTCTTCTTGTTGGATACTTGGATTGATATACTTAACAGAGGATTTTGGGATTTTCTGTTTAAAGTATTATGGGATTTTGAGAATGAAGTTGTGTTGAAATGATGTTGTTGAAGTAATTAAAAAAGGAAAAAAAAAAAAATTAGGCTGCCGTTTGAAGCAAATTAAAAAGGAAAAAAAAATGAAATCTGGACCATTCATATGATTGAGTGACACATGTCTCCAGATTATTAAAAGCTTAGGCAAAGCTTAGCTTAGAAGAGGATCCAAATCCAATGAAAACATTGTCATGTTTCGGTGAAGCCGCTTTTCACGCATTAAGCAAAGAATTTCAAATCTTTTTTTTGGGAAACACCCACGTGACAAGTTCTATGTATTTTTGGGGGTTAATTGCACTAACTTACCCGTACTTTATTGGATCTAGCAAAATTTCAAAAAGATGTCCTAAATTAATACAAACATCCCTTGCCATCAAGTCAATCCGTTAACTTTAACGGTTGACTAACTTTGACCCTTGGAAAGTCAAATATACCATTGACACATCACCTCAAACATAATTTTTTTTTTAATTAAAATTAAAAAAAAATATATTAAAAAAAAAAAAAAAAACAAGATAATCTACCAACGATGGAATAGGAAACAATAGATCTTTGACGATCTCCTACTTATCGGAAAAAATCTTCGTTAATCTTGGAGATCAACCTCCTGTAGGTCGCAAAAGAGACTCCTCTGTGAATTTAGAATGTTTCCGCAAGCCGTCGATATATTATCTTTTTTTTTTAATTCAAAATATTTTATGTTTGGTATGATGTGACAGGGGTATATTTGGTTTTCCATAGGTCAAGGTTAATCAACCGTTAAAGTTAACGGATTGACTTGGTGGCAAGGGTTCTTTAAATTAATTTAGAACATCTTTTTGAAATTTTGCTAGATCTAATAAAGTAAGGGTAAGTTAGTGCAATTAACCCTATTTTTGGACTAAAAAAAACGTTATTTGGAAACTGTGCCGAAGAGCGCCTAAACATTCTTGAATATTCATTGCAGCTTCACTTCTACATGGATCTCTTTGGTAATATATGGTTTTCCTAGAAGAGGAAGTTTAGCTTTTAAGAGAATGAACCTACAAAAATTTGTCCACTTTAAAAAATCTACAAAATCTCTAAAGTCCTTTTGCAATTTTATGCTTTAACTTATATTTTGTGTTTGGTTGTTAGGGTACCAAAGAAGTTGAAGGGATATCCCTAAAAAATCTAGAGGATTTGAGCTGTCAAGTCTTCGATAAAATGAACAATCTTAGTTTTCTCTTATTTAAGAAAGATTATAATTCTACATCCATCAAAGTGCATCTTCCCAATTGTCTAAATGATTTCCCAGATGGACTAAGGATTCTACAACCGACATTTGTAAATTGAAATCTTAGAGATTGCTCCTAACTTGAGACTTTTCCAGAAATCCTGGAGACAACGGAAATTTTGAAATATCTCGAGTTAAGTGGAACGGCAATTAAAGAGCTACCCTCCTCAATTGAACATCTAAATGGGCTTCAAATTAAAGCTTAAGATTGTATAATTGCAAAAATCTTGAGATGCTTCCATCCTCTATGACATAAGTCAACTACCATCCTCTATGACATGTTTGGAGAACCTTGAATTTATAAATTGTTTTGGATGCAGGGGTTTGACAATTTTACTTCCTTTATCAGGAGACGACAATGGTAATGAAGAAAGTAATGAAGAACAAAAAGAATTTGGATACAAGAGACAAGGATGTGGAGACAAGAGACAAGGATGTTGTAAACACACGTAGCCTTCCACACTTAAAGCCACAAGTTCTACTCATGTAATTCAAGAATTTGGATCCTATGCTGAACTGATCTCTGTCCGATCTATATAGATCTGTTGATATGTGTAATCGATAGTTGTAATTTCTTTCTTTTATTTATTTCATTTTTATTATTTTTAAATGTAGAGTATTATTCTCAAATGCTAAGATTAGCACAGCAGAGCATCCTGATCCGTAATTCAAACATGTATCTTTGTGAAGAGAAAATCTTCGGTGATACGGTCTCATTAACGTGGCAATGCGACTGTCCAATAGAAACGTAGCTTTTTTAAGTTTTAAAATATACTTTGATGTTCTCAATAAAAATGCTACACTTCTATTGGATGGTCTCACCATCTGTCAATGAGACTGTCCCACTGAAGATTTTCTCCTTCGTGAATTGCCTTGTAACGGTATAAATATCAACTTGTGAATTTGTGAATTGTGATTGGGTTCCAACTACCGGCAAACCAAACCATTTATGAGCTCAAACCAAACCAAAGAAATAAAAATCAGTACTTGGTACTGTTAGGTTTGGTTTGGCGCTTAGATTAGCCTAAAATAGTTTAATTTTGTTTTTATTTCTATTTTTTTATAAATATACTTAATAATTTTTTAACATTGTTTCATCACTATTAATAATTAGGGTTCCAAAAATTCCTAATTTTATGGGAATAGCACCAACCTAATAATTTAAGTTTTGATAGCACTAAAAATGTGTTTACCATAAAAATACCCTCGTACACAAACACGAAATAAGTCTCGCGTTTTTTTTTTCAAACCTTCGGTCCATATCTATATTCCAAGACTTATTTTCCTTGGAATTTTTTTTAGATTTATGTTATTCCTTTTCTTTTTTCTTACTTTTCTCGTCGGTTCCTCATCTACGTTTCATTTTCACGTATCAAATCACTTATATGTTTCAACCAATTTTTCCACTAAAAAAATAAATAAATCACAAACACAAAGACAAGAACAAAGCTTCTTTTATTGAGTAGAGAAGAAAAGATCGAGAGAAGTGAGAAATAAAATCAAGAAAAAAATAAATAAAGAGAAGTTGTCCTCAATGGTAGTCTGACAAGAGATCGAGGAAGTATAAGAGAGAAAAAAGAAAGCAAACTTTGGTACCATTTAATAATTATGGTTTATGGTACCTTCACTGTGGTTATTTTACATCCACTTAAATAATTATTTTACATTAAGGAATGACTTATTACATGATTTTGATGCAATGAGATTATATATCTGCAATTCAAAGCCCACATCATACCAACATATGAACTAGAATTCTCATGAATCTTTTAAACTATCTTATTAAAAGTAAAGATCAATTACATCATACAGCAGTAACAGAACATTTGACCAAGAGTTCCTCTGTTATATAAAGAAGTACAAGGCAGATTGACAGAAGGCAAATCCAATAATGAATAACCCTGCTGAAAGAAAACAACACCAATATACAAGAACAAACACAAGCACAAAACATCTCATATATGATATAACAGTGATTAGTTTGTTTGTTTACTTGAATCGCGACTCGAGCTCAATTCTTCAATCAAAGCATTCAAATCGGAGTAAGAGGAACCCTCTTTCTCGATAGCCCTCCTCGCCATTTCACCAAGTGCTTTGGCCCTGCACCTCATTTCCCCTGCATTGTCACCAACCATTACCTCTTTCACTGCTTTCTCTATTGCCTCCCTCTTCACAAATTCTCCCACCAATCTAACGCTTTCTTGAACACCAACACTAACACCAATCTTAAGAACCTCAGTCATCAGTTTTTCGTTGAAAGGTTGCTCTGCTGACATTGGCCATGTGACCATAGGCAGCCCAGCAGTGACCCCTTCAAGAACTGAATTCCATCCGCAATGTGTAACGAAGCCTCCCACGGCTTTATGTTCAAGAATCAACACTTGCGGTGCCCATCCTCTTATTATCAATCCTTTTCCTGCCATTCTTTTCTCGAATCCTTCAGGCAACCAATCTTCTTCATTTCCATCTTCATGTTTCTTGTCTTTCCTCACAACCCATATGAAATCCTGCCCAGAAGCTTCAAGCCCCATCGCGATCTCCATTAACCGATCAGAATTGAAGTTAGCAACACTTCCAAAACAAATATACACAACAGAATCTGGTTTCTTTGAATTAAGCCATTTCAAGCACTCATTCTCATCAATAGTAGCTTGCTTTCCTCTAGAAGCCTTATCTTCAAAATTCCCATTGCATAGAGAAACCGGGCCTACATTCCATGCCCTCCTTCCCAAAACATTTCTATAACAATCAGCATAAGCAGACTCAAGCTCGTAAAAGCTGTTGACAACAACACCAAAGCTCTTTAACTCTGCTTCTTTTGAAGCTTTAAACATCCTGGTGAAGTCCGTTTCCTCATTCAATCTCATCATATCAGGGAGTTGCTTCCTTGTAAGCTTGATATCACCAGGAAGACCAGGCACCAGAAATGGTTCAGAATCTGATGAAACTTGCTTCTGTGGTTCGTACATCGTCATACATGCGGATGTGCACAAAGAAAAGAAACCGGTGCCATGAAACACCAGCCGAGGAATCCTAAACTTGGCTGCAGCATCAGTTGCCCAAGGAAAGAACATATCAGCCACCAAACAATCTGGTCTACAATCTTTCAGGAGCTGCTCAAGAGGTTCCTGGAGCATTGCTGCGGCCTTGAAAAATTTAATGATCATCTCCATGGAGGTTCCTGGAGCAGTGAGGGCGTCAACATTTTCACATCCCTCTGGCAAACCGACCTCTACATAAGGAAACTTGATGATTTTCAAATCCATCTCGATTCCCAAATTGTTGGATCTTTGAATTGTTTTTGATAAGGGAGAAGCATTGGCAGGAGTAGTGATTATGGAGGTCTTGACACCTCTTGTTCCAAAAAGCTTGGCCATGTCCACAGTTGGTATTATGTGACCATGAGCCATAAATGGAAAGAAGAAAATGTGAAGCTGAGGAATTTCGCTGTCCATTTTCACTTTTCTTTGAATTTAAGATCAAGAAATGAAGAAAAAATATGAAGCTTAGAAGAGTAAAACGATGACAAAGCTAGCCTTTTTGGATTTGTATGACTTAATTAGTAGAAGGTTGACATGAGTGAAATATATGACCTTTCAAAGATTAAAGACAAGAAAAGTTGGAATTATTCCATGGATTATATTTACACACGTCATTGCGATTGTCGTCATATCATCTAGATAAATGCACCAGATTGGTGAATTATACAATTCACTACATTAATCATAAATGGAATATCCTCATTAATAAATCATTTAATATTACTTGGAAAGTTTTGGCCACGTAACCTTAGAAAAAGAAGTTATCAAAGGTGTAGATACATCCTGACAAACCTCAACAAGTACATTCGAATATTCGATGTTAGAAGTTATTATAATCTTTTGTTTGTAGTACTTTAAGATATTTTTAATATTTGTTCTCTCATAAAATATTAAATATATCAAAGATATTTTGATCAATTATATGTAGATATTGAATTTATTGATTTGAACCTGTATTTTGTTTTTTATGTGTAAATGAATTTGTATTTTGTTTTATTCGTTAATTAATCACAGTATCAGACAAGAGAGGGAGGTTTCGATATCTTTCCAACAGCAGTAGTTGCCTTGGTCAAATTGAAATTAAACTAGGAAATATAGATAATTTGATCAAATCATTTTTAACATAATCTCTTATGTCACAGTAAACTCCTCCTACTCAAATTGAAATCAAACTCTTCCACTACAATTGCAAACTTTCTCATTGGTTTTCTACATACTCCTTCATAAACATTCCAGATTCAATTGTTTCAAACTTTATTACTTCAATTTTATTTATTTTGTTTTCAACCATAACATAATTATTATTTTTTTTTTCAAGCTTTGATAACTGATAATAGACATTTATAGTAGAAAATATGAATCCGTATATGAAAAACTAAAAAAAACTATAAAAAAAAAAAAAAAAAAAATAGTTGAATCGCAAAAAACAGCTCTTGAATCGCAAGGCCTCATTTTAAACTTTCGCCTAAGTCCTCGGCTACCTTGAGCCTCCCCTGGTTGTTGCCTTGGTCAAATTGAAATTATTAAATTAAACTAGGAAATAGAGATAATTTGATCAAATCAATTGTAACATAATCTCTTACGTCACAATATTAGTTAAGGCAGGGCACGACGGCACGTGGTCACGTGAGGACAAAATGTACAAGAGAGTCAAAGTATCCAAAGCTTTCTTTTTGTTATCTACGGCTTGACCAATGAGAAGAAATTATTAGTAAGTAATGTTAAATATTGTAATTTGATTTTTAAGAAAGAAATATTGTAATTTGTTTTTAAAGAAAGAAATACTGTAATTTGTTAAGGATTGATTATTTAATTCTTGATTTTAAAAAAAATATATTTAAACCTTCTTATTATTAATTTCATAAAAAGAAAGAAAATGAAAGCAGAGGACTAAATGAATTTTAAGATCAGAAGAATTTTTGTTACAAATTACCCTACGATGAACCACGTAATTGCACCGCTCTCCGAAAAATGTTATATAATTTCTCAACCCTAAATAATTATTTTACATTAAGGAATGAAGTATTACATGATTTTGATGCAATAAGATTATATATCTGTAATTCAAAGCCAACATGATACCAACATATGAACAATAATTCCATGAATCTTTTAAGATGTCTGATTCAAAGTAAAGGTCAACCATTGTGTTACTATGTATGTGTGCAGTGGGGGTCGTTTAGATTAACAAAGTGAGAAGACAACATTGACCATTGTTATATTAACAAGTATAAGGCAGATTGAGTCTATTTATACAACTTCAAAAGGCAAATCCAATAATGAATAACCCTATTGAAAGAAAACAACACCAACAAGAACAAACACAAGCACAAAACATCTCATATATGAATTATGATATAACAGTGATTAGCTTGTTTGTTTGTTTGAATTAATCGCGACCCTCGTGCTCAATTCTTCAATCAAAGCATTCAAATCGGAGTAAGAGGAACCCTCTTTCTCAATAGCCCTCCTCGCCATATCACCAAGTGCTTTGGTCCTGCTCCTCATTTCCCCTGCCCTGTTTCCAACCATTACCTCTTTCACTGCCTTCTCTATTGCCTCCCTCTTCACAAAGTCTCCCACCAGTCTAGCCCATTGTTGAACACCAACACTTACACCAATCTTAAGAACCTCAGTCACCAGTTTTTCGTTGTAAAATTGCTCGGCCGACACTGGCCATGTGACCATAGGTACCCCAGCAATGACTCCTTCAAGAGTTGAATTCCATCCGCAATGTGTCACGAATCCTCCCACTGCTTCATGCTCAAGAATCAACACTTGGGGTGCCCATCCTCTTATTATTAGTCCTTTCCCTTCCAATCTTTTCTCAAATCCTTCAGGCAACCAATCTTCCTTCTCTAATTGATCTTTCTCGTCTTTCCTCACAACCCATATGAAATCTTGCCCTGAAGCTTCAAGCCCCGTTGCAATTTCCATTAGCTGATCAGAATTGAAGTTAGCAACACTTCCAAAACATATATACACAACTGTATTTGGTTCCTTAGAATTAAGCCATTTCAAGCACTCATCCTCATCAATGGAGGCCTGCTTTCCTCTACAAGCCTTACCTTCATTGCATAGAGAAACTGGGCCTACATGCCATGCCCTCATTCCCAAAACATTCCTGTAATAATCAGCATAAGCAGGCTCAAGGTCGTAAAAGCTGTTGACAACAACACCAAAGCTCGTTAACTCTGCTTCTTTTGAAGCTTTCAACATCCTGGTGAATTCAGTTTCCTCATTCAATCTCATCATATCTGGGATTTGCTTCCTTGTAAGCTTGATATCACCAGGAAGGCCAGGCACCACAAATGGTTCAGAATCTGATGAAACTTGCTTTTGTGGTTCGTACATGGTCATGCAAGCTGTTGCACACAAAGAAAAGAAACCAAAGCCATGAAACACAAGCCTATGAATCCCAAACTTGGCTGTAGAATCAGTAGCCCAAGGAAAAAAAATATCAGCCACCAAGCAATCTGGTCTACACTCTCTCAGGAGCTGCTCAAGAGGCTCCTGGAGCATCGCTGTGGCCTTCAAAAATTTGACTGCCATCTCCATGATTGTAGTCAGATCAGTACCATTAGTGAGGGCATCAAGATTTTCACATCCCTCAGGCAAACCGGCTTCTACATAAGGAAACTTGATGATTTTCAGATCCATAACGATCCCCAAATCGTTGGATCTTTGGATTGTTTTTGATAAAAGAGGAGCATTGGCAGGAGTAGTGATTATGGAGGTTTTGACACCTCTTGTTCCAAAAAGCTTGGCCATGTCCACAGCTGGTATCATGTGGCCATGAGCCATAAATGGGAAGAAGAAAACGTGAAGTTGACGGATTTCACTGTTCATTGTCACTTTTGTTTGAATTTAAGATCAAGAAATGAAGAAAAAAGATGAAGCTTTGAAGACTAAAACGATGACAAAACTTTTTGAGCTATAGTTTTTTTCTGGATTGGTATGACTAAATTAGTAGGTTGACATGAATGAAATCTATAGACCTTTCAAAGATTAAAGTCTGAAGAGCAAGAATATCTCAAAAAAGAAAAGATTGAAGATCAAGAAAAGTTGGAATTATTCAGAGGATTATATTTACATGCGTCTTTGCGATTGTCGTCATGTCATCCAATAGAAAATCTTGTGGGAGTGTATATACAACTTTAATATTTTAAATTTTATTTTTATTCTTCCAATAAAGATTGGACGGCACACAAATTGTTGCCCGGTCAAATTGAAATTAAAGTAAATAGGAAATATAGATAATTTGAGCAAATCAATGGTAACATAATCTCTTACGTCACAACATTAATTAAGGCAGGCATGCTCACATGAGGACAAAATGTGCAAGCTAGAGAGTCAAAGTATTTAATTCTTTATTTCAAAATGTACAAGATAGTCGATATTGTAATTTGATTTTTAAGAAAGAAATATTGTAATTTATTAATGATTGTTTAAATCTTGATTCTTGATTTTTTTTTTAAATAATTAAAAAAAAAATAGATCGAGAAAGAAAAATTATTTAAATCTTCTTCTAATTAATTTCATAAAAATAAAGAAATTGAAATCAGAGGACTAGAATGAATTTTGTGATCACAAGAAATTTATTGTAAACCATCTTATGCTCAGGTGTATATATATATATATATATATTAAATTTGTGAATAAATATTTTGACTTCAACATCTCAAACATATATAAATTTTGCCCGAGTAACAAATATTTTATGGGTCCGCCCCTGCACCCATGTGCTCTTAATCCAAGAGTTATAGATGCATTCAAATCTCAACCATTAAATTAAGAGCACATGAATGGTTGAGATATTGAAATCACAAATTTAAGTTGATTAAGCTCTCTCTCTCTCTCTCTCTCTCCTCTCTCTCTCTCTCTCTCTCTCTCTCTCTCTCTATATATATATATATATATATATATATAGTGGTGCTATTGGCACACCCCATACCGATCTATTTATGCCCCACTTTTTAATTATGTAGTACTAATTTTTTTTCCTTTATCAAAATTACTTAAAGGGGCATACAATTTAAGGAAAAAAGCTTCTACAAAATAAATCTAATAAAACCCCACATTCCTTTCTAAAAAAAAATACCCACATTTTTGTAATTTGTTTCTTGAAAAAAATAAAAAAAATTCTCAACCCTTAAACCCTAAAATTTGCTTCTGCAGTCTAATCAATAATCAAAAAGGTCCAAGAAAAATTGTTGTAGAAACTCTGTCATCTACAATAGCCATGAAAGAATTGGCCAAGAGTACAATGATTGTGTTATATGTGTGGAGGATTTTGAAGACGGAGTTACGTGTGGAGTTCTTTACAAATGCGAACACGTTTACCATATATAGATTGCATCAACAAGTGGCTGACCAAGAGCAAGCACTGTCACTTCGTCGTTCAAATGTTATTGGCAATAGTATGCCTTCCAAAAAAAAAAAGAATTAGCTAGGTTTATTCTCCATTAAAGCATGGTTACATGATACATATATATATATATATATATATATTTGTTTTCCTTTTTCTTTTCTTTTTTTTCTATTTTGTAATTTTCTTCTTGTATTAATTTCTCTTGTTCTTCTAAAAAAAGAAGGAAAAAAAACTAAAAAAAAAAAAAAAAAAAAAAAAAAAAAAAAGAAGAAGAAGAGAAATAAGATAAATAAATAAATCATTTAATGGAGATGAGAGAGATGTATACAGAGATGAGAGATGAGATGTATTAAGTTTGAAAATAAGTAAAATGGGTAGTTTTGGAAATAAATCAAAAATAATAATAAAAACATTTAATTTTATTTAATTAAATTAAAATTTTAAAAAGTGGGGCATAAATAGATCGGTAGGGGGTGTGCCAATAGCACCACTCATATATATATATATATATATATATATATAATCTTATGATCTTATTAATTTATTTATACTATAAAAGAATAATGAGTATAAATTGGACTAAGAACACAAATTTAATGTAAATATAAGCAAAGAAAACTTTCAAATTTAAAAATTAAAAAAAAAAAATGGCTACAATTCTTGCATAAAAGAACTTTTTTTGTGGTTTCAATGGATTCGGTTTCAAACGGCAACCGTCGAAAAAGCCAAAACTCAGGTTCTTATAATTAAACTACAAAAATTGAGTATAAATTGGATTAAGAAGGCAAGTTTAATATAAATAAGCAACCAAACGATTAAGAGAAAAACGGCTACAATAATTTCTTAAAAAAAAAAAACCCTGTTTTGGTGATTTTGACGGATTCGATTTGAAACATAATCCGTCAAAACTCATTTTCTCAAAGTTAAGCTACCAAAAATAAGTATAAATTAGACTACGAATACAAGTTTAATGTAAATATAAACGACAAAAATGGCTAAAAAAAACTTGCATATAATAGAAGAACTCAAATTTGTGGTTTTGACGAATTCGGTTTCAAACCAAAACCACTAAAACTCGAGTTTTAATGAGTATAAATTGGACTAAGAACACAAATTTAATATAATTATAAGCTGAGAAAACTTTCAAATTTAAAAAAAAAAAAAAAAAAATGACTAAAATTTTCGCATATAAAAACTATTTTTTTGTGGTTTCAGCAGATTTAGTTTCAAACCAAAACAATCAAAACTCAAGTTCTCATAGTTAAGTTACAAAAAAAAAAAATAATAATAAAATAAAATAAAAATAAAAAATAATAATAAATTTAAAAAAATGAGTATAAATTGGATCAAGAATACGAGTTTAACATAAATATAAGCAACCAAACGATCAAGAGAAAAATGACTACAATACTTTCTTGTAAATACCCGTTTCGGTGGTTTCTATTGAAACTTAGGTTCTTATAGCTTGTAAAACTAAGAGCCAGTTTGATATTGTTTTTGAAAAGTTAAAATCAGCCTATTTTATAAATTTGACATAAAATAAAATTTGGTAAAACTTCCAAAAGTGATTAATTGATAATATGGTAAGTTTTACCGATGATTTTGGGAAGCATGTAAGGGATTACTTTTGAATGTGATTATGGAATAATATATTTGAGCATTTAATGAATCTTTTAAAATATCATTATTATCCTTATGAAATCAAATTAAAATTATTTATATACCTTATTTCATCTTCAAATTAAATATTCTAATTAAATATTGATTTGATTTATAAAATCTTTTAAAAATATTTTATTGATCTTATTGATTTTTTTTTCTAATTTAAATATTCTACTTAAATATTGATTAAATATATATTATTAATAAAAAAAAATAAGGTTCTAAAATCATGTCTATTTTAGTCATTATAACTAATTTCAGCACTTTTGAAATAAAATTATCAAACATATGTATAATGCTTTTGAGCTATTCAATAGTTTTAAAAATACAATTAACCAAATATCCATTTATTAACTTTACAGTTGATTATTCTTTCAGTACATTTAATAGTGATTATTATAAAAGTTACAGTAATACCAAACTGGCCCTAAGTACAAATTGAACTACGAATACAAGTTCTAACCCCACTATTCCTTCTCTAATATTGTTAAGTATTCATTTATATTTATTTTTCAAAGTATTAGAGCATCTCCAAGAGATCCTTTAATCAAGCTTCTCAACTTAATTAGGGGATGAGTTGCATTTTTATAACTCCAATGGACCCCTTAATGACCCAAATAATTAGAATCTAGTGGAGTCCACTCCTTTAATTAAGGGGTGGCTTCAACTTCCCTTAATTAAGTGGGCACTATATACCAAGGAGAAATATGGTTCATACTTCATAGGTATATAAAATATTAAAATAAATAAATAAATAAATAAATAAGAAGCCACCCTTAATTAAGTGGGCACTATATACCAAGGAGAAATATAGTTTATAGGTATATAAAATATTAAAAATAAATAAATAAATAAATAAGTGGGCTCCATATAAAATAATAGAGTAGCGATAATAGCACCCTCCCCCCCCCCCCCCCCCCCCCCCCCCCCCCCTCTCTCTAAAACTGTATATGCACTCTAAATTTTTTATATTTTTCAAATTCCAACATTACCCTTAAATTAAATTATTAATATTTTAATTCAAAAAATATAATAATTTCTTGCAACTATTTACTTTTTCGATTTTTTTATTAACTAAATCAAATTAAAAATAATAAATAAAAACAAAACCAAAATCAAAAAATGGAAAACTCAATTTAAAACCTGGGAGAAGTGCAGCTGCCTCTTCAATTGAGCGGAAAACTCAATTTAGAAAAGATGGCAGCCAATTTGGGAGGACTCAAGGGGTGCGGCTCCTTCCAAATATAGAATGAAAAAAAAATTAAAACCTCTTTTGTATTTTATATTGGTGCATAAACTAGAAAAAAGGAAATAATTAACAATAAAGTCGATAAAAAAAAATAACAATAAAAGTAACAGGAAAATAAAAAAGATGAAGACGAAGCAAATGACATGCTTGTATTTTTTATACGTTTTTCATTTATTTATTTTATCCGTTATATTTTGTTTTAAGTAAAATAAAGAAAAAAAAGAGCCATATATTTATTATTTATAATATTTTTAAAAATTAAAAGAAAAATTAAAAGAAAGGGGCATATTTGGTAATGTGTGGGGTGTGCTTACAAGATTTCATATTTTTAAAAATTGTAATAAGGTGTACATACAAATTTTAAGAGGTGCAAATATCGTCACTCAAAATAATAATAAAAAATTATAAAGGGGTTATTTAATAGAGTATCGTTGGAACACAAACCCCCTTAATGGCCCCCTACAACAATATTTACCCTTGAACAAGGGGGTCTCCAAGGGATATCCTTGGAGATGCTCTTAGATTTTATATTTCTTATAAAAAAAATTTAATGTTTCTTGCAATAACGCATTGCATAATTGTATGATTATGTTCATTCTTCACATTGTATGATTCGGCTCTATCAAACTTTGCTAACGAAATTGTAGTAATTGTTTATATGTATCAGACAGTGGTAAAGATTACTCCGATTTTTTTAACAATTTTTGTTCCGCACTTGATTTAATCTAGTATTATTGTAATTATTTTCTATAAATTGTTGAACCAAACTTATTTTTATTGGTTTGGTTTGGTTTTGTTTTACCTTATAATTGGTTTGATTTGAGTTGTAAAAAACTAACCCGATTAAATAATAGTTTGGTTTGGATATAGTAAAAATCGGGTCAACCCGTTTGACCCGTTTACTAAACCGGTTGTGTCGGGTTATACTAAGGGTGTGTTTGATATGGCTTTTCAAGTAAAGCATCTAGAGTAGATCTTTTACTAATATAGCTTTTATTGAGTAGAACTTTTAACAAAAAAAAGCTTTTTGTTGTATAAATTACAAAAAAGGTGTTGACAATGTATTTTTAAAAATAGTTTTTGGTTGTGTAAATTACAAAAAGATGTTGACAATGTATTTAAAATGAAAGAGTTGTACGGTGAAATATCTAAAATTTATAAAGAGTAGTTGAGACAATTTATATGTTTTAAAAAAGCTTTTTAGGAAAGCCTAAATTTTGAATTTCTCCTAATAGACATAAAATAGCTTTTATAAAGGGCAGTTGAGACAATTCATATATTAAAAATGCTGTTTTGATTTTTGCCAAAAAAAAAAAAAAAAAAAAAAAAAAAAAAAAAAACCTTCAAAAAAAACCTTCTAGCATTAAAAAAAGGCTTTTGGCTTTTACAAAAACCATACCAAACACACACTAAATGGGTTTAACGGGTTAATGGGTTTGCGGGTGACCCGTTAAACCCATTTCTGATAAGATAAATTTGTAATTTTAAATGATTGAGAGATCTAATTGAAATTGTACTCATGATATATAATATTATAATGTAATATTGAATCCCCTAGACACAAAAATCACCCCCCACAAGTAGGGGTGGCAATGGGGCGGGTTAGGGCGGGTCGAGGCCACCCAAACCCGTAACCCGATTTTCAAAGGTTGCCCCAAACCCGACCCATGACCCGGCCGGGTTAAAAACTTCCGCCCCAAACCCGCCTCGATTGGGGCAGGGGTGCCCCAAACCCGCCCCGTTTGACCTATTTCATCAAAAAAAAAAAAAAAAAAAATTGCTAGTAAATTTAATTTTAACATAGCACAATAACTAAGTTTAATAAACACTAAATTCATAGGTAAAGTATAAAATACAAATCCCAAAATAACTTAAACAAAAATACAAAATACACAAAACATTTTCGGTATCAATAAAATCCATTCAACATCTTTACTAAAATAGTTTAAACACAAAATTTCAATAACAAAATCCATCCAACATCTTCACCATCACTCTATCTTCTTAAAAACAAGCATGATTTTTTCAAACACAAATCTGTAGAAAAAAAAATTAGTAAAATTAATTAATTGACATTATTAATGTACAATATTAATTATATCATTACCTCTTCACCTAGGGTTTGAATGCAGTGGACTTTGAATTTTTTTCTTTCAATTTTTTTTTTTCACCTAGGGTTTCTTATCTTTTCTTTTATATTTAAAAAATATATATTCCGGGTCAAAATGAACCACCACAAACCCGACCCGGTAATCCGGCCGGGTCACAAAATGTGCCCCAAACCCACCCTGTTACCCGTTTTCTTAGCCCCAAACCCGACTCAAACAGACCGGGGCGGGGCGGGTCTGGTATTTTTGCCACCCCTACCCACAAGTAACCACCATTCTCTTCTCTCTGCCTCTCTCACTCTCAAGTACTGTCGAAGACTCACTTCTGAACTTTCTGGTTGCTGTTCCGTCGCCATCCCCCATTCTGTCAACGTCGTCGTCTCACTCTTGGTAAGTTAATCTTTTTATTCTTTTGTTAATCGTGATTTGTGTTTGAAATAGTTATTTTGGAGGTATGTCATGGTTACTTGTTATTTGGAGGTACTAACATGGATGGTAGAACCATTGGTTTTGTTGATAGATGCAATGTCTGCAGCAAGTTGAGACCCACTACAAGAAAATAGGGGCTTAGTTGACAGTTAAAAACTGTCAAGAATGGAATTCTTGACAGTTTTTAAAACTGTCAAGGAAGCCTCTGTCAAGGAAAGTAATGACAGTTTTCCTTGACAGTTTTTAACTGTC
Organism: Acer saccharum; assembly: GCA_030490815.1. NCBI lineage: Eukaryota > Viridiplantae > Streptophyta > Magnoliopsida > Sapindales > Sapindaceae > Acer > Acer saccharum. Next base: position 11,286,221 of record CM059870.1, read on the forward strand.
AAGAGTTATATATATATATATTTTTAAAAATTTCATTATTTAATAGTTAATTGTAATATTTAATTAAATAATATTTTTTATATTTATAATAACCACCTCACTCATTGCCACCGGCCACCCACCGCAGGTCTCCGCCACCGGAGCACCGCCGCCGGCCACCGTTGCCGGTCACCACCTGCCAGAGTAACACCGCCGGAGCGCCACCCTCCGGAGCACCGCCACCTGCCGGACTACTGCCGGCACCGTCGGTCGGCCACTACCACCGCCTGAGTCAATAATAATAATTATTTGCCATTGGTGGGAGTTGAACTTGAGACCAACTTGACTACTGGTCTCAAGTTCAAGTCCATTACCACTTGACTACTTCCCCTTTTATGTTACAATTGTACAATATTTATATATAAACCATATAAGTTTTAGAAATAAAAAAGATTTTTCAACTAATCAAAATTCTAATTTTCACAACATACATATATTTAAAAATATTTATTGAAACTTTTAATGAAATTATATTTTTTAAAACATATATAATTGAATTATTAGTCAATACTCTATGGTCACGTTTAGTTATATAGTGGAATGATAATCGGAATGGTAATGAGAATGAGAATGCAAAGGAAATGAAAACTAAGTTTTTGTTTGGTTAGAACTTTAGAATTAGTTTCTGAATCAGTATTATTTTGTTTGGTTAACAATGGAATGGAATAAAGTTAACTGTATTTTGACCAAAATACCCCTAATTATGAATGTATAATAACATAATATATTATGGATAATAATAATAAAATATAAAAGTATATTAAATAATTATATATAATATATAATATGTATTATATATATATTATAATAATATAATATATAATAATAATATATATAAATATAATTATAATATATTATTTTTGGAAAGGAGCTGAGGTTATTTTTGTAATGGAGTTGGGGCATATGAGGGTATTTATGGAATATAAATTTTAGTTTGGAATGGAATGTCTTTCCATTAGTTTTTGGATGGAATGTCCATTCCACCAAAATGGTGGAATCTCCATTCTAATGGAATCACCATTCCATTGCATTTTAACAAACTAATTAAACGAATGGAATGACTTTCTTTCCATTCCATCCAACCAAACATGGCATATACGAGATTCGTGATATCAGTTGTAATAAGCATGATTTGGAATACAACTTTCACTACATGGAAGATATTTCTCAACATGCATCTTGTAATGTAATGAACAAATGTAAGACTTAGATTACTAATTTATATAGGTAATTGGATTATTAACGTGTCTCTTAGTATGAAACATCATAGTGCAAAATAAATAAATAATTTTTTTAAAATTATTTTTTTGAATTTTTTTAAAAGTAAATGATTTAAAAGTAAATTTATTAAATTTAAAATTTTACTTATCCAATATCGGTTTACCCAAAAACCGATATCTTACTGTAAAATAAATCCATCTCGGGATTTTGTTTGGTGTTGAAAATATGAAGTAAAAGTTTAAAAAATTATTAAAGATAACAAAAAATTATATATTATGAATGTTTTATAATATAATATATATAAATATATCTTACTGTAAAATAAATCCATATCGAGATTTTGTTTGGTGTTGAAAATATGAAGTAAAAGTTTAAAAAAATTATTAAAGATAAAAAAAAATTATATATTTTGAATGTTTTAAAATATATAATATAATATATAATATATAATATATATTTATTATACATATATATTATATTATATTGATTATATATTTATATAATATAAATACATAATATATATTATTTAATAAATATATAATATATATTATTTAATATAATAATATATAATATTTATATATTATATAAATATTATAAATATATATTATTATTATATTATTATATGTGATTTAATTTGCTATAAATATATATAATATATAATATATTATATATTATAAATATATATTATTTAATAAATATATAATATATATTATTTTATAATTTTTTTTCATTATCTTTAATAATTTTTGTAAACTTTTACTTCCTATTTTTAACACCAAACAAAATCCCGATATTGATTTATTTTACAGTAAGATATCGGTTTTTGGGCAAACCGATATTGGATAAGTAAAATTTTAAATTTAATAAATTTACTTTTAAATCATTTACTTATAAAAAATTCAAAAATAATAATTTTAAAAAAATTGTTTATTTATTTTGCATCCTTTTGTTTCATACTAAGAGACACATTAATAATGCAATTACCCATATAAATTAGTAATCCGAGTCTTATATTTGTTCATTATATTGCAAGATGCATGTTGAGAAATATCTCCCCTGTAGTGAGAGTTGTATTCCAAATCATGCTTATTACAATTGATGTCACGAGTCTCCTATAAGCCATGTTTAGTTGGATGGAATGGAATGCAAAGAAAGCCATTACATTCGTTTGGTTTGTTAAAATATAATGGAATAGTGATTTCATTGGAATAGGGATTCGACCATTTTGGTTGAATGGGCATTCCATCCAAAAACCAATGGAATGTCCTTCCATTGCAAACTAAAAATTTTATATCATAAATACCTTCATATGCCCCAACTCAATTCCAAAAATACCCTCCTTTACAAAAATAATATATTATTATTATATATTATATTAATGATATATAAATATATTACATATATATGTATTATATATATTATTACATATATATTAATATTATTATTATAAGGTATAAAACGATATATAAATAAATATAATATAATATATTTATATATTATATTATTATAATGTATAAAACGATATATAAACATATATAATATATATAGTATATTATATATATTATATTATATAGTATATATAATATTAATATATATGTATTATATTATATTATATATATTATATATTATATATTACTATATTAAATAATATATAATAATATATAAAAAAAATGTTAGTTATGTGTTGACAGTTAAAAACTGTCAACAAACAAATATATGTTTATATATTATATTATTATAATGTATAAAACGATATATAAACATATATAATATAATATAATATATTTATATATTATATTATTATATATAATATATATATTATAATATATACTATCAATATATTAATATATATGTATTATATATTATATTAATAATATATATAAAAAATGTTAGTTATTTGTTGACAGTTAAAAACTGTCAACAAACCTAAAAACTGTCAAGGATTGTTGACAGTTAAAAACTGTCAACAAATAACTGTCAATAATGTTCTATTTTCTTGTAGTGACCTCTGCTAAAAATAATTATTATGGACCCAAAATTATGTTATGAGAATAGTGAATATCAATATCCAAATAATTTGAAAGTATTGTTATACTAACTACAATTCAAAAGAATTTTTGGACATGTTTTCAAAAATCAAGATATGGCAAGAACATCAACATGTATTTTGTTGGAATAAAGATGACTAGCAAGTAGCTACTGTTAAGTGTAAATAAGTTTTTCCAATAAGCTTTTTGCCGAGTGAATTTTTATTAATTTTCTTTACACTAACCTGGCTTATAGGAAAGAACATTATCCTTGTAGCTACTGGGTATGTGTGCAGTGGGGGTCTTTTAGATTAACAAAGTAAGAAGACACCATTGACCATTGTTATATTAACAAGTATAACGCAGATTGAGTCTATTTATACAACTACAAAAGGCAAATCCAATAATGAATAACCCTATTGAAAGAAAACAACACCAACAAGAACAAACACAAGCACAAAACATCTCATATATGAATTATGATATAACAGTGATTAGCTTGTTTGTTTGTTTGAATTAATTGCGACCCTTGTGCTCAATTCTTCAATCAAAGCATTCAAATCGGAGTAAGAAGAACCCTCTTTCTTGATAGCCCTCCTCGCCATATCACCAAGTGCTTTGGTCCTGCTCCTCATTTCCCCTGCCCTGTTTCCAACCATTACCTCTTTCACTGCCTTCTCTATTGCCTCCCTCTTCACAAAGTCTCCCACCAGTCTAGCCCACTGTTGAACACCAGCACTTACACCAATCTTAAGAACCTCAGTCACCAGTTTTTCGTTGTAAAATTGCTCGGCCGACACTGGCCATGTGACCATAGGTACCCCAGCAGTGACTCCTTCAAGAGTTGAATTCCATCCACAATGTGTCACGAATCCTCCCACTGCTTCATGCTCAAGAATCAAAACTTGGGGTGCCCATCCTCTAATTATTTGTCCTTTTCCTTCCAATCTTTTCTCAAATCCTTCAGGCAACCAATCTTCCTTCTCTAATTGATCTTTCTTGTCTTTCCTCACAACCCATATGAAATCTTGCCCTGAAGCTTCAAGCCCCGTTGCAATCTCCATTAGCTGATCAGAATTGAAGTTAGCAACACTTCCAAAACATATATACACAACAGAATTTGGCTCCTTAGAATTAAGCCATTTCAAGCACTCATCCTCATCAATGGAGGCCTGCTTTCCTCTACAAGCCTTATCTTCATTGCATAGAGAAACTGGGCCTACATGCCATGCCCTCATTCCCAAAACATTCCTGTAATAATCAGCATAAGCAGGCTCAAGCTCGTAAAAGCTGTTGATAACAACACCATAGCTCTTTAACTCTGCTTCTTTAGAAGCTTTCAACATCTTGGTGATGTCAGTTTCATGATTTGATTTCATCATATCTGGGAGTTGCTTCCTTGTCAGCTTGATATCACCAGGAAGGCCAGGCACCACAAATGGTTCAGATTCTGATGAAACTTGCTTGTGTGGTTCGTACATGGTCATGCAAGCTGTTGTACACAAAGAAAAGAAACCAGTGCCATGAAAAACAAGCCTAGGAATCCCAAACTTGGCTGCAGAATCATTAGCCCAAGGAAAGAAAATATCAGCCACCAAGCAATCTGGTCTACACTCTCTCAGGAGCTGCTCAAGAGGTTCCTGGAGCATCGCTGTGGCTTTGAAAAATTTGAATGCCATCTCCATGCTTGTAGTCGGATCAGTACCATTAGTGAGGGCATACAGATTTTCACATCCCTCAGGCAAACCGGCTTCTACATAAGGAAACTTGATGATTTTCAGATCCATATCGATCCCCAAATCGTTGGATCTTTGGATTGGGTTAGAAAACAGAGGAGCATTGGCAGGCGTTGTGATTATGGAGGTCTTGACACCTCTTGTTCCAAAAAGCTTGGCCATGTCCACAGTTGGTATCATGTGGCCATGAGCCATAAATGGGAAGAAGAAAACGTGAAGCTGACGAATTTCACTGCTCATTTTCACTTTTGTTTGAATTTAAGATCAAGAAATGAAGAAAAAAGATGACAAAGATTTGAAGACTAAAACGATGACAAAACTTTTTGAGCTATAGTTTTTGTCTGGATTTGTATGACTAAATTAGTAGGTTGACATGAATGAAATCTATAGACCTTTCAAAGATTAAAGTCTGAAGAGCAAGAATATCTCAAAAAAGAAAAGATTGAAGATCAAGAAAAGTTGGAATTATTCAGATTCCAGAGGCTTCTCTGGGAGTGTGGGACGGTCTCACTATCAACTTTCCTAATTTTATACAACTTTAATATTTTAAATTTTGTTTTTATTCTTCCAATAAAGATTAGACGGCACACAAATTTTTTCTCGCCATCTAGATGCATGCACCTGGTGATTTATACAATTCTTAAATGGAATATCCTCATTGATAAATCATTTAATATTTACTTGGAAAGTATTGGCCATAAAATCTTAGAAAAAGAAGTTTTAAAAGAATCTCTAACAGTAATGTGGGTTTTGAAAAAATTAAATACCACATAGAAAGAATTTCATCTCTAATGTAACCTCTCTAGTATAACTTCAATTTTTTTTTAGAGGCTGTCAATATGACTTTCTGATTTCAAAGGGTTTATTGGGCAGCCATCTTGTTGGTCCAGTCAATAACCACTATTGTCTTCTACTTTATTTTATTCAACAATTATAAAGTATATTTAAGGAGACCAATAATAAATTGACATGTCATTGAAAACATGTATTTCAGGAAAAAAAAAAAATGGACACGTCATTAAAAAAAAAAAGTGTTTTAGACACAAACATTGGATATTAATTTTTGGGTTAATTGTTTATCAAATCTATTTTTATACCACATAAGAAGCAAGTCTCTTAACATTATTGTCATATTAACGATTGTTGGTATGTAAGCCACTTTTGCATGGAAGATACCCTAAGTTTTTGTAATACTTCAAACAAAAACCAAAAATGAGAGAAGTAGATATTCATAATATCAGATAAGAGAAGGAGGTTCTGACTTCTGATATCTTTCCTACAACAGTTGTTGCCTGGTCAAATTGAAATTAAAGTAACTAGGAAATATATATAATTTGATAAAATCAATGGTAACATAATCTCTTACGTCACAACATTAATTAAGGCAGGGCACATGTTCACGTGAGGACAAAATTTACAAGAGAGTTAATTCTTTATTTCAAAATGAACAAGAGAGTCAATTTTGTAATTTGATTTTTACGAAAGAAATATTGTAATTTGTTAATGATTGTTTAAATCTTGATTCTTGATTTCAAAAAAAAAAATTAAATCGAGAAAGAAAAATTATTTAAATCTTCTTCTAATTAATTTCATAAAAATAAAGAGAATGAGAGCAAAGGACTAGAATGAATTTTGCAATCACAAGAATTTTTGTTGGAAATTACCCTAGACTTCACTTTGTGAGTAAATTTACGAAAAAGAGTAGGAAGTTAATGAATTTGTTGTAAACTATCTTATGCTCAAGTGTGTATATATTAAATTTGTGATTTAAAATTTTGACTTCAACATCTTAATTATGGGAGCCGATATTGACATCTATAAATATGATAAGCACACCCATATTTTAATAAAAAATTTAATTATAAAAATATTCCAATAGAAATTTATCAATAATAACAAATTAGTTTAATTAAAAATAAACAAAATACTATTTACACCCATTAATTACATCCATATCTTCAACTATATTACTTTATTAAAATAAAAAATAAATAAATAAACCCTAATTCAATCTTAATTCTATTTTTTGTTTTGTTTTTTTTTTTTTAAAGAATGAGAAGAACATAAGCCCAACGGAGCCATAATCTCCCATTATCATACAACAAAGTAATGGAACAAGAATTTTCAGAGGACTCCGATTATAGAGGTACTTATTTCTTTATTTATTTATTTTTGTTACGAACTCTATCAATGAAAAAAAGTGAGAAGTAATTTTTTTTTTTTTTTTTTTTAAAGATAGCAGTACATATCCCATTGTTGGAACAATTATCGAATTTTTGTGAATTCTCAACAGAGCATGAACAATGTTGGAGTTGAATGTATTATGGACTACAGTAGTGAATTTACAAATTATGAGGTATAGTTATGCTTATACATTATATCAAAATTTTAGTTTTTGTAGAAGAGAAAACAGACTTAAATTATTTTTTAGTTGAAAACTGAATTCTTGGTGTTCTCTCTGGAATTGAAAGAATCAAAGTAAAGTTTCAAATTGTTGTTTTAGTGGGTATTTGTTGTTTGGGTTCATTGTGGCTTGTTGGTTTGTCATTCCTTTGTTCCCTGTTTTGGTTGTTAATAAAATCTTGCTATTAAAAAAAAAAAAGTTATTGTCATAGAAGAAAGTTTGTATTGGGTATAAGTTTGACCACATTTGCTTGTTACTGTAATCTTTTTTTGTTGGAAGAGTAATCGTTATTTTCCAATCATTATTTTCCCTGTCGTAATCGTTGTTAAAATTTCTCACATGTCTCACATGAACAACTTGACATTGCACTAGGTGATAATAGAACCATTGATGGCCAATGATCAATTTTGTGGGATTGGTTCAACTCTAAATCCTTAAATTATAGCCGTCCTCATCTGATGGAACGTGTATCATCAGAACACATAGTTGTTTCAAACCTTACTTTCTTGAATTCTCCTAAATATAATATCCATCCAGTCTATTGCAGGTATATATGTTGGCTAAAGCCACTAAGACTTCAATGTTACATTCTTTAAATTATTAGACCCTTATTTTATTTTTTGTTGGTATTGGGTGTGTTAATAACTTCTGAGGGTTTATAAATAAATTGTATTAAAATGAAAACATTCATTTAAATAAGGGTACTATTGGCATTAAGATAAGTGTTTATAGTAATATTTTAATTTTAAATTTTAGACATGGGTGTACTTAGAAATATGGGTGTGTTTATCATATTTATGGGTGTCAATATCCGTACCCCTCAACTATATATAAGTTTAGCCCGAGTAATAAATATTTTATGGGTCCGCCCTGCACTCATGTGCTTTTAATCCAAGAGTTATAAATTCATTCAAATCTCAACCATTAAATTAAGAGCACATGAGTGGTTGAGATATTGAAGTCACAAATTTAAGTTGATTTAGCTTCTCTCTCTCTCTCTCTCTCTCTCTCTCTCTCTCTCTCTCTCTATATATATATATATATATATATATATATTTACAGAAATTTTCAAGTCAGTGCATCCTGATATAACTTCGTGAGGATATTGAATGTGAGTCACTCGTTTTACGTACTTTGACTTAAATGTATATGCACTTGTCAAAACCAGTGGCTCACATTCATTATCCTGATAAAATTAAATCAGGATACACTGACCAGATCGGGACTGTATATATATATATATATATATATATATAATCTTATGCTCAACTATAAGATCTTATTAATTTATTTATATTATAAAAGAATAATGAGTATAAATTGGACTAAGAACACAAATTTAATGTAAATATAAGCAAAGAAAACTTTCAAATAAAAAAAAAATGGATATAATTCTTGCATAAAAGAACATTTTTTTTTTTTTTTTTTTTTTTTTTGGTGGTTTTAAGTGATTCAGTTTCAAATCGCTACCGTCGAAAAAGCCAAAACTCGGGTTCTTATAGTTAAACTACAAAAAATGAGTATAAATTGGTTTAAGAATGCAAGTTTAATGTAAATAAGCAACCAAACGATCAAGAGAACAATGGCTACAATAATTTCTTAAAAAACCCCGTTTTGGTGGTTTTGACGGATTCGATTTGAAACCGAATCCATTAAAACTCAGTTTCTCAAAGTTAAGCTACAAAAAATAAGTATACATTGGACTACGAATACAAGTTTAATGACAATAATGATCAAATGAAAAAATGGATAAAAAACTTGCATATAATAGAAGAACTCAAATTTGTGGTTTTGACAGATTCAGCTTCAAATCGAAACCATTGAAACTCAAGTTTTAATGAGTATAAATTGGAAGAAGAACACAAATTTAATATAATTATAAGCTAAGAAAACTTTCAAATGAAAAAAATGACTAAATTTTTTGCATATAAAAACTTTTTTTTTTTTTTTTTTTTTTTGTGGCTTCAACGGATTCAGTTTCAAACCGAAACAGCCAAAACTCGAGTTATGATCATAGTTAAGTTACAAAAAAAAATGAGTATAAATTGGATCAAGATTACAAGTTTAACATAAATATAAACTACCAAACGATCAAGAGAAAAATGACTACAATACTTTCTTATAAAAATTTGTTTTGTTGGTTTCTGTCGAAACTTGGGTTCTCATAGCTACTAAAACTAATGGCCAGTTTGGTTTTTGAGAAGTTAAAATCAACCTATTTTATAATTTTGACATAAAATGATATTTGGTAAAATTTTTAAAAGTAATTAATTGATAATCTAGCAAGTTTTACCGATAATTTTGAGAAGCAGGTGAGGGTTTACTCTTTGAAAGTGATTATGGAATAATCTATTTTAGTATTTAGTAAATCTTCAAAAAAAAAAAAATCATTATTATCCTTATGAAATCAAATTAAAATCATTTATATACCTTATTTCATCTTCAAATTAAATATTCTAATTAAATATTGATTTAATTTATAAAATCTTTTAAATTATTGGTCTTATGGAAAAAAAAATTCTAATTTAAAAATTCTACTTAAATATTGATTAAATATATATTATTATTAAAAAAAAAAAAATAAGGTTCTAAAATCATGTCTGATTTCAGCACTTTTGAAATAAAATTATTAAACATATGTATAATGCTTTTGAGTTATACAGTAGTCTTAAAAGTACAATTAACCAAACATCCGCTATTATTCTTTCATTACATCTAACGGTGATTATTATAAAAGTTACAGCAATACCAAACTGGCCATAAGTATAAATTGGACTACAAATACAAGTTCTAACCCCACTATTTCTTCTCTAATATTTTTAAGTATTCATTTATACTTATTTTTCAAAGTATTAGAGCATCTCCAAGAGATCCCTTAATCAAGCTCCTTAGCTTAATTAAGGGATGAGCTGCATTTTTATAGCTCCAACCACATAATTAGAATCTAGTGGAGCCCACTCTCTTAATTAAAGGGTGGCTTCAGCCTCCCTTAATTAAGTGGGCTCCACATATAAAGAAGCTATATAGTTTATGGGTATATAAATTTTTTTTAAAAAAAATAAGTGGGCTCCATACAAATATTAATAAAAAATTATAAATGAATTATTTAAGAGAGCATCGTTGGAACACAAACCCCCTTAATGGCCCTCTACAACAACATTCATGATTGAACAAGGGGGTTTCCAAGGGATATCCTAGCAGATGCTCTTAGTTTTTATATTTCTTACAATTATTTTTATAAAATGTTTCTTGCAAAAACGCATTGCTTAATTGTATGATTCGGCTTTATGCCTCTACCAAACTCTACTAACAAAATTATAGTAATTGTTTATATGTATCAGACAATGGTAAAGATTACTTGGATTTTATTTATTTTTTTTAACGATTTTTGTTCTGCACATGATTTAATCTAGTACTATTGTAATTATTTTCTATAAATTGTTGAACAAAACCGATTTTTATTGGTTTGGTTTGGTTTTGTTTTACCTTATAATTGGTTTGATTTGAGTTGTAAAAAACTAACCCAATTAAATAATAATTTGGTTTGGGTATAGTAAAAATTGGGTCAACCCGTTTGACCTGTTTACTAAACGGGTCGTGTCGGGTTATGCTAAATGGGTTTACGGGTGACCCATTTAACCCATTTATGATAAGATAAATTTGTAATTTTAAATGATTGAGGGATCTAATTGAAATTGTACTCATGATATATAATATTAGAATGTAATATTGAATCCCTTAGATACAAACCATCATTCTCTTCTCTCGATCTGCCTCTCTCACTCTCAAGTCTCAAGTACTGTCGAAGACTCACTTCTGAACTTTCTGGTTGTTGTTCCGTCGCCGTCTCCCATTCTGTCAACGTCGTTGTCTCACTCTCCGTAAGTTAATCTTTTTATTCTTTTGTTGATCGTGATTTGTGTTTGAAATAGTTATTTTGGAGGTATGTCATGGTGACTTGTTATTTGGAGGTACTAACATGGATGGTAGAACCATTGGGTTTTTTTTAATTTTTATAGATGCAACATCTGCAGCAAGTTGAGACCACTGCTAAAAATAATTATTATTGACCCAAAATTATGTTATGAGAATAGAGAATATCAATATCCAAATAATTTGAAAGTATTGTTATACTAACTACAATTCAAAAGAATTTTTGAACATGTTTTCAAAAATCAAGATATGGCAAGAACATCAACATGTATTTTGTTGGAATAAAGATGACTAGCTAGTAGCTACTGTTAAGTGTAAATAAGTTTTTCAAATAAGCTTTTTGCCGAGTGAATTTTTATTAATTTTCTTTCCACTAGCCTGGCTTAAAGGAAAGAACATTGTCCTTGTATCTACTTAATTATGAAATACACATTATTATATTCTTTGACTAGCTATTTTTAAGTGTAAATAAGTTCTTCAAAATCTCAGAGTTCAGGACAACTTACTCAAATTTATTGAGGAGACTGAAAATTGAGACTGGGTTATGGATGAAAATTTATTGCTGCTTTATGAGGTTATATTGATTCAACATCATGATGGCTGCTGCTTCTGTAATCACTGAATCACCCATCATATCCTTACATAGTAAACGGTAGTTATTGAACGTAGGTTGATTTATGTAATTATGTTGTAGATTGTGTAAGGGGATGGCAAAATGACATACTTTAGATGGTGAGAAAGATGTGGCTTGGACAGGTCATAAATTTTTAACTTTTAAGAGACTTTGTGAAGAAAAGATGTGAGAGAGGCAAATTGGGTGTAAATGAAAGTAAGGGTTGAAGAAGCTGGCTTTGTTACTGAAACAATTTCATTGGAATATAGGAGGAATCCTCTAAATGGGTAGAGAGAGTAAGGTAAATTCAACCTTGAATGGTTTGCATAGGTACAAAGTCAGAAACATTATAATTGACTGGTTTTTCGGTCATTCATTGAATGATAAATCACTACAAGTGACAGAGATACACTATTTAAATAACGGAAAATCCAATATCTTGAAATTGTATCTAGAATGACTGGAAAAGTGGAAACAAGACCAGTGTAGCACTTCTGTTGAATCTATAGTTGTATTTTAAATTAAAGGTCTTGCTTCATAATGGGTCAGACGTAATATTCATTCCGGTTATACAACTTTCTGTGTTGCTTAAGAACCTCGTTATATGTAAATTGTAATAGTGGCTAAGTTTCTCTTTTGTCACAGATGAACATAAAATTTCTGTTCATATCAACTCAAGGACCCAAAATATGATTGCTACCTTCTCTTGAATATCAGTTCTTTTTTACTTTTTATATTGCCTGGGCCTTTTGAGCAATTGAGCTAAAAATTCTCATGCAACTGTATATATTCTTGATGCCATATGTATTCAGATTAGTAGTGCTCTCAAAAAGGTTTTTGAGAGCCATTGAGGAATTTTGTTGGAAAGAGCCAAAATTTGTAAGTGTTATATATATCTATATATATATATATATATATATAGATATATATAACTGGGATCGTTGTATGGTGAAACTTTTTAAGTTTTGAAGTTGTTGAACACGCATTATTTGCATTTGTGTTCTATGTTATGCTAGGTTGACAAATTGTCTTACAAAGAGCAAGAGGATTCCCTTAAGTCAAGATTGGTCGATTAGAAGAAGGTGCTAACTTGTACAGGCTGTTACTTTCCATGAATCCTGGCAATTACAGGTATGATTTACGCATTTAGTTTCATCTTTAACTTTAAGAAAACAACCATCTAGGATAGTTGGTCAGTTAGTGACTGAAGTATCAACTATCAACCATCAATGCCCTCTTATTATACATACAGACGTTGAAGAGCTTTTGTTACGTCTCTCTCTCTCGCTCTCTCTCAATATATATATATATATATTGAGATTGTATGTGTCTGTAAGTATTTTCGTGTACTTTCTTGGCTTGTAATGTTTACTCTAACATGTGAGTAAATATATTTGTGTATTCAGATATTATGAAGGCCTGCAATCTTTGTTGGACACAGATAACAGTAGAATGTTGACTGAACTTGGACATGGAACAATCTTTGTTGACAAAACCCTTGTGGGAGATGTTGCTGGCCTTGCCACTATCTCCCAGATTGATGAGAAGTGGAGTGGTTGTGAAGAAGTGCACATGATAGTGGAGAAGGATGGTGAGAAAATTGCTGGTCTCCATGTAATTGATGAGAGTGTTAGATCTTCTCTGAAGATTGAAGTAATTGATGATACAGCATTGATTGAATCTGTTCAGGTACCTGAAACTGGAAATGGCTGCGTAAAGGACATCAGAATTGAGGGCACTGCAAAAAAGATAGGATGGAAGGAGGAGGAGAAGAAACAAGAATCAGATGAAAAGAAGGTGAAGCAATCGAGAAGGAAGGCAAAAGACACAAAAAGGAATTTGGGGACGAATGAGAGGATGAAGAATATGACCCCCATTATGGAAGATCAAGATGGCGGTTTAAAGAATGGGGAACGATCAAGAAAAATGTACACTAGGCAGAAGATGGAGGCCTTGAGGTTTGTCAACATTGTTGAACAACAGAAATTGTGGAGGGCTATATACACTGGACTTGGGCTTGAAGTGTCGAATGAGTATGATGAGCTGGCCAATTCTAAGCAGAAGAACACCCTCTTGAATTTTGATCCTTGGAAGCGCTTTCCAAGGAAGCTGGAGTCCCCTGGGATTCTCAGTAAGTATTTTCATATGCCAATTTGTTTATTAAGTATCTTGGCTACTACTGATTATTTATCTGTTAGCACATTTTTTCTTGTTTCATGATAGCATTGTATTGTTTATCTGTAAAAGTCCTGCATTGTGGTAGCTAATGCAAAATCAGATTATAATGATTTAATTGATCGACTCTGGTGACATTAGAACTATAAATAAACAAAAACTCCAAAAATGGCTTCCTCTTTTTGATCTTCATTTGGCAAAATAATCAAGCATTATATATATATTTTTTGATCCCCACTGTAATGAAACTGGCAAATTCAGATTAGCACCACCATAGAAATGAAATGTGATTAAGGGAAGAGCTGCTTTACATGCTTTGAAACATATGCGACCTTTATTCACTGGTTCCATCATAGTTTTGGACCCAACCGCTTTCACCATTTTTGCTTCCAAACTATCGTAAAGCCAAGGGTGAATATAGGGATATGTTGATCCGATGTTAACTATCATATTCCCCATTGTATGATCCTTGTAATATAGTGTTTCGCCATCTACAAGGATATTACATGAAATATTCTATTGGAACCCCTAAAGTTGAGCAATTTGGAACACTTAATACAGGGAGCGATATCATTTGCGACATCACAAGGCTTTCATCATCTTGCGTGTAACACTTATCACAAGGCTTACGTTGTGTCCAAATGATATTGCTCCCTGTATCAAGTGTTCCGGATTGCTCAACTTTAGGGGTTCCAATAGAATATTTCATATTTTCATGTAATATCCTTGTAGATGGCGAAACGCTATACTACAAGGATCGTACAATTCCAACATTGGGGAATATGATAGTTGACATTGGGTCAACATATTCATATATTCACCCTTGCCTTTACGACAGTTTGGAAGCAAAAATGGTGAAAGCGGTTGGGTCCAAAACTGTGATGGACCCAAGGAATAAAGGTCGCATATGTTTCAAAGCACGTAAAGTAGCTCTTCCCTCCATTGCATTTCATTTCGACGGTGCTGGTGACATAAGAACTAAAAATATTTTGTTTTTTTTTTTTTTTTTTTTTTTTATAATTTTTTTTAATAACTGTTTGTAATTTAATACATATTGGCAAGTTCTACTAAGAATTTGATGCAAATCTAGTCATGCATAAATTGTAGGATTTTGTTTGATTCTCCGTGAAGATGACATGAGATGTGACAACTCCCTGATTAGCTCTTATATTTGTTTCTGTTGAGATGTCAGATTGTCACTTCTTCACTGCAGTTAATTACAATTCTGTTGTCTTATGAATAAATTTGTTATATAGCTTCTTCTGTGTTTATCTATGCTAGTACTAAGTCATTTTTCAGGCCAGGCTTGGGCAAGGGACTCATAAATTCCCTAAAAGTTTGAGATTTATTTTGTGTTTAATGCTTACCTTAATTTTGTTATGATTTTTTTTTTTCTCTGTTCTTTCTTTATATGTTAAGGCCCATTTGTTTTATTTAAACTGTTTTAATCATTTTTGGTGTTCTTTGTCTATATATGCTTGGAGCTAAAACTGAAGTGTTTTGAACACAAATTTGCATAATATTTATTTAATTGTGTTCAAGTCTCCCTATCATCCTCACTTCTTAAACCCATTTTTGATGTACCTGAATTTCCTCCTCCTGTGATGGTTAACTTCTTTTTTTTTTTTTTTTAATGCATTACCTGGAGTGTATGGGGCTGCATTGTGTGTGGTTTACCTGTCTGAAGAACCTTGGTAAAAACACAAAGCAGCTTTAGTGACAATGTTTTCAATATTTTTGTGCATTGAAGAGTGGCCTAAAGCAATCTGCAAAAGTCCTTTTGTTCAGCACATATTCTGATCTGTGTACTTAGGCACATTGTGGTTGTTTGTATACTACTTGTACAGCAATTGTACATGAAAATTCTTGCTGTGGGCTAATCTAATTTCCAATGTTTTGTAGAAATGCTTTGGTCCTATGGATGATGACATGTTAGAATTGTTTGTGATTGAAAACCTTTGAAGCACTGATACGAATTTAACTTTTTTGATATGTTGTACAGTTGTAGGTGTATGAGAAGAGAGGCTTTTACAGTTTTACCTGACCTTTGTTTTTTGCTTAGATGTCTGATATTTATGTGGCTTGAACTTGTAAGATTTTAGAATTTCATATACGTGTCTAAATCTTCTATTACTTTCAGGGGAAGGGTGTTCCCTAAAGGCGGATAATGAATTAGAATACATAGAGGGTTATGATGTAGAAAATGTGAATACCGGGAATTCAACTTGTAGTGATAGCACTAAGGTTGAAGATTCAGTTCTAGAAGAAAAGTGCAGTGAAGATTATGACACCGACAAAGATTATGCTAGCATTCAGAGACCTGCCTTTTTGGTAGAAGGAGAACCTGATTTTGATTCTGGACCTCCAGAAGATGGATTAGAATATCTGCGGCGTGTGAGGTATGATTCCGAATTTGCTTTTATTTCTAATTACAATGATGCTTTCTTGCCCGAGCCTCCATTTAGCTAGTGTTTGCCTGTAATGCTTATGATTTAATATAATATATTGGTTAAACAGTATGCTGGAATCCTTTCTAAATTTTAAGGATATCATGTTTTTCATTTTGATGTTTAGAATTGTTTTTTTTTTTTTTTTTTTTTTTTTTTTCATTTTGGCTTTGACACAACACTGGACTAGTGGACTCACATGAAAGAAGGAAAATATACAAGATATGATAGGTTTGTCCTTCAGTATAGGGTTCTGAGGAATGCATGTTAATTTACGATGCAATTTCCATAAGTTTGTGATTAATGCATTTTGGTGAGCATATAGATCCTCGGAATTTCAAATTGAAATTGATAAGTTCTCAATAAGAATGTTCCCTTTTTAAAATATAACTATTGTCTTTGTATAATTGTAGCAAGGAACTTAGAATGTCACGAGTGAGACAAACAAAATTTGCTTGTCCTGAAGCAGAGGGAAAAGTCCTTTTGAGAGAGCTGTTATTACATTACCGGGCATCCTTGCATTATTGTGAACATCATATAGTGCCCGACTAACCTGCATCCTACATGTTTCTGCCATAATCTTGTTAATTTTCTTTTAAATCCATACTAATATTTTTTTTTTTTTTTTTTTTTTTTTGTGCATATTTAATGTTTTGAATTAGTGGTATACTTGTATCTTTAGCTCTCTCCAGAGGAGTGACGCTTAGTATGACCTTTCTGTGTTCTCTATGTTCTTTTTTCTCTTTACAAGTATATATATGAGAATGAACACAAACCTGTAATTATGGTATTAAAATAATTCTTTCTTATGCTTAGATGGGAAGCTGCTCACATTCCAAAAGTAAAGGTGTCCAAGCTTGGTGGAAACAAATTTATTAAAGAACAGAGTGTCTACATGCCTCATATTCCTAATATTGCCCCATGCCCAGAGCATTTACTGCCGTTGAAACAGTGGGAGGATTCATTTCTTGCTGATTTTTCAGAGCTACGACAGGTATGTTTATCGAGTACCGGAATTTTATTGTGCTGTTTGTTTGTTAAGTACTCTAGATCGGCTCAACAATTTTAATAGAATGTTATTAGAAAATGATGGTAGCTCTGTTGCTCCTTTGCTTCTTCACTTTTAATGCCTGAATGTCTTCATTTCTCAGTGGTTACATTAATCTTTGTGATTGAAATGATTTATGCCCAAAGTTGGTTATGAGAAAAAGTCGGATTTTGATAATACAGAATGAATTTAGATTCTCTCATCTCATTTTATCTCAGTTTTTAGGGGTCTTGTGACACATTCATATTATTAGAATGGTTGGTTTGAATTTGATTCTTTTCAATTACTGCTTACAAACCACCAACCACAAGATTTAGAAAAGATGATTTAAAGATGAGATGAGAGGATCCTTGTCCTTGCAAAACATGCTTAAAATTGAAAATGACATTTTTCTCATTCCTTCCCTCTTCTCTGTGTGTTGAAAACTGATGTTTCTTCTGGAACTGCTATCTGTAGAACTGAGCAAAGGCCATTTTGGTTCTTGGGAGAACAAGGGGAAAAAAAGCATTAAAATTTTGTGAATGAACTAAACAGTTTGATGACAGTTTCTTTATCTCTTTTTTGTATGCTTTTTATCTTTATGAAAAATTGTTTAAGAGATGGAAATGGTATGTATAGGTCCGCACCTGCATTTAATTGCAGATTCTGCAAAACTGACCTTTTTATTCTTTTTTTTTTTATATTGATCTCAGGTCATGTCAGGTCTTGAGAATTCAAGTGCTCAAGCTGCTCATAAACCGGAATCATTGCTCACATTTCAAAAGGATAGTGACTCCAGTCAGCTCGCAGAGAGTTTTATTGCCGAAAAGTTTAATAAGCTTAAACCCGATAACAGTTCCAACCTTCAAAGCTCTATGGATCAGCCATCTATATCAAATATTGAAGATGGTATAATCTCTTTATGCCGTCAGAGTCCTGAAACTTGTTTGAATGATGATTCTGGTAACTACCCAACATTGTCTACCCTTTCGAAGATGGATTCTGTAGCTAGAGTATCAATGCTGAGGAAACGCATAGGCTCTTTTGAGACCTTGAGCAGTCTGTCCAGAAATGATAGTGTATGGCTATTTGCTTTATGTGCAACAGTGGATACTCCACTAGACGCTGACACTTGTGCTGCTCTTCGGAGTCTGCTCCGGAAATGTGCTAGCCTGCGTGCTGGGAAGTCTGAACTTGATGATGAGGTTATAATGCTGAATATTTTTGCCACACTTTCCGGCAGGTATTTCGGACAGTCAGAAGACTGAAGCTTTTTACTTGGATTAATCCTCATAACATCTGGACGGACTACTGAAACTAAAACATTGAATTCTATTTAACCTATGTTATCGTATCACAACTGGTAGCTTGCTGCATACCGAAGAATTACAAGTTACAGAAAGGTGAAATGTCCTGAGTGTGTTGTTTTGGTGGATTTGGCATCTACTTGTGATTGTGAAAGTGATTGTGTTTAAGGGCCGGTTTGGTATTGTTTTTGGAAAGTTAAAATCTATTTATTTAAGAGAGCTTCTTTTGACAATCCAATATTTTCTTTTTACACTTCTATTTTAAAAACACTCCATTCTCAAATTTTAAATTTAAAAAAATTCTAAAGACACTTCATTTTGTTACAAGATTATCCTTTTTATCTTTTTTGAATTAAATTATTAAAAAAAAATTATCTCTCCTAAATCATTATATTAATTATTACATATTAAATACTTTTTCCTAAATTTTTAATTACCATATTAAACTCTCTCTTCTTCAATACATATCTCTAATTTTTTATCTCCATTCTTTCTTAAGCGAGACTAACAGCTAAGAAAAAAAAATTACTAATAAGCTTGATTTTTAAGAACCGTATGCATGTATATATTCAAAAAAAAAAAAAAAAAAAACAATTACCTTGATTTTTTTTTTTAAAAAAAAAAAATCAAAATATGAAAATGCTTTTTGTTACTCTTGTAGGTATGTGATCGCCTAGAGAACTTTAATTATTTCATTAGTCTTAGAAATTCTGAGTTTAATCGAATATAGTTGCAACAATTCAAGTTTTCATATATCTTTTTTTTTTTTTTTTTTTTTTTTTTTTTTTTGAAAATTGACTTTTTATAATATATATATATATATATATATATATATATAAATTCTATTATCAGTTCGAACTGACAAAAGTTATATCAGTTCCTTGCATGTGGACCACTGGATTTAAATACTTTGACTTGGTTGTATGCACTTGTCAGTCAAAGTATTTAAATCCAGTAGCCCACATACAAGGAACTGATATAACTTTTGTCAGTTCGAACTGATAATAGAAAGACTGTATATATATATATACATACTGTTAGGAAAAAACCAAAATATTCATAAGTTTTTTTTTTCTTTAACTACTAATCAATGAGTATGGAAATATGATTATTATTTTTTTTTTTTTAAATGGAGAGAGATTAATTAGTAGAGAGTGTTTAATATGGTAATAACAAATTTAGGAGAGAGAGTTTAATACATAGTATTTAATCTAATGATTTTTAATTGAGAATTTCTTTTTTTAATAATTTAATTAGTTTGGAGTGTCTTTAAATTTTTTTTATCTTGTTTAGTAATTTTAATTTAGGTTAAAATTGTCATTAATAAAAAAAATTAAATTGGAGTGTGAATAGATAATTTGTGAATTGTAAGGAGAAGCTCTTTTTATTTAATAATTTTGATTTAAAATGATGATTGGTAAAACTTTCAAAATGATTAATTGATAATAAAGTTTTGACAGTGATTTTAAGAAGTAGGTAATGGGTTACTTTTTGAAAAATGATTATGGAATAATCTATTTCAGCATTTATTGAATCTTTTAAAATATCATTATTAACCTTATGAAATCAAAATAAAATCATTTATACCTTATTTTTTATTAAAATTAAATATTCTACTCAAAAACTGATTTGATTTATAAAATCTTTTTAAATATCATTATTGTTCTTATGGATTTTTTTTTTTTTCTAATTTAAATATTCTACTTAAATATTAATTTTATTTATATAATTAATGAAAAAAAAATAAATATGGTTTTAAAATCATGTCTATTTTAATCATTGTGACAAATCTCAGTACTTTTGTAATAAAATTATCAAACATATATATACTACTTTTGAGATATACAGCAGTTTTATAACTATAAGTAACTAAAGATTTATTGATTAACTTCACAGCTGATTATTCCTTTAGCACAATTAACAGAAATTATTTTAGGGCAAATTGCACTGAACCCCTTGAGGTTTGGGCAAGTTACACTTAGCTGGAAAAGTTTTGTTATTATACACTAACACCCCCAAGACTTAAATTTGACTTTAAAAATGCCTAAACTGCCCCTAGTTATATTATTTTATACTTTATTTTTTTTACCTGTTAACAAAAAACTTTATAAACTTTAATAAAATAAAATAAAATAAAAATAAAAGATATGTTTCATTAAATAAAAAAATAGTTTTAAAAAATGAAATAAATAAATAGTTTTAAAAAATCAAATAAATAAATAGTTTAAATAAATAAATGAAAAAATTAAAAATATTAATTTTTTTAAGGATATCTATTAATAAAGACAAGAAAACTCTAAATATCCAAACTTTTACGGTAAGGATGATAGTGAGAGAAGCTTCAAGGTTCCCAACACTGAAGGAAGTGGCTGAAGAAGGCAAGAAGACTCCTAGTGTTGGGAACCTTGAAGCTTCTCTCACCATCATCTTTACTGTAAAAGATTAGATATTTAGAGCTTTTTTTGTCTCTATTAATGGATATCCTTAAAAAAAAAATTTATGTTTTTAATTTTTTCCATTCATTTGTTTATTTTTCTAAACCCTTTATTTATTTAATTTTTTAAAACTATTTATTTATTTGATTTTTTAAAACTATTTATTTATTTGATTTTTTAAAAACAATTTATTTTTTATTCTTTTTAAAATTATTTATTCATTTATTTATTTTAAACTTTTTAAAAAAAAATATTTATTTATTTAATTTTTGTAAACTAATAATTTATTTAATGAATCATATCTTTTATTTAATTTTTATTTTATTTTATTAAAGTTTATGAAGTTTTTGGTTAAAAGGTAAAAAAAAAAAAGTATAAAATAATATAACTAGGGGCATTTTAGGTATTTTAAAAGTCAAATTTAAGTCTTGGGGGTGTTAGTGTATAATGACAAAACATTTTCAGCTAAGTGTAACTTGCCGAAACCTCAAAGGGATTAGTGCAATTTGCCCATTATTTTATAAATTATACCAAACCGGCCTTAATACGGTTTTGAATATAAAACTATTATGAGTGCAACTTTGCTCACCCCTTTAACTAGAGGTAAGCATTATCCCCCACTTCAAATGTTGCAACGTGTCTCAAACTTTGGGTTAACTTTGGACTTTTGGTTAAGTTTGGAACACGTGGCAACACCTGAGATGGGGGGTAATGCTTACCTTAAGTTAATGTGGGTGAGCAAAATTGCACTCAACTATTATGGATGATGTTTCAGACTGTTAAAAGTTATAACCGACACAAGTTGACATTAATATTGCCAGAAGGCAATTGATAACTCATGAGGTTATGAAAGTCATCACGTTGACATGTGTACAAGCTGAATGTTTGACACGTGTACAAATTCATTTACTTTAGGGAAAGTATCATTTTCCCCCCTGTAGTTTACCATATTCATAAAGTTGCCCCCCCTAGTTTCAGAATTGGTTGGTCTTCTCCCTCTAGTTTGCCATATTCGAATATTTACCCCCTACCGTTAGGATTTCTGTTAAATAAGGGTTTGACCGTTAAATACAAAGGAGAAAATACATTTTCCCCCCTGTAGTTTGCCATATTCATAAAGTTGCCCCCCCTAGTTTCAGAATGGTTGGTCTTCCCCCTCTAGTTTGCCATATTCGAATATTTACCCCCTACCCTTAGGATTTCCGTTAAATAATGGTTTGATTGTTAAATGCAAAGGAGAAAGTACGTTTTTACCCCTAATAATAACGTTGATTTTAAAAAAAAAAAAAAACAGAATTAGCTTAACAAGGCATATTTAATAATTATTAAAAGATATTAAAAATAATATTAAAAAATTAAAAACATCAATTTCAACTTTCAAGTCTTAATTATCTCTCTCTCCCTTGAAATTAAAAAACAATTATTAATTATCTCCTGATTCAATCTCTACCATCCATCTCAAACATGGACGGTGGAGATAATTATATAAAAAAATATTAATATCAAAAATTATAAAATAATATAATTGTAAAAAAAAAAAAAACTAATCAAATTATATAATAATAATAATAATAATAATAATAATAATATAATTGTAAAAATAAACAAAAACGATATTAAAAAAATCTCACGTTCTCTCTCTCAACATTATCTGTGATACTTTCCCTATTATTATTAGATTCATTAGCAAACACCACCTAACTTTTTATTTTGTTTTATTCTCGCCGGCGATAGGATGAAGAAAAGAGAGAGATTAATTATCACAGATAATGTTGAGAGAGAGAAAGTGAGATTTTTTTAATATCGTTTTTGTTTATTTTTACAATTATATTATTATTATTATTATTATTATATAATTTGATTAGTTTTTTTTTTTTTTTACAATTATATTATTTTATTATTTTTGATATTAATATTTTTTTATATAATTATCTCCACCGTCCATGTTTGAGATGGATGGTGGAGATTGAATCAGAAGATAATTAATAATTGTTTTTTAATTTCGAGGGAGAGAGATAATTAAGGCTTGAAAGTTGAAATTGATGTTTTTAATTTTTTAATATTATTTTTAATATCTTTTAATATTTATTAAATATACCTTGTTAAGCTAATTCTGTTTTTTTTTTTTAAAAAAAAATCAACGTTATTATTAGGGGTAAAAACGTACTTTCTCCTTTGTATTTAACGGTCAAACCATTATTTAACGGAAATCCTAAGGGTATGGGGTAAATATTTAAATATGGCAAACTAGAGGGGGAAGACCAACCATTCTGAAACTAGGGGGGGCAACTTTATGAATATGGCAAACTACAGGGGGGAAAATGTATTTTCTCCTTTGTATTTAACGGTCAAACCCTTATTTAACAGAAATCCTAACGGTAGGGGGTAAATATTCGAATATGGCAAACTAGAGGGGGAAGACCAACCATTTCTGAAACTAGGAGGGGCAAATTTATGAATATGGTAAACTACAGGGGGGAAAATGATACTTTCCCTTTACTTTAATTTGTTCATCAATTTCTTCATTATCATCGTTGTCTTCTTCGTTTCTTGATCTGTCTGATATTCTTGTGTCTGATAGCTATAGCTAGGTTACTATGATGAGCACTAGTGAAATTCCTCAGCTTCACGTAATGTTTTTACCATTCTTGGGTCTTGGAAGCATGATACCAACTCTAGACATGGCCAAGCTGTTCGGAGCTCGAGGTGTGAAAACCACCATAGTCACCACTCCTGTCAATTCCCCTGTCTTCTCAAAAGCAATTCAAAGAATAAGCAAAGATTTGGGTGTCCAAATTGGCATCAAGATCATCAATTTTCCTTGTGCAGAGGTTGGTTTGCCCGACGGTTGTGAAAACCTTAACGCCATCCCTAAAGGTGAAACATACACGGAGATGACCATCATCTTCTTGAAGGCGTTGTCGATGCTCCAGGAACCTGTTGAACAGCTCTTGAGTGAATTTAAACCAAATTGCTTGGTGGCTGATATGTTCTTCACTTGGGCAAATGAATCTGCAACCAAGTTTGGGATTCCAAGGCTGCTTTTTAATGGATCTTCTTCCTTTTATTTGTGTACAACAGCATGCATGATGATGTACGAGCCATACAAGCAAGTTTCATCAGATTCAGAACCATTTGTAGTGCCTGGCCTACCTGGTGATATCAAGTTGACAAAAAAGCAATTGCCGGAATTTATGTTATCAAATGATGATGAAAATGAATTCGCAAAGTTGTTGAAAAAGACTAATGGAGAAGATTTAAAGAGCTATGGTGTTGTTGTTAACAGCTTTTACGAGCTTGAGCCAACTTATGCTAATTATTGCAGGAACGTTTTGGGAAAGAGGACATGGCATATAGGCCCACTTTCTCTATGCAATAAGAATTTTGAAGACAAGGCTTTGAGAGGAAAGCAAGCCTCCATTGATGAGAATGAGTGCTTGAAATGGCTTAATTCCAAGAAACCTGATTCTGTTGTGTATATATGTTTTGGAAGTGGTGCTAACTTCAATTCTGATCAGTTAATGGAGATTGCAATGGGGATTGAAGCTTCAGGGCAAGATTTCATTTGGGTCGTGAGGAAAGACAAAAAAGATGAAGATGGAAACGAAGATTGGTTGCCCGAAGGATTCGAGAAAAGAATGGAAGGGAAGGGACTAATAATAAGAGGATGGGCACCCCAAGTGTTGATTCTTGAACATGAATCAATTGAAAGAATGGTGACACATTGTGGTTGGAATTCAACTGTTGAAGGAGTCACTGCTGGGGTGCCTATGGTCACGTGGCCATTGTTCGACGATCAATTTTACAACGAAAAGCTGGTGACTCAGGTTCTTAAGATTGGTGTTGGTGTTCAGGAAATGATTACAAATATGGGAGTTTCTGTAGTGAAGAGGGAAGCCATAGACAAGGCTTTGAAAGAGATAATGGTGGGTGATGGAGCTGAGGAAATGAAGAAAAGAGTGAAGTGTTTAGGGTTGATGGCAAGGAGAGCTGTTGAAGAAGGAGGTTCATCTTGCTCTGATTTGAATTCTTTAATTGAAGAGTTGAGTTCCTTGTCGCAGTTGAAACAATGATCTTAATAACTTTTATTAGTAGAAATTTTCATGTACTTCTATTTTGTTTTGTTGTGTTCTTTTAGTGAAGCTCTTGTAAAATTAGTCAAGAACTCAAATTTGCCTAGTGGGTAAATTTAGTTTTGTTTTCCTGAATCCGTTATTAGTATTAATAAAACCTTTACTTTGGTATGTTGTTGATTGGACTGTTGTATCGTTTTTGCTACATGAAATAGTTGATGAAAAATATTGAATAGGTACATATATATTGAAAGTTTTTATCAATCTTAAATCCTAGGGAAAATCGTATTTTAGTCCCTGTAGTTTGCCTTAATCTGCGTTTAGTTCACGATTTTTTGGTATTGTAACTTTCAGTCCATCATTATTCTGACAATATGGATTCCAGTCCCTACCGTCCAATTATGTTAGGGTTTCGTCAAGTCAATGGGGGTCAACGAGGGCAAAGAAGTAAAATAACTTTAGATATTCTAGAAGCTTATAATGCCAAAGGGTATAATAGTAATTTAAAAATTAAAAACAAGTTTATTAATTAATTAAATAAACTTAAATTAAAAACATATTTAATAATATATATATATATATATATCAGATTAAAAAAACAAATAAATATAAATTAAATAAATAAAACAACACAAAACCCCATAACACAAACACCCATCTTCAATCACATCATCCTCTTCCACCATATCTCTACAAATCTCACCCACCACAAATCAAACCCCCCAACCCTAGCCATCATCATACTCTTCCACCACCACCACAAATCTCATCCGCCGCCACCACGAATCCCTTTATCATGAATCCCTTTCTCTCCACTGTATCGGCCGGCCACCGTCGACAGCCTCCAACGTGGCCACCTCCATCACCACCAATATCAACCGTCTCTGTGCTGGTGGAGGAGATCTATCGTCGACGGCCATCTTCAACGGCGGTGGAGGTGGCAGAGGGAGGCGAGAGAGAGGAAGAAAATGGTTTTGGGCCGCGATCGATCGCGATTTGGGTTTGTGGATTTTTTTTTTTGTTTTTTTTTTTTGGTGGGATTTGATTGAAGAAATCTGGAAAACTAATTTAATGATGATGGTCATGGTGAAGATGATGGTTGAGTGGGTGTTGTGATGAAGATTTTTTTGATGAAGATGATGGTTGAGAGTCGATGATGATGGTGATGGTGAAGATGATGGTTGAGTGGGTGTTGTGATGAAGATGATGATGGTGATGGACCGAGGGTCGATGGTGGTTGAGTGGGTGATGGACTGAGGGTCGATGATGGTCGATGATGGTGATGGTTTCCAGATCCAAAAAAAAAATTTGAATTTTTTTATGAAGAGATGGATTTGGTAGAAGTCCAGATTGGATCTCCACCGTCCATCTCATCAGATGGACGGTGGAGATCCAATCTGGACTTCTACCAAATCCACAAATTTTTTTTGAATTTTTTTTATGAAGGATGGATTTGGTGGAAATCCAGATTGGATCTCCACCGTCCATCTGATGAGATGAACGGTGGAGATCCAATATGGACTTCCACCAAATACACAATTTTTTTTAAAATTTTTTTAAAATTATTTTAATTTCGGTTTTTAAAAACAATTAAGGGTAAAAGACATAAATAAGGGTATTTTAGTCTTTTCAGAGGGAGCAGCAGTCATCAGGGGCAGAAGAGTCATTTTACACGCCTGACATGGCAGAATCTGTCTTTTGACGGATTCTGTCACAGAAGGACTAAAAGTTACAATAAAAAAAAAACCGTGGACTAAACGCAGAATAAGGCAAACTACGGGGACTAAAATGCAATTCTCCCTAAATCCTATCTCATCTCCTTCATCAATCACATGTTGGAACTCTAAACCAAATTGGTTTGTACAATTCTTAATACTTGTAGAGAAAGTTTGAGAAATCAAAAGATATAATTTTTTATCTCTAGACTCTAGAGAGAGGATCACAAAACATTTAATTTGTGCCTATCTGGGTCTTGTATGAATTTTCGATCTTGAGAAGTGTGACAAGTGACAACATTTAATTTGTTGCTATCTGCCAGCTCTTCACCACGTGAGTCCTGTTCATAAATCTTCTACAGTAAATGGACACACACATCAAGAGGCAGTGCAATAAATCAGCGGGATTCAATAACCTCTAAAGTAGTTAATTTTTAAATATTTGCTCAAATAGATTAAAGTAACGAGTTTTGAAAAAAAAATAGAGACTAAAGGAATAAATATAAAAAGGCATTTATAAAAATGGTAAATCGTCAAAAAAGTTGAACTTATATAAAATTCTGCCTATGATGAAAATTTGAAGGTCTTAAAATAAGGATTTTGATAATAAAAACTTGTGAATGGGAATAACACTTCAGGAAAAAGTAGAGAGGATAATATGGACAATGTTCCAAAAGATCACCGAGATATTAATGCTCCAAATTCCGCTTATTATTCAAATAGTTGCCAGGTATTTTACATATGATATTTGTTTTTTGCTTTTTTTAAATATTATTTTATAATTGAAATTGATTACATATTAAAGGAAGATAATTAAGCACTATTTAAACTAACGAAAGTGGCCGGAGGAGGCGTGGCTTCCTCTTTCTTAGCGGAGGAGACAGTGAGACACAACCTCCTCTAAAAGAAGTCGTCAGCAGCATCCTCGACATACAGATTGAAGAGAATGCGAAGATGGACAAGTGCCTCAAAAACCCAAAATTTCTTGTAGTTAAAAAAGAAGTTTGCTTAAAAAAGAATTCAAAAAAGAAGTTATTATAAAATAATAATAATAATAATAAAATCTTCAATGAAGTTTTAAAATACCCATATTACCCTTATTAAAATAACATAAAAATAACTTGGGATATATCAGCCTAAAAGTTTGACTTAAATTTATAATTTCAACATTCATTTATTTCCTCTCGATCCAGTGGTGGAAATCTATGATTAACAAAACCAACACAATGTAGGTCCCATTTGGTATTGCTTTTGAGAAGTTAAAATCTTATTATTTAATAATTTTGATATAAAACAGGTGTTTGATAAAATTTCCAAAAGTGATTATTTGAGAATCTGAATTAATTTGACCGCAATATTAAAGGCCAGTTTGGTATTGTTATAACTTTTATAATAATCATTGTTAGCTGTGCTGAAGGAATAATCGGCTGTGAAGTTAATCAGCAGTTGTTTGGTTAATTTTACTTTTAAAACTACTGTATAGCTCAAAAGCAGTATACATATATATTTGGTAATTTTATTTAAAAAGTACTGAAATTAGTTACAATGACTAAAATAGGCATGGTTTTAGAACCTTATTTCATTTTTTTTTTTTCGTTAATTATATATATTAAGTTAATATTTAAGTAGAATAATTAAATTAGAAAAAAAAATTCCATAAGAACAATAAAATATTTTTAAAATATTTTATAAATCAAATCAATATTTAATTAAAATATTTAATTTTAAGATGAAATAAAGTATATAAATTATTTTAATTTGATTTTATAAGGATAATAATGATATTTTAAAAAATTCATTAAATGTTGAAATAGATTATTCTATAATCTATTTCAAAAAGTAACCCCCCACCTACTTCTCAAAATCACTGTCAAAACTTATCAGATTATCAATTAATCACTTTTTGAAGTTTTACCAAACATAATTTTATATCAAAATTATAAATTAATCTGATTTTAACTTCTTAAAAACAATACTAAACTGGCCCTAAGAATCAGATGGGGGTTACTTTTATAAAGTGACAATGATATAATCTGCTGTCTGATTTAATTATTCTTTTTAAAGGCTAAATTATCTCTATTGATTTAACATAAATACAAATATATCTCATGTTTAATTTCATATAACTCAATTGTATTAGTACATCATAAATATAAGATTAATTAAAATATCTTTAAAAACAATTTGTTCATCTTCTCAACCCAATTACGGAACAAACACCCAAACCTTGAACTTAGAACAAACCCCTAAAACTCATATTTTTTGCCATCGACTTCTTCTCTACACTTTTTCTTCTTTACCATCACAAACTCATCCAAAAATACAATCAATAAAATTATAAAAAAATCAAAATGTGATAAAGATTGAAGTGTTGTAGGTACAGGTATGTCAAGCATAAGAAATCAAAGAATTAATATTGTAGTGAAAAGAAAATAAAGGAGTAAAGGAAGAAGCACCCAATTTTTTATTTTTTATTTTTATTTTTTTAGACTTGGTGCTATCAAACCCGCCTAGATTTTTCGGTTGCCATGGGAGTTTGAGGTTGAGAGGTGTGAAAAGAAAATTTTTCCTTCGCTTTATATGATTCAATTTCATGTCTGTTTTAGTCATTATGTAAAATCACAGCAATTAAAAGTAAAGTTTACCAAACACATGAATACTGCTTTTCAATCAACACCAATTTCAATAGCAACATTAACCAAATAGTTGTCTGATTATCTTCACAGCAAATTATTTATTCAGTGCAGTTAACGGTGATTATTTTAAAAACTACAGCAATATCAAACCGGCTCTTAGTTTACATGCAAGTGATAATTGTGATAATTTAAGTGCCCATCTAATCAAACAGAAAAACACTGGAAGCAGGAGCGGAGGGAGAAGGCCTCCTTAAAAATAAAAACTAAAATTCATATGTAAAAAATTACAAAATTGTTATAAAGTTTTAAATTTTTTCACTTTGGTCCTCCTGAAATTTTTTATTTTTAATATACCCCCTCCTCCAAATTAGAATTTCGACTCCACCCCTAAGTTTGGAATATGAGTAATGCTAAACGTCTCAAAAAAATTTTTCCCAAATTCTATCACAAATGACGTGACACGTGAAGTGTCAACATCACATCAGTCACCATATAATCTTAAGATTTATAAGACGCTTACACCTCATGTGCCACATCATTTGGAATAGAATTTGAAAAGAAAAAAAAATTGGGACGTTTAGCATTACTCTTGGAATATATATCAAGATGAAGAATGTGGACCATAGATTATGGAGAATAAATACAGTTTATATATTTAGGAAGAAGATTGTTCATGCAAAAATGACACTTGTAATAAGTACCATGAAACGTGTACTATTTCTTGAACACTAATCACTTATTCACTATTGATATTGGTTACAGCCACATGAGATCTCAATGTCAATAGTGTTGGTTTTTTTTTTTTTTTTTTTTTATCTGTGGGCGACCAATAGTCCTCTGTGACTCTTGAAAAAAAAATAACTCATATAAAAAAAATTATTTTAGATAATCAAAGTATAAATTTAGATAATCATTGCATTATTCAGGAAAAAAAAAAAAAAAAAAAAAACTATTTTATTGAGAATGTAACTTAGAAAAAGGGAAAAATATAATTTTACCTGCCGTTTGAATTGATATTAATATTTTTATCATGTATGATGTAACGGTCCTGATATTTCCGAGGCTCCTGGGCAAAATCTAAAAAATGGGTCCTTATATTTATTCATTAATTTTTATTGAACAAATTATTTAAATTAGTATCTCAAAATTTTATTTTTTTTCCCTCAACTTTGTTCCTCTCACTATTAAAAAAAAAATGTATAGATGGATTCATTACAAACTTAACAATATTTTCTTTCTTGAAACTAACTAATTTCATATTCAGATTAGTTGACGAAAATAAAACACATATAAGAGTAGATGAAATTTAAAAATCAAATCATTAAAAGAAAAAATTCTCGAATTACGAAGATAGACAGCGACCGACAGTTGACAAAGAAGAGATAAGGGCAAGGGCACTGGTTGGTGAAGAAGAACGGGAGGCGAAATGTTAATGAACGAAAAGAGATTGAGCAGTTGGATGAAAGGAGGAGGAACTTTCAAGACAAAAAAAAAATTGGAAGAGAAGAGGCAACAGGGGCTACGGCTAGCTTTTAAAATTAGAATACGGCAAACTACAAGGGGGAGAATAATAATTTCCCTAGTATATATTATATGTAAACAATTTTATAGTAATATGGTATAACCACCTAGGGCTTAAACTAAATTAAAACTAATAAGCTATTAAAACCCTAAAAAATTAGGTTTTGTCTGAAGATATGAATAAAACAAACTGGATATTGGGCTGGTGTTATTTTTTTTTTTTGTAATGTTTGAGTTGTTCTATTTAAAACAACAATGGAGCCTTTTTATTTTTTGGGCTTTTCTTTTTTTACAACTTTAACACATAATAACTAAACCCACATATTTGGGGCCCCTTGGCATGATGGGCCTTGAGTGGGTGCCCCCACTAGCCTACCCTAGGGGTGCCCCTGATGATGTATCTAGATTTTGGATCATGCAGAATGGTATCGTTTCCTTTTTGTTGCTTTTTGATGAAAAAAATACAGAATCTCGCATTTGATGCCCCTTTTTTTTTTTTTTTTTTTTTTTTTTTTATATATATATATATATATATTGCCACTATTATATAAATTCGGGATTTTTGGAAGGGGAAGGACTCGAACCCGCAACTTCGTGGTGTAGGTGCAAGGAGTTTTACCACTAAACCAACCTCATTTTGTCATGATCGGTTATCTATAATATAGAGGGATAAGAATATGGAGTCCGTATAGCTTTTCCAAAGGTTTTTTTTTTTTTTTTTTGTTTTTTTTTGTTTTTTTAAGTATTGCCACTATTATATAAATTCGGGATTTTTGGAAGGGGAAGGACTCGAACCCGCAACTTCGTGGTGTAGGTACGAGGAGTTTTACCACTAAACCAACCTCATTTTGTCATGATCGGTTATCTATAATATAGAGGGATAAGAATATGGAGTCCGTATAGCTTTTCCAAAGGATGGTCAGTTTGTCGTTATTGGGCTTGGGCTCTAACTAATATTGTTATTTTAGTTTATGGGCCTGGACCTTTACCCTTTAACGTTCACTTTTTTGAGCTCTTGTTCTTTCCTGGCATGGCATCTAGTCACCTGTGACCTATAAACGTTTTTCGTTTGCTGTTTTTTGAAAATAAAAATAAAAATGAAAACAATATTTTTGGTTTCAATTTCGAAATCTAAAAATGCTTCCGATAGCATTTGGTGAAAGCTATATTCTGAAAATAAAAACAGTAAAAACACGTCCAATGGAAAAAGAAGAAGAAGAGAAAAATGAAGACGCGGACAGAAAAAGAAGAAAGAAAAATAAAAAGATAAAAAAATTGTTTGGATGTTTGTGTTTTTATTTGAAAAACAAAAACAAAAACAAAGAAGATATGTATAATGTGTTTTCCATTTTTTTTTTTTTAAAAATTTTAACACTAGTTTTGTTTTCCCTTTTGTTTTTATTTTTCGAAAACAAAATGAAAAATGGTTAACGAGCACGAAACGAAAACATCTGTTTTTGAAGCTACCGAATGGCCCTAAATTTCCACAACTATATAAGTTTATGAGCTAATTGCACCAAACACCCCTGAGGTATGTTCTTTTACATTCAGAAATAACTTTACCATTAATTGACACTCACTCCCCTACTATTAAGGTTTGACCATGGTTGACCGTTAAGTTTTAACTTAACACATTCAAGGGTAATATTGTCAACTATATATTATCATCTGTGGCTGGATGCCTTTTTTTTTTTTCATCTGTGGCTGGATGCCTTTTACTGTAATCATATAAGTTGATATAATTAACCTTAAAAGTTTGTAAGAAACTGTGATGATGAAAGTGAATTGCGACACGACGAATTGAAGAAACTGGTACCCACCAAAAAAAAAAAGTTTACATATGATTGGACTCTTTAAGTTTGTACCATTTTTATTCAAATTAAAAAGGATAACGTTTCAATATTTTATCCGTTCATCAATAACCTTTTTATTTTTTTTTATTTTTTTATGTATCTATCTATCTACCGGATATTTTTTAAAAGTTTTTGTTATTGGTATCGAACCGCTGATTTGGAAGTCATTTAACTAAGTTCCAAACTCGTCCATCTACCAACTAAGCTATGTCCATGTTGACAAAAAGTCTATCTATTGAACCAAATTACTTTCTCCGATATTAATTGACTTGTTATGTTTGTAATCCAATTAAATACATAGGAATTATGGAATTATCTTATATTTCACGTTAACTTTAGTAGTGTGGTGTTCGAGTCCAAATCCAATATTATAAGAGTAAATATCTTTCGATAAATAGGAAGAAGAAGAAGAAGCAGATAAGGTCAGTTCAGTTTATACAAAACAAAACATATATTATATTGTTATATGCATGCAAAAAGACAAAATCAACAACTAATTAATAATTAAAATTTGGAGAAATGTGAGGCACGTAGGTATATATGAACATGATCATATATATAATCTAACGTAATCTCTTAATTCAAGACTTTAATCATTTGTTTATATAATAATAATAATATTCCACTTCCACCAAACTCAATCAAACATCATGGATAGTTTGATTAAAATCAATAAAGCACATAGTGTTTGGGAAAAGTTGTCTTTAATTAATTGAAAATGTGGGGTCATTGGTTGGTATTAACTATTAAGTTATTAACAATTTAGCTTTTCAAAAAGTTTTTTCTTAATGCAATCCATAAAACATTCAAAAATTGAAATTCCATTTTATTAATTTCCAGGTTTTATTCTGTTATCCCAGGTTACATGATTGATGATTCCCATTTTTCAGCTATCTTGTTCCCTAATTTTCTTAACTTATACATAATGTGTTTACACACTTTTTTTTGTTCATACTTTAATAGATATTTTTAAATAATTAATTTGTTTGTTTCTATAAAATATATTTAATTATATTAAATATATTTTAATTTTGTTTAAGATTTAGAAATTGAGGGAAAAAATACTATTTGAACCTATAAACTTATTTGATGCGGGTTTGAGGAATATTGAGCCGCATCAACTCTTTTTATTTTATTTTATTTTTTCATGTATATCACCGGTGTAACGGGTCGAATCTGAAAAATTAACAGAATGAGTATTTTTCTCAGTAAATCACATTAAATGGTGTTCGATTTAATTTTTATTTTTATTTTACCGGTGTTTTATTTAATATTAATGGGTACACAGGCACATACAACATGTATTAAAAGATTGGTCAATGTTAGCCCACTTACACATTAAATTTCTATCTTTTGTTGAAAGAAAACAAAAAAAACAACACTTTCAATCTTTTTGAAATAGTAAACGAAAACTGATAAATCTTCCGCTAAACACGGATTGGATTATTTCGCTATTTATTAACGACCTCCACTTCACTCTCTCTTCTCTCTTTTATGTTTCTAAAATGACTCAACAAATTGAAATCTTTTCAATCTTTTCCACAATAAAAATTCTATTCCTTTTCCATTTTTTCTTCCTTGTTAACTGTTATAGACAAAAGTTTGAAGCAACAAACCACAACTTTTTTTATGAGTAATGCTAGAGGACCCAAAAAAGTAATCCAAATTTTGGACCCAAACCTATGTGGCAACATCACATTGGATTTTTGGGAAAAGTGACGTAGGTCCGTGTTGTGTGTGATGTTACCACATAGGTTTGGGTATAAAATTTGGGTCACTTTTTTGGGTCCTCTAGCATTACTCCTTTTTTATTTACAGTGATACAAGGATATATTTCAAACATAGATCAAATCTTTTAAAAATAAATTGTTTATTAAGCACAATAACAAATGGTTCAACGTAAATCCTTGACACCTACTTTAATGAGATTGTGAGTTTTTTATTTTTTATTGAATCTCAAATTCATAATAGTTCAAACAAAAACATTTGTGATTAAGATAAATTATATGACTGTTTATAATACTTTATATAATTATGTAATACCAAGTTAATTGATCCCGGTAAAATATTTCGATAAACACAAAATCTAAAGAAAATGTTAGTTGATTAATAAAAATAGAGATGGCAGCTCAAACTGAAAAGGACCTCCACAGACCGAATCTACTCAAAGACCATTCAAAGCTGCCAACAAGGCAATTTTAGCTAAATTGAAAGCAACAACATTTATAGACCTAGGAGCAAAAACAACAGAAATAGGCAACGAAGATAACAAATCTAAGAGCATCTCCAATGCAAATATTCATTTTTGAGTTTCTAAATAGTGCCACATAACCATTTCTATTTATTATGGGCCTACTTTTAAATTTTTTTTTAGAGAAATGCATATTCACATCTCCAATGCAATTATCTAAAGTCAAATATACATCCATTTTATATCCAATCATAATAAAACAATTATTACACTTTCTCTCCTCTTTATTTTACAATTAAATGAGGTTTAATCTTATTGGTGGAAAAAGTTAAAAGCTTTAATCTTATTGGTAGAAAGAATTAGAAATCCTAATCAGCATTTCTAGGAGAGTTTCTAGAATTAGAAACCCAACTCCATATTCTCTAACTTTTTTTTGGCCACATCATCTCCATATTCACTTTAGATAATAGCATTGGAGAGAGTTTTTATAACTTTTTTAATATCTATCCTATGTGGCACTCCATTTTCTTTAAATGCATTATAGCATTGGAGATGCTCTAAGATATCTATAACAATAACACCAAGATCAAAACAAGGGGCCACTCCACCATTAATCATATCCACCACCTATTTGGCATCAGATTCCAGCACAAGCGGGAAAAGCCCCTTCTCATCAGTGAAACGGATCCCATGGAGTATAGCAACTGCTTTGGCAGTTTGAGGAGAGTAGGAGACAAAAATTGGTTGGGTAGTGGAAACCATTACAAGACCCTTATGGTCTCTCATAATAACACCAGCCTTATACATCCAAACATCAGGATTCACCCACTTAGCATCTTTTACCTGCACATCATTCCCACGGATATCATTAGCCCTATTAGCACCATGGAACTCATTTAAGAAGGCAACAGACCACCCTAAAATATCCTTAAAGACATCGCACTAGCTACCACGAACCTTCTGGTTGCGCTTAGACCAGGTGCGCGGTGCACCAAAGGAGGACACATATGGTTTCAAAATCCTGATGGGCCAGCTTATTAGCACAAAGAAGCATAAACTCCTGGAAATGAGAATCATCACACCATTAAAAACCAGCGAGGAAGCCACAACCAGTATATCAATTTTAGCTTTCAGGCAACCCCATAGAGCATGGCCAGTAGTTTCAGGCTTTTTCTTACACAGAGGATAAAAACCTTCTCTTTTCACACCACATTTTACAAGGTTGACAAGGGTTGGCAGCCAATGGTAGCAAGCCTTCCAGATGAAAAGCTTGATTTTCAACGAGATTTTAAGGCACTATATATATTTCCACTAAGAGTTCAACCTACCAAGGACTGAATGACCCGCTTGTGTCATCGAACAATAACCCACCTGATACCCGCTTCTAACAGAGTAATCCCCAGATTTATCAAAATGCTAAATCAAACGATCAGAGAGTCTTAAGGAACCAAAAGGGAGGCTCAAGATTGCCTCCGTATAGTCCACAAGAAAAGAAGCACGGATAAAGGGCCTATTCCAGACACTAGAGGAGGCGATAAGGTCACTAACTGTGGTGTGCTCTCCAAGAATCGGTGGGGAAAAGGCCTTGAAAGTCAAGGCCTAGGCAACCAGCGATCTCCATATATCCTCACCAAAGATTCGTCACCAATACACCACCTAGAGCCCACATCAATGATTTCACAGCCCCAAATCAGGCCCTTCCAAATAATAGAACCAGAAGACCGAGGTTTAGCATCTGAGAAAGAGGTATTGGGATAGTAGTAGCCTTTCATGACCCTAGTAGTAAGAGAATCTGGCTTGGAGATGAGTCTCCAACACTACATAGCAATAAGAGCCTTGTTGAATATTGAGAGGTCCCTAAAACTGAGACCCCCATCTTTCTTTCCCATACACAACTTTTTCCAAGTACACCAATAGATCTTCTTGGTCGAATCCGAGCTTCCCCACTAGAACCTAGCACACATCCTATGGATCTCCTTAATAATACTTTTAGAAAGGTGAAAAAGGCTTATCACATAAGTTGGGATAGCTTGGACTACAACTTCCAACATAATTTCCTTCCCCCCATAGAAAACAACTTATGGTGTCAACCTTTGAGTTTTTCCTAGACTGTCTTTTATGGAAGCAAACAACAATCTCTTGTTACGGCTAGCGAAACTTGGGAGGCCCAGGTAGCGCTCATGACAGTCCACCATACTAACCCCAACAATGCTAGCCAGTTGGACCCCAAAGTCTCTATTGATTGACTTGCTTACATAAAAATCCGACTTGTGGAAATTGATTGTCTGACCAAAAGCCCTAGCATACTCATCTAAAATTTTACGAATAACCATGCACTCAAAGACTGAGGCCTTAGCAAAAAGGAGGCTATCATCTGCAACAAAGAGGTGAGAGATAATAGATAAGTTATGTTATAGTTAAGGCCTAAAATATCCCCATTGACAACCACCACATTAATCAAACTAGAAAGGCCCTCAGTGCAGATTAGGAAAAGATATAGGGACAAGGGATTCCCTAATCTGAGGCTCATAAATGGAATCAGATTACCACAAATATCTATATTAATTAAGAATGAAAAGAAGACCGCAGAAACACACTGCATCACCCCCTATCGATCCATCTGTCCGAGAATCCTAATTTCCCCATCATCTTGGCAATGAAATCCACAAATATATATAGTAAAGTAAGGGTATTTTTAGAAGTTACTTACTTTTGTGCCTTTAAAACATAAGTTATTAAAGTGGTGATAGTTTTAAAACACAAACTTTAAAAAATGACAAAAACCCATATTCCCTCGAAAAATGTGCACATAAGTCATATATCATCTAACATTCTATTCACCATCTAATGTGATTTGATGGTAAAATATGCTAATTAACTAGACAATGTATACATATGATATATAAATAATAATTGTTGTGACCAAAAATGAGTCAAATAAGGCTCCTCAGTGCCTATTGGCCACCCACCCACCCAGCCATTCTTGGATCCGTTTCAGACCACTTTCCCTTTGTTCTAAAAGGGTTATTTATAGACTTTATGAATGTTTTGTGTGCAAGTGCACTGTATGCATCATTATGTGTTATGTTATTTGTGCGTATATATTCTATTGATTATGTCTCCTGAATATTACACATTTGGGTCCAACAATAGCCCCTCAAGTTCTCAGCTCTGGAAGTCTTTTATAATAGAGTTGGAGACTTGAATAGTTTTATTTTATTATTATTATTATTGTTGTTGCACTGAGTGTGCTTCGATGCTCTATATCGGAGGCTTTACGTGTGCTCCGTATCGGAGGCTTTACGTATTTCGCATTGGCTGTGCTTCGATGCTCCGTATCGGAGACTTTACGCGTGCTCCGTATCAGAGGCTTTACGTGTTCTCCGTATCGAAGGCTTTACATATTTCGCACTGGCTGTGCTTCGATGCTTTGTATCGGAGGCTTTACATGTTTCGCACTGGATGTGCTTCGGTGCTCCGTATTGGAGGCTTTACGTATTTCGCACTAGATGTGCTTCGGTGCTCCATATCAAAGGCTTTACGTGTGCTCCATATCGAAGGCTTTACGTATTTCGCATTAGCTATGCTTCGATGCTTCGTATCGGATCCAAGAATGGATGGGTGGGTGGCCGGCCGGCCGACCAATAGGCTCTGAGGAGCCTCGTTTGACTCATTTTTGGTCACAACAACAATAATAATAATAACTCATAAATGTATACAAGTGATATGTAAATGAAAATAATAATAATAAGTCATGTACCACCTATATCAAGTGTCCAATTGTTGTAATCCTGTTGTTGTATTCCAATAAAAAAAAAAAAAAAAAAAAAGTGCCGACTTTTTTTTAATACGAATTTAGGATTTGGAAGACCTTATACTATTTGTACCCACAATCTCAATGTGTGCTGAGATCGATTTAACAAAGATACAATTAAACTTTAGCCACATAAGGTGTTGGTTTTTTTAAGCAACAAGTGTCATTGTTATAGTTTACTTTAGTTATTTTTGTAATATGTTTATTGAATTATCATTTTATGTTCAAATCGTTAAAAGTTTAATTATATATGAACGTCACATATTTCAATTGTTAGAAGGTCTTTTAATGTTGTTTTGTACAAAAGTAATTTTTATTATGTTATTTTTTTCACCACTGCTCAACGTGTTTAGTGTAAAGAGCATTCATAAAAGTACGAAAGAAATTATTCCTAGTGTCATTTTTAATTAACATTCATTGTCATTGTTGTTATTCTTCAAAGGACAAATTTATCCGGAACTTTTGTTTATATTAATCACATTAATAAAATTTAATTATTAATGTTATTTTTAGATAATTTTCTTTTTCTTTTTTACTAATTTTAATACATTATAAAAGTCAACTTCATCATAATTCAAAGGGTAGAGCAATATTTGTATGAGCTTTTATATTTATAAATTTAATTTTAGAGTAATTGGCACAAATCCCCCCAGACTATGCTAGCTTTTGCATGTTGCCCCCTAAACTATTTTATTAGGCACTAAACCCCCTGAACTATCACTTATTGGCAATCCTTTGGGTTTTTTTCCCCTTCTGAGAGAGCATCTTTAGTCTTGGTCTGCCAATAAATGATAGTTCAAGGGGTTTAGTGCCTAATAAAATAGTTTAGGGGGCAACATGCAAAAGCTGGTATAGTCTGGGGGGGGGGGATTTGTGCCAATTACTCTTAATTTTAAAATCCATTAAATTCACCATTTAAGTAAAATTAGTAAGTCAATAATTTTTTTGAATATACATTGATTTATTTGGAATTTTTAAAAGTTTGAATTGAACACATCTACATTTTAATAGAGTCTTTAAAATTTAGATTGAATATACTAAACTTTTATAGCCTCTTTATAAAATCGAAAACTCTTATACTTTTAAAATATTTTTAAATTTCAATAAATTTAAAGATCAAATACACCCTTCTTAACCATAACTTTTGTGTTTTAAAATAATAAATATAATATTTTTATTCTTTTTTTTTTTTTTTTCAATCCTTGAAAATAAAAAAACATATTGACAAGAAGAAATTAATCTGATGGTAAACCCTCGTACCTATAAAGTTGTTGGTTTTGGTTTGAATACTTTCTTAAATAAAATAAAAATAATAATAATAATAAACCGAATTTATGTACTGCTTAACAAATGTATTGATCTCTGAATCTCTGAATTCTGATCTCTATAAAAAATAAAAAAATAAATAAATATTTTTTTTCTTAAATTGAAATATTGAAGTGAAAAATGGAAGGGCCCACGTGTCCTGTCTATAAGTCACGACCATGTCCTTGATATTGGCGTTTGGTTTTTCTCAACTCAATCCACTTCCAGATTCCTCTTACTTTCTTTCTTCTTCTCGAGTCAGAGAAATAGAATTCACAACAAGAACAAATCTCATGAAATTGAAACCCACATTATTTATCATTTAAAATTTCAAGATCCAGCCTCTGCTCTCTCTCTCTCTCTCTCTCTTGTCTCTTCACAATCAAATCAAATTCAAAACCATAAAAAATATAAAAAAATAAAAATGAAGAACAACAACACAAAGCTCATACTCCTCCACCCTTCCATCCACAAATCCCCCACCGCCGCCGTCGCCACCACCAGCCACCGCTTCTACCTCCTCTTCTTCATCACCTTTTTCACTTTAGTCTTCACTCTCACTTTCTTCACCACCACTCTCAACCCCACTTTCTCCTCCTCCATTTCCTCCTCTTCCTCCTCCTCCTCCTCCGCCGTCTCCACTATCCCTTCCTCCATCACCACCGCACTCCTCCACTACACTTCCACCTCCAACGCCACCATGACCTCCTCCGAGCTCTCCTCCGTCGCCAACACTCTCTCCTACTGTTCCCCATCTTGCAACTTCCTCATTTTCGGCCTCACACACGAATCCCTCCTCTGGAAATCTCTAAATTTCCATGGACGCACCATTCTTCTCGATGAGAGCGAGTTCTTCGTACAATCATTCGAAAAAAACCACCCCGACATCGAAGTTTACGATGTTCAGTACACGACCAAAGTCAAAGAAATGAAACAGCTCTTGTCTTTAGCAAGAACTCAGACAAAAGAAGAGTGTCGACCGGTTCAAAATCTTTTGTTTTCAGATTGCAAACTGGGTATAAACGATATGCCAAATCACATCTACGACATCGACTGGGATGTTATTTTAGTCGACGGTCCACGTGGGTACTTCGACGCCGCACCAGGGCGGATGGCGCCGATTTTCACGGCGGCGGTGCTGGCAAGAAGCAAGAGAGAGAAGGTGGAGAAGAAGAAGACGCATGTTTTCGTGCATGATTTTAACAGGGAAGTTGAGAGGATTTACAGTGAAGAATTCTTGTGTAGAGAGAATTTAATTGAGACTGTTGACTTTTTGGGGCATTTTGTAGTAGAGAAAATGGAGAAAAATAGTTTCCAGTTTTGTAGAAACTTTACGTCGTCGTCGTCGTTGCCATCATCGGAAGATGATGATGGTGATGAAAACGATGATTGATTGAAATGGGTTTTGTGACGTCGTCGTCGTTGCCATCATCGGAAGATGATGATGGTGATGAAAACGATGATTGATTGAAATGGGGTTTGTGATTATATCTGTATCATTACTACAGGTTTTTTTTTGTTTTTTTTGTTTTTTGCTCTTTAATTGTAATTAAGAAGTGTAATTTTTACAGGTTTAAATTTTGAAGCTCTCAATTTTTGAAACTTGAATTCTCTTACCCAAAGTTTCATGCATGTGTTGATTCTGAAGATGTTGAAACTTTCAAACTCTCAAGCTACTCTCATATGTATTTTCCCAGCAACCAAACAAGAAAATGTCAAAATAAGGAAAAAGAAAATTCGCCTGAGAATTGGTAAACAAAAAATAAGTTTATAGACTATTTTACGCGAATTCTTAATTCCGGCAATTAAAATCTCATCCATAGTCCTTTAAAAAAAAAAAAAAAAAAAAAAAAAAAATCACCCATAGCATTAAAGTTTTATTATTATTTATTATTTTTTTAAAGAAACAGAAATGCCTGAAATATATGAATTCCATAATGGCATAATTACAGGGTACAAATTTCATGGTTAAATTTCAAGTCTGGTCAGGTTTTTTTCCACATGGAAAGAATTTCTGGTCCGAAATTAAGTAATATTGTGGAATAGGGTGTTGGGATCGAAAATGAAACTTCGGAAGTATGTAATAAATGAGGCCTTCCGTGGCCTAATTCTAGGGTTAAATGTCTCTTGCGAGTGTAAAAATAAGTCTAGTCTTAATTACGGAATGGTTAGTTTAGTATTGGCTCAGTAAAAATGAGAAAAAAATTATCTTCGATTGAAGTGAAATAGAGATTATATAGTGTCTCGTCTGATATCGAAGACGTCCCGTTTCTACCTTATTGGTTGAGTTTGACAGGTGTCATTATCGAGGTGGCAAGTGTCGCTCTGTATACAATTCCATCGATGTAGGTTGGTGGGTCATGGTTCCAAATATCAGGTTATGAGACTCCGAAACAAGATCTGAAGTTGTTTATAGAGGTAACATGTTTCGGTATTTTAATTACATTTCTAAGGTTCACAAACATGTTTAACGACGGGAGTTGCTGAATTGTTATTAGTCATTGTATATAAAAATCAAAGATTTAAAAAAAATAAAAATAAATAACAGATAATAACTCTCCTGTTAGTCCATTATGTTCCTGTATTATAGTTAAATTCCAGCTGTTAGAGCATCTCCAATAGTATTCTCAAAAGTAGAAGAGTAATCAAAATTTGATTATTTATCCAAAAAAACATTATCCAACGGAGTCACTAAAATTTAGTAATAGCAGTTATCAATAATTAAATTGTCTTTCCAATAATCAAATTTGAAGATTGACTTTCAATCATTAAATATAAACTTAACCCAAAATAAATGTTTTTTTTTTTCTCTCTCTCTTTTGTGGTTTTTTTTTTCTCTGATCACCTATATATATTATCATTGTTTCAACCCCAAAAATTTCAATCAGGTAAAATTCGTCTCTTCATTACGAATGGATTAATACCCATATTATATACTTTTTCTAGTCTTCTATAAT
The DNA here is from genome assembly GCA_030490815.1 of Acer saccharum. NCBI lineage: Eukaryota > Viridiplantae > Streptophyta > Magnoliopsida > Sapindales > Sapindaceae > Acer > Acer saccharum. Next base: position 11,329,650 of record CM059870.1, read on the forward strand.
TTATTTTTTTTTAGCAAAAAAAAAAAATGTACCATTACAAGTAGACTGTACAATTATCAAATTTAGCAATCCCCGAAAACAATCCTCAAATGGTGATGTAACAACTTTTGAAGATCCAAATTTGCTTATACTATTGGAGATGCCCTTACAATATTAAAACTCAAGAATTATAAATTGTTGTACCGATATAATAAGTGGATCGTTCGTGAATCGTGGTTTGTGGCATGAGACACTAAGGTGTCGGTGACGTAGGTAGTTAGAGAAAAGCTTGAAGTGAAAAAACAGACAGTAACTCTAGTATATCTCTCTCCAAATATTTTAAGGCATTCACATCTTCGAAATTATTTTCGGGTCTGAAGCACGCGCTTCAATGTCCCTGATCAGTTACGCGCTCCTTTATCAGGACAAAGGCTGGCTTGAAAAAGATAAAGAGGAATCGCGGCATTTCATGTGATTGGTGAGAGACTGGAGAGTGGATGCTACGCGAGTGGCACCTGATTCTGTTGCATGGAATTCTACTCGCATTTAACTGTTCTTTGACGAGGGATTTTAATTTTTAGTCACGTGGATCACGTGAGAAAAGCGTACGTTACGTAGAGAGAGAGAGAGAGAGAGAGAGAGAGAACGAAAAGGGATGGAAAGTTGATGTTGTCGGTGCATTGAGGAGGTTCACGCGCGCAAGTTTGAAACTCGTGTGTGCGATGATCACATTTTGCAGTTGCACATTGTGAGATTCCAGGACTAGGAGATTTAATGAAACAGGCTGTATTTGTATCAAGTATGGCCGTATGGGGTACTTGGAATTTATGGAACAGAACAGGACATGTCCCAATTTTATGTTTGTCTAACTATTCGATTGTGATATCGCAACTACTTTCAAGTTTAGATTTTGTTAATGTGTTCTAAGTTCGTGTTAAAAGACGTTCATTCATAAATCTAAATTGTGGGACCACATATGTTAGCGTTTAGCAATATTACAGTAGTTGTATTATTAATAGGTAGGTTAAAGGAGGGATTTTATTTATTTATTTTTTAATAAAACCTTTGAATTTTATGGTTCATAGCCTCATAGGATTAAAATCTAATGTCCAATTTTCAATCCAATAATAATACGGTAACTGTATTGTATTTTTTTTTTTTTTTTTTTTTTTTTTTACAATATCTATTAATCTGGGACTAGATTTTTTTTTGAAAGTTTTTACCATTGGTAGGATTCGATTTACTGACTTGAAAATCATTTGTCCAAACCCCAAATTTATCCATCTACTAGGTCTATCTACTAGTTGAGTTACACCTCTATTGGCTAGTAATTGTATTGTAGCTAGACCCCATATGTTATATATCAAAAATAAATAAACATTTGGCTATAATGGGAAGATGTAAAAATTAAAAGCAACCATGGTATTAAAATTCTATTGTTGTAAGCACATTATTTTCATGACATTTTTTCTTTTTTAAAAAACAAATCTCACACTAAACGGGTCAGGGGTCTGTTGGGACATACCGAAACGATCCAGATATCTACTACAGCAATTGGGAGATATCTACTCCCACTATGTCCGAAATGAATCTTTCCAAACTTTATGGTTTTATGGGCATAGGCAAGACTTGAGACTCGACTCTCTCTCTCTCTATATATATATGCTAGCTAGAGTTTGAACCTTGATGGTAAAGCTCCATTTCAAAGATTCAGTTTAGCTAGAGATGAACATTTTAATTTTGTTAACAAGTGAAAATAAATAACAAAACCTACTACATATAAATAAGTAGTACACACCGAATTAAAATAAAAAGCTATAAAAACATTATTGAGGTTGGATATATGAATATATCAACAATAAACTCCTTACACTTGTATTATTAAAATTATGAGTTGAAATAAATAAAAAGAGAGTGAAAAAAAAAAAAAGATAAGGTATCTTCATAAATGTATACAAAAGTACATACCTATAGGAAAATGAAATTATAATATACATTATCGTGGCCTACTACTAATTTGACTACATATTAAAATTAAAATGATTAATATATATACATATATATATATATGTTTGACTAATTAATAGTTTAGAATGACTACACATACACACTAGCTAACTAACGAAAAAAATAAAATAAATGTGATGATGATTAGTAATTAAATAAACAAATGGATGGTGATTTATAGTTTTTTTATACCATCTGTCTTTAGCAAATAAAGAAAGAGACCGACAGAGAGATAAAATAATGTAATATAGAGGGTTTAAGATTTGACGAGATTAGTGAGATCATTGAAATATTATATATGCATGCCATATTGTAATAAAAGAATAAAATTATAAAATATAATAATGACTTAAAAATGAATTTAACATTTGATTAATCTTTTCAAATTGTTTGATAATGTGACTTCGAAAAGAAAAGTTCACCATGACAGCTTCTGTATGCTTTTTTTTTTTTTTTTTTTTTTATTTATACGTAGTTACGTACTGATATAAGGAAAACACAGGATATCTAAATCTAAACGTTGGTTTTATTCAATCGTAAGATTTGGATGTTGAAAATATACAGTAAAGAAAAGATAAATAAGATAAATATTTTAAAAATAAATCATGTAAAATTGTAAATAATTTTTTGGGTATTATCACAAAAGTCCCTGCTTTTTCATGAATTATCACATTTTTAAACGTCTTTGGCATATTAGTCACTTTAGTCCATTGTTTTTTCAAAATGCATCACTTTAGTCTATTTGACCAAAAAACTAACATTACAATTTTACCCTTTATTGTTATTTTTTTAATTTTTTCTTTTAGTCCCTCTTGTTTTTTCAGAGAAATCAAAAGTCGCTATTGTGTTTGGTCGTGGTCATCAACGGCGACGTACGCATGTTCATGGTCCATCGTCGTCGGTGTACGTGTGTTCGTCGATTGGTTAGTGTACGTGTGTTCATTGATTCATCAGTTCCACCTCCATTGAAGGAGGATTTTGAAAGGAAAAAAAAAAAAATATACAAAATTGTGAAGAAGGTTATTGTGTGGGGCATTTTTGTCCGCTTACCATAATAGGTATCTTATAAACATAAGTTATTAAAATGGAGACAGTGTTGAAAAGCCACCTCCAAAAAATGCTAGAAATTCTTTGGACTCAACGGCAGAGGCCATACCCCTCTTTCTTTATAAAAAAATTATATATTTGCCTATCAATTTTGTAAATTTTATACTCTAGTCCCATCAAAATTATGTTGTTAATGTATTGGCCCTCCAAGAATAAATTTCCGGTCTCGCCCCAACGAACAATAGCATGCCACTCACACATACACAATAAGATTGTGGATTCAAGTCATGTTCCCTACTTTCAAACCTCAAATTATTATAATTATTATTAAAAAAAAAATTTATATATATATATATGATAGTTCTCCTATCAGGTCGTCCTGAAATTATAATTTCAGGACGACCAACCACATCTACATATTTTAATAAAAAACTAATTTTTTTTAACAAACATTTGAACTTATTAAAACATGTGAAATAGAAGAACTATAATATATAATATATATATATATATATATTATAATTTTTGTCATACATAAATTATACTAAATCAACGCTATTTATCATCAGACTACCTTCACAATAGTATATCATACAGAATTCAAGTCTTCTAATTTGTTAACATATTGGTAAAACGTCATTGATGCCCGAGTTTTAAATTTAATGGCACGGAGTTGGGATTTTGCTTATTTTTTCCAATTGAAAATATATAGTAGGCAAAAAAATATAAACAAAATTCACATGGTGGACATGAGAATTGAGAACCGAGAGGGAAGCCAAGCTACTATTTCAACACGTATGGCCAATTTTGTTTATATATTTTTTGCATAAGTTTCACAAAACAACATATATATATATATATATACATATATATATATATATATATATATATATGTCTTACATTTACCTTGGATCTCCTGTGAGCGGTTTAATTAAATATTTTTATTTTATTTTATATGAATTAAAGTTTAAAGACATCTTAAATATTTGGATAAAATCTTCTTTGCATCCATTGCATATGCTGAGTGTAAATTTAAAGCACATGAATGTATACCGTATAGCATCAATTGTTTTTACACCTATGACGAAGGATGATATGGAGAAGTTGATGACAATCAGAACTAATTGTGCTTTAAATATTTATATATTTTTTACGACAACGTGGAAGGGAGGTGCACAACCACCGGTGCTAAAAGGTGATGAGCTTATAAGTTTCAATTTATAATCATATCATATGATTTTTAGTAATGGAGTGCACCACTCACACATAAATATGGTGCGTCGATGTGTGGTTCTTTCAGTGCTAAAACAGGGGAATTTCTGGCTGTTAGGGAGGGCCTTCTGCTTGCTAAATTCTACAACATTCCGGTGAAGATTGCAGAAGTTGACACCTCCATTGTAGCATCTATCCTAAATTCTTCTGACCCCTATTTAGGTGATGCCATTTTCATTGTTAATGACATTAAGGTTTTACTCTTAGATATTAGTGTTTGTAAGTGTTAAGCCTTCACCAGATTGGAGAACTCCCCGTTAGGGAGCAAATCTGGCTGAACACCAGCCCCTCTTGTTCTTTCTTTCCTGGTTAATGTTTACCTTTTTCTCTCTCTCTCTTTCTAAAAAAAAAAAAAAAAAAAAAAAGGTGCGTCGAACATTTTCTCTTTAATTTGACTTGATGAATGTATGTATATTTAATAATAATAAATATATATATATATATATATATATATAATTAAAAAAAAAACATCAATTAAAGTGGACTTGATACAAAGATATACATAATATATCCAACCAGTGGATAGTCATATAGTTTTTTTGATGATGAATAACCACCATTTTGTTTATATGAATGATGATTGAATGGTATTTGCTGATTGCTCTTTGAGAAAATGAGATGGACATATAGCAGTACTCTAGTAAATAAGCCCATAAGAACAGCCCAATTCAATTATTATTATTATTATTATTTTTTGTTGAATTGCAGTAAGAATTCCTTTTGAACCCAAAAGAGATGTTAAATTAATAAAAGGCCCAAAATAGTTTCCCGTACACCCATTTACTTTTCACACCCACCATAAAAACTTTGAAATTTAATAATTTACTCTTTACGATCTCTAACAAAATTGACCTTAAATATTAATAACAATTTTAATTAAATTATTTCTCTTTAAACCCACACAAAATCAAATATGAATGAAGAACCCTAAATCAAACAAATTTAATCAAAACATTGATCTTCCTATAATCTCTGGAAAATTAATTGCGGTTCTGTAACTTATAAAAAAATAAAGTTGCTTTAATCAAAAAGCTAGTTCACTTGAATGTCCGATTAATATCGTGTTCGATCTAGCTAGGGCAACACTGCATGTCTTGGTATTTTTCCAAAGAATCTGTAACACTAACCCTGACTCCGGCTCTTTGCATGAAAAATTTATACAAACAACTTTTGGTTTCTGTGGTTTTCACTATATAATTTGGATTCTCTATATTTAGCAATTTTAGTTGGAATTGCCCAACGTGGAACTTAGCTTTCTACCCCAATAAAATAAACCCCTATAAGCTTTTGAGAGATGATAGGAAGATCAACGTTTTGATTAAATTTGATTTTGGGATTAAATTTGTTTGATTTTAGGGTTCTTTACCCAGATTTGATTTTGTGTCGACCTGTGGAGAAATAATTTAATTAAAATAGTTATTAATATTTAAGGTTAATATTGACATTTTAGAGATTGTAATGTGTAAATTATTAAATTTCTTATAGTGGGTGTACTGCGAGGGGTAAATGGGTGTGTCAAAAACTATTTTGGATGGCAATCCAGCCACTCTTAATACAAATTTAATGACGATCCAAATTAAGATAATAAATTTGAATCATCACTATATTTCATATACCATGAATCGAGAAACAATGAGAATAGTTCCAAAGTAATTGACGATAATTGGATTGAGTTTCAATTATTTAGAATAGTCAATATTGTAAAAATAAATATTAAAAAAAATATTTTGTATTTATTTTTATATACCCGAACCTGATACATTTTGTTAGACTAAATGAACATTCTTACCACTAAGTCACATATTTTAACTCTCACATAAGTAAACTTAAACTATATAGTAGCTAAATCTGTCAAATTAAGATGATAAATTTAACTAATTAATTACTCTAACTATTTAAAGTTGTATATCATTGCCAGGCGTGTTTGGTATCGTTTTTAAAATGGTATTTTTAAAAACTACTTTTAAAAAATAAAAATCATGTTTTTAAAAATGTAATGTATTTGGTAATTTTGTTTAAAAGTAGTTTTTTTAAAACGGAAAACAAGGTAAACATTTCATGTTTTTTTTTTTAATTTTTTAAAATTTTTTTTTTTTAATAAAAGACCGTTTTGACTTCTGACTAGCACCCTCGTGATCGTTTTACATGTTTATTTCGTGTTTTGCTTCTAGTAGAATGTATTGGTGAGTGGTAAGTGGTAACTAACCCGCAGGCACACCGCACACCTTAGTTCTTGACTTGTTGGGCATTTTCAAGTTTCAACCATCCTAAAAGTCTCTTTTGTTATCATTTCTAGTGTTGAATTTTTAAAGCAGCCCCACAAAGATATTAATAAACTATGTCCAAAAATATATATACGATGACTCAAATCGAATCTAAAACATCATTAGATTGAATGACCCTTTTTTAACAACGATAGTGGGGGTACGTGGTAGAAGAGACAACCTTATAAATTAAATATAAGATCTCAAATTAAGAAAATTAATATATATATATATATATATATACGATGACTCAAATCGAATCTAAAACATCATCAGATTGAATGACCCTTTTTTAACAACGATAGTGGGGGTACGTGGTAGAAGAGACAACCTTATAAATTAAATATAAGATCTCAAATTAAGAAAATTAATATATATATATACGATGACTCAAATCAAATCTAAAACATTATCAGATTGAATGACCCTTTTTTAACAACGATAGTGGGGGTACGTGGTAGAAGAGACAACCTTATAAATTACATATAAGATCTCAAATTAAGAAAATTAATATATATATATATATATATATATATAGGATGACTCAAATCGAATCTAAAACATCATCAGATTGAATGACCCTTTTTTAACAACGATAGTGGGGGTACGTGATAGAAGAGACAACCTTATAAATTAAATATAAGATCTCAAATTAAGAAAATTAATATATATATATATATATATATATATATATAGTCTTTCTATTATCAGTTCGAACTAACAAAGTTATATCAGTTCCTTGTATGTGGGCTATTGGATTTAAATACTTTGACTGACAAGTGCATACAGCCAAGTCAAAGTATTCAGTGGCCTACATGCAAAGAACTGATATAACTTTTGTCAGTTCGAACTGATAATAGAATTTATATATATATATATATATATATATATATATATGAGGGTGCATGATTTAATTGTAATTAACTAGATAGAAAATTCTAACTAGTGTACAGTATTTTAAATATACATATACAATGCATTATGAGAACGAATTCCATTAAAATCCACTTGAAATTTGACTATAAACATATAAAGTAGGCAGCAGTCACAAAAAAGACTATAACTAACTAGCCTAACTTATCAGGAAACTGTGATATTTTTATTTTTATTTTTCAATGATAGAGAAGGCTTAGCTAAACTTATCATCAACAATATCACACCCTGTCACCTTCTCTTACCCAGTATCTTTGTTTTATTATATATTTTCTTCATATTTGGTCAATGCATTGTACATGTTATATTTTTTATTTTATTTTATTTTTTTCTTAGCTTTCAAGTTCTTCTTCTTTGAAATTGAAATTGAAAAGCTAGCATAAGTACTTTGAACTCTTGACATAGAGTTTCTAGATCGAAGAAGACAAAACAAATTTAAACTAATATTAATTAATCATTTGTTAAAAATTTCTCCTATCATATGTACATGCTGATATGCATGAACTGTTACATTAACGAATTCATTAATTATTCTTTAATTTCTCCATTTATATGATGTCTTCTTTGAAGAATTGAATTACAATTTAATGGATTAATTTAACTATTCGATCAATAACGAAACTGAAGCAATATTGATACAAAGACCAGAAATGTACGGTTAATTATACAGGAACTCTTATGTTTTTTCATGCCGAATCGATTACAAGTCATACAGTATGTTTTGTAATATTGTAAAAACATTCACAATGTTGTGTAATCGAATCCCTTACCCGATAATTTATAGTATTCAAAATGTATGAAATAGTAAAACAAAAACAAACAAAATGTTCCACAACATTGTGTAATCGAATACATGATAATTTATAGTATCTAAATGTATGAATTAGTTAAACAAAAAAAAAATGTCCTGCTTAGAACATTCATATTCATCGGTTACAATTTACATGCAAATGTTCGACTTGTGACGACGATCAGGGAAGAGTCAACTATGATCTGCACAACAATATCAACACACTAATTGTTTTCATGGTTAATCCTTTTTTTTTTTTTTGGTAATAAAAAGTGAATATTCCAACAATTTTTTCCTCATAATCTGTGTCTCAGATCAGTAGCCTGGTAAGTAACCCAACTTGTCTTCGTCACGCCAGACGCCTTCACAGAATTGGTCGAAGGTGACCTAGCCGAACCAGAAGTACTGCAAGGAATCAGCTTCAACGACGACGAATAAGGGCAAGTTATCGGTTGCGAAAAGAACGTTGAACACTCCTCCTCTGTTCTCTGATCAGCAAAACCAGAAATACAATTCCCTCTCAAATCAAGCACACCTCCCTGGATCAAATTCTCGCATGTCGGACCGACTTTGGTGAAATAATTGTTCGACAACGATAAATTCTCCAAGTTCTTAAGTGCACACAACACTTCCGGCACCTCTCCGTACAGCTGATTATTGGCGAGGTTGAGCTGTTCCATCTTCTTCAAGCAACCCAACGAGCACGGCAATGGTCCGGTCAATTGGTTGTTGCTGGCGTCGAAAACTATAGCATTTTTCAGAAACCCTACTTCATATGGGATGCAGCCGACGAGCAGATTGTTGAATAGCAAAATTTCCTTCAACGTTGAAGAAGCATTGCCGATGCTTCTCGGGATCGGACCGGTTAATTTGTTGCTGGCCAAGGTGATATAAAGTGCCGGTGTTGAACCGATGTTTTCCGGAATCGGTTGCATGAAATTGTTGTTGTTGAGGAAGATCACCTGTAGTATAGACGAAACCAGAATTTTAAATTTAATCAGGATTATAAGAAACAAATATAAAAAATTTATATAAAATATGAAGACCCAATATTCTAATAGACCGGAGGGTCCATGGCCCCTCCAGGCCTCTTCATAGCGTTGCTGCTAACCTGTAGGTCTTTCATGAAAATTTCCGGAGGGATTAACCCAGAAAAGGAATTGAATCGGAGATCTAAAAATGATAAATCTTTCATGTCGAGAATGGGTATAGGAAAAGACCCTGAAATGTCATTGTTACTAATGTCTAGCTCGTATAGATATGGTAGTTTTGCGAGATTGTCAGTTATGGTGCCGGAGAATTTGTTGGAGTTGGCATGGAAGAGAGCGACATCAGGGAGTTGATCGATGAAGCCATCAAGAGACGGGGCGGCGAGTTGGAAACCGTTGAAATCGATAGAGGAGATGGTGGTGGCAGATTCATTGTCAGGTGGGTTGCTGCAGAAAAAGCCTTTGTAATTGCAAATATCTGATCCAACCCAAGTACCTGTGATGTTTAATGGATCTGCTGTGATTGAGTTTTTGAATGTTTGAATTATTGGGTAGATTTCGGCTAGTCTCTGATCTAAGAAGTTTAAGAGGCTTGGTATTAATGGCAAGGGAGGTAATAATGGTAATGATGCAGACGTAGTTACAGTGGCATTGAATTGTAATGAGCAGAGGAAACATGGGAACGACACGAAGAAGATGATGATGACGATGGTTAGGGAGTAATTTAAGGGCTTCATGTGGAAGATTTCCATTTATGATGGAGAGATAGAGAGAGAGAGAGACAGAGGGAGAGATTAAAAAGATTTTGATTTTGATTAGTGTGGTTGTTAAAGTCTCATTTCCTAAATGACAAAAATGTGTATATATTATGGGTTATGATTGTCGGTTGTTGTTTGCGGTAAGTTTTGATGCATTAAAAGTGAACCAAAAAAAAAAAAAAGTGTATTAAAAAATACAAACTTCTTGATTAAAGTTGAATTTCTTGTCACCTACATCATTGAAGTTGTGGGTTAACAGATTGGCAAACAGCTGCTTATTCAAATAACAAACAGCGCTTGCCTCACGATAGAGAAGCCAAAATAGAGGGAGGGATTTTGGAGAAAAATCATAAGGGAAAAATAAATAAATAATAAAGAACATAAGCCAGAGAGAAAAAGAGAAGTAACCAGAAGAAATAAAAAAGAAAGAGAAGTTAGAAGAGGAAGTAGGGAAAAAGAAAAAAATAGAGAAAGAGATCAAAGAATGGAAGAGGAAGTTTGAGATTTGGTTATTTTTGTTGGGAAATCCAGATTTTTCGTTTTATTTCAAAGATTCTAAAAAGGGTTTTGTGCAATTTTTAGGAAGAGACAACTAAGAAAAATTCAGATGCTTGGCCCAAATTAGAGTTTGAACACAAGTATATAGTTCTATTTTCTTAAATTAGACAATCTTTTTTTTTTTTTCAAGCTTTGTTTAGTATGTTATTGTTACAAGGGGTCATACTAATTTATTGGTCCAATAACGTTATTGGATTTAATAACTACCATTGGATTGGATAAAAACAAATCTAATGGATGTTATTAAAATTTAAAATTAATATCTTTTATTAAAGTAAAAACTTAAAACTTTTTCAACCGGTTTTTTTTTTTTTTTTTCCAAATAATTAATAATAATAAGAGATAAGAAATTATATCCAATTATAAAGGATTTTTTTTTTTTTTGAAAAAGGTTTTAAATTACTTAAAAATAGAAAAGAAAAAGGATTTTTTTTTTTAAAAAAAAATATGTATATATCTGATTTTAACATTATGAAAAAAGATAATAAAAAAGAAAACTATCAAATTAATGGAACCCTAAACAAGATTGTCTTCACGATTCTTTCATCTTCATCTTTTTTATTTATTTATTCTAAAGGACCCTAAGCCAAATTTACATCTTCACCTTCCTTTAGAATCCTAAAGAGAGTCCTGAATGTTGTGTTTGCTCACAGATGTATCAGAGAATATTAATTATTTTCCCCTCATTATATGTGACTTAAAAAAAAAAGGTACGTTGTCCATCTCTGTTTCAAAATATATGAGTTCTAAATTTATAATGGATTTTTTAAAAAAAAAATTTGTTAATGGAAATCATGTGATAGTTTTTTAAAATTTAAGTCAATGTTGTTACAACTTACAACTTTTATGTTACACATCAAACCAACATGAAATTGTTACCACAAACATTTTAACTACAACTTTCTATGTGAAACTTGTTACAAAACACATATATGTTGTTATCCATATAAATCGAGTTGTTATATGCTACATCAAAGTTGTTACAACCTACAACTTTATTGTTACACATCATGTCAAATTTGTTACAACATTAAATCGTTACCATATACATTTTACTTAATTTTTTTTTAATGTAAAACTTGTTATATAGTACGGATATCTTTGTTACCCATATAAAATAAATTGTTACATGATACGACAATATTGTTACAACTTACAACTTTTTCGTTACACATCAAACCAACGTGAAATTGTTACAATAAACATTTTAACTACAACTTTTTACGTAAAACTTGTTACAAAAACACATATATTTTATTACTTATATAAATTGAGTTGTTACATGCTACATCAAAGTTGTTACAACCTACAATTTTATTATTACAGATCATATCAGATTTGTTACAACATTAAATCGTTACCACGTAAATTTTACTTAATTATTTTTTTTATGTTAAACTTGTTACATAGTACGGATTAGGGGTGGTCAAAAAAGCCCATACACCGTAAATCGGACAAAACCAAACCAAACCGTTTGGTTTGGTCCGGTTTTATACTTTAAAAAAAACTATATGAGTTTATTTTAGTAAAACCGTATGGTTCGGTCTGATATATGGTCCAAGTATATTAAACTCAGACCAGACCGTAAAGTGAATACCAAAAAAATTTAACAAAATTTTAAAATAAAAGGTTAAAGTCAAAAACCCAAATTTATTATTTCATAGTTTTTTTTTTTTTTTTTTTTTTTTTTTTTTTTTTTTCAGTCACCAATCGTATAGGTTCGTACAAAATGAAAACCTTCATTAACAAATAAAACTCTAAGCAGGGGATCGTAAAAGATTTCAATATGTTTCCATTATTTTACGAAGTTATCACTAATAATAAAAAATATTAATAATATTAAACTAAATTAGTGCAATTTTCATGATTTAGTTGTAAAATAAATTTGACTTGCATGCATTCAATTGCATTGTCGTGATTATAACAATAGCAAGTGATTTTATTTATTATTTTTTTTTTTTCAGAAATTCTATACAACACTTTATTTTTATTTTTATTTTTATTACTATTTTAGCTTTTTTTAGTTTGATGAACCGTACGTAACAGTAACTTACATATTTCGTTAATTGCTCACTTTATAGTACCATATATATTTTAAATGGTCAATCATTTGGATTTCAAGTCAAAAACCGTTAAACTGAACCAGACTAAACCGAATAAATATAATTTCGTCTGGTCTGGTCTAAAAAAAAAAGAATGGTCTAAACTGGTCTTATTTTTTAAAAGATCAAAATTTTTGGTTTGGTCCAGTTCTAGTCAAAACCGGACCAAAGAACCGGACCAAACCAAGCCATGCCCACCTCTAATACGGATATTTTGTTACCCATATAAAATGAGTTGTTACATGATACGATAACGTTGTTACAATTTACAACTTTTTCGTTACACATCAAACCAACGTGAAATTGTTACAACAAACATTTTAACTGCAATTTTCTACGTGAAACTTGTTACACAACACATATATTTTGTTATCCATATAAATCGAGTTGTTACATGCTACGTTAAAATTGTTACAACATGCTACGTCAAAGTTGTTACAACCTACAACTTTATTGTTACACATCATGTTAGATTTGTTACAACATTAAATCGTTACCATGCACATACATCTTACTTAATTTATTTTTTGGGGGAATTGCATTTTAGTCCCTGTAGTTTGCCTTATTCTGGGTTTAGTCCACGGTTATTGTTTTTTGTAACTTTTAGTCCTTCTGTGACAGAATCCGTCAAAAGACAGATTCTGCCATGTCAGTCGGACTAAAAGACGTTAATACCCTCCATGTGTACTGATGACATGGAAAAGACCGTTTTACCCTTATTAAATAAAAAATATATTAAAAAACAAAAAAAACAAAAATGTTAAATAATTAGATTAAATAATTAATCAAAATGTTAAATAATTAGATTAAATAATTAATAATATCCATCAATATAAATTTTTAAAAATTAAAAAAAAAAAAAATTATAGATCTGTGCATTTTCTTCTTCAATTTTCTTCCCAACCTTTTTTTCTTCTTTCCCAATCATTATCATCATCAAAAACAAAAACAAAAAATAACCTAAATAAATAAATAAAAACCTAGATCACCATTAAAAAAAACCCAGATCATCTTCTTCAATTTTCTTCAACTCAAGAATTTTTTTTTTTCTTTCCCAATCATCATCATCATCATTAAAAACAAAAACAAAAAATAACCTAAATAATAAAAAGCTCAGATCACATTATTGCCCAGATCACCACTAAAAACAACCCAGATCATCCAGATCGTCTTCTTCAATTTTTTTCAACTTGAGAACTTTTTTTTTGTTTGGAAAACCCAGATCACCATCCAATCAATAACCTAAATCAATAAAAATAACCTAAATCATTAAAAAAAATTAAAAAATTCCCAAAACAACCAGTTGAAGAAGCCGATCGATGGTGGCCCAGTTTGCCACGCCAACTCCTTGCGCAGAGGAGTAGATCAATCTGCGAGAGGGAGAGGCACCGCTGCCATTCGACCACCAGAAACCGCCATCACCACCACAACATCGCCGCTGCCATTCGACCACCAGAAACCGCCGCACAACACCAGCAGAAGGTCGCGATGACAACGGCGAACGACGCGGGGACACTGGAGAAGCAGATTCGGCGGCCGATTGGGAAAAAATCTGGGTTTTTATTTTGCGGGATCTGGTTTTTAATTTAGATGAAGAAGATTGATGAGATGGATGATAAATATGATATGGAGTTTTCCAAATTTCAGTAGATAAATATGGTGGGTGGGTTTAGGTTTGGATTTAGGTTTGGATTTGGGTTTGGTTATCATAAAAATAAGAATTATTTTTTTGATAAATATTTTATTTTTTTAATATTTAGTAAAATGATGTGGCGTGATCTCATCCACTCATTTGTTTTTTATTTAATATATAATTAATTATATATATATCAAATTACCTAATTACCCTTCAGCCCTAATTACCCTTTATGTCCCCACTGATGAATTTACCTATTTACCCCCATTGACCCTCGTTGACCTGACGGAACCCTAACAGAATTGGACGGTAGGGACTGGAATTCATATTGTCAGAATACAGATAGACTGAAAGTTACAATACCAAAAAACCGTGTACTAAACCCAGATTAAGGCAAGCTACAGGGACTAAAATACGATTTTCCCTTATTTTTTTTATGTAAAACTTGTTACATAGTACGGATATTTTGTTACTCATATAAAATGAGTTGTTACATGATACGACAACGTTGTTACAACTTACAACTTTTTCGTCACACATCAAACCAATGTGAAATTATTACCACAAATATTTTAACTACAACTTTTTACGTGAAACTTGTTACAAAACACATATATTTTGTTGCCCATATAAATCGAGTTGTTACATGATATGGTAAAATTGTTACGAGCTACGACTTTATTATTACATATCACTTCAAAATTTATTACCAAATTGATTTTTTTTTTTTTTTAATTGTTACCACACTTAACAAAATTACAACTTTTTATCCAAAATTTGTTAGATTGTACAAAAATTATGTTTTATATAATTTTTCATATAAAAAACAATAAAAATAATTATAGATATTTAAAATGAAATTTTAATTCAAAAATTATTATGTTACAAATATTTTATATAATTAACTCAAATAAGTATTAATTTCAAAATATAATGCATCATAAATATTTTACAATTAAACAATACATGTTATTATTTTCTAAAAATAATAATAGTTTAAAATAATTTTTTTTTGACTATTTTAAATGTTTAATTAAATTAAATACAAATTCAAATAATAAAAAATATCATATATTTATTTAAATTACAGAAGATTATTGTGAGGATATGTACAATCCTTATCTAATTATCATTTAAAATTATTTAACACACTTATTTAAATTAAATTAAATTAGATTATTACACTTTTATAATAAAATAATTTGAAAATAACTTGTTAACTTGTTATAACTAGTTACTCAATTTTTTTTTTTTTTAAAATTCTAATAACGTTATTGAGATTTAATCTCCCAACAATGTAGCCATCCCAGTTACAAGTTATTATAGTCAATGATTTATTTATGTTGACTAGTTTACTGATTTGTGGAAGATTGGTTGGTCGTTTGAGATAATTCACGCCAAGAAAAAGTGACATTTGTAGGCTTTCAAAAATACGGTAAAAATCTTTTTACCATATTTAGTACAATGTCATTACGAAAGAAGTCGTAAAAGAAGGTCAATCTATTATAACATTTCACAAATGCTGAAAAAAAAAAGGTTGTATAAGACATGTTTTGAAGCATAAAAAAAAATGCCGTCTTGAAGGCCAAAAAATACCGTATAAGACATGTTTTGGAACAGTAAAAAAAGGAAGTATAAAATATGTTTTGGGGCAACCAAAAAATGCTGCATGAAAATGTTTCAAGGCAAAAAAAATTCCGCAAATGTAGACACTATACCTTGAGAAAAACTATTTAAATTGAATAAAAATTAAATTAAATTAAATTGAGCCAAATAAAACTTGATATTGCACTAACATGAAATTGAATATTCAATAACTTACATAACATCAAATTGTTGTTAAAGTCTACTACAGCATGCTATATTACAATGTGTGAAAGTTTTCTCTTTTGAGTCATTCTAAACCACCATAATAGAAGGATGATGAAATAAGATGGCTTTCCCCACTTATCAAAATACTTTCCCACCGAGTAAACCAACCTTTGCCTTATCCTTATCCTTATCCTTTTGGATTAGTGATCACCGCTTGAATTGCAAGTGGCAATTGCAAGTGACAATATTAGATTAGATATTACCATAACCCCCACTTTCTTATTGCCTGTATACAGGGCTAGCCTTAGGGGTAGGCCCACGAGGTAACCATCTAGGATTCCTGTTTTTGAACGGTCCTAAATTTCAATTTTAAAATAAACATTGTATATTTCAATTTAAAAATAAATCTGGAGGTCCATGTACAGTTCTTTTTTTTTTTTTTTTTTCTTTTATATAAAAAAAACAGCTCATATATCACATTATCACTTAAAGACCTATATTTTATAAATAAATAAAATAATATATATATATATATATATATATATATATATTTAAAACAAAAAAACAAAAAGCCCACCAAAGAAACGCAATTATTATACTTACCGCATCAATAACAGATCAAATTGCATATAGACATTCAAAAAAAGAACTTGAAATCAATTCTAGGGTTCTTGGAAGCTCTCTCCATGCAAAAATTTAGACACGAAATCTCAAGAATTCAAACAATTTTAAGTAATTTGCTTATAGAAGAGTTGAATTCGTTGGAAAGTCGATGACCTCATTTTTATAGTTCACCTCGGGCCCCTAAAATCCCAAGACCGACCTTGCTTGTATAAATGTGTGTGTGAATCCAATTGTATTTTGATGAAGCATCAGAGATCTCTAAAGAATCAATACAAACTCTCCAAAGTCTCTCTCTCTCTCTCTCTCTCTCTCTCACTTTATATCTCTCTCATTTCTTTATTTATTATTCATTTATTTATAATACATTATTAGCACGATCGTATGTAAGTAAAAAGTATCTACAGGTGAGTGATTTACTTATAGCTCGATTTTGTTTATGTAAATAAAAGGGATCTCAAGGAGAGTGATTTACTTGCAAATCAATTTTAATAATTATTTTTGACATGTATATTTGTTTTTTACATATGTAAATCTAATGGTCCACATTATTCGTCTGGATATATTTTATATCAGGACGAACTGACAACAGAAAAATTGTATATATATATATATACGAGTACTGGAACAACATAGAACTACTAGCTATCGCAGACTCTTTTTTGTTATCATATAAACCCCTTTATATAAGTGGTAGTGCATCTCCTCTTTTACGCTAGTGAACTCCCACCATACATATTTTACAAACAGAGGAGAAACCAGCTTTATCAAATTTGGAGGGTTTGAAGGAACCGATTTGAAAATTTGATAAAATTATAACAGAGAAATATTTATAATAAAATAATAAGGTAAAATATTAATAACTATAAAAAAAAATTCATGTTGGAGAGTTTGAGGGGACCGATTTGAAAATTTGATAAAATTATAACAGAGAAATATTTATAATAAAATAATAAGGTAAAATATTAAACCACACCCCCCCCCCACCCCACATGTGGCTCCGACATTGTGACATTAGATTTCGGGCCAGTTTGGTATTGCTTTTGAAAAGTTAAAATCAGAAAACTTTCCAAAAGTGAGTAATTGATAATCTAGGAAGTTTTGACAATGATTTTGAAAAGTAGATAGGGGTTACATTTTGAAAGTGATTATAAAATACTCTATTTCAATATTTAATGAATCTTTTAAAATATCATTATTATCCTTATGAAATCAAGTTAAAATCATTTATATAATCTTAGTATTTTTGCAATAAAATTACCAAACATATGTATACTGCTTTTGAGTTATACTGTAATTTTAAAAATACAATTAACCAAACATTTATTGATTACAGATGATTATTCTTTCAGCACATCTAACAATGATTATTATAAAAGTTACAGTAATACCAAACTGGTCCGTTCTTCTCATTCATTGAGTGTTTGAATTTGTTGTTATTCTATAAATTCATGTCCACCGTAGTAACAAGGATGTAGCTTAATTAGTGTGGTTGAGTGACCTCACCAAAGCATTAAAGTAGTACCACCCAAAAACCATACCTGATGAATTGTCGGAGTCCAAAGTTGAGGCGTGTTATGCGTTCACATTTCCAAAGTAATGCTCAAAATTCAAAACGCAGTATAGAAAAATAGTGCGTCAACCAATAAGTAGTGGAAGGCGAGATTTTCACAAGTGGTGCAAAGAATCTTCAACATGAAATCTTTAAAATAAATAAATAAAATAAATAAAATAAAATAAATAAAAACACTTGTCAAACCAAAGTAATTTTATTTACATCTTTTAAATGTTGTGTTTAGGTATATGTTGACAATTGTTTTGCATTCTTATCTTTGTTTGAAAAGGCTTTATCAAAAAAAATGTTTCTTCCGCAAAAATTTTAGACAACATATTCAACCCCACGTTGTATCTTAGCATAAACCTCAAATTTTACAGGAAATTCTTGAAACATTTGGGGTACAAGGAATGGGTAAGGTATCCACATTCCACACCCCATCTCATCCCCGGTGACAATCCTAATGGTACACTTATTTAGGGATGGCAAAATATGAATCCAGATCCATAAAAAACCACAAAAAAATGAAAGGGTCATGACCCGACTCACAACCACCAAATAAACAGTTGGTTCAGGTCTAGACCCGACCCATTTATGTTTCGGTTTTATCCAACCCAACCATGACCTGGTTTATGTTTATTTTGACCCGGATTTTGACCCAAATTTCTTTGACCCGATTTTTTTGGGCCATAATTTTTTTTGGCCCTGGATTTTTCTCAATTAAACATAAATATCCAAATTAATTAAAGAGTAACGATATTTGCACCCTTAAACAACCGTATGTGCACCCCTATTTGTATTTACACCCCATTAAAATTTTTCAAAATATTATAATTTGTAAGCACACCCGCATATTACCAAATATGCCCTTTCTTTTAATTTCTATTGAAAAATATAATTAAAATGCAAATAATAATAATAATAATAATAATAATAATAATAATAATAAAGGGAAGAGTACAAGTCCTTCGGATTCAGGATGTATTGTTGTTTGGATTGTTAATTTTACCGGGTGGCTTTATAAGCTCACAGATGATGATATATCTTTTTCCTGTTTTGTTGAATGAAGTTCTTCATTTTTATTTTTTTTTAATTCAATATTCCGGATAGAAGAGGCTATACCCTACGGCCTATAGCCTCCATTTTTTTTTTCTTTCCTTTTTTCTATCTGTGTTTGACTGTTTGGAATCATGGGATTTGGAAGAGCCGAAGAGGCTACAGCCTCCATTTTTATTTTATTTTTAACATTTTCATTTTAGTTTAGTTTTTTTTTTTTTTTTTTCAATTAAATCTATGGTTTTCTCATCTTAATTTTTTTTAACAATAATAATAATAGTTAAATAATCACTATCCTTTTTTTTTTAAATTAATTATAATAATCGTTAAAATATTCAAAATATTAAATATTGTTTTAATATGGTACACCGTACACCATATAATTATATTAATCATTTTAAATAAGGGTAATATTATAATTTTGAAAATATATTAATTTGGGGTGCATATACAGTTTTAGAGGGGTGTCAATATCGTCACTCTTAATTAAAAAGTATGATAATTTTACAAGCCCCTTAAAGTTCTATTTTTTTACAATCCATATCCAATTAAAACAATAAACTCAAATATTACTTCAATATAGATAACACATCTCCAAATATTAATTTTTTACAACCCATGTCCAATTAAAAAATAAATAAAAATCATATGGATGCTAATGGCCATCTGTTGTAGCATATATTTCTTCTCCAGAATACCACCTAAAAAAACAATCAAGTAAAAAAAAAAAAATAGTAGAAACCAATATTATATATAAATTATAAGTAATAAGTAAACTAAATTTGAAACTAACTGCATACCTCGAATAGGAGCTCATATCCAATTTTGTGTACACATCAAGGTCTCGAGCGTGTCCATATGCAGTTTTCTACGATGTGGACTCAAAAATCTACCCAAGCACTAAAAGCGGACTCAAAAGCCACCATATACACAGGAATGGCCAAAATGTCTCTGGCAATCTTAACCAAAATTGGATATTTCCCTTTGTTACCTTTCCACCATGACAAAATGTCAAAGTCAAGAGAGATATTTTCAACTTGTTCTTCCAAATAACTTTTCTAACTCTGATTTTTAATACTGCTAACCGTTTGGCTTTTATACAACTAAAATTCGTCATCATCCCCAAACATATCAAAAGAATGATCCAATTAATTATCATCTAATTGTTTAACTAAGTTGGATCCTAATTCATATTCTTTAATCAAATCCTTTAAAAGTTCATGCACTAGGGATAGCCATTGGGGAAATGGAGATAGATATAGGTCCCCCCATCCCTATCCCTATCCCCATCCCCATCCCCACCCCCACCCCCACCCCCACCCATTTCCCCATTTGGGGAAAATGGGGATGGGGTAGTTTTGGGGGAAGGTCCCCCCATCCCCATCCCCATTTCCTTATTTTCCCCGTTTTTCTCAATTTTTTTCCATTTCCCCGTTTCCCCTGTCTTCCCCATTTCCCTATTTTCCCTATTTAAGTAAAAATTATATACTAAAAAAAAATACACAATCCATTACAAAGAAGTATATAGGATTTAGGGTTAGGTTTTAAAGTTATAAAGAAGTATATATACTTAGTCAAATAGAAAGAATAAAAATATTAAGAATATATATATATAAGGTTTGGGGGAAATGGAGAAATGGGGATGGGGGCACCTACCCCCATGCTCATCCTCATCCTCATTTCAATTTGGGGATAAAAATCATCTCCATCCCTACCAATTTCCCCATTTTTCCTCAAAAAATTTCACCCAAATGGGGATGGGGAAGTGGGGATTTGGGTTCCCGGGGATAAATGGACATCCTTATCATGCACTATTTCTCCCTGACTAGATGCACTATAGCCATAAATTTGACTTAGCCATAAATTTGACTAAAAAGAAAATCAACAAGCAAAATCTTATACCTCGGATCCAAAACTACTGCCACGGCCATCACATCAGGAATATTACTCCAATACTTATCAAACTTGGCAATCATACCTCTTGCCATTGCTTGTATCTCAATGTAACGAGAATTAAGCCATCCATTCATTGTCTCTCTCACTTTACAAATCATGGGAAAAACCAAATTAGCTGTAGGGTATTTGGTACCTAAAAAATTGAAAAACTAAAACAACTATTGATTTCGAAAAAAAAAAACCGGTATAATTTTTTTTAATAGTTAAATAAATAAATAATATCTGAGAAAAACTCTGTTAACTTGTAAAATGGTTTCAAATGCTCTAGCATAATTGTTGCTAACTGCCAATCTGATTCATCGAGCAAACATTTATATTACAGCTCATAATGTTGGGCACAAACAAAAACATCCTTATACATCAAGGCAACCAAAAACATGAAGTATGCAGAATTCCATCTATTGGGACAATCAAGCACGAGTTTCTTGGCATATTTAATTTCAATTGATTTGCTACATTCTCAAAAGCTTCAATTCTTTTGCTTGATGCTGTCTAAAAACATACACTATCCCTAATTTTCTCAATATCATCTACAATCACTCTCAACCCATCTCGCACCACCAAATTCAAGATGTGGGCACAACATCGCATATGAAATAACCTCTCATCTAACAACAATGCATCTGAAAATTTGGTCTTTATTTTTTCAATCATACAATCATTCGTGGAACAATTATCCACAGTAATTGTAGACAACTTTCTATCTACATTCCAGTCATAAAAACATGTCACCAACTGTTCACCAAGTGATGTAGCATCATGTGGACTTAACACATGTATAAAACGTGTGATTCTATTATGTAACACCCATGATTTGTCAATGAAATGCATAGTAACAACTATGTATCCCCTTTTTGTACTAGATGTCCACATATCCGTAGTAATTGCTATTTTATTTTCAAGGCTATATATCCAACAACTTCAATGTCTTATCCCTCTCCATATTGTACAACTTAAAAATCTCACTTTTCAACGTATTTCGACTCATAGATTCAAACCTATGTTGGCAATATTCTATCATCTCCCGAAACCAAGGGCGGAATTGGGCCTGGCTAGGGTGGGCTACAGCCCACCCTAGTTTTTTTTTTTTTTTTTTTTTAAATTTAAGTTTTTCAATAGTTCTATATACATCCCATTTAGTTCTAAGTACACTCCAGCCCAATTCCAATTCTAATTTAACTTACTATATTTTTCCTTATCTTAATAATAGTCCGATAACTTAAAAGTTATGCATCAAACTCATTCAAGCCCATTGGATTTCTTTAACCAAGTGAAAATTCAAATTGAAAGTTTTAACCCTTTAATAACTCAAAAATCAAATGGGAAATTTTAGGGTATGAAATAGAATATGTATTTGAGGGTAATGTTCATTATGTCCCCTGACTAGGTGTATTTTTTTTTTTTAAAAAAAAATTAAATTAATGAAAATTCTCTCATATCATCAAGATTCGCAATAAAAATGATTTTTTTTTTTTATCTACTATAAATTTTTATCTATATGAAATTGTCCACAGCCCACCCATAAAAAAATTTCTGGTTTCGCCCCTATCCAAAACCCTGTGTATTCTACAAATCTTAAAGGAAGCTCATGTATTATGATCATCCTTGCTACTTTTGGCTTATCAACATTTTGATCAAATGATGTATTAATTGAATTTGTAGCTTCTTGATGATCACCAAGACATTTTAACACATGCTTCCTTAAACTTGATGTCCCTTGAGTAGCATTCAACTTCTCACAAAAATCACATTTTGCCATCCTAATACCATTAACATCAACCCTAGTAATGTAATTCCAAAGAAAGGATGTTTCTGAGTTTCTCTCTTCCGCTTAGAGCCACTTGAAGCATTACTTGGCTCAACATCTTCAACTTCATTATTACCACTACCCATAGAAACATTTACTTGAGATCCTTCAAAAATAGTCATGTTTAGCTACCTAACAACACATCATTTAGCACATTCAAAACTAGTGAACCATATTGTATTAACAATCAAAAACACATGAAGTGACTTTTTAGATAATGAGTGTCCTTTTTTTTTTGGTCAGGTATTTTTTTTTTTAAAGCTTTTTACCATTTGGGAGTCGTTTGTCTAAACCCCAAGCACGTCCATCTACCAGCTTAGCTAAGCCCCTAGGGCAGATAATGGGTGTCATTAGAGCATATGTAGAGTGTAGACTAAAAACGTTGAAGAAACCAATTCAACATGTCTTCTTCCCTCGATATAGGTATACTTGTAAAAAGCATTTAATGGATTTATCAACCCAATTAATCCATTTCAACAACTGGGCCCAAAATGGATATATACCATTGCCATCCTCGGCTCAAAAAGCCCATTAAAGATATAGACAAGTAACACGTTTTTCTACAACTCTTCATCATAATTATATTGCTTTAAATGGTCGATGTCTCGATGAAAGACAGACACTTTGTATAGCTGTTAAGGCAATTGAATTGGCCTCCCACACACCACATGGAGACAGACTCTTTAGTTTTTAGTTTTTAAAATTCTGTCAACATCCACGGTGCGGGTCCCAACTTCTTAAACTTGAGTCCTGCTTTTATTTAAAAAAAATAAAGAAAAAAGAAGCAGCAGCTTTTATTAAAGCAATAAAGTGATTGATTAATCCTGTTCTTTCTTGACAAAGGAAGTCAATTTGGGTCGATCTGTAACTTAAATTGATGTTAGACATATATAAATAATGCTTAGGTATTGACATGTTATTACCCAAGATACTGGTCCTATTAACAGGAGTGTAGTACGTGGTCCAATTTGTAAGATAAATATAAAAAGTAAAAAAAAAAAAAGAAGCATTATTCAACAAATATTGTTTTAAATTTTAACACAATCTTCCATAAACAAGAATCCAAGACAATGTTTACTGATCCGTGCAATGATTTTCTCCATTGGAGAAATAAAAGGTTGCATTATTGGATTATAATTTGCTTACATACATTTCTGCATAAAACATCACATCTAAGAAGAAGATCATAATAAACATGTAATACATAATAACAAGCAAAAGCCTAATCATGGCTATGTAATTAATTTTGATGATGAGTCAATTGCAGGGGGACTGACTGACTAATTAATCACAACTTATGCGGATTGAGAGCATCATAAGTTCTTGGTGCTGGAGCTGGAACCGTTGATATTTGATCAGACAACGTCTCAGCAGTTGCATTCGAAAGATGATCACCATTATTCTTACAGGGAATCAAAGTCATCGTCTTCTGTTCTGAACAACTCCTTTTCTTGGAGAAGAATTTACGACACTCTTCGGCTGATCTCTGATTCGGAAGATCCAATATGCAGTTCATTCTAACATCAATCTTCTTTTTCATTATCCTTTTCCTGCATTCAGACCCAACCTGCGTAAAATAGTTGTCTGATAAAGACAACTTCTTTAGATTAGGCAGCTTGCAGACCATTTCCGGGACAGTGCCGTAGAACTGGTTTCCGGTCAAGTTCAGAAACTGCATACTAGCCAAACATCCGAAGGAATGCGGTATCGGGCCAGTCAACCAGTTGGCGCTAGCGTCGAAGACGGTGAGATTCCTCAGGTTTCCTATTTCATATGGCAAGCAACCTGAAAGCTTGTTGTTCAAGAAAAGTATTTCCAGGAGATATTTAGCTTCACCAATGCTTTTCGGGATTTGACCTGTGAACTTGTTGTTAGCAAAAGTGATATACAAGGCTGTTGTGGAGCCTAAATTCTGAGGAAGCTCTTGAGTGAAATGGTTGTTGTTGATGAAGAGCGCATCGAGTTTGAGGTAATCGAACAATTTTGATGGAATCGCCCCGTAAAACTTATTGAACCTGAGGTCCAAGAAGCTTAAATTCTTCACATTTAGTACCTCCTTTGGGAATTGGCCACATAACTTGTTGTTGCTGACATCAATCTCGTACAAGTACTTAAACCTGGATGTTTTCGGGATTGCACCAGCGAAGGAATTGGAATTGGCATGGAAGATAGCCAGGTCTTCTAACTGTTCAAAGAAATCATCGAGGCTGAATTTTGATCCCCCTAATTTGTAGCCATTGAAGTCTACTCCAGCAACCGCTGGCTCCTTGTAGTAAGGATGAGTATCACAGACAAAGCCCTTATATTTGGTGCAGACGTCTTTTCCGTTCCACGAGTCGGTAATCTTTTGTGGATCAATGTCGATTCTGAGCTTAAATTTCTGAATTACTCTGTATGCAAGCTCTACTCGCGAGATTCGAGGTGGAGATGGAGGTTTAGGCTTTGGAGGCGGTGGAGGAGATGGAGGTGGAGGTTTAGGCTTTGGAGGAGGAGGAGATGGAGGTGGAGGTGAAGGAGGAGGGGGAGGAGGAGATGGAGGTGGAGGTGAAGGAGGGGGAGGAGGAGATGGAGGTGGAGGTGAAGGAGGGCATAAGGGTTCAGGAGGAGGAGGAGGAGGGCATAAGGGTTCTGGAAGAGGAGGAAGACAATCAGGTTCAGAGGAGGGAGCAGGAGGAGAATAGCCACCGCCGCCGCCACCTATGATGATTTCCAAAGCTTCCCTTTTTGTCTCAATCACCAAATCATCATCTGCAGCTACTGCATTATGATGAACCAAACAAGAATTGAAAAAAAGAGAGAACAACACCAGAATTGAAGCACACACAGAAATATTTCTCATCTCTCTGTTTTCTTTTTTTTCCTTCGTTTTCTTTTTTGACCTCCACAGGACTCTTTGAGAGTAGTATATTTATATAAATTGACAGAGAGTAGACCACGATTGAGAAAACTCACAGTCACACGGTCACACTCACAACAACAAAAAAGACTCACGAGCGTATGCCATATACACTGATGATGTTCATGTTCACTAAACTCACCTTTTTAATGGTAGTTGCCATTTCGTTTTCACAGAGAGAGACATTTTTTTGCTGCATTGTTTATCCTGGAATCCCTGAATTATTTTTTGTCCAACTTATTGGTAGGTCCTAAAACTTATGGTTGGCTTCAACTAATTAAGCTTCTAATTCGAAGGACATGTAATGGACAACTTGATTGCATACACATGAAAACTAGTACATATTATAATCACTTTCTTATTGATGAAAAATCAATTATTGGGAGCACTTTACCCTTTAGTGGGCCGACCCGGTGCAAGTCCAGATTAGTCGGGGTGTGGTCTGGATTGATTGTACCGTATGGTGGATCCGCTCCACCAGGAAACCGGATGGTGTAAACCAAAAAAAAAAATCAATTATTGAAACTGCGTTTAAGGCAGTACAAAAGTAAAAGAAAAAGAAAAAGGAAACGAAAAAAAAATAAAAAATAGACCGACAGCAGGGGCACCGACACCTTGAACCTAGTGGTCAGGCAGGACAAAACACGTTTTGTACGGTAATGAATATTTTTATTTGGACAAGAACATATCCGTTTTGATACTTGAAAATTGAGATCTATAATCTCAATATATATATAGAGAAATACTTGGTGCAACCGGGGCTGCGTAATCTTTGCGGCCCCGGTATGCAATTTTTTTTTTCAAATATGTGGGGATCGCATTTTTAATGCATGGGACCCACTTTTTTTTTTGAAAATGCACACCGGGGGCGCAACGGTGACACAGCCCCCGGTTGCACAAAGTTTTTCTCATATATATATATATATATATATATATATCCTGCCAAATTTCACTTCACATGCAGAGTATAATATAACAGCAATAATGCAACATTTCAATTTTCAAAGGTATAAACTGAAATATAGGAATGCATGAAAAGAATTTATATACTTCACTTGAATTTTTGTTTTTTTGTTTTTTTTTTTTTTGTTTTTTCGACAATATCTATCTATCCACCTAGATAGATCAGGTATTTTTTTTTGAAGCTTTTTGTCATTGGTAGAATTCGAACAATTGACTTGAGAGTTATTTACCCAAACCTCAAGCTCCAAGCTACAAGCTACCAGCTAAGCTATGCCTCTGGAGGCATTTACTTGAATTTTGAAACTTTTTTTTTATTATTATTATTTTTATTTTTTTATGGGTGAAATGAAATAATTCGATTAGATTCAATCCAATCCTATGTATACTAAAAGTAATATGCGATGCAGCTAGCACGTTGCAATATTTTCACATGATAAGTGAAAATCAAGTGCTGGAGTTGAAGGGTTTTCCAATTCCAACTTCCAAGTGACTGTCACTTCGAACCCAGCTGCAGCATAATATATCATCTTCTTGAAAGATTTTTATTCAGCAGACATTTATGGCTGAAAACTATACAAAGAAAAGTCTCAAATGTGTGACAAAACTAAAAACAGTGACATTGATGCTAGAGGTTGATTGATTGCTCTTGCTCACATGTTATGCAATCAACTGTCCTCCACCAAACGCAAGATCACCGAAGAAATGTTGTCATAGCTTAGCTCATCAAATCCACTATTGGAAGTTCTGAAAATTGGCATCAAGATCTTGTGAGCAGAGTAAACATATAATTCATTATATTTATGTTATTTGAATTCAGGTTAAAAAATTTGCAGAATCTGATCACTGTCTAGCTAGATAAATTCATGAAATGCTATATATATATATATATATGTTAGATTTTTTCCATCATGTAAATCATACACAATCTGCAACTGCACTTCACATGCAACATTGAATTTTGAAAGTTAGATATATAAATATGCATATGAAGTGCAGTGTGTGATCCTAATAAAAAGGCCGGCAATATAAATTGGAGAAATCATTTTCCAAAATAAATCCTGAGCCAACCCTAATTAAAACCAAATTGGCCACTACAAACAACGAGAAAGACATACTGTCATTACTGATTCACTAAACTTTATCCACTGTCTTCGTTGGTAGTGTTGCCAGAATCATCAAGGCTTGGTTGAGTTAATCATTCTTCATCACTAAGTAATAGTAAGGGCTAATTGCACAAACATTCCCTAAGTTTATATCTAATTGCATCTATATGGAACTTTTGTTTGAAATTGTACAAACCTACCTACCGTTAGTCACCCAACGTTAAATAGTAACAACAATTCTATTTTTTATTTCTATGAAATTAAAATAAAGAATGGCTTCGAAAAAGATATCTTGAATCAAAATAGAGAAAAAAAAAAATAAAGAATATCTCTTTACAAAATTACAAAAGGCCGTTTTTTATTTTTATTTTAACGGCCTGGTTTGGTCAGTACCTAACCGGGCCTTTTTTTTTTTTGTTCCAATGAACCATACCGCCAAATCATAGAAAAAATGATTTAGATGGAATCAAATTGTCATTTCTTATTCTTTATTATTCATTCGTTTTTTTTTTTTTAAATTAATTTACTTTTACTAGATACTCGAAAAAAGGGAAAAACAGAACGATGTATTTTATTTTATTTTTTAATTAAAAAAGAACATGCTGATTATATCCAAATTCGGAAGCAACAATAATTTTAGTTTATCATGGGTAAGGACACTATTGTAGACATAATAACTTCTATACGAAATGCTGACATAGATCGAAAGGGGACGGTTCGAATAGCATCTACTGACATGACTTGTTAAAATACTTTTACAAGAGGGTTTTCTCAAAAACGTAAGGAAACTTGTAGAAAATAACAAATAATTTTTGGTTTTAACCCTACAACATAGAAGGAATAGGAAAGGACCATATAGAACTCTTTTAAATTTAAAACGAATAAGTCGATCTGGTCTCCGAATTTATTCTAACTATCAACGAATTCCTAGAATTTTAGATGGGATTGGGATTGTGATTCTCTCTACTTCTCAGGGTATAATGATAGACCAAGCAGCTCGGCTAAACATGTCATTTTAGATATTAAATCAATAAAATAAATTGTGCAAGTAAATTTGACTGTTAGATTAATACCAAAAAAAAATCCAACGAAAAGAAAACAAGAAAGAAAATTGATAATAAATAAATAAATAAAATCTAGTTTTAACTTTTATCCATTCATTTTTTTTTTTTTTTTTAAATCTGCAAACAAAAATTTTATTTAACCATTTCTACAAGATTTCAAGTTTGATTCTAGATTTTAGTCATGATTTCAAGTTTGGTTCCAGATTTTAGTCATGATTTCAAGTTTGCTTCCAGGTTTTTTAAAAATAAATCAAGTTTCAACATTCAAGTTTTTAGTAGTGATTTCAAGCTTGGTTCCAGATTTTAGTCATGATTTCAAGTTTATTTCCAGGTTTTTAAAAAATAAACTAAGTCAGGGGTATTTTTGTAATTTATAGACATACACTGAATTTTTTTAAAAAAAATGGTTATTAACAATTAAAGTTTCAAAAGTGGTTATTTCCAGTGACTATTTTTGGTTCTCTCTTAAATTTGTATTCAACTTTTTTCTTCTCTTTCTTCTTCCATTGTTTTTCCACAGACCAATTTCACTCCATTTCACTCTACTTTCCCAAATCATTTGCTTCCATTAGACCGATATAAGTTTCATCAAAAAGAAAAAAAAATAATCTCAAACTTATTCATAAAAATTTGACACTCCACTAGTCCACTGATCCTTTGTTCAATTCTCATTAGACCAAAGAAAAAAAAAATTACAGCTTTAATTCAAACCCAATATCCAAAACCTAGGAAACAACCCTCATAGAGTTCAATAACAGGAACCACACATAGGTTGATAGATCTGATGACTTTGGAAAACGGGAGTGACGCAAATCAAATCTGATGTACATTAATGATGAGCCACCCTGCTCCTTGACTTATGGGCAATCTCCTCTCTTCTAGCGGATAAGATCTCCACCAACTACAGTCTACAGATATGTCCTCTAAGGTTTTTTTTTTTTTTTTTTTTTTTTTTTTTCATATTGTTTTCTATATGTTTTATTTATATAAAATTTAAGTTTTTTATTTTATAAAAAGTATAAAGGTAAAAAAATAATAATAATAATAACAGGGGGCATTAAAAAAAATAAAAAAAATTGACTATTACAACTAGAAGTAGAAGCTGGTCCGTAAACATCTCACAAAGTTGTAGATTCGAATCCTTTCCTAAAAAACCCTAAATTTATGTAATAATATAATACGTCAAGTTATGTTATTATTTAGTATTCAAATACAGTAACGGTTTGTGAAAATTAAATTGAACAATTATTTGATTTCATTTTCATATCGATCCAAAGTTAAAAATGAGACAAAACAGAAACAGTGACATTGATACGAAGGGTTGATTGACTGCTCTTGCTCACACGTTAACATGTAATCAACTGTCCCCCAGGCCCCACGGCCCCACCAAATGCAAGATCACAAAAGAAATGTTATTATATAGCTTGAATTTTCACATGCAACATTGAATTTTCAGAGTTAGACGTGCATATAGAGTACAAAATAAAAAGGCTACATATAAATTGGAGAAATCATTTTCAAAATGAAATCCCAAATGAACCCTACTTAAAAAGTAAAAACCTTTTTTTTTTTTTTTTTTTTTTTTTTTTTTTTTTGAGAAAGGAATATCCATTGAAATCTTAAAAAGTAAAAACCTTTTTTTTTTTTTTTTTTTTTTTTTTTTGAGAAAGGAATATCCATTGAAATAAGCCAAAGGCTTAACAGTAACAACACCTGAAAATCAGATCCAGGGCATGAAACATGAAAACCATGTTCACGATAACCATTGGGACTCAGCAGCATAAGACTCACAAGCACAGTCCAGATCAAAGCTCCACAAATAACGAGAAAGACAATAAGGGACCATGTATTTTGTCAAAAAATTAAATTAAATATATAAAAAAAAAATCCTATAAATGTCTGCTTCCACAACCAAAGTTCTACAATAGAATAAATTTTTGTTCTAATATAACCGACTCTCAGTATCAAAATTATGATGTCTATCAAACATAAAAGAATCCCGATTCGATAGGCATATAATCATATTCGAAGAAACCGGTAGAAAATAATACTTACGTACCTACCATATTGAAATTCCTGTATGAAGATAACTTCCCAATGGACACATGATGCAAGGGAAGTAGAAAATGTGAAGGATTAGGAGATTTGCAGAAAAAAGGGCAAAGGAATCACTCATGCTACAAGCCGATTGCTTGATTAGGAGGAGGACTCACTCAACTCCAAGATTATAAGAAATTATAATCAAACTCAACCATATTCTGGCTATGCAGATTTACCATTAGATATATAGACCATTTTCAACATCATTGAAACAAAAACACACCAGTCATATTCTCTGGACTCTAGTCAAACGAAACCTTACATGTTCTTAAGTAATTGCATGCAAGTCACAAAACAATTAAATAAAGTCTCAAAATAAACAAACAATTCAAGAGAGCAAATACTAGAAATAACTGCCCTTAATCAACTCATAAACATTACACGACAACTCTGGAGAAATCCCAATGGACGCACACAAACAGCAAAACATTATCGCTTGAGCCAATTATGGTCAACAAATCCTTTTATTTTGGTCTTTCTAATTAAGATTTGTTTTGTTAACTGTTGACCAATGAATTTGGTCAACACCACCGGTCGTAGTATAAACCGTAAGGGGAATGCTATCTACCTTTCCCATTTGCCTTTCCAATTTACCTTTCCCATTCATTGTTTGACACGTGTACTGGTGTACATTTTTTTATTTAATAAAAAGCTCTCACTTCTTGTTATAAAGCTTGTTTACGTCTTTACCCCTTATATACATATATTACAAAATAAAATTAAAATAAAATTACAATTTATAAACAACAAAAAAAAATTCCTTAAAAATAGTAATTTTTTTTTTGAAAAATATATATATAAGAAAATAATTAACAAATCAATTTTTTCAAAATAATTAAAATAAAAAATCATCATCATCATAATCGTCATCAACCTTCCATCATCATCATCAACCTTTTGTTATTAACAACAATAACCACAAATTACAAAAAATAAAAAACAAAAAAACAAAAAACAAAAAAACAAAAAAAAAAACACAGAGTTTTAATGATATGCAATCAACTTGCAAAATATTTGATTTCTGGTGTTTGTGCTTTAGTTTGGCAAATTTTGATTAAAACAAAATTGTTAGTGTACATACACCAATTTGCTAAAATTTTTGAGATAAACGCATTACATCAATTAATCAATTATATCCGGATAACCATGATGAAGATTCTTAAAGCCTCAATACTAGAACATTTTCGTAAATGAAAAGATCGGAATAAACTTTTTGCCTAGATACAAACTGCAATAGATTAAAGTATATTATTAACACCTCAATAAGATATAATTTTGTTTTTTCAATGCTGCATTAAACAATTGGTTGTTCCATGAGAATCATTTAATCAAACAGTTAATATGCATATTAACTGATAAATATCATGTATTGTGGAAATCTAAGAACAAACAACTATAAATCATGAAATAATAATTATGGGTTCCTGAAAAAAATTAAAAACAAATTAAAGATAAGAATCATTCCTAAACACATATATATAATTCTATATATAACATACCTTGTTAAAAGAAACTTTCAATATATAAAACTCAAATTTGAGATTTTAACCCTGAAAAACAAGTATAAGAAAATAAACCCTAAAAAAATTAAATCAAGAGAAGCTTACCTTTTCTATTATGACAAAATTTTCTCTACAGTCTTGGTGACTTCTAAAGACTAAAGATGAAACACAGTTTCAAACCTAAAAAGTGTTTTTAAGGAAAAGAGAAACTAAAGAAAAAAAATTTAAAATTAAGAAACATCCCTAAACATATATATATATATGTATATATATATATATATATATATATTTCTACATAAAAAAAATATCTTATTCAAAGAAACTTTTATTATATGAAACTCGAATTTGAAATTCCGACCTTGAAAAACAAATAAAAGATAACAAACCCTAAAAAAAATAAAAAAATAAAATAAAAAAAGCTTACCTTTTTCTATCAAGGCAGAATTTTCTCTACAATCCTGATGACTTCTACAGATGAATCACAGTTTCAAATCTAAAAAGTGTGTTTAAGGAAAAGAGAAAATAAAGAGAAAATCTAGATATGGTAGTGACAAAGGGAGAACCAAGAGACATGTGAAGATGGAATAAGGAAAAAAAAAAATAACAACACCATGATTGTGGCGTTTTTTTTTCTCTTCCAAATAAAATAAAATTTATTGATTCTGATGCCTTTTAAAAACCTAATTATTTATAAAATAAAATCTTTCCTTTTTTATAGGGTAATTTTGTGACTAATTATATTATTTGTCACAAATTATCAAGTTTTTTTTAACTAATTGTGACAATTATTTTTTAAAAGTCTAAATTGAACAAAACATAATGACAAATGGTATAATTTGTCAAAAAATAATACCTATTGTGATACATTTGAAATTTGTCACACAAAAATGTGTCATTGTAGGTCACTTTTTTTGTAGTGAGCGTCTCTCTGAATTCGAACCACACCACGAAACCACCAAATTATAGTGTCAAGTTTTCAAATCCACCACCAATAAACCACAACCTAAATGAAACAATTCAAATCACCAACAACAACCATTTCAAATAATTATGGAGAAGAGAGAGAGAGAGAGAGTCTCCATCTCTGATGGAAGCGAGATGGAGCTCACCTCCATCTTAGATAGAGCCAAGATATGGGTCTCCATTGATGGAGGCTTGAAGAGATCTGAAAATTTCTAAATCTCTTAAAAAGCCTTACATTTTTTTTTTTTTTTTATATAATTATTTTATTCTTCAAGCGTTTTTTTTAAGGACTTTTGTTTGTTAGTTAGTTTGTTTGTTTTTGTTCAAAGGTTTTTTTAAATTATTTTTTTATTTTGTATGAAGAAATCGATTGCTTCAAATCTGGAAAAATTTTCCATTTTCAATTTTAAGGGAACAAAAAAATGTTTGTAGAGATTTGGACATTTGCAAATCTCTTCAAGCTTTTTTTTACATTGTTTGTAGAGATCTAGAAAGAGATCTTCAAAGGCTTCTTAAACTTTTAATATATATATATATATATATATATATATGGATTTTTTTTTCCAGATTGGAAGAGATCTAGAAATTTCTAGATCATTTCAAAAGTTTTTTTTTTTTTTTTTAATAATAATATTTTAAAATTATTTAAAAAAAATAAAATACTAAATTCAAGGGTAAAAATGTCATTTTGATTTTTCTGTGAGGGTGAATTGTTAAAAATCTGATCAAATGAACCAAATTGATGGGTTTTTGAAAACATATGGACTACGCCAATGAAAAATGAAAATACGGTTAAAAAAGTCATGATTTGTAAAAACGTAGGGACCAAAATGATAAAGCCCATTAAGCCTTAGTTCAATGTTTAGCGGTTTAGCTTAACGGTTAATAGGGGTTTTGCTTATTTCGATATTTGGGCTCTAGTCATGTCTCAAGCATTTAGGCTTAGAGTGACGATATTTGCACTTCTATAAAGCTATATGTACACCTCAAATTTATATATTTTTAAAATTTCAACATTACCCTTAAATTAAATTATAAATATTTTAATTCAAAATATAATAATTTCTTGTAACTATTTACTTTTTCACATTTTAACTAACTAAATCCTTTTTTTAAAATAATAATAATAAATAAATAAATAAATAAAACCTAACTAAATCAAATTAAAAATAGTAAAAAAAAACAAAAACAAAAATGAAAAAATGAAAAACTCAATACTAGTCCATTCTCTTAAGAAAAAATGGAGGAGATTAACTCTCGAGAACATATGGAAAACTCATCCAAAATTTGGGAGGAGTGCAGTGCGCGCGCGCACACACATACACACACTTATTAACGTCTTTTTTTTTGTTTTTTTTGTTTTGTATTTTACATAAAAAAATAAAATAAAAATAAAAACCAACAACGTAGAAACAAGAACAAAAAATATGAACACATAACATTATCTCTCTACCTCACAAAGGAAATAATAATTAACAATAAAAAGTTACTTAAAAATTTTTATTAACAATATAGGAAAATGAATAAAGAAGGAGAAGGATGAACACGAATCAGATCTGCATATTTCTTTTTATTGTTGTTTATTTGTTTTATATTTTGTTTTAAGTAAAATAAAGAAAAATAGCTATTTAATGTCAACTCTTGGACTTAAAAATAAAAATAAAAGAAAGGGCATATTTGACAATGTGTGGGGTGTGCTTACAAGATTTCATATTTTAAAATTTTTTAAGGGATTTACATACAAATAAGGGTGCACCTACAGTTTTTTAGGGATGTAAATATCTACTCTCTTAGGCCTAATAGTTTCGAAAGGCTGATACGAAGAACCTATACCATGCCCTTTCCGTTTGGGCTTCGGGCCCTATCTTCCAATTGAACAGATCCTATCTTTTGGGCTTGTGAAACAATTAAATATGATACATTAGAGGTGAGACCAAACAAATTTACATATACATAGGATTGGATTGAATCCAATCGAATTGTTTCATTTCACCAATAAAAATAAAAAAAAATGTTTCAAAATTCAAGTGAGTGCCTCCAAGGGCGTAGCACAGCTGGTAGATGAACCAGTTTTGGATAACCAGTTTGGGGTTTGGGCAAATGGCTTACAAGTCAGCGACTTAAATCCTACAAATGACGAAAACTTTAAAAAAAATACCTAGTCCTTGATTAAAATGCAAATGACTCCCAGGTCAGCAACTCGAGTCCTACCAATAGCAAAAGCTTTAAAAAAAAAATCCGATCCCGGATCAATAGATATTATCAAAATAATAATAATAATAATAATAATAATGCAACATTTGAATTTAAAAAGTAGACCGACAATGAGACAAGATATTTTTCAAAAGACGACTACATAATAGTTGGCTAGTTGCGTACACTTCTCCATAACATGCTAAAAAACGTGGATTCCTGAATAGCCACAAAGCAACTACATAGTACATACATGTAGCACATCAATTTCATTGGCACTCTTCTTCAAATTGCATTTATGAACACAAAGAAAGAAACCAAACTTGGGTTGAAAAGTTTAGTATCATTATCTAAGTACTCTATTAATCAATTTCTTCTTCTTCAGTTCGATCTGCATTTCATCTTCTATTAAAAAAACAAGGCTACTTATAATGGATTCACAGTCAAGCAAGATTCATATATTATTTTTTCCATACATGGCTCAAGGCCACTCGATCCCAACTGTAGACATGGCAAGGCTGTTTGCTAGACAAGGTGTGAAGGCAACTATTGTTACCACTCCCGGTAACGCCACTCACTTCACTAAAACAATCGAAAGGGAGAGGGAATTGGGAGTTGATATCAGTTTCCGCACCATCGAATTTCCATGCGCAGAGGCAGGGCTGCCGGAAGCTTGCGACAACGTTAATTCCATCACTTCTTCCATAATGGAAATGAATTTCTATAAGGCCATTAGCTTGCTCCAACAACCATTCGAACAGCTTTTAGAAGAATGTCGCCCCAGTTGCCTTGTAGCAGACATTATGATTTCATGGGCTACAGAAGCTGCAAACAAGTTTGGAATTCCAAGACTATGTTTCCAAGGGACTGGTTTCTTCGCTCTCTCTGTCTACTATAGCTTAAAACAGCACGAACCTCACAAATCCGTAACATCTGATTCTGAACCCTTCGTAGTACCAGGCCTCCCGGACAAGGTGAAACTAACAAGACACCAACTGGCAAATTCATTCAAAGTAGAACAAAAGAAAGAAGTCGCAGAGCTAGTGAAGCAAGGTATACAAGCAGAGATGACAAGCCAAGGTGTTCTTGTAAACAGTTTCTATGAGCTAGAACCAGCTTATGTTGAACACTACAGAAATGTTATCGGAAAGAAGGCGTGGCATATTGGCCCGGTTTCACTATGCAACAGAGATGTCAATGACAAAGCACAACGAGGCGATATAGCTTCGATTGATGAACATGAATGTCTGAGATGGCTGGAATCAAAGCAACCCAATTCGGTTCTCTACATATGCTTCGGAAGCATGGTCCGTTTTTCAGCTGCTGATCAGCTGTCTGAGATTGCTATAGGTCTTGAAGCTTCCGGTCAGAACTTCATTTGGGTTGTGAAGAAGGAAGACGGAGAAAAGGAAGAATGGTTGCCTGAGGGATTTGAGATGAGGGTGGAAGGGAGAGGTTTAATAATAAGGGGATGGGCACCCCAAGTGCTGATTCTTGATCACAAAGCAATCGGAGGATTTATGACTCACTGTGGATGGAACTCGACTCTGGAGAGTGTCACTGCTGGGGTGCCAATGGTCACATGGCCTCTCTCCGCAGAGCAGTTTTATAATGAAAAACTGGTTACAGATGTTCTGAAAATCGGAGTTGGAGTTGGATCTCAGGAATGGTCTCATTGGACAGAGGAGAGAAGAAGTATAGTGAAAAGGGATGATGTGAACATTGCAGTGACTAAATTATTGGTTGGTGAAGATGCTGAAGAAATGAGAAATCGAGCTATGGCACTGAAAGAGATGGCAAAGAGAGCTATGGAAGAAGGAGGATCATCCTACTCTGATCTCAATGCTTTGCTGGAAGAATTGAAGTTAAATTGCAATTGAGATAAACAGATTGAAGTGCATGTTCAACAAATGAAATGAAATTGTATGTTATAAATATCTTTGTTTCAGTAGATTGCTACACTAACTATCGTGTTCTTATGGAAAAAAGATGTTTAGCCTAAACAGATTTTGTGAATGTATTTTGTTTTTAAAGAGAGAAATACAAGAGTGAAGAAAACGAAAAACCAGTAAAACTAGTTAATAGAAGAATAAGCACAAACAAAATATACATTGAATTGCTCATCGACTTCATTGGACGTGCTTGGTATGTCTTCCTTTACCCAATTAAGGTTTAATACTAATCGTAGATAAAATCTTAAAAGTCAACTTCATTTTCCTTTTCAATTTTCTCACCACAGAAATTCAATTATTTCATTTAACAATGGGATCTATATGCTCATGAGCAGAATTTGGAGCCTTAATATCCCGGTCTTCTTCGGGATGATAACTTCACCTTTCTGAACCTTTTATTAGCTTAGGTTTCATTTTCATTAGTTGACTTTAATTTAATTTTTTTCTCTATTTTATTGTCACGTATTTCTTTAGTTTTAATTAAAAACTAGGTTAGAATTAACTTAATTTAGGTTTAGATTAACTTTCCATGTTAATATTCAAGAAATCCATGTGGGATCGACCTCACACTCGTATAAAAGGTTGCAACCCCTTACTCGATGGAGGCTCTCAAGACTCAAAATGTTCTAAAAGGTTCTAGAGACTTAGGGAACATCCATTAAATGGGATAGGAGACATATATAAAGAATATGTCATGCATTTAATAGGGTAGGTGGCATATTCAAGGAATATACCAAGAACATTCTAAGTCCCTTAATCTTCACCGTAGAATCATATGCAATATGTTCGGATCTTAGCCATTCATTTGTATCAGAGACCACGATAAATAGAGGAGGTCTCATTTTGCCAAATTCATCAACCGTGTTTGTTTTAAGGGGGAAATACATTTTGGTTCTTGAGTTCTTAGAAAATGTATTTATTTTTTTACCCAACATATGTAATAGCTTCTTTGTTCCTATGCTTTTCAAAAATACATCAAAATGGTGTCTCTAACCAAAAATTTAATAGTGGAACTTAAATGATTGGTTGAGAGGTATGTTATGCCCCTAGTTTTAAAATACTTGATTGGAATGACCATTCTATCACGCTTAATTTATACATAATTATGAATTTTACAAAGATGGAATGAATTAATATGGCTTAACATAATACAAAATTACCCTTATATTATTAAATTTAAATAAAATTAGAACAAAATATGAAAATACTATTAACGCCATGTAATAATTTACTATTCCAATTTTACTCCTATAATATTTTATTAAAAACAACACAAATCAAAGTCACAAAATGACCTTTGTTCAACTATCATGTTGTTATTGAATGAATGTGGTAGTAGTTCCAACTTCCAAGTGCATTTTTTTTTTCACAAGAATTTTCATTGGTAATTTTTTCCCGGTTGTGGATTCCGTAAATTTATTATTTTCCACTTTTACATTTTTTTTTTCTACATATTGTTAATTTTTTTCATTTCCTACAATTTTTTTCCATATATATCTTTTTTTTTTTAACTTTTTTTTAGAGACATTTAATTATGACTCAATAAAGAAGTATAATTTACCAATGTGAATACAAAAATCTGCAACATTAACTCATAGCATCCACCAAGTGACCAAACTGAAAAATTTTCAGAGTTTGCATAAAAAAACTGCATGTAAAAATCTGCAGAAAAAGACTGACCTTGCATCCAAAAATAGCATCCACATAGCTGAAAATATTTCAAAATTGCTTCCAAAAACTGCACGTAAAAAGCTGTAGATACTTTAGCATCAATTCACTGCATCCCGAAACATCCACAAAATTGAAAATTTTCAGAAACAGCATCCAAAGACTACTTGCAAAATCTGCACAAAAAAATTTTTTTATGGAAAAAAATGCAAAAAATATTGCATCAAGAAACATCCAAAAAACTGACCAAAAAAAAACTCGATAATTGCATCAAAAAACTGCAGCATCACCTCATTGGATCCAGAAACAGCATCCATAAAACTGAAAAAAATTGAAGGTGGCTGGTCTGGGTCGAGGAAGAGGTCTAGCTGTCTTGGTTAGGAATTGCCAAGAAGCAACTATATACGTTTGAAGAACACAACAATTTCAATTGATACTCCTCTTCTAAATGCACTTATTAACAGCTAAAGAATGGGAATGAAACCAAACTTGGGTTCAAAAGTTTCACATCAATTAATTAAGTATTCTACTTATTAGTTTCTTCTTCTTCTTATTCAGTTCTGCATTCTGCAACTATAACCTTTCATTGACCATTTTATAACATGTTCTAAATGTTATTTTTCCTACAAGGCTACTTAGGGATTCAGAGCCAAGCCAGTTTCACACAGTAAAAAAGGTAGGCAAAGTAGCATACAAAGTGGAGCTACCTTCGAGAGTTTGGCTACATCCGATTTTCCACGTGAGTTGCTTGAAGCCATACCATGAGGATGTGGAAGAAAGATTTATCAAGAGGTGCAACTACGTCTTACGAAAAGGTGGCAGAGCTCATCATGGCCAATTGTACTGTTGTTGGGAGACCAAGTTATCCACCTAGACGTGAGAATTTAGTGAAGTGGAAGGGACTACCCGAGTGTGAGGCAAGTTGGGAACCCGAGAGTGTATTATGCCGGTTCAACCCCAAGATCCGATGGTTCTGGCAAGAAGGTGAAGAACATGACTAGGGTGTCACGAATTAGGGTGGGGGAGAATGTCACAATCCACACGTTTCATCAACACCTTGCCCCCTACTACACTAAACGGAGGCACTCAAGATATGGAATGTTCTAGGAGGCTCTAGAGACTTACGGAAAGATAAACATTAAATGGGATAGCTAGATGGCAGGTGGCATATTCAAGGAATATGCCATGCCTTTAATAAGGTAAGTGGCATATTAAAGGAATATGCCAAGAACATTTTAGGTCCTGTAATCTCCACCGGATTATGTAAAACATGTACAGATCTTAGTCATTTATTCGTATAGGAGACCACTGTAAATAGAGGGGATCTCATTCAGCTAAATCCATCCATTGAAGCCTAAATCTCTAAAGCAATAGTAAAGCTTTTTCACCCAGGGAATCAAACCAAACTTAGGTTCAAAAGTATTCTATCCATTGGTTTCTTCTTATTATTATTCAGTTATTCTACCATTATAACCTTTCATTGACCGTTTTATCATTTGTTCTAAATTGTTATTTTCCTACTGGCTACTTATGGATTCAAAGCCAAGCCAACTTCATATATTACTCTTACCATATTTTTCCCAAGGCCATATGATCCCAACAGTAGACATGGCCAGGCTTTTTGCCAGACATGGTGTAAAGGCAACTATTGTAACTACACCAATTAATGCACCTCTCTTCTCAGCAACAATTGAACAAGAGAGGCAATTGGGACTTGATATTGGTATTCGTGTGATAAAATTTCCTTGTGTAGAGGCTGGGTTGCCAGAAGCATGTGAGAATGTGAACTCAATTGCTTCTCTAGAAATGGTACTCAATTTCTATAAGGCCATCAACCTGCTCCAAAAACCATTTGAACAAGTTTTAGAAGAATGTCACCCTCATTGCATTGTGGCATGCCTGTTGTTTCCATGGGCTACAGACGTTGCAGCCAACTTTGGGATTCCAAGGCTGTGTTTCCATGGAACCGGTGTTTTTGCTCTTTCTATCTTACATGGCCTAAGTCAGCATAAACCTTATAAAACCATTACATCTGATTTCGAACCCTTCAC
Organism: Acer saccharum; assembly: GCA_030490815.1. NCBI lineage: Eukaryota > Viridiplantae > Streptophyta > Magnoliopsida > Sapindales > Sapindaceae > Acer > Acer saccharum. The sequence goes on from CM059870.1 coordinate 11,371,247, forward strand.
AGTGCCTAGCCTACCAGACCAGGTGAAGATAACAAGACAACAACTGCCAAGTTTTATAGAAGAAGAAACAGAGAATAAAGTAAGGAGCATGTTAGATTAATGTATAAAATCGGAGATGTCAAGCTATGGTGTTCTTGTGAACAGTTTCCATGAACTGGAGCCAGGTTACTCAGAACACTACAAGAAGGTAATCGGAAAGAAGAGACATGGTACATTGGCCCAGTTTCACTCTGTAACAGAGACACCAGTGACAAAGCGCAACAAGGACATGAATGTTTGAGATGGTTAGACTCAAAACAACCCAACTCAGTTATCTATATATGCTTTGGGAGCTCGATGCATTTTTCGGCTACTAAACAGCTATTTGAGATTGCTATGGCTCTTGAAGCTACTGGATAGAACTTCATTTGGGTTGTGAAAAAGGAAGACAAATATAAGGAAGAGTGGTTGTCGGAAGGATTTGAGATGAGGGTGGAAGGGAGAGGTTTAATAATAAGGGGATGGGCGCCCCAAGTGCTGATTCTTGATCATGAAGCCATTGGAGGGTTTATGACTCACTGTGGATGGAACTCCATTCTGGAAAGTGTCACTGTTGGGGTGCCAATGGTCACATGGCCTCTCTCCGCAGAGCAGTTTTATAATGAAAAGCGGGTTACAGATGTTCTCAAAATAGGAGTTGGAGTAGGAGCTCAGGAATCTTCTTTATTGTTGGAAGAAAAAAATAATATAGTGAGGAGAGATGATGTTCAAGAAGCAATTATTAAACTAATTGCTGGTGAAGAAGGTGAAAAAATGAGAATCCAAGCTAGGAAACTCAAAGAGATGGCAAGGAGAGCTACTGAAGAAGGAGGATCATCATATTCTGATCTCAATGCTTTTCTAGAAGAATTGAAGTTAACTGTTAAGGTGCCTGTGAAACAAGAAAAATGAATTGCAAGTGTTAACAAAACTGTTACATCAACCGTGTCGTTATATTGGTTTAAATAATGTTGTTGCAGAAGCCTTTCCCTTTTTTGTCTCAAACTGGGAGTCATTAAACATCATGGGTGCATTTGGTGTGCAGGATAGGATTTGACTATTTTTAAGAAATGAGATTGGATTGGATTGGATTAATTATAGTGTTTTCCGTGTTTGGTGCAACATGAGATATGATTAAAATGGAGTAATCATGTGTTTGGTGCAACATAGGATAGGATTAAAATAGAATGGTAAATTACGTAAACTTACCTTGATTAAAGAAAGAAAAAAAAAAAATCATTGACTCATACAACCACTCAAGCTCTTAACTCCTCTCAGCTCTCAACACCTGCATAGCTGATCTCATCTCTTCTTCTTCTTCTATTTTTAATTTTTCACTTTTTTTTCTTTCTTAAATCAAAATTAGTTTGCAGATCATCTTCTTTTATTTTTCTTCTTCTTCTTCTTTTATTTTTAATTTTTCGAAATATTTTTTCTTAAACCGAAGTTAGTGTAAATCTAAGTAGATGTACACTGATTTTTGCTAATTTTATTATATTTAATCTTTAATATTTTTTTGTAGTGATTATTGGGGAAGCTGCTAAGGAAGCTTTGAGCAATATCTGGAAGAAATTCTAGTTTACTAATACTATTAGTTGTTCTAGTTAACTTTATTTGTATTTTAATTATTTTAATTAATCCAGGCATTTTTCTTGGCGTTTTTTATTCATGTTCATGCTTGATTTTGCAATTGAAGGTTTTGATTTTGGGATTGTGGGTTTCAATTTTTTTTTTTTAAATGGAAATGCTTTCTACTCAACAAAAACCAGATGAAGAAGTAATTGATCTGAAGAAGGTTTTGCTTTTGTGATTGTGTGATTGAAGGTTTTGATTTTGTGATTGTGAATAAATTTTTCGTTCTTGGTTTGGTTGCTGAAGAAGATGATGATGTTAGATGAGAGAAGAAGAGATGGGATTCATTTGAATCCATCGTTTTGAACGAGACTAAATCATCCCACGTTAGTGGGATAAAATAAAGTCAAACAGGACTAATTTATCACATCCCACTATCAAGCCAAACAAGGGGGTCCCACCTTAAGGCCAGATGGGGTCCGTGCCCTACCTCAATTTTTTTTTTTTTAAAAAAAAGATTTTGTTTTCATCCACACACACACATAATAAATATCTTTTACATACACATAATAAATATCTTATTTCTTTGATTCAATTTTACACACACATAATAAATATCTTTTTTCCTTGATTCAATTTTATCATGCAATTTTATTTTATGTCTTTTTTTATTTTACCATCTTTTTCAATTCCTTTCTTAAATTTTTATTTTCTTCTAAAACAAAACAATCACTTTCTCTTTTTCGGCATTGTCAACTTCTTAACCACCTTTAATTTGCGGCTACTTAATTTAATTTTAATTTATATTAAATTATCTATTATTATTTTGAACTTTTATTATTTCTAATAATTTTAGTTTGACATACCTAACGCATCCATCCAATCAATAAACCCTAAAATCTCAAATTTTAATTTATTGTATTAAAATAATCAATCTATTATTATGATTCATTTTAGTTTATCCTTAATATTTTTCTTTATTTTATAGTTTTAATTTTTTCAGAATCAATAAATCAATAATTTACCAATAATTAAAAGAATAAAAAAACTAAAAACATGTTTAGTAATATTTATTAATAAATTATTTTTGTATAAATACAAAACAAAATTTCTTATTATAAAATTATATTGTAATTTAATATTTTAAGAATAAATATTGTAATTTTTAATTGTTTATGTTGTTTTTCTTGTTATTATTTATTTTTTAATATCATATTTCTTGTTTTTATTTCTTTTTGAATGTAAGATTATTTAGTTCATTGAGTAAGTATTCTATTTTATTTTATTTTTTATCTAAACTTCATTATATCATCAATTTTTCTTTATATAAAAAAACTTTTTTTTTCTTTAAAAAAAAAAAAAAAACTCATTTTACTATGACCTTAATTTTTTAGTATTTTTTTTTTATATAATTGTTTGTTTGTTTAAATGCCCTACCTGATTAAAATTCCTGGATCCGCCACTGGAGGAACTAAAAATAGTCCAATCTCAATCCCATCTTGTCAAACAAACACACCCAATATGTTCAACCAGTAAGACAAACCATCAATATATTCTGCCAATTTCACTTCACATTCAAAGTATATATCACAGTTGAATTTTCAAAGACAGACATGATACAACGTATTAAACTTGATAATGCTACGTTTGAATTCTCAAAGATATGACTTACACGGCAGTGTTTGGTAAAGAACCATATGCGACAAAGAACATTGTGTTGGTAAAGAACCATATAGAAAAGACATTTCTTGAGTAAAAAATGTCGTCTCTGACCAAACTCAACAGAAGAAAAGGGAATTAAGTATTCTGCTCATCAATTTCTTCTTCTTCTTCTTATTCAGTTCAACATTCTGCAATTATAACCTTTCATCGACAATTTTCCAATCTGTTCAAACCATTATTTTTCCTATGGATTCAAAGCCAAGCCAGCTTCATATATTATTCTTACCGTTTTTGGCCCAAGGCCATATGATCCCAACAGTAGACATGGCTAGGCTATTTGCAAGACATGGTGTAAATGTAACTCTTGTAACTACACCCATTAATGCACCTCTCTTCTCAGCAACCATTGAACGAGAGAGGCAATTGGGACTTGATATCGGCATTTGTGTGATAAAATTTCCTTGTGAAGAGGCTGGGCTACCAGAAGCATGTGAGAATATGAACTCAGTCACTTCTCCAGAAGTGGAGCTGAATTTCTTCAAGGCCGTCAGCCTGCTCCAAAAACCATTCGAACAGCTTTTATAAGAATGTCGCCCTCATTTCCTTGTGGCAGACATAATGTTTCCATGGGCTACAGACGTTGCAGCCAACTTTGGGATTCCAAGGCTATGTTTCTATGGAACTGGTCTTTTTGCTCTTTCTGTCATACATGGCTTAAGACAGCATAAACCTTACAAAACCATAACATCTGATTACGAACCCTTCACAGTCCCTGGCCTACCAGACCAGGTGAAGCTGACAAGACAACAACTGCCAAGTTCAATGAAAGAAGAAACAGAGAATGAAGTAATGAAGATGGTGGATCGATGTATACAATCGGAGATGTCAAGCTATGGTGTTCTTGTGAATAGTTTCCATGAACTAGAGCCAGGCTACTCAGAACACTACAGGAAGGTAATCGGAAAGAAGACATGGTACATTGGCCCAGTTTCACTCTGCACCGGGGACACCAATGACAAAGCGCGACAAGGACATATAGCCTCCATTAGTGAACATGAATGTTTGAGGTGGCTAGACTCAAAGCAACCTAACTCAGTTATCTACATATGCTTTGGGAGTACGATGCATTTTCCGGCTGCTACACAGCTATTTGAGATTGCTATGGCTCTTGAAGCTACTGGACAGAACTTCATTTGGGTTGTGAAAAAGGAAGACAAAGATAAGGAAGAGTGGTTGCCGGAAGGATTTGAGACGAGGGTGGAAGGTAGAGGTTTAATAATAAGGGGATGGGCGCCCCAACTACTGATTCTTGATCACGAAGCAATCGGAGGATTTATGACTCACTGTGGATGGAACTCGACTCTGGAGAGTGTCACTGCTGGGGTGCCAATGGTCACATGGCCTCTCTCTGCAGAGCAGTTTTATAATGAAAAGCTGGTTACAGATGTTCTCAAAATAGGAGTTGGAGTTGGAGCTCAGGAATACTCTAGATGGTTAGATGAAAAAAAAATTATAGTGAAGAGAGATGATGTAAAAGAAGCAGTGACTAAACTAATGGTTGGTGAAGAAGGTGAAGAAATGAGAATCCGAGCTGGGAAACTCAAAGAGATGGCAAGGAGAGCTACTGAAGAAGGAGGATCATCATATTCTGATCTCCATGCTTTTCTAGAAGAATTGACCGATGAAACAAGAAAATTGAACCATTTCAAAGGATCAACCGCATAGTTATATTGTGTTTAAAGAATGTTGTTGCAAAAGTCTTTCCCTTTTATTTCTCAAGCTGAGAAGCAGAGAGCTAACAATATACAATAAATAATTGTCAATTAAACAAAATATCATAGAGTTGTGAATTTCTATGTTAATTACAGGTAGGTTTTGTACATTATAATTATTTCACATGCGGATTTGTGGTTTTTAACACTGTCATTGCTAGCATATATGTTATAGTTGGAACTTTAGATGAATTATTTCTACATCGATATTAAATTTTCACCTTCGGTAAGTGAAAATAGATCAATACATGGTTCTTATATCCTTTTTTATTTTATTTTAGTGAGTTTTTGTTTATATATATTGCATATAACAATTACTAGGTGCAGAATTGTGATCCCTACTCTGCAATGTTACCAAATGCCTATTAGCACGGCCGACCCTGGGCTTTAATAGGAGGGGCAGCTGCCTCGGGCCTCTTTTTAAGGGGGCCATATTTACATGATTTCAGTATTAGTTTAGGGGCCCAATTTTGTTTCATTATAGTTCATATAAGGCCAAAATTTCTCTCCGGCCACCGTTGAATAATTTCTTTCGATCTCTCTCTTAAGTCTTAGAATTAATATGAAAAAGGGTCCATCTTAGAATCTTGCCCCGGGCCCCCCAAAAAGTCCAGACCGGCCCTACCTATTAGAGAGAGAGAGAGAGAGAGAGAGAGAGTACCATGTGAACAAATTGAGTGTTTGTTATCTTATTCTTCTCCATATAGGAGGTAATTTATAAGAGAATTACAATTAGGAAATAGAGATACAATAGGAAACAAATACCTACAAAGAAGCTAATTGATTCTAAGCTAAACAAATCAAATAAGTCAACTATACAATCTTCCTAATTAATCATAATATTCTAACACTCCCCCTCAAGTTGGTGCATAGATGTCACTCATGCCCAACTTGCTAATTGAGTCATAAAAGTTCCTCCCATTAATGGCATTTGTAAGGATATCTGCAAGTTGATCCTTACTTGGTACATGCGGAAACTCAATTATTTTTTCTTCTAATTTCTCTTTGATGAATAATTGATCAATCTCCACATGTTTGGTACGATCATGTTGGATAGGATTATTGGCAATCTGTACAGAAGCTTTATTATCACAATATAGCTTCATGCTATCCTTTGGGTGAAATCCCAAATCACCTAATAAGTTCTTCAACCACAGTAATTCAGTGATTTCTTGGGCGATCCCTCGAAATTCTGCTTCAGCACTAGATCGTGACACCACAGTCTGTTTCTTACTCCTCCAAGTAACAAGGTTACCTCCTACAAAGGTGAAATGACCGGACGTAGATCTTCGGTCACTGGCATTCCTAGCCCAATCAGCATTCGTGTATCCCTCGATGCCCAAGTGTTCATGTCGAGAGAACATTAATCCTCTGCCAGGAGCCCCTTTCAAATACCTTAGAATTCGAAGAACCGCATTCATGTGGCTCTCAGTAGGAGCATGCATAAACTGGCTCACCACACTCACTGCATAAGCAATATCAGGACGTGTATGTGAAAGGTAGATAAGCTTACCTATAAGTCTCTGATATCTTTCCTTGTTTGTTGGGGTTTGATCAAGGTGACCTGGACACTCACATAACTTATGATTCTGATCCATAGGGGTATTTGCTGGTTTGCTAGCAAGCATCCCAGTTTCTGTAAGCAGATCAAGAACATACTTTCGTTGACTGAGGAAAATCCCATGTTTTGATCAGGCCACCTCAATTCCCAGAAAGTACCTTAGCAATCCCAGATCTTTCATTTCAAACTCCGTAGCCAAGTAACTTTGAAGAGCAGTCATCTCTAGATCATCATTTCCTGTGACAATCATATCGTCAATATAAACAATCAGAACAGTGATCTTATCACCTTTTCTTTTAAAGAATAAGGTGTGATCCGAGTTACTTTGATGGTACCCAAACCTCCTTATGGACGTACTGAATCGCCCAAACCAAGCTCTAGGTGATTGTTTCAATTCGTAAAGAGCCCTTTTTAGCTTACATACTTTGCCAGATTGAGACTCTGAACCAAGAGGGAGCTCCATATAGACTTCTTCACTAAGTTCCCCATGTAGGAAAGCATTCTTCATATCGAACTGTTTCAATGGCCAATCCAAGTTCACTGACAGTGATAGAAGTACCCTAACAGTGTTTAACTTGGCTACTGGAGCAAACGTCTCCTGGTAGTCAACCCCGTAAGTCTGAGTATACCCTTTGGCAACCAACCTAGCCTTATACCTTTCAATTGTGCCATCTGCTCTATGCTTAATGGTATAGACCCATCGACACCCAATGGCCTTTTTTCCTTTAGGTATATCCACTATCTCCCAAGTACAATTTTTCTGTAAAGCTTTCATCTCCTTATCCATGGCTCGGACCCAATTCTGATCTATCAGTGCATCCTGCAATTTACTAGGAATAGATACAGAGGATAATTGATGTGCAAAAGCTTTAAAGGTTTCAGATAGTCTGTGAGTTGAGGTGTAATCAGTAATAAAGTAAAGGGCCTTACTATCTGTTGGAGGTTGCTCAAGGGAAAAACCAAACCGTAAAGGTGGTCTATGTTCTCGACTAGGATACCGTCTAGTAGATAGACTGGGGTCAGGATCTGTGTGATTTTCACTAGACAAGTCATTAGATAAAGTAGAGTGTTTAGGAATTACCTTAGGAGCATTTTCCACCTCAGAGTTCGATTGATGAACTAGTGTTGGAGAAGGGGAAGTAAGGGGTTGTGCCACTTGTATGTGAACTGACTCCCCCTGTTTCTCTTTCCCTTTATTTCGCCTTTCATACACCTTTAGAGTTGATTCTATCTTTTCTGTGAGACTACTGGGTACCTCACTTTCTACTTTAGAAGATAGATTTGTAGGCACAATAGGTACATCACTCTGAGACAGACTTATAGGCACATTTAGACTAATAGGTACATCACTCTCTACCTTAGGAGACTTCTCTTCATAGTTCGGATTCCCCTCCTGAAGAGGAGTCTCCGGGGAAAAGTACGCCTGATTTTCCCAGAACGTAACATCCTGTGAAACGAACACCTTATGAGACGGAGGATGATAACATTTGTACCCCTTTTGGGAGCTAGAGTAGCCTATAAAGACATATTTAAGGGCACGCGGTTCTAATTTTCCTCGATGAAGAGAATGAACATGTGTATATACCACACACCCAAAGACCCGAGGGAGAACATGTAAGGCAGAGGTAATATCACAGTAATGAGACAGAGACTGTAGTGGGGTCTGGAAAGACAGAACACTGGATGGCATGCGATTAATAAGATATGCAGCAGATAATACAGCATCACCCCAAAAAGATTTAGGCATATGCATTTCGAGCAGTAAAGATCGTGCAACCTTCAAGAGATGACGATTTTTACGCTCGGCTGTGCCATTTTGTTGTGGAGTATGTGCACAAGATGTTTGGTGGAGAATACCGTTTTGTAAACAAAAGGTTTTGAAATTATGATTGAGATATTCCCCACCATTATCAGAGCGTAAAACTTGAATTTTCTTATGAAACTGTGTAGACCATGTGATAAATTTTTTGAAAAACATCACATACATCACTTTTATTTTTTAAAAGGAAAATCCAAGCCATACGTGTGCAATCATCAATAAATGTAACAAACCAACGCATACCAGATACAGACACAACATTAGAGGGACCCTATACATCAGAATGGACAAGAGAAAATGGCATAGATCTCCTATTATTATTGCTAGAAGGAAAAACTGTGCGATGATATTTTGACAAAACACATGTTTCACATTGAAAATTATTTTGACCAGTAAATAATGATGGAAATAAGAACTTAAGGTACCCAAATGAACAATGTCCTAAGCGTCTATGCCAGAGATAGATATTACTTTCCTTATCAGAGTTGACTTGTACTACGCTATGAGGTTGACTAGATGAGCGTGAAGAGCCCAAAGGACTATCTATTGTAAAGTAGTACAACCCCCATTTTTCCCTACCAGTTACAATCGTCTCCTTGGTGTGAATGTCCTGAAACACACAATGAGTAGGCCAGAAGGTGATAGTGCAGTTAAGAGATTTAGTGATCTGGCTGATAGAGAGTAAGTTATTAGATAAGGTAGGCACATGTAAAACAGATGACAAGTGTAAAGACGGAGTTAATGATAGAGATCCAGCCCCATTAACTGGGGTGGGTGTACCATCAGCATATGACACACTACATGTTTCGGTTGAACTATAATGACTAAATTGTCGAGAATCAAAAGTCATGTGATCTGTTGCACCATAATCAATTATCCAAGTATTATTACTAGAAATTGTAGAAGTACTGAAAGCAGAATGAAATGTACCTGAACCAAACATAGTAGCAGCGGAAGAAAAAGAACAGAAAATACCCGGAGTTAGGTAACGGAATAGTAAATCCAACAGTTGGAATAGTAAGTAATGAAGCAGTGAATCTAGCAAAGTACTATAGCAAGTACGGTACATGAAGAACTGTAGCAGTACGGTAGATGAGCACTGTAGCAGGTACGGTAGATGAGCACTGTAGCAGATACGATAGATGAAGTACTGTAGGTGAGGTACTATAGCAGTTTTTTTTTTTTTTTTTTTTTTTTTTTTTAACGGTTCAAAGTCGATCGATTTCAACAATAAAAAAAAATATAAAAAAAAAAAAAAAAAAAAGAAAGAATGTATACTAAACAATACAACGTGGGTCGCTATTGAAAAAGAATCGACCGGGTTGGGTCGAGTCACGAAGCGAACACAGGGGCGACGTGGGTCACCGGATCTGGTAGGATGATCGGCGGCGACGTACGACATCGGCTTGGGTTGCTGTCGAAAAGATCGACGATGCGAGTCGTTGTTGGAGAAAGAGGAAACTGACACGATCGAATCGGGTCAAGTCACGAGGAAGTCTCGCAAGTTGAAGTAACGCGGGTCACTAGTTAGCTTTAGGATGACCGGTGTCGTGATAGGCTGTCAGGAAGTCCGACGAGATACCGGTGGTAGATATTCCGGCGGTAAGGCTCACCGAAAAAGAGAGCAACAGGTACTGGATTTTTTTTTTTTTTTTTTTGTCAAACAGTGTCGGTAGAAGAAAAAGAAAAAATTGTAGAAAAAGAAGTAGTAGATCAAGAACCCTAAACAATTTGTTTTGGCTCTGATACCATGAACAAATTGAGTGTTTGTTATCTTATTCTTCTCCATATAGGAGGTAATTTATAGGAGAATTACAATTAGGAAATAGAGATACAATAGGAAACAAATACCTACAAAGAAGCTAATTGATTCTAAGCTAAACAAATCAAATAAGTCAACTATACAATCTTCCTAATTAATCATAATATTCTAACACCATGCTTGGTCAATCAGATTCATCAGCAATGCCGACACAGTTGTTTATACTGAAAATGAAAGGCAAATGAGACTAAGTCAAACAAATAATATTTGTCTCTCTTTTTTCAACATGCATTGTAAATAAATATGAAGCCATTGACAGGTGAAGAAAGCAAAAATTAAACACTACCACTTCCTTTCCTTCCTCTCTTAATCTCTTAATCATTTGTTCTAAAACTACTCCTTCCCAAAAAGACTAGATGGAGTCAGGACCAAAGCAGCTGCATATCTTTTTCTTTCCACATCTTGCTCATGGATACATGATTCCAACCATAGACTATTTGCCATGCAACATGGTAAGACTATTTGCCATGCAACATGGTGTTAAGGCAACCATCATTTACACTCCTCTCAACGCTCCACTCTTCTCTAAAGTAATCGAAAGAGATAGTCAACGTGGTATTGAAATCAGTATCCAAATCATAAAGTTCCCTTCCATCGAAGCAGGGCCGCCGGAGGGATGTGAGAATCTGGGTTCAACCACTTCACCAGAAATGTTCAATAATTTTTATAAGGCACTTGGTATGCTTCAATAGCCACTTGAACAGCTCTTAGAAGAATGCCGCCCCAATTGTCTTGTAGCAGATGTGATGTTTCCATGGGCTACAGAAGTTGCTGGAAAATTTGGAATTCCACGGCTAATTTTCCATGGAACAAGTTACTTTGCTTTTTGTGTCTTTTATAGCTTGCGATGCTATGAACCGTTAAAAACACTATCTGTATTTGAATCCTTTATCGTGCCTGGGATTCCAGATCAAATAAAGATGACAAAATCACAGCAGCCAAGTTATTTCAGAGGAGTTGATAATGAACAGACAAAGCTAACAAATTTAGCTGTGCAATCGGAGCAGACAAGCTACGGAGTTCTTGTAAATAGTTTCAATGAGCTGGAACCAGCTTACTCAGAACACTACAGGAAGTTTATCGTAAAGAAGGCATGGAGTATTGGACCAGTTTCTCTCTGCAACAGGGACATTGAAGATAAAGCTCTAAGGGGAAACATAGCCTTCATTGATGCATATGAATGCTTAAGATGGCTAGAACTGAAAAACCCCAATTCAGTTCTCTATATATGTTTCGGAAGCAAGTTTGTTTTTCCAGCTTCTCAGCTACTGGAGATTGCCAAAGGTCTTGAAGCAGTTGGAAAGCATTTCATTTGGGTTATGAAAGAAGAAGAAAACATAAACAATCAAGAAAAGCAAGAGTGGCTGCTAGAAGGATTTGAGAAGAGAGTGGAAGGGAAAGGTTTGATAATAAAAGGATGGGCACCTCAGGCACTAATTCTTGATCACAAAGCAATCGGAGGATTTATGACTCACCACGGATGGAACTCAGTTTTGGAGAGTGTCACCAACGGAGTGCCAATGATCACATGGCCACTCTACGTAGAGCAATCCTAGAATGAAAAACTAGTAACAGATGTTCTCAAAATAGGAGTCAGTGTTGGCGCCCAGGAATGTTCTAGATCAATAGATGCTAGGAAATTTATCTTGAAGAAGGAAGACATAGAAAGGCAAGTGAATCAGTTGATGGTTGGTGAAGAAGTTGAAGAAATGAGAAGCAAAGCCAAGGCCCTCAAAGAGATGGCAAGAAAGGCTATTGAGGAAGGTGGATCATCAAACTCTGATTTAAATGCTTTGTTACAAGAATTGAGGTCACTTTAGACAAAGTTCTGTACACATCTTCCATTTTCTCCAGAAAAATCAAGAGGGAAAAACTTTTATTTTGTAACTAAATAAATAATTGTTTCATGTTTCTTATAACAACACATATAGCCTAATGCATCTTTCATTTCATCTATATATAACTTCCATTTAGTCCCCCAAAAGACCACACTGATAACTTTAGTCTAACTATGATGCTTGGTTGAATTTAGATCTTGCAAGATGAAGATTTGTCTAACTGAAATATACATGTTACCCAGAATGTTCATATGGGTGAAACTTACCTGTCAACCAAATGCATTGAAGCCGATGATTCAATTGAACTTTGCATTGAAGTGCGATTTAACCAACCTTAACTCTATGATGCACTGCATGAGACAAGAGGAAATTCAGACTCAGAAGTTCAAATCATCTTAATTTTCTTTGATCTACAATGATCATCTAATTAGCTTTTCAGAGATCCCAATCAATCACCATAACTAAAGTTTCACAATCAATATTAGTAACAAAAAAAGACTAAAATGTAACCTATAAAGATCACAAACTTGTACTAAAAATTACATGAACTTATAAAATTCATCAATTTTATATGATAGTTCACATCTACAAGATCCTGCCTTTACTATTTCCCTATCGGCATGCTTCAAATCACAAGGCTAACTACACAAAAATGCAGTCACAAAGTTGTCACTAATCAGTAATCAAGACATTTTTTTTTAGTTGTTGATATTTTATTTGATATCTATAATGTTCCAATAAAGCAAAGCTAGAGCTGTGAATTTCAATGTTGTGACTTGTGAGTGAGGTTTTCTACTCTATAATATCGCATAAGACTGGAATTACAAATTCATACCGGTACTAAAACAATAAAATAAACTACCAAATTATATACAATTAACACATGCAAAGACAAATACATGTCTTGATTATGCTAATTGTACAGAATTCTATATATCCTTGTGGTAGAAGTGAATAAGCGATGACGATCGCTGAGTAAAAGAAGATGTGACACTGGTCACTAGGATGCCGAGGTAGGATAACCGGCAGTTGATCGTCGGTCCGATTGGCAGTTGTACGACGCCGGAAGGATGATCGGCGGTGATGATAGGTGATAGGTGTGGTGGCTGTGAGACACCAGAAAAAAAACAGGTAATAGTCCTACAGACGAAGTACTGTAGACAAAGTACTATAGCAGTAGAGAAAAAAAATTGAAACAGTAACAAAGAGGAAACCTAAAACTTTGTTATAGGCTTTGATACCATGAACAAATTTAGAGTTTGTTAATTTATTCTTCTCCATATATGAGGAAATTTATAGGAGAAAATACAATCTGGAAATGAGTAAGAATCAAGAAAACAATCTTCTATAATCAAGCTAAATCCCCTACAATTAGGCTAATTAATTAGTCAACTATACAATCACCTACGTTTATTGAGAATATTCTAACAACAGCGTCCTTGAGCTAAACATCAGAATTGAATCTGAGTTTATTAGCATGCCATTTTTTGCTACCAAACATCACAATTTGCACAATGTATTGTAATATGGTTTATGTTAACATATGTCTTAAGATTGAAAAGTAAATAAAAATACGGCAAATTGTGGTTTCTTTATTCAAGTTTTGATCTTTAACATATGTTCTCATGGCATGGGAAAAGAGGTCTCATCTAATAATAGAATTTTATCATAACTTGGTTCTTTCTATATTATCTACAGTAAACCATCTCATTTCCCAGATAACAACCCAACAGTCTACTAGAAAATGCCTACAACAAACCATCAAACAGTCATCCTATGGTGAAAAGTGAAAACTTTTGTAAGGAAGGATCACTACTAATAATATATACATTATCAATAGTCTAGATTTTCCTTCCATGGTAGACTACAAATCCAAAAAAGGATAGCATTTTTTATAAAAAGAAAGGATTTCCTTGGCAACCAAGTAAAAGGGGAAAGACTTTAAATACCATATGAAAACAAAGAACATGATGCATGCACTTTAAGACTTCAAATCAACATTGTTGATGACAATTTTTTAACAATTTTTTTTCCATATAAAACGAAAATGACCGCCTTGGATGACAAAGACAAATTAAACTAACAAAATTTCACTAAAGAGCTCAATCAGCAACTAAGATTCAAAGTACTCAAATTCAAGATAAGTGGAAACTCACCATGTCCATATTCTAACAAAATAAAAAAGAAAGTAATCTACAAGAAACCAAAAGATAAAAATATCACGACCATATATTAGCACCATCGTGATTCCCAAGCATCTACCAAATCTTGTACCCCTTTTTTCTTTGGCTCAAGATATTTTTAGTCTTGAAAGGTACCAAAATAATATATTAACTACACTAAATGCCTATTATAGAGAGAGAGAGAGAGAGAGAGTACCATGCTTGGTCAATCATATTCATCAGCAATGCCGACACAGTTGTTTATACTGAAAATGAAAAGCAAATGAGACTAAGTCAAACAAATAATATTTGTCGCTCTTTTTTCAACATGCATTGTAAATAAATATGAAGCTATAGACAGGTGAAGAAAGCAAAAATTAAACACTGCCACTTCCTTTCCTTCCTCTCTTAATCTCTTAATCATTTGTTCTAAAACTACTCTTTCCCAAAAAGACTAGATGGGGTCAGGACCAAAGCAGCTGCACATCTTTTTCTTTCCACATCTTGCTCATGGACACATGATTCCAACCATAGACATGGCAAGACTATTTGCCAGGCAACATGGTGTTAAGGCAACCATCATTTGCACTCCTCTTAACGCTCCACTCTTCTCTAAAGTAATCGAAAGAGATAGTCAACATGGTATTGAAATCAGTATTCGAATCGTAAAGTTCCCTTCCATCGAAGCAGGGCTTCCAGAGGGATGTGAGAATCTGGGTTCAATCGCTTCACCAGAAATGTTCAATAATTTTTATAAGGCACTTGGTCTGCTTCAACAGCCACTTGAACAGCTCCTAGAAGAATGCCGCCCCAACTGTCTTGTAGCAGATGTGATGTTTCCATGGGCTACAGAAGTTGCAAGCAAATTTGGAATTCCACGGTTAATTTTCCATGGAACAAGTTACTTTGCTTTTTGTGTCTTTCATAGCTTGCGATGCTATGAACCGTTAAACACACTATCTGAATTTGAATCATTTATCGTGCCTGGGATTCCAGATCAAATAAAGATGACAAAATCACAGCAGCCAAGTTATTTCAGAAGAGTTGATGATGAACTGACAAAGCTAACAAATTTATCAGTGCAATCGGAGCAGACAAGCTACGGAGTTCTTGTAAATAGTTTCAATGAGCTGGAACCAGCTTACTCAGAACACTACAGGAAGTTTATCGTAAAGAAGGCATGGAGTATTGGACCAGTTTCACTCTGCAACAAGGACATTGAAGATAAAGCTCTAAGAGGAAACATAGCCTCCATTGATGCATATGAATGCTTAAGATGGCTAGAACTGAAAAACCCCAATTCAGTTCTCTATATATGTTTCGGAAGCAAGTTTGTTTTTCCAGCTTCTCAGCTACTGGAGATTGCCAAAGGTCTTGAAGCAATTGGAAAGCATTTCATTTGGGTTATGAAAGAAGAAGAAAACATAAACAATCAAGAAAAGCAAGAGTGGCTGCTAGAAGGATTTGAGAAGAGAGTGGAAGGGAAAGGTTTGATAATAAAAGGATGGGCACCTCAGGCACTAATTCTTGATCACAAAGCAATCGGAGGATTTATGACTCACTGCGGATGGAACTCAGTTTTGGAGAGTGTCACCAACGGAGTGCCAATGATCACATGGCCACTCTATGCAGAGCAATCCTATAATGAAAAACTAGTAACAGATGTTCTCAAAATAGGAGTCAGTGTTGGCGCCCAGGAATGTTCTAGATCAATAGATGCTAGGAAATTTATCTTGAAGAAGGAAGACATAGAAAGGAATGTGAATCGGTTGATGGTTGGTGAAGAAGCTGAAGAAATGAGAAGCAAAGCCAAGGCCCTCAAAGAGATGGCAAGGAAGGCTGTTGAAGAAGGTGGATCATCAAACTCTGATTTAAATGCTTTGTTACAAGAATTGAGGTCACTTTAGACAAAGTTCTGTACACATCTTCCATTTTCTCCAGAAAAATCAAGAGGGAAAAACTTTTATTTTGTAACTAAATAAATAATTGTTTCATGTTTCTTATAACAACACATATAGCCTAATGCATCTTCATTTCATCTATATATAACTTCCATTTAGTCCCCCAAAAGACCACACTGATAACTTCAATCTAACTATGATGCTTGGTTGAATTTAGATCTTGCAAGATGAAGATTGGTCTAACTGAAATATACATGTTACCCAGAATGTTCATATGGGTGAAACTTACCTGTCAACCAAATGCATTGAAGCCGATGATTCAATTGAACCTTGCATTGAAGTGCGATTTAACCAACCTTAACTCTATGATGCACTGCATGAGACAAGAGGAAATTCAGACTCAGAAGTTCAAATCATCTTAATTTTCTTTGATCTACAATGATCATCTAATTAGCTTTTCAGAGATCCCAATCAATCACCATAACTAAAGTTTCATAATCAATATTAGTAACAAAAATAGACTAAAATGTAACCTATAAAGATCACAAACTTGTACTAAAAATTACATGAACTTATAAAATTCATCAATTTTATATGATAGTTCACATCTACAAGATCCTACCTTTACTATTTCCCTATCGGCATGCTTCGAATCACAAGGCTAACTATACAAAAATGCAGCCACAAAGTTGTCACTAATCAGTAATCAAGACATTTTTTTTTTTTTAATTGTTGATATTTTATTTGATATCTATAATGTTCCAATAAAGCAAAGCTAGAGCTGTGAATTTCAATGTTGTGACTTGTGAGCGAGGTGTTCTACACTATAATATCCCATAAGACTGGAATTACAAATTCATACCGGTACTAAAACAATAAAATAAACTACCAAATTCTATACAATTAACACAAAAAAAGATAAATACATGTCTTGATTATGCTAATTGTACAGAATTTAACTATCCATTTGTAGATATTAGAACCCATTAAATTGCATTTAATTGTATTAATACAATCTAACAATTTCTATCTAAATTCTAAACCTAAAGAAATTATATTGTAATTCGTTTAAAAACTGCTAATCATAAACCCTCCTATTATTTTGACAAGGCATGTAAAAATTTATACAGATTATTACAGTTGACAAGAACCATCAATATCACATTTGAAAGACTAAAATTGGATTAAAAATGAATAATATATATATAAAGAAGTGAGCATTACCTCGCTCACTGAAAGTGATGGTGATGAATTTTTCACTTTTTTTTATTTCCCGGGAAACATGTGAAGGCGTGAAGCGGCGGAGCATACTCAGAGCCTTGAAAATTGAAATCCGAGTGAGTACGTGGAGTGTTCGAATTTAAAATGTGGGCTTAACGATCAACTCGTTGGGCTCAACTTCTTGGGCCGAGACCCGCCAGCCCGATCAAGACGGGCTTTTTTTGTCTTGAGTTAGTGACCATATCCGCCCCTCTCGTAAGTCGTAAGTATATTTAAAAAAATAAAAAAAAAGGTGTAAACATCTCATAAAGTTTAATTTACTAATTGGGAATGAAATGACGGCTTCTTTGGCACACAGTATTGTATTGGATTGTACTGTATTGTTCTCATACAATTATGTGTTTGGTGATGTTTTATATGTTTTGTATTAGGCTGTATTAACTAACACAACATCTCTCTTCTGTATTAGCTAATACGACATCTATCGTATTATACCAATTAAAATGTATTAGCTATACAATACAGTGAATAGTGCAAAACAAATCGAACACTATATTTTATTATTCTAATACATTTTATAGAATAAACTTAGGGGTCGTTTTTTTTTTTTTTTTGTCTGAAGACTGAATAGTCCTGAATTTTACTGAAAACCGAACAGTGACTGAAACCTGAATCTAAATGACATGTTTTTTTTTTTTTTTTCTCACGTCTGAATGTACTGTCAACATGTTTGTTTTTTAATAATAAAATTGTTTGAAAAGAAATAATTTTACATCTATACTCATATTAATTAAAAGAAGTAATTTAACATGCAACACTCTTTATAAGATTTTGCATGTTCTTCCGCAAACAAAGTTTAATTTAACAAAACAAAAAATTCTTCCAAAAATATAGTTTTGCATGTTATTCTGCAAACAAAGTTTAAGTTCAATTTATTTAAAAAAAAAAAAAAAAAAAAGGTTCAAATTCTATTTTACATATTGTCCAAATATCCAATATATAATTCTAGAGACCATTTTTTTTTTTTTTTTTTTTGGTTTCTTGGATCATATGCAACCAAAAACCTTTTTTTTTTTTGGGTTTAAAGGTTCCTAGATACTTAAAAAAATAAAAATAAATAAAAAAGGTCCCTAAATTATATACACCGGTACATATATATATATATATATATATATATATATATATATAAACAATTATTCTATAACTTCTTCAAGCCATGAAATCTACTCAATATCGAATGCAACCACAAAAAGAATATTTGATAAATTATATAACTGCAACAATCATGACAAATTATCATTATAAATTATGTTTAAAGAGTTCTATAACTGTCATTACACGAAGATAATAATAATTATAAAAAAAATTAAAGAGTTCTTATTAGGATTTGGTAGGAGAGAAATTCAATTGTTTGATCCTAGGAAGATTTCAATATGAGAAGTGATTAGGGGTTTTTTTTTTTCTTTCTTTCTAAAAGCCTTTTAAAATAAGAAATACGTTAAAAGAAAGAATTCTTAACCATATCAAATTAGGATAAATTTAGAAATATATCTTTTTTGGAGGATAGACTTGTAAGAAAATATTTTAATTATAATTCAGTGATTTTGAATTAAGTTAAAAGTTAGGATTTCTTACTTTTTTTTTTAAGTTGTTTTTTTTGATATTTTTAAGTTGTTTGACCACTTAAAAAAACAAACAAAACAACTTAATGAGTTCAATTCAGACTCATTAAGTCCTAAGTGGAAAAAACAAACAACTCCTTAATTTCAGACATTGACAGATTTAATGAGCGCTCTTACCACTAAGTTATATTAAGTGGTGATGCGATTTTCAATAATTGGGTGTTCAATTTTATTTTATTTTTTAAAATACAAATGTGATTATTGTCAACCTAACCATGTTACATAATCTGGATTTAACATTGAAAATTAAGACAAGCTTTCCTAATTGAATTTCTCCATTGTTTAGTCAATGGACTTTTTATTAATTCTTTTTTAGTATTACATAAATTCAGAGTTTTTTTAGAGGGAGTGACTCGAACCTACAACTTCATGGTGCAGGCGTGAGAGGTTTACCACCGAACCAACAACACCTTGTGGTTTAGTCAACTGAATTTAAACTAATGTAATAATAATAATAATAATAATAATCATAATATTAATCTTTTGTCTTTTTTTTTTTAAAGGAAAAATCTTTTGTCTTGATATAGACATTTCTTAATCAGGAAGATTAGAATAGAAAAACATAACTTGAATATGACTATTATTGCACACACTCTGACATCTAATCGGTCGGTTTTTTTTGTATGTTACTGAAAAGCTTTATTAGATCAAGTCTTGCCTCTGTTTTCTCTGAAAGCGTGAGTGGAAGTAGGTTGGGCTGTTTCTTCTTAGTTAGCCTTCGTAGTGTGAGTTTCTTATCGGGTTCCCGATTTCATAGTCCTTTACTGGTGTTGGGTTTAGTGACTTTGCCACTTTTAGTAGTGTTGGTGTTTGTGGTGGAGTTGTGTTTTTCTCTTTGATATGGATTCTGAGGATATCTCTCGTTTGTGTGCTTTTCTGTCTCTCATAGAGAGGGAAGGACCTGTAAGAAAGCTAGGGGTCAATCTTAAGCAGGCAGCTTTACAAAGATTATCTGTTAGTTTAGTAGGAAAAATCCTTACTAGTAAGATGGTGAATAGAGCGCCTGAGGGTTATTGGTCGAATTTGGCATGTTCACAAAGGTGTCGATATTGAGTCATTAACAAGAAATATTTTTCATTTCATTTTCAAGATGTGGAGGATAGACGTAGAGTTTTATCAGGAGCTCCTTGGTCTTTTAATAATGCTTTACTTGTGTTAGAGGAACTAGAAGGGGTAGGCTCTGTTGAATCTATGGTGTTTAATATATGCAAATTCTGGGTACAAATTTATCAAATGCCTCTGCTGTGTATTACTAGAGAGATAGGTTGGTTTTTAGGGGAGATGATTGGGGATGTGGTGGAAGTGGATGGTGGTCTTGCGGGTGACTGTGTGGGGAAGTTCTTGAGGGTTAGAGTTCGCATCGACATTAGCAAGCTGTTAAGACGATGCCTGCGTGTTGATATCTTGGGTGACGGAGTGGAGACGATTATGCTTCTTAGGTATGAGAGACTCCCTAATATTTGTTTTAAATGTGGTCGAATAGGTCATATGACGAATGAATGTCAGTCGAAGGAAATAATTCCAATGGTAGATGGCGTAGAAAAACTGTTATTTGGAGCTTGGATGAAAGCTTCAGGTATTTCCAGGAGGAACATTACCAGGAATTTTGAGGGAATGTCTGTCCTCAATGATCGATATAGTACCAGTATTAAAAAGGATGACACTAGTGGAAGGATGACAATGCCAGCTTCAACATTGATTGAAGTGTAGGTTGGGCAAAGGAATTTTGCAGAGAAAGGAGTGATAGCAGACATTCCTATGACAGATGCACCTAAACCAGACGAGAATGTGGCTACTTTGAAGGCGGCCAACATTAATGTGAGTCCTAATGCTTTTAAAGACATTAATGAGTTTGAAAAAGAGTCAGAGAATATGGAGTCTAAGAAATCAGCTATCATTAATGACAGAGTTATTGCCATTAATGCTACTATAGCTTCTGAAGGTGTGCCTCTGGCGGTTTATGATCAAGGTAAGCAAGTGGAGGTAGATGAGTACAGTCCAGTTTCAACGACTAACAACATCAAGTTATTTGATATTGGGCCTGGCCCATTAGCTGAGGTGCCTTATGTTTTTGTTGGTGATAAGATAGCTCAGGCCCAAGTAGAGGTCAATGCTGATCAAGTTGAGTCCATGTTGTCTTCTACTGAGGATTCTATAAGGTTGGGCTCAACTAATCACCACTTAGTCTGTTCTTTAAAGAAGGATCCAAATTGCCAACCGTGTAAGATAGTGTGGAAAAGGAAAGTTAGGGCTGGTTTTACTAGAAATATTGGGGATAATTTGGTTCTGGTGAAAGGAAAAAGAAATAGCGATGTCAGTTTAGATGAAGAGGAATTGGTTCAGAAGAAATGTAAAGAGACGCTGCTATCCGTAAGAAGAGCAATCGCTGATCAGAGGGTAGAAACAGAGGTCAATCGCAACATTGGTTCAGTTATAGAGTTTACGAAGGATACGGATAAAGTTTCTGCGAAGTCGGTCGACGAAGGTGAATACTATGTTGGTAGACGTAATGAAGTTGCTGATGTCTTGGTTACCCATGAGGGGGTTTTGGGCTCAGTGTTTTCCGAGGATATATCGGACGGTCGGTCTCTATCGGCCCACTGTATTCAATGAATATTTTTGTTTAAAACGCCCGGGGGCTCGGTAGCTCTCAGGCGTTCAATATCCTGCAGAATTACAAGCAGAAGGTTAAACCTGAGTTAATATTTTTAATTGAAACTAAATGTGAGCATCGCAATCTAGAACTTTGGAGAGTTAAATTGGGTTTTAAGGGAAAATTGGTTGTGAATAGTGTTGGGAGATCAGGGGGTTTGTGCTTATTTTGGACTGATAAAGTTATTGTTGACCTGTTATCGTTTTCCTCCAACCCACATTGACATCTCGATTCGTAATGGTAACAACATGCATTGGAGATTTACTGGATTTTACAGTCATCTTGACTCATCTCAGAGAAGTCATTCTTGGTCTCTCCTTCGCCGCCTAGCGAATATGTCCAATCTTCCATGGCTTTGTATAGGAGATTTCAATGAAATTCAGCATGATTTAGAGAAAGTGGGAGGAGTGAGGAAAAATTGGAGACAATTGTCAGATTTCCGTGAAGCTATGGTGGATTGCGAATTGGATGATATGGGGTTCTTAGGACCTATCTTTACATGGAGCAACAAATGTGAAGGTAATTCAATGATTATGGAGCGTCTTGATAGAGGCCTGTGCAATATTGAATGGAAAATTTTGTTTTCAAATTCTACTATCCACCACCTTGATTTCTAGGGTCTGATCATAGACCCTTGCTTCTTGAGGCAAAAGAGAATGATAGTCAGGGGAATTTAGGAAGTAATGGTAGAGGTAGGAGAAGGTTTTATTTTGAGGAGTGTTGGGTGGATGAAAAGGAATGCTCTGATATAGTTCTTTCTATGTGGATTCCAAACCAGCGTGAGGCTAATTTATCATATATGTTGACCAATATATCCAATTGTGGAAGGCTATTAGATTCTTGGAATATTACTAAAAGAAGGGAGTTGCAAAAGAATATTTTAGCTAAAAGGGATGCTTTAAAGGAAGTTAGTAGTGCTGCAATTTCGGCCTCGTGAAGGATGATTTCCAATTTGGAGCATCAATTGAATAATGTGTTGGATATAGAGGAGAGGTTCTGGCAGCAGCGGTCTTGTATTGAGTGGTTACGGAATCGGGATCGAAATACGCGATTCTTTCAATTCGAAAGCTTCCGCTAGAACAGCTCGTAATAGAATTACAGGTCTTTGTAATGAAGATGGGGAGTGGTTGGAGAAGAACGAGAAAATGGAAGGTGTTATTTCATAGTATTTTACGAATATTTTTTCCAGCAGTAGGCCTTCTCAAGTGAATATAGACGACATTACCAGTGGGGTTCATGCCAGCTGAAGTTAAGATTAGATGTCATCATTCTAATTTTTTTGATCTTATTTGGAGTGTCACTCGGTGTTAAATTCTTATGATTTGGGGTTGTTTTGTACAATTGTGTGGAGAATTTGGTATCTACGTAATTTGGTGGTGCATGAGGCTCCAAATCAGGATGTGATTGAAGTGGCACATTGGTGTAGGACTTTTTTAGTTGATTCTAGAAGCAGAGAGGAAGAGAGGCAGCTTAATCCTTGTCTTCCTAGTCTAGTTAGTAACTCTTGGAGACCGCCAAACTCAGATTGCTACAAAATTAATTGTGATGCAGCGGTGAATGAGAAGGGAGGTCGTATTGGGTTGGGAATTGTTATTAGAGATCACTCGGGTGCTGTAATGGCGTCTTGTTCTCTGATTATGGCTACGTGTTTTGATGCTAATATGGTGGAGACTATGGCAATTTACAGGGCGTTGATTTTCAGCAAGGATTGCGGCCTTGCTCCTTGTGTTATAGAATCTGATGCAGCTGTTGTGGTGAATTGGATCAACAATAACAGTCATCAGGATTCTATTAGTGGTAATATTCTTGTTGAAATCTCTTCTCTTGTTTCCAGTCTTAAGGTTGTTTCAGTTAGTTATGTCCCTAGGTTGGCTAACGGTGTGGCTCACGGCCTGGCGAAAAATGCCTTAAAGGTTGATGAAGATATTTTCTAGATGGAGGATTTTCCTCCTTGTGGTAGGAGAGCTGTTTTGCTGGACTGTCCTTTGTAAGTTCATGTTGCACGCTCTACCTTTCGTTTTTGTATTCTGTTATCCAAAAAAAATAAAAAATGACTATTATTAGTAATCGGTTACAAACTACTCAAACTAGGCTTATAAAAAGAATTTTGTACCAATGGTCCATTGCCTTAGTGGTTGGAGTCTCCCAAAGGGTGCTCCACCACCAAGGTTCAAACCTTGGCCTTGGTATGTATATATACATTATTTGTCCCACCTTGAATGTGGGTGCTCTCTCCCCGATAGTGGGAGCAGTGTTCCGGGCCGTGCTTTTGAGTCTAATCTCGCTGGTCCCGGCAGTTGTTGTAACATAAAAAAAAATAATAATAATAAATAAAAAGAATTTTGTTGCGTATTTATAGAACAAATAATATTATTTAAATTAACAGTTTAGTTAAAACAATATAACTATCCCATTTGCATACATAAAAATCTAATTTGATCATTACTTACTGAGTAATGGCAATGCTGCTTTGCCCAATCAAATCTCCAAAATTTATTATTTAAAAAAGGACAATGCTTGGATACAGTATCAGGGTACTGACCAACCAATGAGATTTTACCACGTGGCTCATTTGTGAAAAATGTAAGGAGATAAATATAAAAGATTAAAAGAAAAAAAACCACGTGGCAACACCCCATTGATGGGGTCAATACCTTTGGGTATTGACCAGTCAGTACCCAAGCAGTTTCCTTTAAAAAAAAAAATATTCTACAAATTTATGCTAATCCATTGAACCACAGTATGAATGCATTTATGTTAGATTTCAATAAATTAGTATCTTGCAAATTAAAATTTGAATAATTCATTAACAATGTCATTATAATTTATTAAGTTCATATTATATTAACTTAAATGTAAATTAAAATTTTCAACCATCTATTCATTATGCTCCAAGATTAGGGGTTACTAATTAGGAATCCTCATTAGGAAAAGAAAACTTAATTACACACAAATCAGAATTGAGCTTAATTTATTTCATTTAATTCCCAATTAATAAGCCCGTTTAAAACATTAAAATTGTAATGATATATATATATATATATATATATATATATATTAATCCGATACCTAATGACAAATCCTATGTACTTGTTTGGATATCTACGCTATAGTCAAGATGAACACACCCATGAAAGTTAAATATGGTTAGACGTGGATAGACCTGGCAATGGGTCGTGTTATTGCGAATTCGTGTCGTTTCGTGTTTGAGTCGTGTTAAAATTGCTCCACCCGAACCCGACCCGTTAGCTTAATGGGTTGAAATATACAAACCCAAAACCATTTGTTAAATTAATGGATAACCCAACCCGACCCGTTATAAAATATTATAATTGAGATTTATTAAAAAGTTGAAAATAAATAGTACTGAAGCATGATTAAACTTATGCAATCAAGTTCACCAGAGGCACCTAAAACTACTACTACAAAAAAAAAAAAAAAAAAAAAAAAAAAAATCCCACCACAGGCACCAACAATCAATCGAAAACATCTAATTTAAAAAATAAACAAGTCCAAAATAATAATAATAAAAAAATTGAAAATGAAATTTTGGGGATCTCAGCTTTCCAGAGGGGTGTGTGGGTGAGAAAAGCATTTCTCCCACATCACCATAGACATTCCTCGGACAAGTTTTAAGGTGTTCTAACATATTTCCAGTCCCACACTTGCTACCACAATTATATTCTTTTCCACAATTTTTACACCTGGCACGTTTGTTTCTATGCTTAGTTCCAGGTATTACCTCAAACAAATTCCAAGCAGGCGATCTCTTTTTTCGCTTTCTCGTTCCTGTTTTGCCATTTTTCTTTGGAGTGGTTGTCTTCATAAGTTCATCACCCGATTCATTGGAAACATCAATAGGAGGATTCTCTTGAATGTCCATGAATTCAATCTGCATAATTATTTTATTTTATATATATATATATAAATGTACTTAGTAATTAGGATGATATATTGTTTATAAAAAATATATATATATCGAAGAGAATATATTTTGTGAAAAAACAAAAAATATATATATACCTTTAGAAAAAATCTGTCAAGAAACAAGTTAGTTTTAGTCTTTTAGAATATCAAATATCAATTGTAAAACAAATTAAAGTCCTAAAATTACATTACATGAAACGGTGGCACCATAGACAATAGCAATACAAAAATCAAAATGCAAGAAAGAAAACATACCCGATTGAATTTACTAGGATCGAATAGACGGTAATTGATTTCAAGAAAGTTGAAGACCACTAGCTACTTTTAGAGTTTTAGGGTTAGGGTTAGGGTTATAATATTGTGAAATAATTTATTTAGAGTTTTAGAGTTTTTAATTTAGAAAATTTTCCTCTTTCAAAAATAGAAAAAAATTAGAAATTTTTTAAAAAATTAATTAGTACAATATATTCTAACCATAATTAAAGATTTTTTTAATAACTTTCATAAACACATTAAAAATATATATATATTTATGTTAATGGGTCGTGTTAATGGTTTTTTTAAGGGTGAACCCAAAACCTTCCCATTATATTTTGTGTCTTAATGGGTTGACCCATTAACAACCCGATCCGATAACTTTTTAATAACTTTCATAAACACATTAAAAATATATATATTTATGTTAATGGGTCGTGTTAATGGTTTTTTTAAAGGTGAACCCAAAACCGACCCATTATATTTCGTGTCTTAATGGGTTGACCCATTAACAACCCGATCCGATAAACTTGACCCACGAACCGCTATTTTCGAATGAGTTTGGGTCGTGTTAATGGGTCGTGTAAAATTTGCCAGGTCTAGACGTGGATATTAAAGATTTTAATAAATTTTAAGTTTTTTTTTTTTTCTTTTTTTACAATATTTGTTAATCCGGGATAAGGTAGGATTCGAGCTGCTGACCTAGGAGTTATTTACACAAGCCCCAAACTCGTCCATTTACCAGCTAAGTTACGTTCCTGTTGGCAATAAATTTTAAGTTTAGGCAACCCAATTGATTAGAAAAACAATACATTACATAAATATAAAACAAATTTCAACTCTAATATAAATATATAAATATATATATATATAAACCGTATAATAAAGAAACTCAAAAATCAATTAAATATTTGAATTCAGTTTAAAGTCTACTTTTTTTTTTTTTTTTTTTTTTTTTAAAAAAGGAATAATTGCACAAACATCCCCTAACATTAGACATAATTACACGTATATGGAACTCTTGCCCATTATTACACAAACCTCCCCTGCCGTTAGTGGTCAACGGTTAAACTTAACTATTGACTCACTTTTCCATTTAAAAAGTCTTAAATGCCCCTACTATGTAATTTATTATTTTAAATAGTTAATTAAAAAAAGATCCAGCTTTTATTAAAAAAAATTCATATTTTATTTCAAAAAAAATCATGATTTTATTTTAAAAAACAAATCCATATTTATTTATTTATTTATTTAAATCCAGATTTTTTTCTTCTATAAATGGATTTTTTCCAATCTAAAAAAAATAAAACAAAATAAAAAACTTATAAACAAAATTCTAGAATAAATAAAAAATCAAAAATCAATTTTCTCTTTTTCTTTTCTTTCATCCATACTGCCATAATTTAATTACTTAATCTATTATTATTTATTTTATTTAATTTTAATAAAAAAAAAGGGAAAAAAAAATAGATACCCAGAAGAATGAAGAATGCAAATGGTTTGTTTTATTAAAATTAAATTAAATAAATAATAATAAATTAAGTAATTAAATTATGACAGTATGGATGAAAGAAAAGAAAAGGAGAAAATTAGGGCCCGTCCTGCAAGCCGTTTTTTGTTTTTGTTTTTTGAAAAGAAAAATGAAAATGAAAACAGTGTTTTTGGTTTCATTTTTGGATTCCGAATACGCGTCTGGTAGCATTTACTGGAATCCGTATTTTGAAAATAAAAACGGAAAAAACGCGTCTGGTAGGAAAATCGAAAACTTTCGAAAATTGAAATATCAATTTTTAATTTTTGTTTAATATTATAACAATTATAAATAAATGTTAAATAATTAATAAAAAAAATATTTTGTAATTTAATTTTAGGGTTTAACAAATTTAACAGTTGAAGAGGAAGAGGAAGAGGAAGAAGAAGAAGACCAGATCGGCGGTGGGAAGCGACGTAGATCGACGGTGGGAGGAAGAGGAAGAGGAAGAAGAAGAAGAAGAAGAAGAAGAAGAAGAAGAGATCTCGCTGGCGAGATGCAGAGCAGATCCCGGTGGCATCTCGCCGGCGAGATGCAGAGCCGATCTCAGTGGGAAGAAGAAGAAGAAGAAGAAGAAGAAGAAGTGGAAGAAGAAGAGGAAGAAGAGATCTCGGCGGCGGGAGACCTCGGCGGGAAAAGGAAGAAGAGGAAGAAGAGGAAGAAGAAGAAGACATCGGCGGGAAGAGGAATAAGAAGGAAGAAGTCAATGAAGAGGAAGAGGAAGAAGAGGAAGAAGAAGGAAGAAGAACAAGTCAGGTAGTTAGGTGAAGTTTTTTTTTTTTTTTTTTTAATTAAAAAAAAATATATATTAATGATATGGGACCCACCATTTGGAAAACAAAAACAAATTCAAGAAAAACAACTTTTTTTGTTTTTCAAAATTTCCACTTTTAACACTTGACTTTGTTTTTGTTTTTGTTTTTGATTTCTGAAAATAAAATGAAAAACGGTTTACAGGACACGAATTCGAAATCATTTTTAGAAAATAAAAACAAAAACAGCTGAAAACAGCCTACAGGACGGGGGCTTAGTTTTTAATTTTTTATTTATTTTAGAATTTGATTTATAAGTTTTTTATTTTTTACTTTTTTTAGATTGGAAAAAATCCATTTATAGAAGAAAAAAATCTGGATTTAAAAATAAAATAAAAAAAATATGGATTTGTTTTTTAAAATAAAATCTGGATTTTTTTGAAATAAAATATGAATTCTTTTTAATAAAAGCTGGATCTTTTTTTAATTAACTATTTAAAATAATAAATTACACAGTAGGGGCATTTTAGACTTTTTAAATGGAAAAGTGAGTCAACGGTTAAGTTTAACCGTTGACCACTAACGGTAGGGGAGGTTTGTGTAATAATGGGCAAAGTTACATATACGTGTAATTATGTATAATGTTAGGGGATGTTTGTGCAATTAGTCCTTTTTTAAATCTACCTTGAAACCGATCTTGGTAAAAATAAAAAATAAAAAATAAAATCTCGTAAAAAATCCCAACTTGAGTCAAAAACTTAAACCACACACAAGACTTTTTCCAAAAATAGGTCGTTCACATGACCTAGCGTGACCATTACAACCTCCTTTTTCAACGCAGTTATTTTCTCGTCCTCAAACTCCAACCAATCTCCCAATCTCTATATATTGTCGTGCACAAAACAGAGTCGAACCCATAATCTCCAGCACAATGACATTGACAACAACAGCAATGGCGTGGAAAACCAAAGCCTTGGCTACTCTGTTCCTGACCCTTTTCTCGTCTGCGTTTCTCGCCACCGCCGACGACATGTCCATCACCAACTGCGACATCAAGCACGGCAACGAGCCTTCGAAGGACAGGTCAGAGGCCGAGATGAGGAATCTATACGAGTCGTGGTTGGTTCAACACAAGAAGAACTACAACGGTTTGGGCGAGAAGGAGAAGCGGTTCGAGATATTCAAGGACAATCTGAGGTTTGTCGACAAACATAACTCGGTGGAGAGGACTTACAAGGTGGGTTTGAACAAGTTTGCTGATTTGACGAATGTGCAGTTCAGGGCCATGTATCTGGGTACCAAGAAGAGAGGGAACGCTAGGTTGGGTATGAAGAATTTGAAGAGCGAGAGGTATTTGTTCAAGGGAGGCGATGACTTGCCTGAATCTGTCGATTGGAGAGAAAAAGGCGCTGTCGTCCCTGTCAAGGATCAAGGACAGTGTGGTATGTTTTTGTTTTCTTTCTGATTTTATGTTTTTGTTTTTGTTTCTGGGTGTATTTTGTTTTGTTGCGTAAAGTTTCTATTTTTAATTATTTGATGGAATGATGGGTCCTGTTTATATGATTTTCTTTGTTTTATATTGCTTAGAAATTTCATGATAACCCAATGTTTGTTTGTGCTCGTTGCTTGGTCGCAATCAGATGATTGAAAATTTGAAAATCATATAATCGACCTGGGGTTCTTGCTTATTAATGAAAGACATAATTTTTTTTAATCTTGAATTAGTACTATTTTTATTCACTTGGATAAATAAATAAATTAATAAGAATGATGTTTATTTACATGATAATTTTTTTTTAATCCTGAATTAGTACTATATTTTTCATGTCAAGAATGATGTTTAGCGAGGCTTTTTGAGGATCTTATGCATAATTTAATTTTAATCTTTAATTAGTACTGATTATTGTAACATCTTGTTCTTCAACTCTCATAAAATTGGGCAATTTTTAAATGAAGGGAGTTGCTGGGCATTCTCGACCGTGGGTGCAGTGGAAGGGATAAACCAGATTGTAACAGGTGATTTAATTTCTTTATCGGAGCAGGAGCTAGTAGATTGTGACAGATCATATAACCAGGGGTGCAATGGAGGTCTCATGGATTATGCATTTGAATTTATTATTAAAAACGGTGGCATTGATACCGAGCAGGATTATCCTTACCAAGCTGCTGAAGCAAATTGTGATTCTAATAGGGTGCGTGTCAAATTACCCAAATTAGATCTTCAATTAAGTTTCTCAAAAGACATATGATGTCCTTAGTCAGATTTTTCTGTTGCGTATGTTAGTTTTCTAATATCTTTCTTGCCTTGCAGAAAAATGCCAAGGTTGTTACCATCGATGGTTATGAAGATGTCCCACAAAACGACGAGAAATCCTTGCTGAAGGCTTTGGCTAATCAACCCATTAGTGTTGCCATTGAAGCTGGTGGCCGGGAGTTCCAACTATACCAATCGGTAAAGCCTCTCTCCTTTGAACATTTTTTTATCTTTGTCTATACATTGTCAATGAATCGTGTAATCTACTCTTGTTTTGATATATCAGTAGTATTACAAACTTGTTTACACTTTATGATCCTGTACAAGTAAATTAACTCGTAACATGCCATCTCAAAGTTTTATGGCACGTTACATTAATAACTTTCTTTAAATTCAGGGTGTATTCACTGGACGTTGCGGAACAGACCTAGACCATGGTGTGGTTGCTGTTGGGTATGGCACTGAAAATGGTAAAGACTACTGGATTGTAAGGAACTCATGGGGTTCTAGTTGGGGAGAGAATGGATACATCAAGTTGGAGCGCAATTTGGCCAACACCAAAACTGGCAAGTGCGGCATTGCAATGGAGGCTTCGTACCCTACTAAGAAGGGCCAGAACCCACCTAACCCTGGTCCCTCGCCTCCATCTCCAGTTAACCCTCCCAGCTCTCCCTCTGTTTGCGATGACTATTACTCGTGCCCTTCAGGAAGCACTTGCTGCTGCGTATATAAGTATGGTGACTTCTGCTTCGGATGGGGGTGCTGCCCTCTTGAATCGGCAACCTGCTGTGACGATCACTACAGCTGCTGCCCACAGGACTATCCCGTCTGTGACGCTAAAGCCGGAACTTGCCGCATGGTAATTTTATCATAATACCTTAACTATTCTTTTTCCTTGTAAATTTGATCAAATAACCATCGTTTTTTTTTTTTCCTATTGTTTTCATCTGTTGATGTATTATCAAATGATGCAGAGCACGAACAATCCGTTGGCAATAAGGGCATTGAAGCGAGTTCCTGCTACCGCTATTAGGCCTCTTGACATTGCTGGTGACAAGAAGATCAGTAGTGCTTGAGAAGACTGAAAGTCATTTGGGTCTGGAAGAATTTAATTGTACAGAAGCATTAATATGTTTTTCAAATAGGAACTTGCTCACAACAGTCAATGACCCAGTTTCTGATTTGTGTAAATAAGATATCAACTATTATATCCCAGTTTCTGAATTCTGAATTTGGTGTTAGAACTTGCCTATGGTGTGGGGGCCACAATGACATTTAGTTTACATGCAAGTACTCGAAGTGGTTTCAGGATTTGCTAAACTTCTTATAAACCTTTTTATGAAGTTGCGATTTTTGAACAAAATCTGACAAAATCTTGTAGATGTTTTGATGAACATTCACAAAGGTTTTTGACAAATTTTTTGAGTTCGAGAGAGATTTTTCTAAGGATTGAAGATGACGGGCGTACAATTGATTTTGAATTGTGCTTCGGGTCACACTATCCCCAAAACCATCATGTGTTTCGGGAATCGGGATGGACCATCACGAAACACATGGTTTTGAGATGCCATGACCCGAAACACATGGTTTCAGGTCAAAGCAACTCGAAACCATTAATGGTCAACCTTATCCTCCCCGACTTATATATCATAGTTACCACTGTCCAATGTGGCTTAATAAGAATAAAGAACAAAGAATTTGAGTTTATAAAGCTTCGATGATGATTTTGATGTGCAGTGATATTGGCTAGATGGTGCTTTCGGTCGACGACAAAGCTTCGGGATGTTCGGAACTTTCAGGTTGCTTGATGGATGTGTTAAAGGGGAAGGGGCAATGGGGCTTTGTTGTGCGCAAGGGTGCAACGTTTTTTTTCTGCAGGATGAATTGTGCAATTTCCTTTATTTGAGAGGCCAATTTTGCTAATAACCCCTTTTATTTTACATTCTCATTCTGATCTATATATGAATAGGGTATGAATTAATTCTTTACAAATTAAAAGGTATTAAAATACATGCCTTTTTATTATGTGATTGTAGTGAAAATGGACCACTTAAGCCAATGATAAATTTTTTTTTTTGAAAGAGAGGTAAATTCTTATTAACCCAAAATCTCAATTAAGGTTTTTTATTTTTTTTATTTTTTATTTTTTATTTTTTATTTTTTATTTTTATTTTTTTATTTTTTTAATTATTATTATTAAATTGATAGTTTTGTTTATCAGTCATATTATTAAAATAAATAAAATCAGTGCATATCATTTTTGTTTATAAAAAAAATACAATTACTGCAAGTTTGGCATAAGATATCAAAATTACCCATTAATATGGGGACCCCATGGGTTTAGTGCCTAAACCACACCAACATATATATATATATATATATATATATATATATATCAGTCTTTCTATTATCAGTTCGAACTGACAAAAGTTATATCAGTTCCTTGTATGTGAGCCACTGGATTTAAATATTTTGACTGATAAGTACATACAGCCAAGTCAAAGTATTTAAATCCAGTGGCCCACATGCAAGGAACTGATATAACTTTTGTCAGTTCGAACTGATAATAGAATTTCTATATATATATATATATATATATATATATATATATAGTCTTTCTACTGTTAATTCGTCCCGATATAAAATATATCAGGACGAAGAATGTGAATCATAGATTATGAAGAAGTTTTGACAAGTTCATACACTTTGAGTCAAAATATGTAAATCTAATGGTCTACATTTTTCGTCCTGATATATTTTATATCAGGACGAACTAACAATAGAAAAATTGTATATCAATCTTTCTATTATCAATTCGAACTGACAAAAGATATATCAGTTCCTTATATGTGGGCTATTGAATTTAAAAGATGTTTTGATAAGTGTATACAGCTAAGTCAAAGTATTTAAATCCAATGGCCCACATGCAAAGAACTGATATATCTTTTGTCAGTTCGAACTGATAATAGAAAAATTATATATATATATATATATATATATATATTTATGTTGAAGAACGTCATCCAATATTAAAAAAAGTATATATAAAACCACTACTTTTAGCATAATTTTCCGTTTCTTTTTAGAGTTTATTAATAAGATGTGTTATGCTATAATTGATTTAGAGTTTGCTAATTGTTATCGGTTTTGTGTTATAATTTTTATATTATTCAATAATTTTGATATGATATCTATTAAAAAATCATTAAAAACAAAAAAAAAAATACAATAATGTGATGGGAATAGTATGTGACAAGGAACCAATCCTCTAATGGGGAATCTTCGTACCCATACCATTTATTGTAAGGCGGGAGATGGTATTTCTCATACAAATTGGGAATGAGGAAAGTAATGGAAAACCCGTCATCGACCCATACCATTGACATCCCTAGTTTGGCATGAGAGGATCACATGGTTTACCACTTTTGAAGAAATCTAAACTAAACCGTATAGGCGTATACATTAATCACATGGTTTCACCGCAGCGAAAAGCACGGGATCCAAACTCGAGTACCGTATCTAACCGTCAGATGACAATCTAACTCCAAGTCAAAACCAAGTATCGGACGGTTTCTGGTAAATCAGGATACCACGAGCGTTGACCACGTGGCTATACCATCAAAATAATCTGTCTCTTCTTCGTCTTCTCTGTCTCTTATTGAAAAACCCTAGCTCGGCACCACTTCACTCTCTCTCGTGATCCTCTGCACCATTCAACTGGATTAAATTCATTATTGGTAAGATAAGATCCTGACCGTAGATCTGCAATCTTTCAATTTGATTTCGCTTCATATCTGCTTTCTTTTAGCTTTATCAATTGCTCCTTTTATGTACGATTCGTGCGTTTATAGTTTATCATTATTACGTATTGAGTGGGTAGAAGCTATACTTTTGGTTAATTTTTTGTTAAGCGTGGAAATAATTTTACTTTTAGTTATAATTTTGTTGCTTTACATAGCAAATTTTTCTCCAGCTGAAAACTTTCGAAAAGTTCGCGGCGAAAGCAATCAAGGTATTGGCAGCAGTCATTTCTTTCTTTTAGGAAGCATCAAGCATGCTGGTTTTTATTTAGAATGCATTGTTGATGTTGTTGATTCATTGTAATAGGGCCCTTAAGGCTTTGTGGTTATCCAAGTATTTGGTGTAGAAATGTGTTGTCAATTTTGGTCTTCATGTTTTCTGTTCTTGTTACTTCTGGGAATTTCCGTGAAGGGGAAAATGATATCGGATTTGAAGGGGAAAATGATATCTGGAAATACAATAAGTATTTGCATTCATGTTTTTTGTTCTTGTTACTGTTGGAATTGCCCCGATGAGCTCTACAACAGTCCAAATTCTGTTGTTTCTGCCTTTGTTTTTCAGTTTTTTCCTTTTTAGACAATATTTTCGGATACTATAAGATGTTTTGTTGAACTTAAATCTGTCTGTTTTTGGTAAAATTCGAGATTTTCCCTATTTGGGTCAGTTTAGTAGTTACAGTCCTAGTCCTTGTTGGAGTCAGCCTTGTTTTGTTTTCCATCTAAGCATGTATGCAAATACTTATTGTTAGCTTTGATTAATATTAATAAAATCGTTCCTTTGGAGCAAATGTTTGTCGTGGATTCGACTATTCTATCACTTTCGCTTCGTCAAGTGTATTATTTGGGGTTTCCTTGACTAATTTGGAGTCATGTTTTCTTGTTGTAATCTTTGTAGTATAAACGAACGGAACCAATTTTGTTGGGTTGATTGCGGCTGGTGGTTGCTTTATTTTATGATATAGAAACTTTTACATATAT
The DNA here is from genome assembly GCA_030490815.1 of Acer saccharum. Classification (NCBI taxonomy): domain Eukaryota; kingdom Viridiplantae; phylum Streptophyta; class Magnoliopsida; order Sapindales; family Sapindaceae; genus Acer; species Acer saccharum. The sequence goes on from CM059870.1 coordinate 11,406,427, forward strand.
ACTGTGAGTCAATCATTGCAATGTTGATCACGAGAAATCCAAACATTCTTGGTCTATAAATGAATCAAAAATCTAAAGCATTTTGTATCCTCCAACTTACTTTCATTTTCTTTTTCGTTTTGCTTACATGAGACTTTCTTATTTTGCACCACACATCCACATAGATGCCATGAGATAAGAGCGGTAGAAAGAGAGACTAAAAAGCAAATGAGAGAAATTAAAGGAATTGAATGGCTATTTTGCATCCTTTGTATTTTTGTTTCTCACCTGATGTGACACTTGCTCTAGACGCAAAGACCTATACTGTCTTAATTTCTCCATGTATTTTTGTTTGTGGTTGCAATCGCAAATTCCATGTTTGAGGTCTGGAATTCTGGATGTAGAATGATATGATGTTCCTTCATTGGCTCATTGCTTTATTAATATGTGATTTTATGCTTGCAGTTGTAACTTCACATTGATCTTACATGCTGGGTTATTGAACATTGATCATCAATCACATTTGAGACTTCTAGTGAGTGGGAATGGATTCTAGATCAGCTTCACCTCCTCCTCCTCTTAAGGATGCCGAAGTAAATCCTTCTGTCACTTCAGAATCAGGGACTGATAATACTGCTGATACACAATCGAAGCTATCTGCTGCTGGCATATCTACATGGGCCAAAAGTTTGAAAATTCCTCAGCCATTCTCTGCCACACAAGATGATTCATCGACAGGAAATAATGGAAAATCACCCTTTGCACGTTTTACTAGTGGCTTAGGACTGCGCACGTCACCAAAATCTCCTCAGACAGATGATAGTTCTGAAGGAATTTCAACAACTGCACAACCTGGTTTTATTGGAACCTTTACGAAGGGATTGGTTGACTCATCTAAGAATGCAGTCAAGGCTGTGCAGGTCAAGGCTCGGCATGTTGTCTCTCAAAATAAAAGAAGATACCAGGTGGGCAGATTCTATTTTAATAACTTGCTAATGAATTGCAGTGCTTGTATAATGTATTTTATGTCATTTTCTTTCTTGTATATATAGAAATTGATTCAGTGTTCATGTAGCTTTGTTAGACATGAATTTAGGTAATAAGAGATGAGTGCAACATAACTTAGGCTTTTTGACACATTTCTCCTAACAGCATTGATTTTCTTGCCTTAATATTAATATTTATAAGTTTCTGGAGTATACACATATATCCATTGCTTGATATCAGATACATTAATTTATATAATAATCATCTTTTTTATTGTATGTTTATTTTCAGGAAGGAGGATTTGATTTGGATATGACATACATCACTGAGAATATTATTGCTATGGGGTTCCCTGCTGGTGATATGAGCTCGGGGTTTTTCGGATATGTTGAGGTGAGGAAAGTTAATCTTCAGTTTACAGTTGAGTTTTTTTTCTTGTGAATTGCAATAATGGATCGAAATATGTGGTGCAGGGGTTCTACCGAAACCACATGGAAGAAGTTATTAAATTCTTTGAAACTCATCACAAGGTAAAAGCTTTTTCTTATATTACAACATGTTACAAAAAGCAATCTGTGATACCTTTTGTCAAGTAAGTCAAGGTCAGCTGTGTGTCAGATTATTTTATTTATTTATTTATTTTTTAAAACCTGCATATTTTTTTAAATTTTAAAAAAAATATCCAAGTCTGACTTTTGAGACAAACTAAATACAGGTTTTGAGATTAGGTATTGTCATCTGGTTCCTATTTTATTATTAATCTTTTGCACTGGTATATGCATCCTTCTTATTGGTATAAATGAGTCATTTGCCTTATTTTTAATCTGCTTTATACCTGCAGGACAAGTACAAAGTTTACAATCTTTGTTCAGAAAGGCTTTATGATGCATCATTATTTGAAGGGAAGGTAAGTGATTGCTTTTGACTTGGATTTACTGGAAGAAAGAAATAATATAATTTTTATTTTTTGATGTAGAAATAATATAAATTTTATCTTCAGTTTTTGCATCATCAGTAACTGAGGTCTGAACTGTGGTAGGTTTGCTAGTAGGTTCACATGTGTCTTGCTTATGGTTATGGGCTTATGGCTAAGCTTTGGAAAATGATTATATTTCACTGTCAGTATTATTCAGTTGATAGATCCTTCATAGATGATCTAAATCATTTGATAACTGTTGGAAGAATTACAGAGCATATGATGTGTGTTAAGGAAAGTCAAATTTTTTTAAAATAAAAAGTTACCGGGATATTGAGAAAGTTGGCGATTAAATTATTTAATTCAAGTGTTTTTTTGACAATTTTTGTTGAATTCTAAAGAGAACATGACACTTAAATCCTTGAACTTTATTTATTTTTGCTTTTTTAGGATAATTGAGATGGCTGAGGTTTGTTTAGGCTGTTCAAATTGTAGATTACGAGTATGGGGAAGTTTTATGGCAGCTTCTTATATTTACTTTATTGAATTCTTACTTCAGGTGGCCAGTTTCCCATTTGATGACCATAATTGTCCCCCAATTCAACTGATCATATCGTTCTGTCAAAGTGCATATTCATGGTTGAAGCAAGATATTGAGAATGTTGTTGTCGTGCACTGCAAGGCTGGAATGGCTAGGACGGGATTAATGATTTCTAGCCTTCTCCTGTACTTGAAGGCAAGATACCTGCAGCCTATTTCTGAACGGTCTTTCAATAAATTTGGAGGGAGTTTTCACCCAATTTAGTTCAGTTTTACTACCCAATTCTTTAATTGTTGACGTTTTTGCTGTCTTTTTGCAGTTCTTTCCCACTGCTGAGGAGTCCATGGACTACTACAACCAGAAAAGATGTGTGGATGGGAAAGGGCTTGTTCTTCCAAGTCAAATTGTAAGTGTATCTTTGCTATGTGTTAATGTTTAAAGACTTGCATATTCTTGTGCTTATCCGTTTAAATTTATTTCCCCAGAGATATGTCAAATATTTTGAACGTATATTAACATACTTCAACGGAGAGAACCAGCCTGGACGCAGGTATACTTACAGACTGTTTTATTCTCTTGCCATCATAGAATTTGCATAGGTACTGATTACTGTAATCACATGCTGTGCAGATGCATGCTTAGAGGTTTTCGGCTACACAGGTGTCCTTACTGGATCAGGCCTCATATAACTGTCTCTGATCATAATGGTGTGTTTTTATGTCCTTGCTGTATCTCAGTTGGATTGCAGTATAATTTTCGTACTCTCTTGTTATTTTTTCAAAGTATTGCATTTGCTTATTTATATGGTTTTTATTTGTTGATTTTTTAATCTCCTTCAACAAACCCTTTCTACAGAAGTTCATCACTTAGACTTGAAAAACATAACTGTCAACTCTACTTGCTAGTTAAGACCTCTAGGGAAAGAATTTCTTGACATGTATGGATCTTAATAACTAATACACAATTGAATAATTTGTAATTTGTTGAATCAATGGTTGGTACGATCTTCTTGTAAACCTTTATTTTAAAAGTGACTTATCTTTGTATTGCCCCTTATTAGTCATTGTCTGGTATAAGACTGGAGTGTTAGGGTTGAAACTTGAAAGCTTAACTACTGTAGAGGTTCTGTCTTTGAGCCTAGATTGCAATTCCGATGTTTCTTTTCTGAAGCACTTCATGGTTTCTAAGCTCTTATGCAAGTAATGTAATTTAAATCTGAAGCTTTTATCTTTATTCAATGCTCTTGTATACCCAGGTGTTCTTTTCTCCTCAAAAAAGCATCCAAGAACCAAGGATTTGACGGTAGGTTTTGTGTGAACTTTTGCTGGTATTTATTTATTTGCCTGAGGCTTCTTTCTTAGCATCTTTAGTACATGTTCTTTTCCACAGCCAGAAGATTTTTGGTTCAGTGCTCCAAAGAAAGGGGTTATGGTCTTTGCCCTGCCGGGAGAACCAGGTTTGGCAGAATTGACTGGAGACTTCAAAATCCATTTTCATGACCGCCAAGGAGATTTTTACTGGTTTGTGGTCTACCTTCCCTGTGACTAAATTAATCTTATGTTCACTTTATATAAAATGGAGTAAAAATCTGTTACTAATTTCTTTTGATTTTCAGCTGGTTGAACACAACCATGATGGAAAACAGAAAAGTTCTAATCACCAATGACCTTGATGGATTCGATAAGGTAAGCATGGAAACTGTCATCGAGTGATGATCATTGTGGATACTCATTGGCAACACTCATAAACATGATCTCTATATGTTTTTCTGTCTTATGTTGTTAACTTTAATGTATAAAGAGTGTCGTTTCTCTTCCTGTTGCAGAGGAAATTGCCATCCCCAGGCTTCCAGGTGGAGGTTGTATTAGTGGACTACACCGGCCCTGTTCCAGCCAGTCCTGGCTCTGAGACTGGGACCGAGACTGTTGCTAAGGAATCAAGCGAAAGCTCGGGTTCAGCTCCTGCCCCAGTTAATCAGGGCACAACAGCTCCAAAGGAGAATAAAAACTCAGGAAATCAAGATGATGTATTTTCTGACAGTGAAGCTGAGGAAGGCGGTTCAGTAAAAAGCAGGCAAGGTGAAGCAGTCTCTGCAGATGGAGGAGCTGTCTCAACCACCTCATCCAATTCTGAAACAAATCCTAAATCAGACCAAGTTGCAAACTTAACCCGCGCAACAGAACAAGTTTCTCTGGGAAATGTGGGCTCCCAACAGACAAATGCTGCCACTGAGCCGAAAAAGGATGCTATCTCTGGCCTCGGAGCTGCCAACACGGAAAGTGAATTCAAGGCAATGGCTGCGGACGCGTCTGTCTTCTCATTCGGAGATGAAGAAGACTATGAAAGTGAATGACCGTTGGTGACTTTGATTTAGAAGATCTGTACATACATAAAATTGATTTGCAAGATTTAAGTGCACCTTATAGGTGATGTTCAATCCATTCGATTTATTTGTACCATCAAAGTCTGTTTCTGGCTTTTTGTTGCCTCTGTAAATCAAAAGTTAGCTGCAGCTGAAAATAGTAATTTCATAAAAAAAAAGTGGCTGGAATTTATGAAATATGTTCTTTCATTTATAATGGAAAATAGAAACTGTATTACATATTGTAATTAGTATGTTGCAAGTTGCTACCTAGTGCACTATTGTGATGATGTGATCGTCTAAAAATTTGCACGATCACGTCAATTCACTTATGATCACATTAAAATTTACTCTTCTTTATTTGTTGTGATTACATGCAACTCAAGTTTGATTTTAATTGTTTGATTTAAATCTTCTAATTGTTTGGCTATGTTTTTCTTTTTACTTATTTATTTATTTATTTTAATATGAAGTTGATTTATATTTTAGTTTTAAAAAGCCAAGTTTGACGTGCGTTAGTGGTAAGCGTTTTATATCTACAAGTTAAGGTTGTGAGTTCAAATCGTATTATCTTATTATCTTTCTTCAAATCTCTAATTACTTGGTACGATCAAGCAATACATATATAGTAATGATATTTAATTCCACAATTTCAGGGAGAAATCTCTCCATACACTTAGATATATGATAAGATCCATCCAGATAAATACTATATGCACAATTCAAATATTTACTTCCATGATATGAGAGAAATGTCATCATAAAGAATATGAAACGCACGTGTGTTTACATGCACAATTGAAATATTTACTTCATGGAAAAATTTCCTCATAAACGCTGTTAAATACACGTGTTTACATATGCCATTGGAATATTTATTTCAGGGAGAAATTTCATCATTAACCCCGTTAAATACACGTGTTTACCTACACAATTTGAATATTTATTTCAAGGAGAAATTTTCTCATAATTCATAAACCTTTTAAATGCATACGGTAGAATGTGAACTATACTACCGTGTAATGAAGTTCACTTTTTGCTCACCCCCTTAAAAGGGGTGAGCATTATCCAATTTGGACAAATTTACCTCACCCCCTTGAAAAAGGACTTCGTGTAATGGGAAGGTAGGAAACAGGAAGGAAATGTCTAAACTTTGTGTGAATATATATACAGTCTTTTTATTATCAGTTCGAACTGACAATAAATATATCAGGATGACGAATGTGGATCACAGATTATGGAGAAGTTTTGACAAGTAAATACACTTTGATTCAAAGTATGTAAATCTAGTTGTCCACATTCTTCGTCCTGATGTATTTATTGTCAGTTCGAACTGATAATAGAAAATCTGGATATATATATATATGTCTATATATTTATATATATACTATCAATTTTTCTATTATCAGTTCAAACTGATAATAAATATATCAGTTCTTTGCATGTAGGCCATTGGATTTAAATACTTTAATTTAAATCCAATATATCAGTTCCTTATATGTGGGTCAAATCATCTTTTATTATCAGTTCGAACCGATAATAGAAAGACCGTATATACTATTATATAAATTTGGGGTTTTTTTTAGAATTGAACTCAAACTCATAATCTCGTGAAACATGTTTGAAGGGTTTACCATCTAGCCAATATTTTTAAAAAAATATATATAACATAACATTTTCAACGTCGACGTGTGTATCGTCGAATATTCTTCAGCCGCCGCAAATTTCCAACGCGTTTAAGTTATAAAAAGAAAATAAATAAATAAATAAAATCTATCTACACAAAATCAAAGACAACATTTGTGCCTTAAAAAAGTTGACCAAGTTTTGCCTTAAAGACAACACGTTGTTTTCTTTTGACCAATAAAAAAGCTATATAAATAAGAAACAAAAGTCCTATCAATAATCTGATTTTCAATCGAGTAACGCTTGTCTGGTTCTTAATCAATCCCGATTTTCTCGCAGAAGAAGCAGATTTTCGATTTTACCTTTTCTCGTATATACAATCGAAATAGTCAATTGCATTCTTGTTGTTCGAATCATCATTGTTCCATGTCGATTCAAGGTCAACCTCTCGAAGTCACTGGTATGATTCATCAAATCTCGCACATCCCATTTTTTGTTTTAGTGTTTTATCATTGATTGCAGAAGAATTAAACATACCCATCTCTCTTTTTTTCGATGACATTTTTCTGGGTTTTTGTTTTTGTTTGTAGTTGTTGGCTGTACAAAATTGAAAGACACAGAATGGTTCTCTAGACAAGATCCATACGTTTGTCTAGAGTATGGTAGTACCAAATACCGTACCCGAACATGCACAGGTAATTTGTGTTTTGTTGTTCATAGAGATATGGTTGAGTTTTTGAATTTATGAGTTTTGTTTTGACATTTAATTTGGAAACAAAGTTAACAAACCCTTGTTGAATTTTGTTGGTTTAGATGGTGGTAAGAATCCAAAGTTTCAAGAAAAGTTCGTATTCCCTCTGATTGAAGGCCTTAGAGAGCTAAATATTATTGTTTGGAACAGCAATACATTAACTGTAGACGATTTCATCGGCAGTGGAAAGTAATTATTCTTTTACACAACATTTAGTGATATCTGTTTGTTGTTTTGGATACCTTTTGGTGTTTTTGTGCTTATGTGGGTGTTTTATTTTTGGTAGGGTACAATTGACTAAGGTTCTTCAACAGGGTTATGATGATACAGCTTGGCCTTTATGGGGTAAAACCGGCAGGTATCATATATTTTTGATATTGTTATTACTTTTCGATTGGTCAATATGATGAATTTTGAACTGAGTGTCTTGAATGCTTAGGTTTCCGATTGTGTCGCCTACCTTGAAATCTTTTGTTTGTGGGGTTACGATGATTGTGATGTAATTCTTGCAGTCTGTTTTTGCACAACACTTAAGTCCTGAATCGATTCCATTACCCCTTAAAATTGGAATTTTTAATGACTTCAATATCAGTTAATTACTGTCATAAGTATAGGATGCATGTTTTTATCATATGTCAGATAAGGTAATCCATACGATTGTCTTACTAGTCTCATACTTTTTATTACTCGTGAAATATTATATACGTAAGTGATATGTTGTATGATCAGCACTTATCATAATGTATTCTTCCAAGTTCAAAAGTCAATTGTCAAAAGTCTCAAGTGAATTGTAATGTGGTGCATGGTTCTTGAGAAGAAATTCATTAACATTTTGTGAAGTTCTTTACTGACATGTTCTGAAGCCATGGGTTGTATTATAACTGTTGCCTATTGCTTTTGAGGTCACCTAGAGCTTTTATTAGGTTTTTGTCGACATGGTTTGGTGGAATACTTTAGGACCTTCATGTTAAGTGTGAAATTTACAGTTTACCACATTTCTTGTTAATGATAAACTGCATTTATAGGCGCCTTTTTAAAGAAATAAGTAATTTTTACAATTCTTTTCTGTTTTTTAGCTGAAAATTATATATTAATAAAAAAGTGCATGATTTGGATTTGTTTAGCCTTAAGCCCCTAAGTCGCCAAGCTACATTTTCTGGAATCAATTAATATATCACCAACTTTTTAGTGTCTAGTTTTCAGTTTTGGAAGTTCTTGATTGGAATGAATGAAAATGAATCAGATTCCCTTATAGGATGTCGAGTCAATAGTGTCAAAGAACAAAATTGGCAGACATTATTTCATTTCTTGATTTCGTACAAAACCTTCTGCCTTCTGCAATAGTGGAAAATGCAGGTCAAATCTTATATTTTATTATGTTATGCTTTGTAAGATAGGCTTATCTCTTTGTTCTTGTGTTTTATATACGTCACCATGTTTGTGCAAATACCGCTTTATTAGATTGATATTTGGCATCTTCTGAAGTGAATACATTCTTTCATTGCAGTCCTGCAGGCCAAGTACAAGTCATATTACATTATGCAAATGCTGTAAGCTCCTCTCTATTAGTTTTTGTTGATCATCGAATTTTTATGTTGTTGTACCATTATTACAAAGAATATCTGATAATTGAAAGCTGAATATTGGTTTTTATGTTCTTGAAGAGACAACAAAGCCACGGCTACCATCCATCAATGCCAATGTCGGCTGGATTTCCACACCAAGGGTTACCACCACCTGCAACAGCACCACAATCTTTTATGCATGTAGCTAATCATCAAGTATCTTCATACCCACCACCGCCACCTGGAGGTGGTTATCCACCGCCACCCAATCCCTACGGAGTACCATCGCCCTATCCTTCACACCAGCCTTCTGTTTCAGCATATCCACCACAGACTTCCATTTCAGGATATCCATCACAGGGTGGTTCTCTTGCATCATATGTACAACCGTATGCTCCTCCACCACCACCGGTGGCTTATCCTCCTCCTCCAACAGGTTATGGTTACCCACCACCTGCTGGATATCCGCCAACTCAACATCGGTCGCATTATCCGCAAAGTAACTTTCTTTTACCTAGCTTACCTCTTACTTTAACTACTCATTTCTACGTAAAATCTAAACTTTATCATGCTCTCTTCTATAGGTCCTTACCCCGGAGTTTATCCACCGCCACCACAATACTAGATGAAGCTCTGCCACAATTGACGATATACCATATATGAAGCTCCTGCATGCTCGAGGGAAGCGGGACAGAAATTCTTGACTTATCGAGTGGCCAGAAAAGAAAATTGAGAATCCGATGTAACTGTTCATGTGTAGATAATGTGGTGATGCTCTGGTGTGCATCAAATTTAGGGGATTTAAAGATTTTGATAAATATGTTTTTTGTTTACTTCATCGTGAATTGTTCATATGTATCATTTTGTCACAGTTTTTGATGGTTGAATTCTTTCATTCCTCACGTACCTTTTATTTGTTAGTTGAATTCTTTAATTGGTCGTTTGCTTTCTTTCTATTTTTCTTCATTTCTTGGGTGCCTGAGATTCTTTGCTGATGTGAAACTTGTGATTAGGGTACATAGTTAATTAGAATAAAGATGCTAAACCTACATCTACAGTTCAATAAAAATCATACGAGTTTTGACATGAATCTATTTATTTGTACAAGATTATATTTGTTTAGTTATAGAGTGACAGTCTAGATGTAAAAGTAGATATTGTCCGTTTTGGACTTCACGCTTGCATCATTCACTTTCATAGATTTTTGTTTTGAATCAAGAGCTCCACGCAAACGACATTCTCACCCCTAATTAAGAGATACCAAGGTTTATATACAAGTATTGAACCTTACTCGTTAGTGATGTGAAATATGACAATCTTCCCCCCTTCAAATCTCACAGGGTTCCAAACACAATTACGAAATCACATCCACATTCGATAGCAAACTAGGTCAAGGATTTATATATATATATATATATGTGTGTGTGTGTCTTTGTTTCTCTTCAAGTAGGCGTTTTGGGCTATGACTGAATGCCGTTTGTATGATGTTCATTATTCAAAGCAAATTTGTGAGTGTAAATGATGCACGCATGAAGCCCAAAATAGATCATATCTATACAGTGAAAATGTTTTTTCATTAGGAAAAATAAATGATTATCAAAATATATTTGAACGGGAGATCTTGTTCTTGAATCTTGAATACTCAATATGAATTTAACAAGTCGCTTTCTCAGTGTAGTTCGATGTAATCTTCATTATTAGAACTAATATTTTCCACTTTATAATGATGATGTATATCTTTAACAGAAAACACTTATGATTTCAAAGCTCCACTTATTCACTTAATGAAGAATCACACCGTCCCTCTTCAATTTTTTTATTTTTTTATTGAATAATTATCTACCGGGATTTACCAAAATCAAACACTACAAGCTCGATCTGGATACTTAGTTCCATAATCGGAAAAAATCGTCTCCCAACATCAAGAGAGTTCTCCCCACACTTATTATAGTTTTATAGGTAATAATCGAACAATATATACAATGTGTCAATGTTTGGATCTTGGTGGGTTGACAGAAAGCGTAAGTATCCAGCCACAAAGTCAAATCCTCTCCCCCTCCATTTAATTACAAAATTCAAGCATCCAGCAATAGATTTTACTTTTAGCTAGGTGGGACTAAAAAATAAAAAATGCATGCTCTCACTCTCTCTCTCTCTCCACTTTCACTCAAATTTTCTTTTCAATGAGTGGTTGAGACAAGTTTTTTTGTGGGGTGTGAGTCAAAGATGTCAAGTCAAGCTCAAAGATGTGTAATTCTTTTTTTCTTTCACTCTTTAGAGATCAAACCCCATGTGAGATAGTAATTGATGAGCTTCAAATTAAGATCCCCCCTGATACAGTGAGTGAGTGCATCTGCTGCATGGCACAAAATCTTCATACAATCTTTAAAAAGTTTTGGGTAGTTGAAGGAGCTTGACAAGCACTACTTATTATATAGAGGAAGACTTTTCTAGTCTTCTTTAATTACTTTACATATTTATTTAAAAAGTTTAATTAACATTAATTGGATATGACTTCCCAACAATCTTTCCATCATCATATGAACAATCATTTAATAACCCCTTAACCAAGCTCAGTTCTGGTCGTACGAGGATGAGTTGTGGAGTTATTGTTCAACTAAAATGACAAACCATTTCCTTCAAGATGCTATGTGACAACATTTTAGTTACATACGTTAATGCCTCTAATAGTTTGATATTACGTAAGATCACTGTTTAACCTAAAAATGTCATTTCTCAAATGCAATCACATGAAAGGGATTGAATTTGGGAACATGTCGATAAATTGACTTTTATATCATCTTAATTTACCATATAGTTGAATAAAAATTATTATTAACCTAAAATGATAAAAGTTAATGCTTCTTGCCATTTCCTATAAATAGGATATATATATAGATCATTGTTGCTTGTTATTGGTTGCATGAATTGCAAATTACACGAGAGTTGGGTTAATTATGTGCAACAATTTTGATATAATTTAGCTGGTTAACACTCACTAAGTGCCATAATTACAACTCCAATTAACTAAAAAATTACCATTTTTGTTTGTCTCCTAAACAGTGAATTAATGAAAGCTGGCGAAACAAATCATGCATGATGCACTTGATGTTTTCAAAAAAAAGTAGATTTGATTTGTTTTGTGATTAAACAAAAATGTTTTAATAATGGGTTGGTTTGATTATTGTTCAAAAAAGTAGATTGAGGTGTTTGTAGTTAGGTTCGATTTAATTATAATTAGGAAATTATATACTGCCAAAGAATTCACAGTATATGATCATTTGCTTTAGTATAACAGCCACATACATATAAGTCAATGTTAATTAAGGAATAATAAGAAGAAAATATAGGAGATAATTGTCTATCTACTACCACTAACTTGAGCTGTGTTTGGTAGAGTGGAAAATAAAAACTTTTTTATTGTAATTGAGTGGCAATTGTTTATTCACTTTTAGTCATTAGAGTTTAATGTTTGATTTTGATGATAAGAAACGATCAATGAAGTCTAATATATTTAAGAACGAAAAGTTCATTAGTGTACATGGTCTCGCCTCTGCATGTCTAAGAAAGAAGGAGGTTTAGGTTTTCGTGATCTGGAAACTTTCAACAAAGCTTTGTTAGGGAAACAGTGTTGGAGGATCCTTAAAAATAATGATTCCTTGCAACTAGAGTGCTCAAAGGATGCTACTTCCTTGATAGTACTTTTTTGGAGGCCCCTAGAAAGACCTCCGCTTCTTATGTCTGGAATAGTTTGTGTTGAGGTAGAGAGTTGTTGGTCAGTGGTTTGGGGTGGAGAGTAGGGTGTGGTAAGGAGATAAGTATATATAATGATAAATGGGTTTCGAAACCCTTTACGTTTAAAATTGTTTCTCCTCCCCTACTTGGTTTGGAAGCTACGGTTGACAAGCTGATGGCACCTTCAGGTGGTTGGGTTGTCCCGCTCATTACCAGTTCGTTTGATGTTAAAGATGGAAGGGCCATTCTTCAAATCCCTTTGGGAAATGTTAGGGTTGAAGACAAGGTAATTTGGCATTATGATGATAGTGGGATTTACTCTGTCAAGAGTGGGTGTGGGTATAGGGTGGGAAGATCACTCGAATGCAAAGCCAGTTCTTCTAATAACAATCGGCTGGAGGGATGGTGGAAGTCTTTGTGAAAATTGGCTATCCCTTTGAAGATCAAGATTTTTATTTGGAAGGCCTACTTTGACTGGATTCCGACCATGTCTAACCTCGCTCGTAGGAACATACAAGTGTTGGATAGATGCCCTATGTGTAATGACCGTGGGGAATCGACTATTCATGCCCTTTAGGGATGCCGAAAATGGAAGAAGGCTCACAAGGATTGGTTTCCTTTTGAGGTTATGTTTCGAAACTTTCATACAAATTTTTTTGATCTCATTTTGGATTGCCATTCTGTGTTGAAATTGTCGGATTTGGGGCTGTTTTGTACTTCTGTTTGGAGACTTTGGTATTTATGAAATCTTGTTGTGCATGGGGAGCCAATTCAGGATTTTATGGAGGTTTTTCAATGGTGCAAAAGTTTTTTGTTTGATCTTCATAGTTGTGAGGATGGGAATTCGAAGCCTCCTTTCTTGCCTGGTTTAGTTAGGAATGTTTGGAGACCATCGAATCCGGATTGTTTTAAAATTAATTGTGATGCGGTGATTGATAATGATGGTGGTCGCATTGGTCTTGGCATTGTTATAAGGGATCATTTGGGTTTTGTTTGTCTCATGTTCCCAGGTTATGACAGCTAGTTTTGATGCAAGCTTGGCGGAAATAATGGCTATTTACAGAGGTTTGATCTTTAGCAGGGATTGTGGTCTTGGCCCTTGTTGTCTTGAATCAGATGCAACTGTCGTTGTTAAGCGGATCTTTGATGGTAGCCACCTGGATTCGGTTAGTGGTTCGATTTTAGTTGAGATATCTTCCCTTGTTTCAAATCTGAAAGTGATCTCAGTTAGTCATGTTCCTAGACTCGCCAACAAAGTAGCTCACAGTCTCACGAAAAACGCTTTAAAGGTTGTAGATGACCTTTTCTGGATGGAGGACTTTTCTCTTTGTGTTAGGAAAGCTGTCCTGTTGGATTTACCTGTACAGGCTCCAATTGTTGGGTTTAGCTTTCCTGTTTATATGTCTGTAACTTTAAAATAATAATAATAATAATAATAATAATATATTTAATTTAGTTTTGATTTTATTAAAGTTTCAAGTTCATAAAAGAAGAAGACAAATGCACCATATAAGGATCTAATAAGTTGAATAATTCGTTTACATCCATGGAGAAGCAACACATCAAATTTTTGGACATCACACGAAGATTTTATTGAACCTCGAAACAAAGGTTACACTAGTTTTAAGTTTATTATTATAATATATTATAAACTAATTGATGTTTATTTGTGTAGTTGAATGATTTGGTTCAATAATGGTGTTTATTGTATTATTCTAAGTATTCTTGGATAGATTGATTGAGACTAATAATTTTTATTTGAATATGAAAAACAAACTTAAAATGCATAATAGCCAACCGGGGGTGTAATCGAAAGGTTTTGAACTTATAGAGACTAAATTATAATTGTCACAGGGACCTAAATGAGATGATTTGAAAGTTATGGGTCCAAACGTAATTTTCTTCTGTAAACGGTAACCAAAAGGGTTAAGTGCAATTAAGTACCTTGACATTTCACAATAAGACACCAATAATCAACTTTTGCTTGAATGATAAAAAGATACTCTACCATTAGTTAACTTCCATTGGAGATAACATTCGACCAATAGTGTATTATAAAATGTCTATATTGCCACAATTAACCTTATATATATATATTACTATCATGAATTCATGATCAAGTTACACATAGCGATGTCAAATGGACTGAGTGACCTGAATCCGACTTCGGTCTAGCCCTAAAATTAAGGGCCAAGTTTGCATCAAGCCCTAATCCGTACCTTAAAATCGGACTCGACCCATTTGATACCTCTAATTATTATAAGTTGTAACGGTGGCTCCACATATTAAATTTTTCTTAACTACAGAATTTGGAGGAAGAAGTAAATAGAGAAAAAGAAAGCAATATGAGGATTGAAAAATGAAAAAAGTAAAAGATGAGGAGGAGGAGGAGGAGGAGTAGGTAGTAAAAAAGGAGTGGAGGTGGAAGAAGAGGACAGCATAGCGTACGACTACGGCTTATTATTAGTAATTGCCGCAGACAAAACGGCATCATTTCTTTGACTTTTTCGATACCATAAAAACAACCCCAAAGATTACTACTACAAGTAGACTTACCAGAGTCAGCTTCCTCTTTCTTTTTTCACCACCTTAATTCTTCTACGCGTCCGCTACACGCTCTCATCCAAACGCACCGTTTTGGACGCGCGTGATCTTGATGTCGCGTGGGATGTCTCCATTTCTCTGATTGTGTTTTTCTACATTTTATTTTTATCTCTCTTGGATTTTTATATTGTACAATAGTTTTTATTGTCTGAATTGTGCCAAACAAGAGGGAATTTCATTTAAAATATTCATGGAAAATAAAATATTCATTTTTTAAATATATTTTATATTTATTTTTTCATAATCATAATAGAAAATGTTACATTTCATAATTATAAGACCCCTCTCTTATAATTATGGTGATAAATACATTTCAAGCTGTGCTTATGATGGTTGATTTTGTTTGGGTTCCACAAAACTCAGAATTAATGGATGTCTTAATATATATATATATATATATATATATATATAACATTATTCTATATAATCTATTATAAAAAGGATCTACACTCTTCCTTTATTGGTCTTTTACTAACAACCAATATTATATTTTGACTTTTCGAAAAAAAAATAAATTATATTTTGAAAAATATGTAACTTAAATTTAAATACAAAGGGATGATTGATTGATAGTTTGATGGTTTGATACTGATGGTTATATTTCCTAATAAGGATTAAACCATCTAATTTTTTGTTAAAATAAAACCTTGAAAAGTTTTTGGATTTAAAAAAAAAAAAAAAAATTACATAAGTTTGGATTTTTTTTTTTTGAAAGAGGGAGGATTCGAACCCACGACCATATGGCGTAGATATGGAGGGTTTACCATCGGATCAATTTCATTTCGTCAGTTTTTAGAGTTCTACATATTTAATTTGTTAGACTTAACTATTTAAGAATCTAGCTATAGCTTAAGGATCATTAGTTTTGTAATTAAAACTCGAGTTAATCATAAGTCATAAGTCATAACATAATTATTTTTACCTAAATAGGAGTCCCACTTAAATTATATGATTATTTGAAATTTAAACATTCTTGCGATACTTTTTTATTTATTTATTTTTATTTATTTATTATTATTATTATTATTTTTACGGTATCTCTCTATCCGAATATATAGACCACACACACACACACACACACATATATATATATATATATATAATCTTTCTATTATCAGTTCTTTGTATGTGGGCCATTGGATTTAAAAGATGTTTTGACAAATGCATACACTTTGAGTCAAAGTATATAAATCTAGTGGTCCACATTCTTCGTCCTGATATATTTATTGTCATGACGAACTGATAATAGAAAATTTGTATATATATATATATATATATATATATATTTGAAGTTTTTTACCATTTGTAGGATTCGAGCTGTTGATTTGAGAATCATTTACCCAAGTCCCAAGCTTATCTATTTCCCAGTTGAGCTACGCCTCTGGGGGCACATTCTTACAATACATGATACAAATTAAAGAACTTATATCAGACCCATACCACATCTTAACACAAGTAGTGGTGCAGATCCCTTTCCACGTCTTCCACGTAAGTGGTGAAGGATTTGAGTCCTACAATTTTATCCCGATATATCTGCCATCAGATCATTTAACTTCTTTACAAATATAAAAACCAAAGACTACAAGTAGGCTCCAAAGAGTGACATGACAACAAACCCATACCCAATTCTGACCTAGCTATCCAATTATAAAATCAAAATTAGACAGAATACCTTATTAATGAAAAAAATTAAAAAGCTTGGTAGTACCGAGTACTCTAGTAGTGTCTATGTGATTTTGATGAATATAATCTAATCTATTATTATTTATATAAGTATATCGTAGAGTTTCTTTTTAGTAAAATAAAAATAAATGAGTTGCATTTGCATTACAACTTACAAGAAGAAGTAGTTTTCATGGGGTCCAGCTTGGTGTTTGTGCCATTTTTACATTTTTCCTGCTGCCCGCCAACGGAACACACCGAAAGCACAAAGATTTTTCAAACCCCCAAAAATAAAAAATATTTAATAAAACTAAATTTATTTTCTTCAATATTTATTTATAATTATATATATATATATATATAAATAAACTAAAGTATAAGCGTGAAGCGTGAGACTCACTCTGATAAAAATCAATCTCTTCCTTTATTTTTTTTTCTTCATTCTTTATCTATCTATCTCTATCTCTCTCTTCTTTCAAAGCTCCTCCTTTGTTACATCAAACACAAAGATAGAGAAACAGAGGGATGGGTGTGAGAGATAGATCAATTGGGTTGTGTTTTGTATAATGAACACTAGTGGACCAAAGGGATTCTTCTTCTTAGAAGAAGATCAATCATGGCGATTGTACAATTAGAAAGAGAGCACCAAATGCAGAACACTTCTCCATTCTTGCAGCTTGATGCAGTACTCTACTGTGAAGAAGAGAAATGGGAAGATGAAGAAGATGAAGAAGCAGAAGAAGGTTTTGGTGAAGTAATACAAGGAGAAAATTCATCAAACACTTGTCTCTCTCCATTTCTGTTGTTGGAACAGGACTTGTTTTGGGAAGATGAAGAGCTACTCTCTCTCTTCTCCAAAGAACAAGAACAACAACAGCATTTCATCAACTTTGAACAAGCAAGTAGTACTAGTTCATGTGTTGCTCTGTTTGCTCGTGGTGAGGCAGTTGAGTGGGTGCTCAAAGTGGTTGCCCATTATGGTTTCACTACTCTCACTGCAGTGCTTGCAATTAACTATCTTGATAGGTTACTCTTCAGTCTCCATTTTCAGAGAGATAAGCCATGGATGATCCAGCTCTTGGCTGTCACTTGTCTCTCTTTAGCTGCTAAAGTTGAAGAAACCCAAGTGCCTCTTCTCTTAGACCTCCAAGTATGTATAATATAAATCTCAACCATTTTGATCTTCTTTTCATTGATTTTAGATTTTCTAACAGTTACACATCTGGGGTTTGTTTAATTTGCTAGGTGGAAGACACCAAGTATGTTTTTGAAGCCAAGGCCATACAGAGAATGGAGCTCTTGGTGCTCTCTACACTGAAATGGAAAATGCATCTAGTGACTCCACTTTCATTTCTAGATCACATTATCAGGAGGCTTGGATTGAAGAACAATGTCCATTGGGAGTTTCTCAGGAGATGCGAGCGTCTTCTTCTCACTCTGGTCTCTGGTAAGGACTCATGACTCATGAGTAGTAAAGTTTACAACTTTCGATAACAACAAAGAAGAAAGATGAATACCCTTTTGTCGATTTGATCCATTCAATTGTTTAATCAATCAACTCCTTTGTTTTCTTGTCAGATTCAAGATTTGTCAGCTATCTTCCGTCTGTATTGGCCACTGCCACAATGATGCACGTTATTGACCAAGTTGAGCCTTTGAATTCGATTGAGTATCAAAACCAGCTTCTTGGTGTAATCAATACAAGCAAGGTTAGCTTTTTATTAATCATCATTAAATGCCTGATCTGATCTAGCTAGATAGGTTTATTATGTGTAGAACAACAGTCAAAACAACACAATTATTCACTCATGATCTGCATTGTTGTAACAGGAGAAAGTAAATGAGTGTTACAAGCACATTGTAGAGATGCTATCAACATGTGCCAAAACCAAAACCAATCTCATCAACAACAAGCGCAAGTTAGTGGATGTGATTGATGGTGTTTTTAGCAGCAGCAGCTCACAAGAGCCTTTGTTCAAGAAGAGCAGAACCCAACAAGACCACCAGAAGCCACTGTTGACTCCATTAAGGGTCTCTGTTGGTAGTCCCAGTTGATCTCACTTTCTCAAAAGGAGATTTATTATAAATATTATTGTTATATTAATTATTAAATGTTGTCTTGTCCAATTGTCTTCCATAATCTCTGCAATTCCAATAATACCCTTGGTTCCTGTTGTGGAGATGGGTGGGCATTATATGCAAGAAGATAAGAGGGACAAGAGAGAAAAGCCATTGAAATTAAAAGTGAAGAATGTATGCAGAGAGAGTGTGTCTGCTTCTCTTTTGTACCATTCTGGCTGCCACTGTATCTTTTCTTTCTTTCTACAAGTAATCTCTTCCAAGCAATACTTTACTTTATGTGGACATATATTTATAAAATTAATCTTATTCATAACAAATTTTGTTTATATATATATTTGTGTAATAAAATATATATTTCTATTATTAACATTGTATTAGAGTAAAGAGATTTTGGATTCGAGTCTCCTCTCGATCCCCTGGGAATTAGTATGTTGCCTTATGCATGGGAGGTCTTGAACCTTTTTGGAGAATAGGTTGAAAAACCCTTACTATATTTATTGTTCAATGGTCTCAATAAATTACTTTATTGGTAAGAGTACTAATGATAGGACTAAAACTTTTTTTTAGATGAAGATGAAATTATAGGACTCAAATTTTATATAAATGGAATGTGTTCTATTTTTTTTTTTTATCTATCACATTAAATGTTGGCGATTCGAATCTAGGATATTGTTGTTCTTACCACTAAATTACATTGAACGTATTAATATGTGGATATATGTATTAATTCCTAGAGACAAGATCGCAAAACTCCCCTTAGGTTTATTGTTTTGTATGTGTATTTTTCTTCCCACATTTGTGGTAGATATTCAAATCTCGCTTCGGCATTTACTGCTTTCATCGGAGAGGAATAAGTCTTGATGTAGCACACTTCTCTTTCCAAGTTTTAGATTTAGTGTTGTGTATTTCTCTTCTCACATTTGTGGTGGTAGAGATTCAAATCTCACTTGCCCATTTATCGGCATTCACCAAAGCTAGAGTTATAAGTTTTGGTGTTGTATACTTCTCTTTCCATGAATCTCATTTGGTTTTTCTCGTTCAAACCATGTATAGAGTGCTCGATCTTAGGAAAAAAAATAAAAATAAATAAAAAGGTGTCGGCCAGAGAGAGGAGGAGTGGATTGATGGGGTTTGGTTTGGACCGGAGGAGTGGAGAGGAGAGGAGGGGTTTGACCTCGTAAGAAGAGCCAAATTGTTGTATTAGATTTTGTTTACTTTTTGGCTTTAAAACTGTACTACCTACTAGCTGTCACTCATTTCTTTATCCCACGCTCCTCACATCAAACTTGCATGGTTTTTTTCCTGTAGGATCCCTCTCCCTTGCCACGTTTACCATCCTCTTGTAACCTTAACTTATTTATATAGAATATTTCTTTAATCAGAACGGTACTGATTTTATAATTTCAGGATGTCTAATCACAGTTACACATTCATAGTAGGCCCACAACCATTCATTAACAAAATACCCACACTCAATATGAATGTGTGGCTCTGGTTAGACGTTATTAACTTATAATTTCAGGATGTTTTTACTAGAGAACCACCATATATATATATATATACTATTTCATATCAAATTTTTGTGAATACATTTATTCCTTTACTTGATTCAAAAATATCGATAAGGAAAAGATCATTATTGTTACTGGTGGTGGAGATCATTACGGTTCGATATCCATTACTGGCGGTGGAGATAATTACCGCTATAGTATATGTTTTTTTTTGTTGTTGTTAAATCTATTAAACATTTATAAATTAATTTTTAATTGTCCATTATGTGATGATAAATGGACCATGGGAGATTATGTATTTTTATGATCCAAATCCTAAATCTAATTGTTCTAGTCTAAACTAACAGCACTAAAGCAGGGAGCGTTTGTGTCTTTGTCATCAAGTTGAATATTGTTTCATTTTACATAAAATGTAGGGGAAATATGTGTAATTTGCCTTAAAACAAATTACAAAAATTGAATGACACGCGGCACGCGCCTATAGTCATCCATCCGAATTTACAAAATGACCCACTAAACGACACCGAAAAGAAAATGTTGCAAGTGCTTTTTACCTCTCAACTTTAAACAAATGGAATGTTTTCTTTCTCTCTCTCTCTCTCTCTCGTGAGCTTTTTATGGATATTAATCAAATCTCTCCTCTCCTTTTTGTAAAATTTCTATTGGATTAGACTTCTAACTAATTATTCTATTAACTCCATAATCCTATTTAAAGTAAACCCTAATAAAAAGTTTTTGGGGTACCACTTTTATCTCTTTAGATTGCAAAGAGATTTATTTTATTTTATTTTTCTCATTTAATTTTTTTTTTTTTTAAATAGTGGATTCTTATTAAAGCTCCCCTTCCCTCTTTTGATATTTATCTTACCTTTTTTTTTTAATTTTTTTTTAATTTTAAACTATCACCTTTATATATACAAATATATAGATATTCTCTTGCTTTTTTCACGTGTTGTACACTATTAATTTTTTTTTTTTTTTTTTTTTTTTTGAAGAAATTGAATCTAAACAGTAGTGCAAGCTTGCCACCTTTATTGGAGAAATAATTCACCCTTAATTATTTATTTATTTATTCTTTTTGAGTCAATCCACCCTTAATTAGTAATGAAATTTAAGATATTTAATTAGGTGGTATAATAATATAAGGCAAATTATGAGATGATAAATCGTAAACTCAAATGTTTGAATTTTATTTTGTGATCAAGCTCTACATATATGCAAAGTACGGATATCAACTCCTATAACATTGTAGAAAAAACACTCTGCACATGCTTGTAATTAAAAGTGTGCATTGTGAGACTCAAACCTAACCCCACCACTAACGTGAAAGAAGGGGTGCACACCACCTGAACTAAGAGTAGGAAATGTATCACCAATAACGTTGATCACATACTATATATATTCATCATTCACCGTTGAATTAATACATGTCAACTATACGATGAGGTTGATTCAGTGGTAAGCCTCACACACATATACTTTTAAAGTTGTAGGTTCGAGTCATGTCTCCCTCCTCGATCCAATCCAATATAATATTTCAAAAAAAAAAAAAAAAAAAAAATACTTAAACCCTCCAACAAGCAACGAGAAATTAGCAAAGAAAATGAAAAGGAAAAGAAAGCATTGAGATGAGAAGTGACTGAAGCTATAAAAGGTAAACAGGGGAGAGAAGAAAGTGGGGATTTGGAAGATGGGAGACAAAATCTTTGATATAGTGGAAGATGTTTTTGGTGTTTCTTTTTATTAAAATTCTCTTCAATTCAAAGGTAATTGTTTGATTGTTTTTACTTGTAGAGTGTGTATGCAGTATGCGTGGTAGTAGTGCTCCTCATGATAACATGGTTTTATGAGAGAATCGTGTTTGTTTTTTCAAAGGGAAACAGCTTGCAGCTTGCTCCCAAGCACCAAAAAGATGAATATGAGCCCCCACACCAATAATTGTAGAATAATATCATCATGCATGCATGCCCCTTCCCCTATCATGTATCATCTATACTTTCTTTTTGACTTGGTCTTGTTTCATGGACCAATCGGTTATTGTCTTGTGTGTATTAGTCAAACATGTATTTTTTATACAAGTGATCAATTACATTTGATTCGATAAAAATGTTTCAATATGCTTGACGTATACGCTCAATGTAATTAAATAATATCATGTGATATGAATAATCAATCATATGGAATATGCATATCACACATGACACAAAATAGGAATGGGTTTAGTGTATATACCGAGGAATATTGAAGCATTTTTCCTATTAATCTGAATATAATCCGATGGTTCTATACTTCTATCATCCATGAGTATAGAGAAAATCTAGGGGTGGAGTGGATGCACTCGTACACATCATACCACATTGTGTACATATAGTAATTAGTATGTGATTGATTACCCACATCATATGAGTTGCCGTGAGAAAGTGGGACAGGTGAATCTTGTGAGAGAGTCACGGATTTGATAATCGATACACTCTCCTTTGTTGAAAATACATCCACTTTACAGTAATTTTGTAATTAGATGATAAAGATGTTTCACATTTCTATCAACAGGATCATTAACACTTTGATAATGACTATTATAATTCAAAGTTCCAGCTCATATTGATATACTAGCTAGATTTGTAGATATTGATTTGAGTATAGATTATAGCACAATATTTATCAGTCTATGAAATTTTTTTATTGAATTGTATCTTTAGATACCCAAAATTACACTCTAATGAATAAGTGAATTAATAATTCAAATTCTTAGTAAGTTGATTGTCTTGTAGGCACATCCCTCATGATGTATCATCCCAATAAAACAAATCCAAAACAAGAACTTATCATTTTCATCAAAATTATTTAGTAACCACCAAAAAATGAATGTGATTGCTACAACTCTCTTTAGAGTCTACCCTGCCTGCCTTTCTCTTGTTTGTCTTACTTAATTCAAATTCACATGAGTTTGGACCAAAACCCTCTGAAAAATTTCTTGGTCACTCACAGCTGTAAAGTCTTAAAGGCAACAAAAGAAAGAAGAGAGAGAGGAGACCAGATGGGTGTGTGGGGGCAGAGGCAGTAGGAGAGGAGAGGCTTGTTTGTTTGTTTTTATTATAAGAAAATTAAATTTAATGGTGACAACATTCATAGAACTAGTAACCAGTAAATTACGGATTCTAATAAAAAACACTTGAAGATAAATACTATGCATTGAAAGATAATGAAAGTGAAATAAATAAATAAAATAATTTCAACCATGGATTACATATGTCACCAAATCTATTTAGGTCAGTATGCGCGATTAGATAAATATCAATTCAATAGATGATCTAAATTCATAAATTGAATATTGTATTTACTTTTGTAGCTCTCTCCCTCTCTTCTTCTGCACCAGTGCCAGCTTTTAGCCTTTAGGTGCTCTTCTTGGGTAATCAATAATAGTCTTTTTGACTCATCTAAACCTGAATGAATCCCAATTTTAGTTATCATTTATCATACCTTTTAATTAATAATAATTCATGTTTCCACCATCACCACTTATGTATCACTTTTATTTTATTTTTTATTTATTTATTTTTATTTTTAAAATATATTACACTTTTACATATCGGGTTTTTTTGGGAAGGGGGAGGACTCAAACCCGCAACCTCATAGTGCATGAGTGATGAGTTTTACCACCGGACCAACCTCA
The DNA here is from genome assembly GCA_030490815.1 of Acer saccharum. NCBI lineage: Eukaryota > Viridiplantae > Streptophyta > Magnoliopsida > Sapindales > Sapindaceae > Acer > Acer saccharum. The sequence goes on from CM059870.1 coordinate 11,430,421, forward strand.
TCTCGTCACCTATGTATCACTTTTTATGTGGAAAACTTAAAGAGATTCATATATATGGTTTTGAAATTTATATCTCATATGTAAAAGTCTTGTTGCCTTGGTGATCGAAGATTTACACTCTCCATCAACTTACCAAAGTTCAATGCTTAACACATTATTCCACTATTGTCTATAAAACTACAATAAATGTTGGGAGTCGACTCCTTCCGATTATAAAAGTAGACATCTAAACATTTTAGTTAAATGCTCGTACCACCAAACTATATTGGACAGTGATTCATCCAAGCATTTTGTTAATATATTTTCTTTGAGTACGAATTAAAAGATGATCCCGTTCTAGTAATTAAACTACACATTCATTTCAATATTTATTCCAATGACCATGACTCCATGAGAGTACAAGTTAAAAAAAAAAGAAAAAAAGAGAGAATCTAATGAGCTTAATTTGGAGATGCAGCAAACAAGATCATTTAATCTGAAATCAACTTTAAGTACATCTATCATTGCCACATGTTGTCAAAGTAAGTGCGATCCATATATATATATATATTACTTGCCAATATCTCTGATTAAAGCAAAAGGTCATTTGCATATCTTTTAAATTTTTTTGATGGATTGAGCATATCACTAGATACTAGCTAGATAGTGTATATATGTTTTATATCTATCGATCTCATAAAAATTTGTCATGCATGTCTATATTTTGTGCTTGCAGTGCATTTAAATTGTTCTCGTAGATACATCCATGGAAATATGATGGAAATATCTTTTTACCAGTGTAATTATCACAAAGTAGTGGACAAAAATGTTATTAATTATGTGTCTCAAACTCTCAAGAAGTATATATACATATATAAAAAAAAGAAGATGGTCCCAAGAAGAAGCAGAGAAATCAGAAGTGGAGGCCCCAAAAAAAAAAAGCTGTGTCAACTTAGCATTTGCATTTGCACTTGCATGCCGATTACGTGAATCATATAATTGCATGTGCAAAGTCCTTTCATGCATTATTCTGTCAACTCACTTAATGTTCATATATACAACTCAATGCAGAATCCAATGTCTTTAATTGATTTCCCAGTAGTCACAATCTCATGTAATGCCAAGAACCAAAACCATATAATATATATATGTGACCAGTCACCCAATCCAAGCCATTCAAACAAAACATCTATCTTATCTTTACATTATTGTACCATGTAATAAATTCATTATATATATGGTATCAAGTTATTGGAAGAACCGAAGAAGAAGATCAGAAGATATATATATATATATATGTGGTCCAAATTGGTTATATATATCTGCATACTCAAAATCATTTAATCAAAGTTTTGATTAGGAGGGTTCCATTCATTTGATATAATTAATTAGATGATTCTTTATTTTCGAAAAACTATTATCAGATTGTGAATTACGAAGAACATGATTGTGAAGCCCAGAAAAAACATATTAAATGAAGTGAGAGATGATGATATCAAGTTATAATATATATCGAGGTTATATATGGTTTCCATTTCTGAGGATGATAATGGAAGTTCATTAAGAACCCCTACGTACTGCAAAATCTTAAATCTCTTAATTAATGACATTAATTTCTATGAATCATGAATGAACCTTCTTCAATAATGAGCTTATAATTCATATATGCATGTCCCCACCTACCACCTTTCATTTAATTTCACACATAGAGAAGTATACAATAATGGAACAGTGGTAACTTCAGTGTTATAAACTCAAACGGCCATCGCTTCTTAGCATATGTGATAGTGCAACGTTAGTAATGAGTGTTCAAGACTCATGACCATACACATTTTATCGGGTGTTGTGAGAGTAAGAGTAATATCCGAACAAGACATGTGGTCTTTGATTTCGATAGGTTGTAGTAGAATCAAACACATTTAAAGGATAATTAAAAGGGTAGATGGGGTTGGATGTGTATAATCAATTCAGAGAAGAAAAGGACAAAAGGAGTTTATGATGTCCCAGAACTCTGAAACTTGGCTGCCTCCTGCAAGTATGTCTGCTTCTCAGACAAAGATTTGGGTATCTTTCTTTGCAGTAATTCACTGACCCATCCCCAATGTCCAACATTACTTTCAATTCGATGACCTAAATAAATTTCAAAAACCAAGGTCTTGTACTATCAACACTGTTCAAATAATAAATCAAAACCCCACCCATCTCGATCTTCTCTTTCTAAACTTTATATTATTAGCATTAAGGTTTGAAATTATTGTAGCTTTAAAAGGATCACTTCCATTTTTCATAATCTCCCGTTTTCAAAAGTGTTTGTTTGACAAGTGAGTACCAAATAATTTAACTAATGCACCAATTTTAGCTTCACTATCTATTAGGAGTTGAATTATTTAACAATCATTTCAACACATCAATTAAAAATTCAACCTTAATTCAACATAATTTTGTGCATTTCAACACAAAAAATTACTACAATCAAGATTTCATCGATTTTTTGAGGTAAAAACTATCCTTCCTTTGTGTCGTTATGATATTGGGCACAACATGCGATGTAAAACCAACTATCTTTTGTGTCGCTATGATATTGGGCACGACATGCAGCCAAATGAGGATGAAATATTTGGACCACATTTCATATTACAAAACTTGATACCCGTGACTTGAATAAGTTTGGAACAGAATTTAAACACATGATACTTGTACTAGAAGAATATAATAAAAATCATAGTATGCGAACAAATTGGGAAGATTGCGATCAAAATTAAAGCTGAAACCGTGCTATTTTCACCCAACGTGGTGTACGGGTTTGGTGGGCGCTGATTCCTCAAGCGCCCGTGATTCCATCACACCAGGAAGGTGAAATATAAAGCCAACCATGTCCACAACAACTAAGTTTCAAGAAGATGATATATAAAGCGATTAGGGCATAAACAGCTTCAAGATGGTGATTTACACTACACAGTTCGAGATTATATTAACACGTAAAGTTCAGGAAAGACAGGAAAGTTAAAACAATTTCAAGATAGATAAAAACGAGTGGATAACATAATTCATTGGCGGTACTATTTTCTAAGGAGCATGCAGTTAGTTACAATATATAAGTCCTAGGAAAAGCAAAATGGAAGCCGAATAATTTCTTTGAACCTGGGAAAAATTTAAATTATCGGTCCAATTACGACGTGCGATCATCATCCTCCTCGCATATGTGCTCCAAGTTCACCAAACTGATCATCAGCTTCCACAGTATCCTCTGACAGGCGAACTGCATCTAGCTTTTGTTTCAAAACTTCTATGGCATTCAGTACCAGCTGGGAAGCTTTGATTGCACCAGTTGATTCCACTGTAAATATGAAACTGTCTTCTTTGGCATATATCTCCACTAGCCCCGGCTTCCCCATAGCTTCTGCTTTCTTTAAGACTTCATCATCATAAGTGTATGCCTCACGATCAACAACTACAACCTGTGAAAGATAAAATCACTTAAACAAGTTAACATCACGATTTAACTGAACCAACGGATCAAAGGGATAGTTTACATCATAAGCAAGTCTAAGTAATCATCAATAGATAAGACAAATCCAAGTAAAACCGGCCAAAAAATTATTGATGAATGTTACACTTCCGGGGCAATTAGATTGATGTGTCCTTAAAACCATGCATTATGTCTATAACATCCACATTATGGTTACTCGATTTTTCCCAATCCAGCAAATCTGGGCCCCTATATTTAATAAGATTGAGATTCCAGCTCAGTAGGTTCAAACAGGACAGAACCACCACAGAGCATCCACAAGCTAAATTCCAACAATTCTCAAATCCAAGCTTTATCCCAAGGCTCCAAGCCCAGTAATAAAGTTGTAATACCCAATAAAAATAAGCTTTAGATACATGTAGTCTATAACATAACACAACAGAACACATGCGTACTAACCTGTATAACACTCCAATAAATTTCTTACTCAAATGTGAAAAGTTCCTCATACCTAAATTATGGCTCTCAAAGTTTTTCCCCTTATCATCGACCATTAATCCATAATCTGATGAGTTTTATCTGTCATGTACCAGGATCTAGAGTGCAAGAAACGATATGAAAAGAAAAATTTTGAAAAAAGAAAAAGAATAAACGAGAAGAAAAGAGCACAATTAACACAATCAGAAAGTAACTCCAAAGATCCAGTTTGGTGCTTCTTCATGTTTCAAGATTATTTTCACACCAACTTCAAACACCAGAACACATCAGAATAAATTGGTATGCAAACAAGAGAAGACGTTCACAATAATAAGTGCCACAAATCATGAATAATGACAAAAGTGCCACTTCTCCAGGGTAACATTCCCATTTGAAAACTCTTTTAACTTAATGATATATGAAAGCTGATAGATTGTTGCTTTAATACTAGAGAATATAAAGTTAGAAACCCATGAAAGTTTCTGCTTTGTGCCCCTTTAAGTGACCACACTTTTACAAGAAAGGTCTCCAACAATACTTAAAACATTAGAGTTCATCAATGTAAAACCACTCGATAATAAAACGTATCTTCAACTTTCTACCTCTTCCTTCTTCTATTTTTCATGGAGAACTCAAATTGGTCATCACAATAGAAACAGATATATTATATCTCAGCTTAATGTACATTATACATCCTCAAGTAAGTGTAAAAACAACAATTCCGTACAGAAAGGCACACAATGCAAAATTTTGCTTACTCATATTTCTAGCCATCACTTTATTTAGCATATAAAACCCTATATTTTACATGAACAGCAGCCACATTTTAAGTGTACATACAAGCAGGATACATGAAAGTATTACTAAAATGAAAAAGATTAATTAGAAACTTGTGGGGAGAAAAAAAATTAACCTGTCCAGTATTAGGATCAATGTCAAACACTTTCGTAGGGCTACTTTCAACCCAGGCCTTTTTCTCCTCAAGTGTCAGATTTTCCATCATTTCATCATTAATGTGGATCTCGGGTTCATACATGAAAGTGACAGTTGCAGCAGGTGACCATTTCGCGTGATCTTTGCCAATCCCTTTTCTGGCTATTGCCCTCAGTCTCAGCTCTTGCCCGCGACGTAACTTTACAATGATAATCCCCCTAATTGCAAAATAAACCAACTCAACTTCAACAACATTAATTACATTACTATGTGAACCATCACAAAAATATTAGTTCTTTTTATCAACCAAAATAACACTCCCAACAGAGGCCAAAAGATTGTACTGCAAACTCGAAGAAGAAAAGGGAAAATTTAGGGAGAAAGCAAAAAAGAACTTGGAAAATTATATGCCCACCAATTTTCTTTTCTTAGTATTAGAATCAAACTTTGAACAGAAAGGTCTTTGTTCAAACAATTATACAGGGCTTAATGGAGTTAATATATTTGCTATGCTGTGAAACGAATGATCCTGAATCGCTAAAATCACTAAAATCACTAAAATGATTCTAAATCCTAAAACCCCAAAATAGTTGCATCATAATTTGACGCAAAAGCGAGTAATTCTGTAACACTCTTAACAGAGTATTGACGGAACCTAAAATGCTTGCATGTAAAAATGTAAAATAGAGGAAAAGAAAATCAACTAAACTAGCATACTTACATTATCCTCAACTCAAACACATATTAACAATAACATTGCCAACAAAGCCCTAAACCTTTTCAATATCAAAGAAAAATATTGAAAAAATAACAAATGTGACATGAACAAGGCCACATTGAATATAAGACCTTGTAACCCATATGAATAAATTTCAGTCATTTGACACTATCACAATGGCTATGCAGTTAACTTTACCAAACGATAAATTTTCATAAAACTTGTATTGGTGTCTCCAAGAGATGAGTCAAAGCAATACTCAATACCAGTACGGTTCCTTTCCATCTCAACTACTCTTTTAAGTTTTAACATAACACAACAATGCATAATCCAATAACCTAAGACACACTAGTAGCTACCATACTCCTTAAAAACACAAAGGTTCCGTTGCACTTTCAAATGATGATAATAATTCTACCTACATTGCAAAACCCTAATATTATGTAGCAAAACTCAATAAGTCAAGTCACACTAGTAATTTGAAGAACTCAAGCACTGTATCAACAACATAGCTGCAAAAATCAAAAAGCAAACAACTCTATAACGAACATTGTATTAATTTCTTTTAGAAAATAAAAAAAGAGACCTTTGCTGGTCACCATCGTAGGCAGCAGGATCTCCAAAATCGACCGGAGTAACCCTATGATCAGCACTGATCAAATCCTTACTGGTGACGTCCAAGGTCTGGTCGGTGCGACACTTGGCGTTCAAATGGAACTCAACGGAGCAGTACTCGCACTGGCCGTCACCGTCACAGGCGTCGCAGTCACGTGAGAAGCGCATGCTCATGGCGTTCTCGCTAGTGAGGGGGATGAGACCGAGTCGGTGGGCGATGAATTCGTCGTTGAGGACAGAGGAGTTGACCTCGATTTCGACGAGGTCGATGGCGACAGTGGGGACCTCGGCGATCATCACGCGACGGAGCGCGTTGGCTACGGAGGCATCGGTGTCGCGGAGCTCGAACTTGGCGTAGTCGTCTTTGAGTTCGCGGATTTTGACCTTGGGAAATCGCTGGTACGACATGCCCTCCATCTTCTTCTGCTTCTTCTTCTTCGACTTCTCACTAGGGATTTTTTTTTCTTCTTCTTGTGGTCTTGTAATGTTAAAACCTCAGATATTGGGGTTTTGTTATTGGGATGGTAATTAAACCCAACCTGTGGACCCGTCCAAATCCAACCCGTTTAAAGAGGGTTTGGGTTGGGATAAGTGTATCTGTGGATGGGTTTGGGTTTGAAAATTGTACCTGTCACGGGTTCGGGTTTGAGTATGGATTTGGAAAAAAATCCATACCCGAACCCGCGTACCTACAAACAATAAAAATTATATAATATTTTATTATTTAAAATATTATAAATTTAAACTCCAATAAAAACTTTTTAATTATATAGAGAATAAATTGTAAACATTTCAATCTATTAAGTGTTTTTATTCTTTAAAATTATAATATTTCATATATTTAAATAATATAGAAATAATTTTCAAAAAAAAAAAAAAATTGGTGGGTTCGCGGGTTTACGGGTTTTACCCGTGGACCCGCTTGTTTCATGGGTTCGTGGGCGGGTTTGGGTGTCCCCTAAACCCGCGGGTAAAACCCGAACCCAAACCCGTTTATTTTCGCGGGTTCGCGGGTGGGTTTGATAGGCACAAAATTTCGTGGGTTTGGGTTTGGGTTTTGTCAAACCCGCCTGAACTCGCCCCATTGCCATTCCTAGGTTTTGATTTGCATAGACTCAGGGCATTAAAACGGTGTAGTATTTGATGTAAATGTGAAGCGTTAGTAAAACGGTGTCGTTTCTGTATGACTATTTGATATAATGGACTCTAATTTTTGACTTTGGATGATTCATAATTATTTTATAGGTTAATATTAAGTGAAAATCTCAAAAAATAACCTAACCACATAATGGATTATTATTTTTAGTTAAAAATATTTAAGTTATCGTTTTTAACCGAGTGTAAGTTACATTGTCTAAAATACCATTGTTTACAAAAAAAACCCAATTTGTTTCTATTTTGCAAAGTATATATACTTCTTTTTAACTTTAAAACCTAACCCTAAATCCTAAAATGTGTCTATCCTTACTCACTCTCTCAATCTGTCATTTTGCTTCTGTCGACTACGGATCATCGTTGTAGCTCCGTCGACCGCCATCATCCTTTCTACCGTTGCTTTTGCTATTGCATGCATATATTTACTATTTTACTTCTTTTCTTTGTTACTGTGGTGGAAACTTTCTTGGACCTGAGCATAAAAACTGGGATTTATAAACCATACCGGTTTCTATCTTCACTTTCTTCTTTTCAATCGGTTGGTTTTGTTCTTAGGTCTTGTCCATCATTTGTCTCTTTGTTTTTTATTGTTTTCTATTTCCTGTTTTATTCACTCCTGACATTTTATGTTTATTGGTCTTTGAATTTAATTCTCTTTTGTCTTTAATTGACTGGCTTTTTGTTTTTAGGTTGATTGTTGATCTGTTTATGTCTGTTTTTTATGTGGGGTTGGTTTGTAATGGTTTTTTCGGTTATTAATTTCTTGATATTATGTTAATATGTGTTTATATTTTGTAAGATTTAAGAGGTGTTGATAGGTTGGTGAAAGTGAGAGAAGTTTGAAGATTAAGCTACAGCTGCTAACTTTTCGGAGAAAAAAAAAAACAATTTTCCAGTATTTGAGTCTTAAATGTTGGTTCTTGAAGTTGTTTTTACTTTGCTTTCTTTAATTCTTTGCATAGAGAGAGAAAAAAAAAGATTTTTTTTTCTGCATTTGGGGATTTTTTTTTTCCCTTTGTATTATATTGCTTTGTTTAAATTGATTAATTTTGTTTTTTTCATGGTTTTTACTATGTTTTTTCTCTTGAGAAAGAAGGATTGGGAGATCTGGTTCCTAGATCTTCAAAAAAATATATTATTTATTTATTTATTTTTCTTTTCGTCAATAATTTTCTATTTTTTTTTTATAAATTTTAAAAAATATTGGGAGATATGGATTCCTAGATCATCAAAACAATTGGTCTTTTAAATTATTTTAAAAGAAAATATTATTTATTAAATTTTCCTATTCTTCATTAAGTTTTCTATTTTTTATTGGTCGAAAATAGTGGAGTTTTAGTGGGGTTTTTGTTGAAAAATTGAATGAAATTTTGGTTGGTCTTGTGAAGGAACATGTTTTGGAGACAGGTTTGTGATGATAAAGAGCTGTGTTTCTGGTTCTTGAAGGATTGTTCAAGCTTAGAGTAGCTATTGAATAGCTCTGTGAAAGTGAGGCACTCAAGTTTTTTGATAAAACGACTCAACGAAAAACAATATGCAAATCTGCTACGAAAAATGACTCAGCAATATGACACGTGAGAACATTTTTAATGTTTGTTTGTTTTCAAAATTTTATTACTATTTTCACTTATCGACATTGACAATTATTATTGGTAAATATAGAAGGAGTTGTGGTGTGTTCATCATGAAGTACATGGAAAATATTGTTCAAGATAAATGTTACCAAATGGACTTCACAGCGGATGGTATGAAGGACATTAGAAGTGAAATTGCAGAATGGTTATTTCAAGCTTCGTTGCCATGTCAATGACATTATATAGATGTTGTCTAGATATTAAAAATATTATTTCTGATTAAAACTAATTAATCAAGGCTCTCTAGTAGGTAGAGTGATATGATTTTGTAATACAATATTGTTCAAGATAAATGTTACCAAATGGACTTCATAGATGATGATATGAAAGACATTATAAGTGAAATTGCAGAATGGTTATTTCAAGCTTCACTGCCATGTCAATGACATTAGATAGATGTTGTCTAGACATTAAAGATATTATTTCTAGTCAGAACTAATTAATCAAGGCTCTCTAGTGGGTAGAGTGATATGGTTTTGTAATACAATGTTGTGTTTTGTTTTTGAGATATGATATTGTGATGATATTGTGATTAATGTAGGTAATCAAATTTTTTGGTAATGTCAATAAACAGAAGAAACTCTGCCGAAATTTCTGTCATGCAGCTGTTTTTAGTCAAAAGTTATTAACCAAGCATTAAAATCAAAGAATAAAGTATCTATAAACAAAGAAAAGCTTATTAACATTCCAAATTATTTAAACAACCAACATAAACTAAGACTGTAAATAACATTCAACGATCAACATAAAATGAAATTTTCAACAGTTAACAACCAACACTCGTTAAAAGTTATAACGTTATGGTAGGTCATGGTTTTGCTTCCACATTTGAGTATGTCTGAATATTATGTCCAAGCACAATTGGTCTAGATCATCCATAATTAGTACATACCTTTAAAGGAGGCACTTCTGAGAAAGAACGTATCCTAAATTTTTTCGGCCTGCTCGATAGTCTTCTCCCTTCAAATGGATGTATAATGCAATAACTAACATATATTCTACCAACTTAATGTATGACAACTTGTTTTCCACCCACTCCCCAATAAGTTCCCCATCCACGTAATCTAAAGCGTCTCATCAACCGTTGAATTGAATACTAGCCTAAAGCTTTTCATAGTTCCTATTGGGGCATAAAATATCCCATGTATATCATGTTGGGCATGAAATATCCTATGTATATAGTATATCATGTAAAACATGAAATATCCCATGTATATCATATTTGGCATGAAATATATCATGTATGACATGTTGGAAATGAAATATCTCATATATGTCACGTTGAACATGAAATTCCCATGTATGCAGTATTTCATGTAAGGCATGAAATATCACATGTATGTTATGTTGGGCATGAAATATCTCATGTATATTATGTTGGACATGAAATGTCTCATGTATGTCATGTAAGGTATGAAATATCTCATATATACATTATTTCATATAAGGCATGAAATATCTCATGTTTGTCATGTTAGGAATGAAATTTCTCATGTATGTGGACATGAAATTTCCCATGTATATCATGTTAGGTATGAAATATCTCATGTATGTAGTATTTATGTACAACATGAAATATCCCATGTATATCATATTTGGCATAAAATATCTCATGTATGTCATGTTGGGCATGAAATATCTCATATATATCATGTTGGGTATGAAATATCCTATGTATGCAGTATTTCATGTAGAACATGAAATATCTCATGTATATCATGTTGAACATGAAACATCCCATGTATGTCATATTAGGAATGATCTCATGTATGACATGTTGGGAATGAAATATCTCATATATGTCATGTTGAACATGAAATATCCCAATGCAATATTTTATGTAAGACATGAAATATCCCATGTATGTCATGTTGGGCATGATATATCCCATGTATATTATGTTGGGCATGAAATGTCTTATGCATGTTATGTTGGGTATGGAATATCTCATGTATATAGTATTTCATATAAGGCATGAAATATCTCATGTCTGCCATGTTAGACATAAAATATCTTATGTATGTGGGCATGAAATGTAATACCCCAATCTCACAAAATTAACTAAGCCCAAACCAAGCCCAAGCCCAATTCAATTCTAAGGAAGCCCAACCATAAAAGATCCAAATTCCAAATAATTAGTACGTGGTAAATAGGGTCCGAGGGGATGAGATTAATATTAAAAAAAAAAAAAAAAAAAAAGATTTGTTGCCATAAATTTGGCAGGTGGCAGCAGCTGGTAAATGGTGGCAAAATTTGGTGATAGGTGGCAAGATATGATGATGGGTGGCAGGATAAAATAAAGAATAAAATAAGAAAAAAGAGAAATGGAAATTGAAATAAAAGAGAAGCTGATTTCGTGATCAATAAAAATAGAAAACAGAGAATAATAAGAAGGAAAAAAAAAAAAAAGAGAAGTCAGGCGGTGGAGCTTGGAGTAGAATAAAAAGAAAGAAGAGAGGCAAGAAATTGAGAGATTGAGACTGAGAAATTAGAAAATATAAAGAAGCAAATCAGAGAACTAGAGAAAGAAAAAAATAAGATTCTAGCCAGAATAAGTTTATTAAGTATTAATGTTTCAGAAAGATAGATATTTAGTGATTTAAGAAGTATTGAGAAAGGATATGTTTTCAGATTTATTCAAAGATATTAATTTTAGTAAGTTTCTACGGAAAGATATTTTCAAAGCTTATTTCCACTCACTGGGCGTTAGCGCTCATTATTTTATTTTAAACTATTTTTCCCAGGTGACCACCAGGTTCGTGAAAATTCTTTAGTATCGTGAGATGAGCCACATGTGATGATACAAAATGGTAGTTTATGATTTAATTAAAGCATGCAAATGTGTATATTTTCAGCAACATTATGCATAGTCAGTTTTGCATGGATTTCAGATATCATATTTTTCATAATTAGTTATGAATATTCTAATATTCAGTAGATGGGTCCAACACAAGAAAAACAAATTTCTTATTTTAACTGAGTTATATTTTTATGATGGGTCATAACCCACAGATTAAAATGCACTTTAGAAAAGCCAAGGTCATAGTTTTAAAGATTTTGTTAAAAGCCACCTTGAGATTCATATGATTTTTTATAATATTTTTTCAGAAGATTCAGTTTTCAGTTAGAAAGATCGAGTTCCCACAGGATTCTCTCGGACTCAAGATAGGAGTCGGGGCGGGTCCTGTCATGAAATATCTCACGTATGTGGGCATGAAATTTCCCATGTATGTCATGTTGGGTATGAAATATCCCATGTATGCAGTATATATATCATATTGGGCAAGAAATATCACATGTATGTCATGTTGGGCATGAAATATCTCATGTATATCATATTGAATATGAAATATCTTATGTATACAGTATTTCATATAGAATATGAAATATCTCATGTATATCATGTTGAACATGAAACATCTCATGTATGTCATGTTGGACATGAAATATCTCATGTATGTAATGTTGGGTATGATATATCTAATGTATATCATATTGTGCATGAAATATCCTATGTATTCTATATAAGGCATGAAATATCCTATGTCTGTCCTGTATAACATGAACTATCCCATGTATGTCATGTTGGGAATGGAATATCTCATATTCTCATGTATGTCATGTTGGAGTATGTTATATGCAGTATTTCATGTAAGACATGAAATATCCCATATATATCATGTTGGGTATGAAATATCTTATATATGTCTTTTTTTTTTTGTTCATCACAAAAAGAAGAAAATTTTAGCATTTTCATTTATCACAAATTTAAATTGTTTGACGCGTTCATCGCATAATCTCACATCACCGATCACCAAACACAGATGGAGACCCATCAACCTACATTTTCTTTTTTTCTAAGTTTTCTCAGCAAGCAAACAATACTGAGACAAGAGTTGCAGTAAGGAGACAAGAGTTACAGCAAGGAGACAAGAGTTATAGCAACAGACAAGAAAGAGAACAAACCCAGAAGAAATGTAATCTTATTGAACAAAAAGCAACTCATAGTAACACCTCCCACCCAAGTTAAAGCAAAAGTACAAAACAAAACAAAACAGACTTCCCAAAAATCAAACAAAACAATCGGCATGCCGTTTATTGTACTGGATCCTAGACTTCTCTTGGGGCTTGTATCAGGTTGCCTTCATCTATGGCTTCTTGCGGGTTGCCTCCTGCAAGGGTTTTTCGAAGGGAAAAATGCCATTCTAGAACATTTTTTATATACGGTTCAATAAATGGAGAGGACAGAAAATTAAACAACAATAAACAAATAAGAAATACACCATAGTTCAAGTGTCTGTTTTTTTCGGCTGAAACAATTGTATACAGTACCATCATAGTCACTAGAATATCGAATATGATTCCAAATCCCATATATGCATCAAACATCATTCGAACAAAAACAAATACGATGAGGATACCCCCACTAACCTGGAAGAACTCTACAATATCTGGGTCTTTTTGCCAGTACTGCAAAGTTACAGTTAAGAAAAAACTTAATATCCCAACACAATTTTTAACTATGAAACCTAAATAGTTACCAGTTAAATTTTGCATGTTTGGAGATTGAATATTATCATTAGTAGAAATTATTTCTTTTCTTACTAAAAACAACATTATTAAAAGATGATACAAGGGAGTAATTGTTAAAAAAGCCGAGCATCCAAATTCTTGAAAGCAACCAGAGAATGTTTTTGGAATAGTAACATATTTTTGATTATCCATAGAGAGTAAACACAAGAAGCACAGGAGAAAAAGAAAGAGAGGAGATCTTTGATAAAAAAGATTGAGAGAAAAAGTTTTGATGTCATGTTGAGCATAAGATATCTTATGTATGTTATGTTGGGTATGAAATATCTCATTTTCTTTAAAAATACATGATTTCATGATATCAGACAATATGTCACTTTAATCATGAAATAACCCATTTATGTCACGTTTAACGTGACACACTGCATGAAAAAAAAAGGGTAGTTTTATAATTTATTGGTTAAAAACAATAATGCATTGTGATTATTGGTTACAAACAATAAAAAATTAGAATTAGGTTAAAAACAATAATTCATTTCCTAATTTGACTACTTTTGAAAATGTCCATCTATATATAATCAAGTAGTTAAACTTTGTTTAGTTTTTTTTATATTGCCTTCCTCAACAAAATTTAGCCAAGATTGTTCAAACCGAATCAATTAGAAAATTCAATTATTTAATCAACATACTGTATTTTATTTATAGATAAAATTTGGGGTCGGTCTATTGATTATGTCAACTATATAAAATATTACATGACTCGCGTCAACATGGGTGCAAACATGCATGTGATGGGTGGCAATAAGGACTTCCAGACTTCCGGTATGTTCGCTACCGATTGCGTCACTACTCGATTCAACGGAGACTTTGAGGGTGAAGAGTCTATGAGTGTTTTGGATTTTCCAAGTATGAGGTGCACAAGCGGGATTGATGGGAAAGGAGTTGTATGCAAGAGATAAGAATTTGTTTACTTGTAAAAACTTAATAATTGATGTAGGAGCATAGCTGCACAATTGTTTTCCATTAAGCAGACATCTGTAATTGACTTAGTGAAGTGTCAAGATTGTTGCTGATGTGTCAAAGTGCTATTTTGTTTGTCTTTTAGCATCATAGAAACGTACCATTTTGGCTAAGTTGTTTCTAGGATTATTTCTTTTGTTGGGTGTGTTTGTTGAGGATACTTTTGCATTTTTCCAGATTGTACTCCATTTTAGATTCAATAGATTTCTCTTGTGTTTTGGTTCGACAAAACCATTCACGTTTATCTTGGAGAGTTTTTTCCAGATTTCCCTTGACTCTCTACATCATCTAGTATCAGAGCTTCGGGTTCTCCATTATTCGATGGCCAACGGCGACATTAGCAGTCACCATCCCAACGGCAGCGATCATGGGGTGTAGGCCCTTTGGGCATCTCATTATACTTTGTAAAAAAAAGGTTGATTATCTAGCTCAAGACATACAACAACTTATTGTTGTATTTAGAGCAAGAAATGAGAAGATGAGAGATCAAGGAAATAGAGCTCAGAGAGGCGGTGAAGCTTGTATTTCTCCGGTGGCGGTTTGAGGTCGGAGGAGAGCCCAATGGCACAATAGTCACAATCAACAACACCTATCTAAAACTGAAGAAGATGAACCTGTATATCGGGGACGAAATCACCATGAATTTGATAGTGACGAAGAGATTGAAAATCAGGGATTCGATGAACCAAGATATGTTTGAAACCAACAAAATTGTAGAGGTCATTTAGCTCCAAATTATTGTCTTAAGATTGATATTCCCAGCTTTGATGGTCGTTTGCATATTGAGGATTTTCTTGATTGGATTCGTATGTAGAACATTTTTTAGAATATATTGAGATTCCTGAATCTAGGCAAGTTAAACTAGTAGCATATAAATTGAAAGGGGGTGCATCTACCTAGTGGGAACAGTTGGTGCATAATTAGATACCTGAAGGAAAGGGTTCGGTAAGGACTTGGGCTAGGATGAAGCAATTTTTGAGAGCTCGATTTCTTCCAATTGATTATGAGCAGATGATGTATTTGCAATACCAACATTGCCAGCAAAGAGGCAGGGTAGTTAGACGTGATGCCGGTTCGGTTCCAACCGTGGAAGTGAACCGAAACCATGGTCTTATGCAATACCAATAATATGTGAATGAGATTTGATGATTTATTAATATATATATATATATATATATATATATATATATGATTTTTGTTCATAGATGGAAAATATGGTGATGGAATTGAAGCTTGGGCGACAATGGAAGAGGAAGAGATGGCTTATTTGATTTTTTTTTTTTTTTTTTTAACAAAACCGTTATTTAATTTCAATAGACCTCCCAACTCTCTCCATGTTTTCTATATTTAAAGAAGAAGTTGAGACTTGAGAGAATATCATTATGTTATATCAATGAATGGAAATGAAATTTCGATCCCACATCCCACATCGGATAAATAAGAGAAGTGAAGAGAGACCTAACCTATATAAAAAAGGAGGAGAATGCAAAGGAAAGCATACTTACTTAGACAAGGGTTATGGGCCACGACCCAATACTTTACAATGTCCTTTCTAACATTTTATTTTTTTATAAATAAAATGTTATTTTTTATATAAAAAATAACAAATAAATTAAGAACCGAATCGACGGAACCGCTGGTTCCAAACCGGGAACCAGACCGAACCGGAACCGGTGTCATGTCTAAGGGCATTTAGTGAATATACATATAAGTTTTACAGGTTAAGTGCTCGAAACAACATGAGCAAGTAGCACGTTATGTTGGGGGTTTGAACAAGCCGATTCGTGATAAATTGGAGCTGAAGACTATTTGGAGTTTATCAGAAGTTGTTAACCTAATAACCTTGCTCTCAAGGTGGAAAACCAATTTGCTCAACAAACCAGTAACCAACATTACAATAGAAGAATCTCTATTGATTTTCACAAAAGTACTAATTCTATATAGGCGAATTCTTAACAAGTGGCAACCAAGAACAACACCAATAGCACCACTAACAACTCCAATAAAAATGCAAGGAAGCAACCTTTAGTCCAACAAAAGGAAAATCCTTATATGAAGCCTATCTCCGACAAATGTTTTAGGTGTAATCAACCAGGTCACAGATCTAATGAGCGCCCTAAAAGAAGACAGATCAATATGGCTGGTGAGATTGAAGAAACTGATTGCAAAGAAAATGAAGTAGGAAAAGATTCTGATGAAGTTAAAGAGATTTATAGAGATGAAGGGGAACAAGTGAACTGCATTATTCAAAAGCTATTGTTGGCTCCAAAACAGCAACACCCCTCTCAGCAAAATGCAATTTTTCAGACCAGGTGTACAATTAGCAAAAGGGTCTGCGATGTAATTATCGACACTGGAAGTAATGGCAATGTGGTTTCTAAAGCACTTGTTAAGGTGCTAGAATTGAAAACTGAAAAGCATCCAAAACCATACGAGATAGGTTGGATCAAAAAAGGCATAGCAACCACAGTCCATGACATATGCAAAGTTTCATTCTCAATAGGGAAACATTATTAAGATGAAGTGTTGTGTGATGTAGTAGAAATGGATGTTTGCCATATCTTGTTGGGGAGACCGTGGCAATTTGATGTGGATGCTACACACATGGGCAAGGAAAATAGCTATGTATTTAAATGGAAAGGAAAGAAAATAGCTCTCATGCCAATGAATAGGCAAAGCAAAAGAGCAACAGTGGAAGAAACAACCAAGAAGACTTGTATCATTGACACGGGAAAAGAGTTTGAGAGAGATATAAAGGGACCTGAATTGTTGTTTGGCTTACTGATTAAAGATATTGCTCCTGAAATAGAACATGTACCAATTGAGGTAAAAGACCTACTTACTGATTTCTCTGATTTATCTCCAATTGAATTACTTGTAGAATTGCCGCCAATGAGAGGAATTCAACACCAAATAGACCTTGTACTAAGAACTAGCTTACCAAATTTACCTCATTATAAAATGAGCCCAAAAGAACATGAGGTCTTATAAGAGATTGTTGATGACTTACTCAAGAAACAATTGATTCAAGTGTGCTTGAGCCCTTATGCAGTTTCAGCTCTTTTGGTCCCAAAAAAGGATGGCACATGGAGAATGTGTGTGGATAGTAGGACTGTCAACAAAATTACTATAGAGTATAGGTTTCCAATACTAAGATTGGAAGACATGTTGAATAAATTGGAGGGTTCAAATTGTTCTCAAAGTTGGACCTAAGGAGTGGGTACCACCGAATCAGAATCAGACCTGGTGATGAGTGGAAGATAGCTTTTAAGACAAGGGAGGGGCTCTACGAATGGCAGGTGATGTCTTTTAGTCTTTGCAATGCACCTAGCACTTTTATGAGGCTCATGAATCAAGTGCTTAAACCATTTATTAGAAGGTTTGTAGTGGATTACTTTGATGATATACTCATTTACAGCAAAAGTGTGGGAGAACACTTAGAACATCTCAAAGCAATCCTCACAACCCTTAAAGAAAATAAATTGTATTTGAACCTCAAAAAAATGTGAATTTCTAACTAATCAATTGCTTTTCTTAGGCTTTGTGATTAGTGAACAAGGTATCTCGGCTGATGAAAAGAAAGTGGAAGCTATTTGAAGTTAGCTTACTCCTAAGACCATCACAGAAGTCAGAAGTTTTCATGGCTTGGTTACTTTATACAAAAGGTTTATCAAAGATTTCAGCAGTATTACGGCACAAATTACCAATTGTTTGAAGAATGGAAAGCTTGGATGGGGACAAGAATAAGAAATTAGGTTTGCTTTGATCAAAGAAAAACTTAGCACAGCTCATGTGCTTGCTCTACCTAATTTTGTTAAAGCATTTGAGGTGGAAACTGATGCATCCATGGTGGGGATAGGGGTTGTTTTAACTCAAGATAGGAGGCCTATTGAATATTTTAGCAAAAAGTTGAGTGAAACAAGGCAAAAATGGACTACCTGTGAGCAAGAACTTTATGCTATTGTGAGGGCTTTAAAGCATTGGGAACATTACCTCATTCAAAGAGAATTTGTACTGCACAGTAACTATCAAGCCTTGAAATTTGTAAACTCTCAAAAGTCTCCCAACAGGATGCATGCTAAGTGGGTATTATTCCTGCAAAAGTTCACTTTTGTGTTTAAGCACAAAGCTGGACAACTTAACAAAGCAGTTGATGCACTACCGTAAATCATGTCTCCTGTCCACTTTACAAACTGAGATCACTAGCTTTGATAGTTTGAAGGAGTTGTATGAAGAATATGACTATTTTAGCAGTATTTGGTCCAAATGTGTGAATCATGAAGACCTAACAGATTATCGTATTCACCAAGGTTTTCTTTTTAAAGGAGACTAGCTTTGTGTTCCAAAAACTTCTCTTAGGGAGTACTTGATCAGGGAATTACATGCAAGGGATTAGCAGCTCACCCAGGAAGAGACAAAACCATCACTTTGTTGACAGACAAATATTTTTAGCCCCATATGAAGAAGGAAATCACTAAGTTTGCGGAGAGGTGTGGCATTTGTCAAAGTGCTAAAGGGCGGGCTCAAAACATTGGACTTTACACTCTTTTACCAATTCCAGAGAGCATTTGGAAAGACTTAAGCATGGACCTTATATTGGGATTGCTAAAGACTCAAACACATGTCAATTCAGTTATGGTGGTGGTTGACAGGTTCTAAAAAATGTCTCATTTCATTGCTTGTAAGAAAACTGTAGATGCCAACAATGTTGCTTGATTGTTCTTTAAGGAAATTATTAGATTGCATGGGGTTCCTTCATCTATAA
This sequence comes from Acer saccharum, assembly GCA_030490815.1. Taxonomy (NCBI): domain Eukaryota; kingdom Viridiplantae; phylum Streptophyta; class Magnoliopsida; order Sapindales; family Sapindaceae; genus Acer; species Acer saccharum. The sequence continues at coordinate 11,449,716 of CM059870.1, forward strand.
CTTCTGATCGGGATGTCAAATTCATAAGTCATTTTTGGAAAGAATTATGGAGGAGATTTGACACATCCGTCAAGTTTAGCAGCACCTATCATCCTCAAACGGATGGGTAAACCAAAGTGGTAAACCGTAGTTTAGGAAACATGATTAGATGCTTGGCTAGAAAGAGACCTAGGCAGTGGGACTTGGCACTACCTCGAGCAGAATTTGCCTTCAATAGCTTGACTAACAGATCAACTGGTAAATCACCCTTCTATTAATCAACTGGACTTGGCACTACACTAAAGTGCCAAACTACACTATTGATCTACTCCACCTTCCTAGTCACAAGAGTAGGTCAACTGCAGAATTAGCATATTTCATTGCCAACACCCACACGGAAGTGAAAGAAAAGTTTCAGTTGTTAGGATTATGCTCAATAGCAAGAGTGTAATATTGTAATTGACAATCTTTTTCATATTAATAAAGTGATTTCTGGTTTAACAAATCTTATAGCATTTATAGTTTAATATTATAATTGTCAAAGTAAATAATCATAAGGTCTAAAGACTATGAGAAAAAAAGAATTGTTCGTACATCTGGATATGTATGAGGAAGACACAATTCTTTAGTTAGTCTTGAATAATGTTCACAACTTAAGTTAAAGGTTAGGCACATTTATTTTGTTAAAGTTGTAGAATTCTTTTGCTAGCAATTGAGTGGGATCAAATGAGATATGATGAATCTAAAATCATCGGAGTGTCTTCGAGTAAAAGAATCTAGTGCACTGGGTGCATTGAACTGGATCACAATGAAAAGTTTTATCTAGAACTGTCAATAGATAATAGTCTTTTCATTATCAGGACAATCGGAGAGTCTATCTTAATCCTGAGATAAATGATGGACTTATGGTTGCAAGTGATATCATTTGAGTTATCAATGAGTATGATTATATAGCATAGTCTATCCTCGATAGTTTGGTGATATTCATTTGTTAATCGATAGAGGACTTCATTTATAGATATGGACATCGTGGCTCCATTTATTAAATGAGAGTATAATATCATCGTATGGATGTTTTGAGGTAATTGGATATTAAATCTCAACGTTGAGTTTTCGATAGTGACTATTGAAAACATGGCTTCTGGACAAGTCAAAATATCCAAGTTCAAAACGTGGTCATATGAGTAAATATGGTAACTTAGAGAGTTATAAGCGGTCTATGAACTCTTGGCGATTACTGATATTAATCACAAGGATACACTATCTCCAATATGATTGTCTAGGGTATGAATGAGGAACATCTTCTTATTCTATCTTTATTTAAGAGTTCAATTTTAGCTCTTTAGTGGAATGAGTTAAAATTAATGGATCGGACCTAAGTGAATCATTTGTTGATTGTGATTAGGTTATGTCTATTGAAACTTAAATTTAGATAGCCCGCCAAGATCCCCAATCCACACGGACTTGCATGGATCACTTGATATATTCTACCGGACCAATTTATGGGTCTATCTAGAATTGCTTTTAATATATTAAGAATATAATTTGCACATTATTTGTTTAATGGGCTGATCAAATTATATTAATATATTAATGAAAGGCATGTGGGCTTGTTTCTTTTAATAAGAATGGGTCTGGTTCACATGTGGGCTTTTTATTTAAAGTCCAATGGATTAAATAAAATAAGAAAATAATATTTGGCCCATATATATAATGTGGGGCGGCAAGGCTAAATTTTTAGTCAAGAATATTATTTTATTTTATTGTTTGATTAAATGAGAATTAATTAATTAATTAATTAATTAATTAATTAAGAAACAAAATCTTTTTCTGATCAGGAAATATATTTCCTAGAGTTATACTAAAGGTAAAAGACTTATTTGGTAAGAAAATAAATAATAAGTTTTATTTATTTAATCAAATATGAAAGTCTTTTATTTAGTAAATAAAAAAGAATAAAAACACTTATGAGTTGAATTAGGGTTAGGAGTCTAAAGTTGATGGGATTAGGGTAAAGCACAAATCCTTTTTTGTAGAGGATTTTCGGCCAACCCTAATAGAATCACTAGGAGATTTCGGCAACCCTAAAGAAAAATAGAAGTGAAATTCGGCCACCCTATATAAGCAATCATATAGGGTTCGGCCACCCCCTAGAGTTTACTAGATCAATTTCTTCTTCTTCTCATACTCATAGAAAAGTGTTTGATTATTCTGCCAAGACAAAAAAAAGAGAAGAGATTATTCTTTTGATAGTACATTAATTGCTTATTCATCAATAGGCTTGTGTGTACAATATCGAATTAGGTTCACGCGAGTTTCGGTCATTAGATTGAGAACTCAAAAGTGACCGGAATAATCTTTGTAGTCTTTTGGTTGTTTTGTGACTAACAATAAGAAAAAGAAAGTTTGTTTGTCCATTCTCAGGTACACAATTCAAAGAAAAGGGAGACCACGCTCCTAGGTGATTCACGTTCGTGCTAGGATTGAAGATCTTGCGGATTACCATCGACGTAAGTCAATCGGATCACACGACAAAAGGTATTCTTCTTTTTGTTGGTTTATATGTATGTTTAATTAATTTAAAGGGTTAAGGTTCATCAAAGGAAAAATTTTAAAACATTCTAAATCGATTTTAGTTTCGCTTCCGCTGCGTTAACCGGTATTTTTCCCTACATCAGTAGGCAAATACTAAGTACAAGAGCGATGCTGATAAACATAGGAGCAATAAGGTCTTTGAAGAAGAGGATTTAGTTATGGTTCACTTGAGAAAAAACAGATTTCTAGTGGAGACTTACAACAAGCTCAAAAGTAAGAAATTTGGTCCTTTCAAGGTTGCTAAAAGGATCAATGATAATGCTTATGTCGTAGACTTATCACCAGAATTTCAGATATCCCCGACATTCAATGTTTCAAACATCTATCAGTATTTCCCACTTGATGATGCTACCACAATTCAAGTGAATTCGGAGTTGAATCTTTTTCAAGAGAAGGGCACTGATGCAGGAGCATGGCTGCACAATTGTTTTTAAGCAGACATCTGTAATTGACTTGGTGAAGTGTCAAGATTGTTGCTGATGTGTCAAAGTGCTATTTTGTTTGTCTTTTAGCACATAGAAACGTACCGTTTTGGCTAAATTGTTTCTAGGAATATTTCTTTTGTTGGGTGTATTTGTTGAGGACACTTTTGTATTTTTCTAGATTGTACTCCATTTTGGATTCAATATATTTCTCTTGTGTTTTGGTTCGACGAAACCATTCACGTTTATCTTGGAGAGTTTTTTCCAGATTTCCATTGACTCTCTACATCAATAATGATATACTTGTAAGAGAATAAAACTGTAAACTGGATGGGAATAAGTAAATCCAATCCTGAAATTATGTTGAATACATTAATAAAACTACTTCTAAAAATTCTGCTTAAGCTTTAGAGTGTTTGATATAGCTTCTCTATTGTTAAAAACAGTTTTTTATTTATTTAAATGTTAAAAACTCTTTCAAGATTTGTTTGGCAAAATTTAAGTAGAGGTTCTTTAAAAAAAAAAAAAACTATTTTTGAGCAATCATTTATCAACTTGTGTTACTGTGTTCAGATGAGCAAAATCATGAACAAATATTGAGCTTCTTGAATGCTCATTGTTTGTTTTTGAGAAGAAATCAACACCGCTACAGGATCATACTCATGTCCCAGCCCATTCAGTATGCTAAGCAACAGATCATGGTCTCTAATTATCTCACCTGCTGCTATAAGATCATCACCAATAGTTTTAATCTTAAGCACAAATTCACTCACTGTGCTTTGAACCTATATTCACATTTTGCAATTGTTGCTTCAATTGAACCACTTTTGTCATAGATTGCTGTGAATACTCCAGACTTCTTAAGAAGCAGAACAACTTGTTACTTCACCTATTATACTAGAATTTATCGTAGACAGCAACCAACACAACAACAGTTTATCTGATTTTTCCAGAAATGAAGTCATCTAACTCAAAAGCTTAAATAGCAGATAATACCTGAGCCTTCCGGTAGATGTAGTTGAAGTTGATTGCCTTTGCAAGCACTGCGAAGTTAATCGATGAAAGCATTTGATCACCATCTCTGAGAGTTGACGAGTTGCTGGATCCGTTAGCCATAGACGATTAGTCTCTCTTTGGCTCTGATACCATATCAAGGATACAAGTGTTTGACAGAATCACTAACTATTCGATAAAATGACTAAAAGATTAACACCAACTGAGCGAGGTAAAACCTGAGCTACCAACAGTAATCACTCTATTTTTAACACTCTATCAACTATTTTGGGTAGTAAAGAAGCCATATCAAACACACTCTTATTCTCAAAAGTCATTTTATTAATAATGTATTCAACATAATTCCAGGATTGGATTTTCTTATTCCCATCCAATTTACAGTCTTATTCTTTCACTGAGTATACCATTATTGTCATTCAGTTTTTGTTAGAACAAATGCTTATCTCTTGCATACAACTCCTTTTCCATCGATCCCACTCGCACACCTCAAGCTTGGCAAATTTAAAACACTCGCAGACTCTTCAAAGTTAAAACCTCCAGTGAACCGAGAGATGGCACAGTCGGCGACAAACAGTCCAGAAGTCTGGAAGTTCCTGTCGCCACCCATCACAGGCATGCTTGCACCCATGTTGACACGAGTCACATAATCTGCTCTGTAAGTTTGTCCCAGAATGCCGTTCACTTCATCGCTCAATGAGTAAAACTTAAAACCCAAATCAAGATGAGCGAAGCAGTTCTCTTTTGCAATGCCATAGTTGTGAACTCTAGAGTCTTTTTCGGTTATTGGCACAACATTGGCTGTGATCTTGAACTTTCCTTGGACTTCGACGGATACACTGTTGGTCTCTCCGACTCTAGCGATGGAGACGTTGGTGGATTGCCACTTGGAGCCGTCGGTTTCCGTGAGAGTGATAGGCTCGCCATCAAAGGAGAGATCGAGGCGGTCGACTGAGTCATCCCACTTTGAGGTTTTGAGGGCACCGATGAAGAGTTGGTGGTTGTCGAAGAAGATAGCAATGGATTGGACCCAAGTGAAGTCCCTCTTCATGTTATGATTTCTCCTGCCAATGAAGTGAGCATTGATGTGTAAATTGGAGTCAGAGACAAGGCAGAAGTCTTTATCTTTCTTTCCATGGAAGTAGAAGGTAATGCCATCTCCACCTATGAAGCGAGGATCTTGGCACACTGCTCCTGGCCTATCACACCCTGCCATTAATCAAAAACATTACTTAGAATTGATGGTGAAATTAGGATTATCAATTTCTGTGCTTGTTTTGTTTTGAAATGATTTGTAAAGTTTAGTATACTTACTGCAAACAGGCTTGCAAGTGACACAATCAACCTCACATCCACCAGGGCAAGATTTGGGGCAGACATGCTCCATGTTGTAACACTGGGGATAGTTGTGGTTTCTGCATCTGGCTGTTCCTGCTGCAGCTTCTGTATCTGGAGGAGTTGGAGAGGAAGGAGGATATGGTGCTTTTGGGGTAGTGGGTGGTGTTGGAGAAGGAGTGGGCGTTGATGGTGAAGGCGTAGTCGGAGTAGAGGGCGTTGGAGTAGTGGGTGATGGTGGTGTTGTAGGGGTAGACCAAGAGGGAGTAGGAGGTGTTGGAGGGGTGGGAGTAGGAGGTTTCGGAGAAGGCGTTGACGGTGTTGGTGTTGGAGGGGTGGGAGAAGGTGTTGATGGCGTTGGCGTTGTTGGTGGGGTTGGAGTAGGTGTTGATGGGATTGGAGTTGGCGTTGGAGGGGTGGGAGTACTTGGAGGAGGAGTGAATGGTTCTGGAGTTGTAGGGGTTGCAGGGGTGGGAGAGACTGGTGGAGAGTGATGATCACCATTCGGTGGAGAATGATCACCCTCGTTTGGTGGAGAATGATCATGGCCACCTTTTGGTGGAGAATGATCACCCTCGTTCGGTGGAGAATGATCACCCCCATTCGATGGAAGGGTTGAGCCCGCAGAGCAGATAGGCTTGCAAGAAGCACACTCCACAGTGCAAGAATCAGGGCAAAACTCTGGGCATACATGCACCGAGTTATAGCAAAGCTTGTATTTTTTGATATTACAGGTTGCACTGCTGGGATCCTTGGCAATTCCTGTTTTTGCTTCGAATGCTAGTAGCATCATCAGAAGAACCGGCACAACAAAATGCGCCTTAAACTGAGCCATTGAAACTGAGCTGTTGAACAAACCTGGAATTGGTATCTTAACGTGTTATGGACTTTCTATGTTTTCTGAGTGAAGTTCTCATTAACAACAGCCCCTTTTATAGATGACCCAAATGAAGACTATGTGGACCAAGATGCCTAATATTTCGGATCATGACTTGTAATTTCGTGAATGTTCTTGTACAAGTCATCTTTCACATGGAATTTTATCAAGTCAACCTTCGAACAAGTCAGCTTGAGTCCCTTATATTCATCATAGTAGTTTAGCTTCTGCTGCTTTCAACATGAACATGGCATCATTTATCCTTGAAGGGAGAAAAGCACTTTTCCATCTAAAAGCTGCTTCTCATTGTGGGAAATTATATGGATAAAGAATGCTGAATCCCACCTGAGAAAGTGAATGTAGAGAAAACAGAATATTAATATAACAGTCTTCATGCTTTCAGTATTAATAAAGCAAAATAATAAACAAGAAGTTACTTGGCAAGAAAGTTATCAAAGAGCTCTTTTCTTCCAGAATTGGTCATCTGGGTTTCAACTTTACAACTATGCATTTGGATTTCGAGCACCGGCCGGTATATTATATTCCAGGGTTCTACACAAATACCAGATAAATTGACACCTCCATATAGTAATTTTATTCTGGAAACACTCGAAACTCAAGAAATTTATATTGTCTACTCTTTATATCTCACAAAATAATATTTGAACAATTATGATCCAAAAGCCTAAATTTGACAAAAGAAAGTGAAGAAGGTAATTGTACTTGGGTGTCCATAAACAAAGCCAATAACCTGCTAATGACTAAAAAGATATGGAAATCCAATCTGCTCGACCAAATTTCAATTTTCAAGTACATAAAAAGTTAATTCATTTGTGATTCCAAAGTCGAAGGAGAGAAACACCAAGTCAAATTGATTTTCTACTAATTTCTGATAACTTTAATTATGTTACATTTAAACTTTGCATAATATTTCCCAAAAATGGCAATAAAATAGAATTTGGCCATCTACTCTGTAAGAACTAATAGATATAAGTGGGTACAATAGATAGAGACAATTCAGATTTTCTTATTATTTCAAAGAATAAAATCATAATATTTCAATAAAACGAATACAACAATGAACATACAATGATACAAATCAAACAATAACAATTTCTACTTTTTATTTCCACACTCATAATAAAATAATAGACATCGACACTTTAAAATCATGGGAGATGAACTTGGAGAAGCTATGTTGTATTGCCAGTTCTTGCAATAATGTTCAGCCGTACTTCCTTGGACTAACATGGTTTTCTGCAATTGTTTTTGAATATGCATCAGCAAAATAAAGTATAAGCCACAAAAAGCTCGGGGAATTTGGGAAGTGAACATGGTTTAAAATTATTATCATGCCATTTGTAAGATAAATAGGTTTTATAAAAGACATTAGACATAAAGATTAAAAAGGAAATCGCTTACCAGGAAAATAGAAATATTATTTGAGAAGGATGCATCTTGTTGGCGATCCATCAGCACCTACCAACCTTACAGGCAAGCAGTGGAGAGTATATAGTCCAGGTAGGATGTTGTCAAGTTTCAGGCCTTCCACAAGGATGGTTTCCTGAAGCATTTGCTAAGTGTTAGCATTCGGCATTGGCAGTGTCTTACACCAACTTGCATCAATCATTGAGAACCACGATGTTCATTTTACAATAAATGTGCATCAGATTAACAATGTATAGGAGAAGAGGACATTAACCAGAGCATGTCTTAAATAGCTAACAATGAAACTGCCAATAGAGGCAAATTTCTTTAAACCATTTCTATATATTAGAAGATTATGATGTACATTAACTAATGAATACAATGAAATCCTGCGTGAAATTTATAATAGAATCAGGGAACGACATCATAGATCTAGCAACATCACAATCTTTATGCTCTAGCAAGAAAAAACGTCACCTATTAGGTATGGTTAACTTGAGTTTAGAACAATAATTCTTTGAATGATATAGGCACATAGTAGCCATTGCTTACCCTGTTAACTAGGAATTCAAGATGAGTATCAAGTGCTTCAGCATAGGCAGCAACAGATAAGTAATCAAGTCCTGCATTTATGAGAGACGGAGGAAAGAAAGCAACCATCAGTTTTGTGAAAAGACCAGCTAGAATGTACACAACAAGTTATGTCTTAAAAAGTAAAGAAAATAAAGACTATGTGTTGCTCTGAATTAATTAAAAAGTAAACTTATGTCTTACCAACAAGTTTAATGTCAGTGTTTTCCACCAACCATTTTGCTCCATCCTTCATGAATCCAGTATAGCTCGAGTCAAACTCCTTTTTGAACATTAGATGCCTGAAAACAAAATAAATTCTGATTACAAACTTCTTTTGCTGAATTTACCAGACAAAACAAGTTCTAAATTAAAGAATAATTCCTTCATAACCTAACCATATTGAAGATTCATGATTATTTTCTACCTTACAGGCAAATGGGCAGTCCAAATGTAGGAAGAGAACAAGTTATGGGACTATAGTCATTTTCATATGAAGTGAATGGAATAAACAAGCCAGTCTTATCCAGCAAATTCACAGCAATTCTTAACTAATGTTGTAAGTGATTAACTCAACATGTTTTACAAGTTGGTAAGAGGATTACGTAACACTTTTTAACTTCTCTTTTGACAATTAATTTTCCATCTTCAGTCGGACACTGAATGTTAATTACATATCCCAAAGTCAGTGTGCTTAAACTTTAGCAGGGCTATATCACCTATTGCAGCACGGAAGTATGAAATTAATAAAGATTAAAGTGTATTACAGCCATCTGAAACCAAGATTTATAGCATAATTTTATATGAATGTATATTTTAAACAAATTTGTCACATGTACACATTCATGATTTTGTTTTTCCTTATAGAAGATTTGAACTTTAATATAGACATGAACTCGTTTATGTTATGCCGATGTTGAAGGAAATAGAAAATGTCAACTGCGAAAATTATAATAAAAAGAAGTGGTAGCATATAAATGTCTTATACATAAGTTCTTACATAAAACTACATCACTTTCAAATGAATTCACAGTGGCAGAAAATCTACAACAATATAGTTTGTATAGATTACCTATCCGTATTTGCTGTTCTGAAAAGCACACGACGTACTCCCTTGGGAATGTTCAAGGACATCATAACATCAGCTGCAAAAAAGGTGGACATTATTATATTAATATCAAACCATAACTAAGAAAGAAAAGTGAATTATAAAATACAGAAGATGCTTGTAGGATTTCGGCAACGTCAGAGATAGCAAGTTACTACAAGCAGGAAAGGCCACAGATGATATTGAGAACAAATCTACCAGAGAAGAAGTAAATGTTAAGCCTTTCCTTCACTTGTTCTTGACCAAATTATCCATGAAGAACACTATATGCAAATGCAAAAAGTAGTTTATATCTTAAAAGAAATTTTAGAAACTATAGTTTAGAAACACCCATGATTACAAATATTATATTCCTGTTGATTTGTATATATCATTATATCCTAAAGGTGTCACAGTGAAGTGTTGGCACATTCATTGAAGTGATAAAAGAATTTATGATCATCACATCGCTCAACCATCAGTTTTTTAAGGATGATTGATTCCAAGCAATTTTGGCTGCATCTATATCTTTAGACAAGTAAAGTTATCTCACATGAGGTGTGTATGCAGCCAAACTTGCTGCAAGTCAGCAAGCCCTTCTTCACCATATTATCTTTCTATTGATCAAATTTTTGAAAAGCATGCAATAAAAAATATGCCAAGTATAATAGATAAAACAAAAAGAATCTCATCAGAACCACATACCAGTTATATTGTTATCCCTTGGAACATCAACTAATAGAGCAGGACCTGTTAGAAAGAAAGAAAAAAAAAACATATATAAATGACCACCAACAAGAAAATGTATAAAACAGTGAGTTATAAATGTTCTATTAAAAGAAAGATATGATTCAAGAAATTCCTCTGAAATACCATTTTTTTCATTGGCAAGATGGATGAATTCTAAAGGTTGATTTGTAATTTCATCAAATTTAGTTTAAATCACCCTAATCTTTCTCTAAAAAAAATCATTTGACAGGTCTAAATGCAGTTCTTAGCTGAGATGAACTACATGCTACATGGTTTTCTTGGTTGCCAAGGAACTGTTAAGCATTTTAAGTTGATAGTGAAAACTCATATACCATGATTTCACAGAACATATAGCACTCACAGTCACATACATCAAACAACACCTGAGCATTATCGTCAATATTGTGTCAATGAAAATGAAGTACTTCCTAGTTAAAAGTATTTACATTGATCATTTAGTAATATCATCAAACACATACAACGCAAACACATACAACGCAAACACATAATTCAATCATCAAAACAAATAAAACATTACCATTAAGCACTTCCAAGTCAAGCGAATCGACATCGTAGCCAGCGTCAGCATAATTATCAAACACATGTGCAGGCGAGTCCACGTGCGTGGCAGTGTGCACCGACATCTTCACTTCAGCCATATTAAGCGCCGACCCATTTTTGATGCTCGCGAGAGGCGACAGGAACTGACCAAGCCCCTCCTTAGAATCCCATGTGGGTGTGTCTTTGCTCACCTTGTGTGTTATATCGAACAGTCTGCCGTCGGCGTACACTTCTCTATGCTCTGCAGGAGGCACAGGAGCTACGGGACCGGCGGCGAGTCTGCGGCCGGTGGCGAGGGAAAAAGCAGAGATGCAGAGTAGCAGAGAGAAGATGTGGAAAAGCTTCATGATGATGATGAAATTGGTGATGGTTGTTTAGTGTCATGGTTTTGAGAAGTGGGTGTGTGGGTTTTTTTTATAGGGAAGATTGAAGAGAAGGAATTGGTGAGAATGTTGAATGGTGAATGAAACAGGGAATGGTGAATGAAACAGAGCAGATAGGGTTATTTTTACTGAGTCAAAGCGATTTGAAAAAGGAAAATTTCCATTGCCACCTGGTTTTTTGTTGTGTAAAATTTATGCAAAATCCAGGGGCTTCGGACAAATGGGTTTGCTTCAGGTTCAAGGCAGTTTTTTATTTTTATTTTTTGTGCAGGACAGGACATAGAGCCGTCTACTTGACTGGTTCCACTCTTTAGTTTTCAAACTTGTCTTATATGTGAGATTTTTAATGATTTTTTTTTCAAGGGATAATTACTCGGTGTCCATCAATTTGATGACACGCTATTAATATGGTCATTTTTAGTAAAAAGTGTGACATTAATGACCATTTTATCCAATTCTATCAAATGAGTAGTATTTTGGTAAATAAAGGGATTATATTAATTTATTTTAGATATTTTTTGGAAATCAATTTTTACTTTTGTTTTTTAAAACGAATAATTATATTTAGTGTGTATATATGTTGCATATTGTTATAATATATGTGGCTTTTACCACTTGTGTTATACACACAAATATCACACAAAATATCTTCCAAAAATATCTCCCATAATATCTCATATAATATCTCCCTAAATATCTCCCATAATATCTTCTCACTTGCTTCATGATTAAGTTAAACAATTTGCCTATATATATGGCTTTCTTTGTAATTGTTTGGGCTGTTCAACTGAAGCTTCAATAGTCAATACAATAGATATATCTTCTCTCTCGTGTCGCATCTCTCATCTCTTCTTCAATTATTTATTGTTCTTCATCTGTTTTTGATTCTTTTATAATACATTATCTGCACGATTGTATGTAAATAAAAAGCATCCCTGATGGGTGATTTAATTACATCCCAATATTATGGATTTATATATATTTCGTATATAAGATGGCTTTGCCGTCAACGGAACATATATATATATATATATATATATATGGTCCTGAATTTATTCTCTTTAAATCTCAATATTTTGGATATATATATATATTTCGTATATAAGATGGCTTTGCCATCAACGGAACATATATATATATATATATATATATATATATATAGTTATGGATTTATTTTTATGCACATGGCAAGTGAGCTCAGCCTCCTGGAATTATTTTTACAAGACATATATACTGTCTTGAAATTGTTTTTACAAAACATATATACCGTTCTGGGACTCTTTATTTACGGAACATATGAGACTGGCTAGACCAAAAAACCAGAACTTAAAGTTTCTGAAATTATAATATTTAAGTCGGTACGGTTTTAAAAACCGATGAGAATCTGGAGTTCTGGATCCAGTGTTATATACATGAATGCCATACGGCAGGGTTTTAAAAACCGATAAAAACCTGGAGTTCTGGATCCAGTGTTATATTCATGAATGCCATACTTCATTATTTGGAACTTGAGGTTTCAAATCCACTCAGAATCTAAAGTTTTCTAGATTTAATATATGAACTTACAGTTCATGGTCAAACTGGAAATTCGAAAAATCATTATGATCCATGAGTTTATTTTATCTCATATATATAAAGTGATATGTTTACATATCATTCATTTGAGAAAAAATGATTTACACATCCAACAAGATGTTGTGAGATCGTAAAAGGGATTTAAAATCCTAAACGTATAATGAAATTGGAAATAATATTTTATCCATTTCATACACATCTAACAGGATGATGTGAGTATCACATAAAAGGATTTAAGATCTTAATGTATAATGAAACTGGATGTAATATTTTATCCATTCATTCGTGTTTGATGCTCCTAGAGAGCAAAATTCAGAGTTACTGAAAAAGGAGGGAGAATTCTGAGATAAGTAGTCTACTTGACAGTAGATGAACTTGATGAACATGTGAATGTGATGGGTGTTGGATAATCAGATCATCTGATCTGGTATCACCAAACCCTGATCTAGGTTTGCTTATAGGTTAGTGGGTTTCAACCCAGACCCATTGCCTCCTCGGGTCAACGCCACCTCGTCGGTTTTCACACCAGCCTAATGCGTTTTACGACGATGATCAGAGATCGTCGGTCATGACCCACGATCTAGTCCAGATCAGTCACAGAGCTCGTTTTTGCTCTAGGCCACTTTTAAAGAATTCAATATCCTTGATGGACTGTTTTACTATTATTTTGGGCCATTTTGTAATTTTGACAAAATTTTGGATCAATTTATAATTACCAAAACTTATTGGTCCAATTTGCAATTTTCAAAGAGTTTTGGGGTTGATTTATAATTAATAAAATTTTTGAGGGCCTTTCCGTAATTTTACAAAATCAGGGGTAGCTTTGTAATTTCTCTTTTAAAGAAAACATATTAAAAAAAAAAGAGGGGGAATTATTATCATTTCAGATGAGATATAAAATGACATTACACATAATGTCTATAAAATTTCTAGAATGAAAAATATATGTCTTGTCAAGAGTGCAACGACTCATATAATTCTGCGGAGTCAGAAATATTTTATGAATTCGACTTTGCTGAGAGCAATGTTATTAATGTATTAGGTCTAACGGATCTGATAGAAAACTCTGGAAGAGCCATAATATTGTTATCAAACAATACTAAATTATGTATCAATGATACTTTATATTATTCAAGAACAACATAAAGAAATATGTTTAGTTTAAAGGCATTTAAAGTTAATACCAAATCAAATCTAGCAGATCTGATGGATCTGATTAAAGGCTCTAGAAGAGCCACAATCTTATTACCAAATGGTATTCAATTGTGTTTCAATGATACTTTATATCATTCAAGCAGAACATAAAGAAATATGTTTAGATCAAAGACATATAACTTTATTAATGTCATATTGAGACCATGAATAATAAGAATGTTGAACATCTGTGCGTAATTCAAGCCAGAAGCTGATTATAGAAAAGTTGTGTTCTTTATCATCCGGATTATATTGTTGATCAGAAAAGGGATGTATGTGGATACATTCATCCATCAAATAAACCATATTATTCTAAAGTTGGTTTTGAATCCCCATCATTCAAAGGGGTATATGTGGATATATTCATTCACCAAATGAATCCTTCCATTATTTTATGGTACTGATTGATGCATCTACGTGATAGTCACATGTTTATATATTATCAAACGTCTCCAGTTGAGATCGACGTTCAACATCCAGTTTTTCGCATGTACTCGTAATCAGAATGGATCAGTGGAATCACTTATCAAACATCTCCAAGTAATTGCGAGAACTTTATTATTCCAATACAATTACCAATTTTTATATGGAACATTCTATATTACATGTTGATGCCTTCATCTATGTCTCACTACTTATCATCATTATTTACCATTACAACTTGTAATTGGTCATTGACTTGCTCACGTTTTTAAGATATTTGATTGTGTAGTATATCTCCTTATTTCATCTCTAGCATGATATAAGAGAAGAATTCAATATCATTATGAGATTAATATTGATTTTGATTAATCTTCTATTAGATTATTTAAACTTCTGAGAGTTTATATTTTTACGCACAATCTGTATATTATTATATTGATTGATTTCCAAATGGAAAGTTTCTCCAAAAAGAGTAAATGAAAAGTTACTCTTATACAAAATAGAGATACCAGTTCGGTTCTCTATATATAAATGTGTCTCATTTCAATCTTTGTATCACTCAAATACGAAAGATAATTGATCATCAGATGATTATTAATTTGTTACTTGATATATTAAAGGTAATAAGATTTTATAAGTTGTCATCTCATAAACCCCAGCGGGGTGATTGTTCCTAAAGAACGATCTGAATAAAAAGCAACAAATAAATCATCTGATACAAATTATAATTCATAAACTTATGAACCTTTTTTAAAGGTATTGTTATCAGGATCCTAATGTAAGCAAAACTCGAGTTATAAATAAATCCACTTTCTCTAAATCAACTCTGTAAGAGTTTGATATATCTAATGAGACACAAGTCTATGAAATGACTAAATTCATTGAAATGGAATAAATCTCAACAGAGATACAAGTATATTGAAATTGAGAAAATTTCTATACGAGTCTATGAAATGACTAAATCCATTGAAATAGAAAGAAATCTCAACAGAGATACAACTATATTGAAATTAAGAAAATTTCTATAAAGTCTATATAGTGACTAAATCCAATGAAATTGAAGAAATCTCAACAGAGATTCGGTATATTTAAATTGAGAAAATTTCTATAAATCATATAAGAAAAATGTGGAATCATAAAGAAACAATCATTAATGATGTATTTTTATACACAGTAGCGCTACTGAAATTATAAATGATAATTATGATATTCATAATATCAATGATTGTATACAAAAAGCACGATTGGCCTAAGTTAAAGGAAGCAATTCAAAAAGAATTGACTTTATATACCAAACATAAAGTATTTAGACCAATAGTACTCCAAACACTTGGAGATATCAAACTAGTTGGATACTTATGGGTCTTTATACGGAAAACGTAATGATAAAAACGAGATCGTGAGATATGAGGCACGACTCGTAGTACAAGGTTTCTCACAGAAACTTGGTATTCAATAGTGACGAATACAATTACGTTTCGAATTTTTAATAAATTTGGTTGCCTTTACAAGGCTTGAAATACATCATCTAGACGTAGTAATCATTTATCTATATAATTCATTCAATGCTGATATTTATAATCCTGGAAGGATTTAAAATATTAGAAGTATGTAAATCGAGATCTTGTAATCTGTATTTGATGGACCTAAGAAAAAAAAAATCCTTATATGGATAAAACAATCTGGACGGATGTGGTATAACCGTCTCAGTGAATATCTGATAAAATAAGGGTATAATAATTATATTAAATACCCAAGTGTTTTCGCAAAGAAATCAAAATCCGAATTTACTATATTCACAATATATGTTGATAATATTAATTTAATTGGAGCTCTTGGAGAGCTCTTGAAAACTCTTGAATTTTTGGTAAATGAGTTTAAAAATGAAAGACATGGGAAAGGAAATATTGTCTCGACCTGAAGGTCGAGCATAGATCAAATGGAATGTTTGGCCATCAATCAGAATATATTGAAAATATTCTGAAAAGATTCCATATAGATATTACTCCATAAAGCAAGTCTTTGCTTATACTCTCTCCAATCATTTATGATGTTATTTCATGAAATGGAATAAACATCTATATAACCCAGTTTAGCAATTTAGAAGATTGCTTTAAAAGAACTTTTATCAGGAGGAGCGTTCCATCAGGGGGAGCATATCAAATGAAGTATATTAATTATATTGAGACATATGTGCATTGTACTCTTTTTCCTTCCAATCAGATTTTTGTCCCATTGGGTTTTCCTGATAATGTTTTAATAAGGCAATTCTCTAAGCACACCCAAAAATCTTTTGATTCATGAAGATTATCATAAATATTACATTAATCTAGTTGATCATCGTATATATGTAGTCTTGATCAAAAAGATTATTGTAAATATTACTTTGATCTTGCTAATCATCGTATATATGTTACCTTGATATTACTTTGATCCAACAGATCAATGAATATCTTTGCTCTGATTCTTATCACATCGGGTTTTTCCTAGCAAAGTATAAATGTGAGAAATGTCTTAAAGAAAACATTAACTATTGATATATCTGCATTGTACTCTTTTTCCCTTCGATCAGGTTTTGCCCTACTAGGTTTTTCAGACAAGGTTTTTAATGAGACAATTAGGGGGAGCAAAGTTCAGAATGGACATATGTGCATTATACTCTTTTTCCCTTCGTTCAGGTTTTGTCCCACTGGGTTTTCCTGACAAGGTTTTTAATGAGATAGTTTTAAGAACGTCCAGTATCATAAGATCCAGAAGATAATTGTATATATTGCTACCAAGGTTTTTTTTTTTTTTTTTTTTTTCCATTGGGTTTTTCCCTAGAAAATTAATAAGTGGTATAAATCCAAAGGGGAGTGTTATAATATATGTGGCTTTTACCACTTGTGTTATACACACAAATATCACACAAAATATCTCCCCAAAATATCTCCCCATTATATCTCCCTAAATATCTCCCATAATATCTTCTCACTTGCTTCATGATTAAGTTAAACAATTTGCCTATATATATGGCTTTCTTTGTAATTGTTTGGGTTGTTCAGCTGAAGCTTAAATAGTCAATACAATAGATATATCTTCTCTCTCGTGTCGCATCTCTCATCTCTTCTTCAATTATTTATTGTTCTTCATCTGTTCTTGATTCTTTTATAACACATATCTCAAATATATATATATATATATATATATATATATATATTTCTTTTTTGAGAAGATTAAGACTACAAAATCTACAAAACAAATAAGAGACACGTGTATTGATCTAAACCATTTCTTTTATATTTTGAAATGAATAATTATATTTAGTGTGTGTATATACATATAGTATATCTCAAACATATATATATATATATATATATATATACACACACTAAATATAATTATTTGTTTCAAAATACAAAAAAAAAAAAAAAAAAAATGATTTTTAAAAAACATCTAAAATAAAGTAATGTCATTCCTTTATTTACCAAAATGTCACTCATTAAAAAAATTGATTTCCAAAAAATATCTCAAATAAATTAATGTCATCCCCTTATTTACCAAAATGTCACTCATTGGATGGAATGGTCATTAGTGTCATATTTTTCACCAAAAATGGCCATTTTAAAAACAAATTCACAATCTAGTCGCCATTTTGATAGTGTGTCATCAAATTGATGGTCACCGGGGTAATTATCCCTTTTTTTAATAAACAGAGGAATTAATTGATAAATCTATACAAAAGCTTTATTCAGAATATGGAGCATCTTCAAGTAGATGTGACCCTGGTTCGGTTCAAACCAAAACCATAGCCTAAAGAACCGAACCAAAATTGAACCGAGATCTATAAGGTTCTGGTTCCCGTTCTTAAAGTTTTGGAACCAGCCTGGACCAACAGTTCCAGTTTGGTTCCTTTTTTATAATTTTTTTCTTAAAAGAAACTTAAATCTTTAATTTAAATGATTTAATTGCTACAATTAAAAGAGAATAATTATCTCACCATTGCCAATTGATTTCCATTTGAATTTAAAAATATCAATCACCGGTGATTATTTCTGTTATAGGTGAAAATCGGCGTAAAGGACACGTCATCACCATAAAAAGTCACATAAGCAGGAGTCAAGAGAAGTCAACTCGAAAGGGTAGAAACCCCCCCGAAGTAATGTACTCGGGAAAGATTAAAGCAACTCGATTACAAATGAAGAGAACCGGCTCGGGAAGCAAAGCCTACTCTGGCATACTCGGGATTCAATGAAGAAGATAGTCACCAGCATTCGCATTCCAAACGCGTGGGCAGAATCAAACAACCAGCATCCCCACATAAGCAACGGTGTGGCTACCCAGAATTCAAAAAGGAAACAAATAGGTTTCCCGCAAATAAAGGAGAAGGAATCAGTCCCAAACTCGGACTGATTGAATCAGGAAATATGTTGCACTCAAGAAAGAAATAGAATCCGTCTAAGATTGGGGAATCGCCCAAGACTTGGGCACCACAACACTAAACCCTAGTGGCACCCACAAACCCTAGTAACATTATATATAAATACCCCTGTAACACACAAAATAAGAGATACGCAAGAACTAGCAAGAGAGACCTGAGTGCAATATTTTGTAATAGCTTTTCATAGTGGATTTTGGTTCGTTGCTAAGGCAACAACCCGTGGATGTTTCTCCGGTCACCGGAGTTTTACCACGTATCTTTGTTTGTTATTCTTTTCATCCTTAATATATTCAACAATTCCCATTCATAAACTGAAATAAATCGAAATCGAATCATTGACTAGGTGACCACGAAAAATCACCGTCAACAATTTCCATTTTCGATTTATTTCAAAATTAAAAGGAAACTTAAATCCTTAATTCAAATGATTTAATTGCTAAAATTAAAAGAGTATAATTCTCTCATTATTGTCAATTGATTTCTATTTTTGAATTTAAGGCTATGTTTGGTAGGGAGGAAAGAAAATAGAAAGGATGGAAAGATTTGGAGGGACAGAAAACATGAGGAAAAGAAAGGAAAATGATTTTCCCTCGAGCTGTTTGGTAAATAGGAAGGAAAAAAATGATTTTTTTTATCACTTTTACTATTTTAACCTTACATTATATTTTATATATTTAAAAAAAAAAAAAAAAAGAGGATAAAATTGTAAATTAAGTCCCCCAAAAAGCAACCATTTCTTTCCCTCTCACTTTTGGGAGGAAACAAAATGATAGGTCCCACACACACATTTTTCCTTCCACTTTTCCCTTCCCCCCATTTTTCTCTCTATACCAAACGCACACTTCTCCATTTTCTCCTCCCTTTTCCCTCCACCCATTTCTTTCCTCTCCCTTTTCCTCCCTACCAAATATAGCCTAAGGATATCAATCACTGGTGATTATTTTCGTTTTAGTTTTATTTCAAAATTAAAAGGAAACTTAAATCCTTAATTCAAATGATTTAATTGCTACAATTAAAAGAGAATAATTCTCTCATTATTGCCAATTGATTTCCATTTTTGAATTTAAGGATATCAATCACCGGTGATTATTTCCGTTTTAGTGTTATTTCAAAATTAAATGGAAACTTAAATCCTTAATTCAAATGATTTAATTTCTACAATTAAAAGAGAATAATTCTCTCTTGCCAGTTGATTTCCATTTTTGAATTTAAGTATATCAATCACTAGTTTATTTCAAAATTAAAAGGAAACTTAAATTCTTAATTCAAATAATTTAATTGCTACAATTAAAAGAGAATAATTTTCTCATTATTGCCAATTCATTTCCATTTTCGTTTTGTCCCCCTATTTCAATTGTTAAATTGTCTAACTTCTTTCATTCAAAAACAACACACTAGACAATCAAAGCAAAAGGCAAACTTAACTTTTCCTTTGCTACAAACAAAAAAGTGTTCTACTTGTTTATTTTGTTTTTGGATTTCAAGTGTACTTAATTTTCTTCTATCAAGGGGTAAGTTCATAATGAATTATTAGTTCATCGGTGTAGTCATGTTGTAAACATGTATTAATTTTTTTTTTTCTTTCTTTTTTCAAACCTTTTTCCTATAAATTATAAATACCCCCTCCCATTTCTTTTCTCCTCACTCCAATTCTCTATCAATTCTCCAATTCTCTCTCAATTATCTAATAATTATTTTTTTAATTTATAATTTATAATTTAAAAAAAATAAAAGGTTCAGAACTGTAAGGAATCATAATTGCAACTAGAAACGGTTCCACTGCGGTTCGAAACCGTAACCGAACTGCAGTCACCTCTATCTTCAAGAGATCCATTGATTAAGCCCCGTAGCTTAATTAAGGGAGGAGATGCAATTTTTACAGCTCCTAGAGATCCCTTAATAACTCTCTTAATTAGAATCTAGTGGAACTCACTCCCTTAATTAAGGGGTGGTTTCAGCCTCCCTTAATTAAGTGGACTCCACATATAATGAAAAAATATAGAGTATGTTTGGTTTGATGGAAAGGAAAGAAAAGGAAAGGAAAGGAAATGATAGTGAGGAGAGGAAAGGAAAGGAAAGGAAATGAGAGGATAGTGGTTTTAATGATTGTTGTTTGGATGATTATGGGTGGAAAAGAAAGGAAAGGAAAGGATAGGATAGTGGTTTTATTTTATTTACAAAAATACCCTTGTTTTAACAATATGAATACCAACAATATATAAGGTTATTTTTGGGATTTTGAAAAAATTATTAATAGTGGATTCCTTTCCCTCCATTTCCTCCCAAATTTGGATGGAAACCAAAGTGTGTAAAATGGGAAGAAATTATTCCCCCCATTTCCCTCCATTTCATTTCCTTTCTCTCTCATTTAACCATCCAAACAAGAAATTAGAAATTCCCCCAAATCCTTTCCTTTCCTTTCTCTCCAATTCCTTCAAACCAAACATAGTGATAGTTCATGAGTACATACAAAATAATAAAAAATAAATGGGCTCTACATAAAATAATAATAATAAATTACAAATGAGTCATTTAAGAAAGTATTCTTGGAACACATACCCCCTTAATGACCCCTTACAATAACATCCACCCTTAAATAAAAGAGTCTCTGATAGAGACTTTTGGAAATGCTCTTAGAGCATCTCTCACAGTCTTCCTTGAAGACTCCCTTAAATAAGGGTGGATGTTGTTGTAAGGGGCCATTAAGGCAGTATGTGTTCCAACAATACTTCCTTAAATGGCTCTATTAATAATTTTTTATTATAATTTTGATGTTTTACATTGTAATTATTATTGTAAAATAAATTACTCATTGAATAATAAATGTTGTTGGGATTTAAAAGTTAAATATCTTGTACTTTTCAAAAAATAAAATAAAATTACCCACTTAAGGAGGGTTGAAGCCACCCCTTAATTAAGAGAGTGAGCTCCACCAAAACACATTTAAGGGACATGTTGGAGCTGCAAAATACAACTTCTCCCTTGATTAAGCTTGGGGGGGTGTGCCCCTCCAAGGATGATTGTTGAAGATGATCATAGGCCTTCTCCAACACATTACTTCAATTTGGTGCCACTTTTACACTAATCCAACCCATTGCACCAAATGTTATACTAAAGAAAATATTCTCTTTCTTTTCTTTTTTTATTATTTCTCAACAATTTACATTTCACCAATTATTTAAGTATACATCTCCAACCCATTGCACCAAATGTTGTATTTTGCTTTAATTTTAGTGTTTTCAAATTAGTGATTTAAAAAAAAAAACAATTAGTAATTTTTGTATTATATGCTTAATTTTAGTTTATTATAAATATTAATATAAATAATAATTAAATTAAAACAAATATAAATTAAACAAAATCATTAAATAATAAAAAGGGATATAATTGATTGATAGTTATAGAGGTAATGGTAAAATTGGTATTAAAAAAACTTAAAAAATAACTCCATCTCTACGGTGTGGCACCATATATGGCGCAACACTGTACAGATCTTCAAATTGACACCATCTTTTACAGTTGGGTTGGAGAGGAAGTTGTACTTGGAGATGCCCTTAGATGTCCACTCTTAACAAAATGGTTGTACACTCCTCCTACTATATTAGCAGTTCGAGCCTCATATTTACCGATTAAATCGCGCAATGTGGGAGTTCTATTTCATCCAAGGTTGGTCCTGACATTTTGGGAGCCCGATGCGAAATGTAAAAATAAGCCCTCGACCCTCCACATCTGTTTACTTGATTTTTTTTCTCTAGTAAATACTTATAAAAATTAATATAATAACTCAAAATCAAGATTGTAACACAACAAACTAACAAATAAAAAGTCACCAAAATAAAATTTTATTTTAACACTTTTAGTCTTTCCATTCAATTCGAAAGAAAAAAAAAAAAAAAAAAACAAATATGCTACAAATTCATATACGAAATTCGAACTCTATGTCAAAATTCGAACTCTAAAATCAAAATTCTAACAAACTACAAAAGAAAAACGAAAAGAGCTTTTCAAAAAAAAAAAAAAAAAAAAAAAAGGAAGAAGAAGGAAAAGAAGTGTTAGATTCAATTACCTTTGAAACGACAACGAATTCAACTTTTTTGCAAGTGAATTACATAATTTTTGAGATTTTGTTTCTAAATTTTCTTATCAAGAGAGTTCTCAAGAACCCTAAATTTGAATTCAATTTGTTTTTTGAATGTCTGGGATTTGATGTATTGTTGTCTATTGTAATAATTATAATTGTGTTTCTGGTGAGCTTTTTTTTTTAGTGGTAAGTTTCTTGTGTTGATTGGTTGACCTTTTTGGTTTTTTGAAGTATTACAATAACTATTACAATAGGACTACCGGGACCTACCGAGATTAAACAATACTTGTACGGCTCGGATATCTACTCTCATAACGGGAGATAACTACTCTCACAACTCGGAAAGAAAACTCCCCACACATGCTTGTAAAATGCACATTGTGGGATTTGAACCCCTCACCAATTATATGGAAGGGAGGTGCATTACTAGCTCTACTAAGAGATGATGTACGATTGGTTGACCTTTTTTAAAAAAGAAAAAAACATATGTAAACAATGAATCTTTAATTATAATTGTTGGTTGTCTTTGGTTAAAAAAACGTATATAGGCTTCCGCCCTTGTAATCATGAAATCACTTTCTCAAACTGAAATTTTGTAATTTGCCCTAGGCGGTTGCCTCGTGGGCCTAATCCTAGGGCCGGTTCAAATTTCATCATAGGAGTTTGAGTCATATATACATTTGCTCATACTTGTAGTTGTTAATCTTATCAGGTCCTGACAGACCTTAACCTGGTGTCAATAGAAAAAAATAACTTTATAATGAATTTTAACATTTTATTTGATTGATTTTTAAAATAATTATAATCTTTTTTTTAATTTTTTTTAATCTTGAATGGCAGATGGGCATGTATCATGAATTCATGATGCGTCAAGTTTCAACTCTCAAAGGAGATCAAAAGTGGATTATCTAGAAAAAGAGGATTAATAATATTTGTTCCTCCTTTTAGTAACCAAAGGTCCAAAACCCAAAGGCATCATCTCACGCACTACATGTTGTTTGTAAATTGTGACTTTGTATTCCATTAAGAGTTTTGAATTTATTTATTTTTTTAAAAAAAATTGTTGGTGAAACCAGCAGTATTACTATAAAAAATGGAAATAATGTAATACAGTTGTGAATATTCTGTTACTTCGAACCAAATATAATTAATTATTTAGGATTTTTTAAGGCATATCATGTGCATTCGGATTCATTTCCATTTCTTGAAAAGAATAATCGATTAAAGGTTAGGGGTCATTTGTTTTTTTGTAATAGTCCTGAATTTTACTGAAAACTGAATAGTGACTGAAATATGAATCTAAATGACGTGTTTGTTTTTTATTTTTATCAACTCTGAATAAAATGTCAACTTGCTTGTTTTTTAAATATAAAATGGTTTTAAAACAAGTAAGTTGATATTTATACCATTATTATTATTAATTATTATGTATTTTCATTTTACATGATACAGACAACTAAATAAAAAATAATTTAACAAATCTTAAACCATTTTTATGTATTAATTACAATATATTAATCATGACTAAGATATGATAAATAATCGTGTTTAAAAAAAAAACAAATAGGATAAATAATGATTTAGAAATGATTTTGATTTTAAAAAAAATAAAATTGAATCAAAGGTTCAACGATGGTTGAAAGTGATACTGTGATTAATTTTTTTGTTTTTTTTATTTTTTTATTTTAAAGATGTTTATCATAAGTAACAGGTTAAAATAAATAAATTTGTATAGTATAAAATTATGATAAAATTAGAAATATGTTATCTTTGGTAGGATAATCTTAGAAGAAAATATTTTAAATGTATTTCAGTGATTTATAATTAAGTTAAAAGTCAGGATTTCTTACTTTTTTATTTTAAGTTGTTTTTTGGAAGTTGTTTGATCATTTAAAAAAAACAAACAAAACAACTTAATAATTTCTATTCAAACTTATTAAGTTTTAAGTGCAAAAAACAAATAACCCCTTAGGTTGCGTTTGTTGCGCGGGATTGGATTAGATAGGATTGGACTATTTTTAAGATATGGGATTGGATTGGATTGGACTGGACTAAATTAGTACTGTGATGTGTTTTGTGCAGTATGGATTGAATTAAATAAATTTAATAATATAAAATAGATAAAGTATGGGTCCCATCCAAAAAGTAATAATATAAAATATATAATGGCGGGTCCCATCCAAAAAAGTAACAATATAAAAAACATAATGGTGGGTCCTACATTAAAAAAATAAAAATAAATATAAAGGGGCGGGATTAAATAATCCCATTGCAACCGGATAATAGGTGGTCCCCACCGGACTGCTTTCCCGTCCTGTCTACACACCAAACGTGGGAACTGAACTAAAATTTGTCCAATTCTTTCCAATCTTGTGTAACAAACACAGCCTTAGTGTGTAATTGACTGATCAAAAGAAAACGAAAGGGAGTAACCAAAATCATATTCAAACTTGCAAATCTGCGCATGCTCTGTCTTAAGCTTCCACAAAAAAGGTATATTATATATTTTATGGTTAGTTTCAAAATAAAAACCTAATTTTTCTTATTTCCAATTTTTACCCTCTTTTTCATATTTCAAAAGTATGTTACATATATTTACGTATATAAATTGATGCAAATCGGAACAAAACTCACATTCATTCAAACACACAAGGTTTTCTTTGATCTATAATTCTACAAAAAATAGAAAAAAGAGAGATAATATAAAGGGTTGGGACTAAAATAGTCCCAGCATCTCAAGCGGGATTAAATAATCCCACTACAGCCGGATAATGGGTGGTCCCCATCGGACTGCTTTCCCGTCCTGTCTACACACCAAACATGGGAACCGGACTAAAATTTGTCCAATCCTTTTCAATCTTGTGTAACAAACACAGCCTTAGTGTGTAATTAACTGATCAAAAGAAAACGAAAGGGAGTAACCAAAATCATATTCAAACTTGCAAATCTGCGCATGCTCTGTCTTAAGCTTCCACAAAAAAAGTATATTATATATTTTATGGTTAGTTTCAAAATAAAAACCTAATTTTTCTTATTTCCAATTTTTACCCCCTTTTTCATATTTCAAAAGTATGTTACATGTATTTACTTATATAAATTGATGCAGACCGGAATGAAACTCACATTCATTCAAACACACAAGGTTTTCTTTGATCTATAATTCCTCAAAAAAAAGAAAAAAGAGAGAAAATATTGAGAAAACTCAATACAGTTTTTTTTTTTTATTCATCAATGTCTGTCTTCCAAAACCTAATACCAGCTACTTAAATAGTAAAAGTAAACCGAATCGATAGGGATTATGTTTCTCCTAGAATCCTAAACAAGAAAGAAATCTAAACAAAAACCTTAATCAAATGGGAAAGAAAGAAATCTAAACAAAAACCTTAATCAAATGGGAAAGAATCCCAAATGAAAAGGATATCAAATCTCCTAAAAAAGTCAAATGAATAGGAAATTTGATTTAATAAAAATCAAATCATAAAATATTTAATTACCTAATTAAATATAAAATAAAAAGAAACATAATAATAGATATTAATTACAAAATTATTTTTTAAATAAAAAGTCTTCAAGAAAATCTTCAATAATATCTCCTGCATCATAAATAAACCTAATTTGTCATATTTTTCTTTATTCTTTCTCAACTATTATACATTTTTTTTTCTATTTAACTTGTTATCATATTTGATTGTATGTTAACTCTTTTTGTTTTTATTAAGCTACCATTATTCTTATGAAAATTTTATTATTTATGTTCTAATTAATGATCCAAAAATCATAAATTGTATTTTTTTTTAATCAAAATTGTCAATTTATAATCTAAATTTATTCCATCAAAACTCAAAAAATCACAAATATGAATTAATATCATGTAGAATTATTTTGTATTATCAAAGAAATGCAAACGGGATAGTGTGTGTGTGCGCGTGCGTGTGCGTGCGTTATCGTGCTCGTGCGTGTGTGTGCTTCTAGAATCATTTGTTTAGCTTTATAATCGATTTTCTTTCGTGGACAAATAAAAATAGTTTTGATAACATAATCAAATTGGAGATTACTGAATGAATAATAATCATTCACACACCTAAAGAAAACAATTTTCAACAAAATTAATAGAGACTATTATGAAAAGACCGTTGGTATATAAATTTGTGTGATTATTAATATATTCATAAGTGTCCCATCTCATATAAATTTTTTGATCCGTGGTTGTCTCTCTTCACTTCATTTATAAAGCCCAGAATCACTTCATCAGTCTTCACCACCACCAATCCAACACACCCATAACCAAAACAACACCACCAAACACAACACACACACTCCCACAACAAAAAAAAAAGAAGAAAAAAAAAGCGCCTAATGATTTTTTAAATCATCTACTAGCTAGAAAAAGACAAACATAAATCATGTACTAAAACATACATTAATTGATTTGTGGAAAATATTATTTCCCAAAACAAAGAGCTATATATAGGCCACATGTTGGAGTAGTTCCATCACCTGGAGCAATATATCCATAAGTCCTAGCTAGAATTATGTGTTTAGTAAAATGTTGTTGGTGGATATAACACGATGAACAATTATCAGGGTGCAATTATGGTGTAAATAAGACAAAGCATGAGCTATACCCTTGACAATTCAGCTTAATAGCTTCATCATTATTGTGTAGATCACATAACAAGCTTCCCTTTTCCATGTACTCGTAAATCAAAAACATGCATTTTCTATTCAAACGAAAATCATAAAGCTTCACAATATTTCGATGTCGTATTTTAGACAGTACTTGAACCTCATTTTGGAAGCTCCTTACAAAAGTTGGCTCTTCACTTTTCCAATAGTGAAGATTTTCAAAGCAACTATTTTACCATTGGGCAACTTTGCTTTGGAAACGCTCCCATAAATTCCGATTCCAATGCAATAATTGATGTCAAAATCATGCAGGCATACATGGAGAGCTTGGCCAATTCAATTTCTCTTGCTTTCAAAACCTGCAAGTTTTCCGTGCTTCCTTCAGTTGGCTCTCCAGAAGGATTCCATCACGAATTGGTTCCCTTTCGAAACTCAATTACCGTGACCTACGCAATAATAATCTTACAGGTATCGAACAATTTTTTTATCATTAAGGCTAGCTATTTTCACCCAACGAGTGGATATTGATAAACTAATTCTTTATTTAATCTAATTGCTGCCGGCAATGACGGACCTTGCTTAGGACGAGGTGGGGCATGTCCCCACCTAAATTTTCAAAAAAAAAAAATTTAATATTATATTTATATAATAATTTAACAAATATATTATATAAATAAACTGTTGTAATTTTATGGCTTCCCCACCAAGCCTCTATTGTTGGCTTCCCCACCAAACCTCTATTATAAACTTCATCATTAAGCAAGTGGCCAACTAGCTTTGAAAAAGCTCTATATATATATATATATATATATATATATATATATATGTGTGTGTGTGTGTGTGTTCTCACTCTAGTAAATGTTGGTTCTCAATATCAATAAAACAGAGCATATATTTTCTCACTTCTCTCATCCCTCTCGTGTCTCTCTCTTGATCTCTTCTCTCATCTTTGATATCTCTCATCTCATTTCATTATTTATTTCTTTGTTATTTATTATCATTATCTCGATTTATCTCATTTGTTTCTATTACATCATCTATTGCTTAATTTTATTTTAGTTCATCTATTGTTCTTCACTGATTTACAACACGTTATCAGTACGATGTTGTTATTTCCAGAATCTGAAATTCTGGATCTATTATTACTAAAGCCTGAAGTTTATGAATTTATTACCACTAGAACCTGAAGTTCCTAGATTTATTACCAAAACCTGAAGTTCTGAATTTATTATTATTAGAATCTGAAGCTTCTAGACTTTTATTTATTAATACCAGAACCTGCAATTCTGAATTTACTTTCTCGCATTTTATTTTTACGCAATTTACTTTCTCATATTTTATTACTTTTACGTGATTTACTTTCCTGCATTTATTTATTTGTATGCTTTTATGAGATTGGCTATGCCAACCTACCAGAACCTGCAGTTCTGGATTTACTTTTTCGCATTTATTATTACGCATTTTATTTCGCAATTTTTATTTAAACAGTTTGGTCACCCATCCAGAACCTGAAGTTTGTGAATTTATTTATCATTACCGGAATCTGAAGCTTTTGGAATTATTTACTTACAAATATTCCTTTATATATCTGAAGGTTTAAACTCCTCGGATTTTTGTCAGACCAGAAGTTTTGACTCCGATTGTGATTTTCGGATAATCAGAAGTTGTAATAATGTCAAAGCTTGCAAATTTGAAATTTGCTACACTAGAAGTGTCTAGGGACAACTACGGTCTTAAAGCTCAATACCTAACTGTCATAGAACCAGAAGTTCTATGGCAAGAACTAAAAGATCGATTTGATAACCAACCCGATGTTGCATTACCAAATGACAGGTATCAGTGGCAACATTTACGTTTTCAAGACTTTAGATCAGTCTCTGAGTATAATTATGCTTTATTCAAAATCACTTCACAGCTGAAATTGTATGATCAGGATGTAACCTCGAATCATCAATAACAAGGGCAATAACAATTCTACTCCCTTATCATTTTATCTCATGTTATCTCATATTATTTTTCCTCTCTTTCATTTATTCTCTCGCTTTATCTTATTTTACACAAGCAGTAACTATTTCTCCCTTTCATCTATCTCATATTATTACTTATCTCCCTGTTCATTTATCTCAGTTATTACTTTATCTGCTATTTTAATTTTATTATAACATACATCTATTTAATTTTATACAATTTATGTGTCTGAGGATGCCAACTAACCAGAACCTGAAGTTTTTGGATTTGTATAAATTATGTGTTGAGCCTAACTAGGCCAATCGTTAAGTTTCTGGAATTTAAACCAAGCTCGGCTAGACCGACTAACCAGAATCTGAAGTTTTTGGATTTATCATTATAATATTTAAGTTGGCGCGGTTTTACAAACCGATCAGAATCTGAAATTCTAAATTTTAAATTTCAATAAAAATATGGAGTTTTGGATTCATTAATATGTACATGAATGTCATACTTGGGACCTGAAATTCCAAAATTCGAATTCTATATAGAACCTGAAATTCTAATTTTGAATACGAAGTATTGAATTTGAACTTGAAGTTCTTAAATTTTGAACATGAAATTATAATCAGACTTGAAGCTCTGAATGTGATATTAAAACTTTTATGTCAAAGTTTATTAGAACCAGAAATTCTAAATTGGATCAAGTTACGATTCTTTCATCTAGAAAGTCAATTTGTAATTTTTATTTAGAACCTGAAGTTTTCTGAATTTTATGAACCTGCAGGTCAAACCAGAAGTTCGAAAAATCAGTATGATTCATGATTTTGTTTTATGAGGTGATATATTTTCATATCTATATGTTTATACTTTTGATCACTTTGTCTAATATGCACTTTATTTTTCATTATGAATAGATATGTCTTTAAACGGTAAATTAGGTGATATTGAAAAGCAAGATACAAGAAATATATGTCTAGCCAATAGTGCAACGACACATACGATTTTGCGGAATCAGAAATATTTTCTGAATTTAACCCTACTTAAGGCAAATGTTAATACAATATCAGGTCCAATAGATCTGATAGAAGGTTCCGATAGAGCCATGATATTGTTGCCAAAACAATACTAAAATATGGCTATCACATATAAACTATAAATGATGAGAATATTGAGTATCTGTGCATCACTTCTCATGATTCAGGCTAGAAACTCATTATGGAAAGGCTGCGTGCTTTATCATCTAGATTATATTACACTCTTATAAAAGATGTAGAAGTTTATGCAGTTATGAACTAGAAGTTCTTAGACCCAAAAATATTTATGCTTTGGCATAATCGTCTTGGTCACCCGGGATCTACAATGATGTGTAGAATCATTGATAATTCTCATGGACATCCATTAAAGAACCAGAAGATTCTTTTATCCCATGAAAATTTATGTATTGCATGTTCACAAGGGAAATCAGTAATAAAACCATCCCATTCTAAGGTTGGCTTTGAATCCCCGTCATTCCTACAAAGGATTCAAGGGGATATATGTAGACTTATTCATCCACCAAGTGGACCGTTCCTCTATTTTATGGTCCTAGTTGATAAATATTCCAGATCAGTTGGGATTGATGTTGAACATCCCATTCCACATGTTCATGCTCAGAATGGATTAGCAAAGTCATTTATCAAGCGTCTCCAGGTAATTGCGAGAACTTTATTATCTCAATACAATTACCAATTTCTATATAGAGACATTCTATTTATCTCTGACCCACTACTTATCATCATTATTTACCATTACAATTTGTAATTGGTTATAGCCATGCTCATTTTAAAGATATTTGATTATATTGTGCATGTCATTATTGCATATTTGACATGATCTAAGATAAGATTTTACTACCATTCTAAGATTTATGATGATTTTGATTAATCTTTTATCAGATCTTCTATGCTTCTAATAGTTTATCTTTTTGCGCATGACCTCCGTATTATTATATTGATTAATTTTCGTATCATTATAAGAAAGGGAATTTTCTCCAGAAGAGAGGAGTAAATGAAAAGTTATTCTTATATAAAATAGAGATACCGATTCAATTCTCTATATATGTAATAAAAGTGTCTCATTTCAGTCTTCGTATCACTCAAATACGAAAGATAATTGATCATCAGATAATTATTAATCAGTTACTTGATATATTAAATGTGACAAAATTTTATAAGTTGCTATCTCATAAACCCCGGCCGGGTGATTGTTCCTGAAGAACGATCTGAGTAAAATGCAACAAATAAATCATCTGATAAATATCATAAGCTTATGAACCTTTGAAAGGTATTGTTATCAGGATCCTAATGTAAACAAAGCTCGAGTTATAAATAAATCTACTTTCTCTAAATCAACTCAATAAGAGTCTGATATATCTAAAGAGACACAAGTCTATGAAATGACTAAATCCATTGAAATGGAAGAAATCTCAACAGAGATTCAAGTATATTGAAATTGAAAAAATTTATATAAATCATAGAGAGAAATGTGGAATCATAAAGAAACAATCATTGATGATGTATTTTTATACACAGTAGCGCTACTGAAATTATAAATGATAATTATGATATTGATAATATCAATGATTGTATACAAAATGCATGATTGGCCTAAGTGAAAAGGAGCAATTCTAAAAGAATTGACTTTTTATGCCAAACATAAAGTATTTAGACCAATAGTACTCCAGACACCTGGAGATGCCAAACTAGTTGGATACTAATGGATCTTTATACGAAAACGTAATGAGAAAAACGAGATCGTGAGATATGAGGCACGACTCGTAGTACAAGGTTTCTTATAGAAACTTGGTATTCACTACTGATGAATACGATTACGTTATGAATTTTTGATAAATTTGGCTGCCTTTGAAAGGCTTGAAATACGTCCTCTAGACGTAGTAATCATTTATCTATATGATTCACTCAATGCAGATATTTATAATCCCGGAAGGATTTAAAATGCCAGAAGCATGTAAACCGAGATCTCGTCATCTGTATTTGATGAACCTACAAAACTCCTTATATGGATCAAAAACAATCTGGATGGATGTGGCATAACCGTCTCAGTAAATATCTAATAAAATAAGGGTATAATAATTATATTAAACACCCATGTGTCTTCATAAAGAAATGAGAAAGATAAGAAATTGTCTCAACCTGGAGATTGAGCATAAATCAAACGGAATACTTATCCATCAATCAGCATATGTTGAAAAGATTCCGGAAATATTCCATATGGATAATGCTTATCAATTAAATACTCATATGCTTATTAGAATTCTTAATTCTAAGAATGATCAATTCCGACCACTTGAAGATGGTGAAAAGATACTTGATCCTGAAGTATCATATCTTAATGCAATTGGTGTTTTATTATATCTGGCTCAATGTACTAGACCAGATATCGCATTTTCAGTAAATTTGCTTGCTAGATTCAGTTCAGCACCAACTCGGAGACATTGGAATGGGATTAAACATCTTTTTCGCTATCTTCATGGAACGAAAGATTTAGGATTATATTATTCAAAATCCAGCAACTTTTCAGATTTAATTGGTTATGCTGATGCCGGGTATTTATCTGATCCCCATAAAGCCCGTTCACAAACGGGATATGTTTTTACATATAATGGCACAGCAATCTCTTGGCGCTCCACAAAGCACTCTTGTTGCTACATCCTCTAATCATTCTGAGATCCTTGCACTTCATGAAACAAGCCGAGAATGCATGTGGCTAAGGTTAGTTATTCATCATATTCAAAATACTTGTGAATTTTCATTATCTATAGAAATGCCTACACCGATATTTGAAGATAATGCGGCTTGTATCGCTCAAATTAGAGGAGGCTATATCAAAAGAGATAGAACCAAACATATTTCTTCTAAATTCTTTTATACTCATGAACTTCAACAAAGCCGACAAATTGTTGTTAAACAAATACGGTCTACAGATAATCTGGCAGATCTATTTACCAAAGCATTACCTACATCAACTTTTGAGAAACTGGTATATGGAATTGGCATGCGTCGGGTTTGTAAATTACAGGATTGATATTGAAGTTTCATTCAGGGGGAGCAAAATTTTGAATAGATATTTGTATATTGTACTCTTTTTCCTTCTACCGGATTTTGTCCCACTGGATTTTACCAGAAAGGTTTTAATGAGACAGTTTTGAACACGTCCACACCACTTGATCCCGAAGATCATTGTATATATTTTTGCTAAGGTTTTTGTCCCACTGGGTTTTTCCTAGCAAATTAAAATACAAGTGGTGGAAATCAAAGTATAAATATGAGCAAAGCTCTAAAGAAAACATTAATTTTGTACTTATATGCACTGTACTCTTTTTCTCTTCGATCAGGTTTTGTCCCACTGGGTTTTCCTGATAAGGTTTTTAACGAGACAGTTTTGAGGACGTCCAACACCACAAGATCTAGAAGATCTTTGTATATATTTTACTGAGATTTTTGTCCCATCAGGTTTTTCTTAGAAAATTAAAAATACGAGTGGTGGGAAATCCAAGGGGGAGTGTTGTAATTTTATGGCTTCCCCACCAAGCCTTTATTGTTGGCTTCCCCACCAAACCTCTATTATAAAATTCATCATTGAGCAAGTGGCCAACTAGCTTTGAAAAAGCTATATATATATATATATATATATGTGTGTGTGTGTGTGTGTGTGTGTGTGTGTTCTCACTCTTGTAAATGTTGGTTCTCAATACCAATAAAATAGAGCATATATTTTCTCACTTCTCTCATCCCTCTCGTGTCTCTCTCTTCATCTCTTCTCTCATCTTTGATATCTCTCATCTCATTTCATTATTTATTTCTTTGTTATTTATTATCATTATCTCGATTTATCTCATTTGTTTCTATTACATCATCTATTGCTTAATTTATTTTAGTTCATCTATTGTTCTTCACTGATTTACAACATAAACCTAATTTTTCATATTTTTCTTCCTTCTTTCTCAACTATTATCAATTTTTTTTTCCTATTTTACTTGTTATCATATTTGAATGCATGTTAACTTTTTTCTTTTTATTAAAATATCATTATTCTTATGAAAATTTTATTATTAATATTCTAATTGATGATTTCTAAAATCTAAAATTGTATTTTTTTATTTTATCAAAATTGTCAATCTTTATTCTAAATGTATAGCATCAAAACTCAACCATGAAATCACAAATGGGTTCAAAAAAAATTTGTCACTATTTAGGGCGCTTTTTGTAAGACAGGCACCACATTACTAATTTAAGTTTAAAATGCACCTATTTAGGTGACCAGACAAAAATACCCATTTTTGTCACTTTGTGTCTTTTTCAAACGTTGAGAGAAAACCTTTTTGAACATTTTCGTGCATTTTCAAGCCTTTTAAACAGTTATTCGAGCCTTTTTGAACATTTATCGAGCCTTTTTGTACATGAATCGTGCCTTTTTATGAATCGTGCCTTTTTATACATGAATCGAGCATTTTTGTACATGAATCGAGCATTTTTGTACAGTAATCGTGCATTTTTGTACTGCAATCGTGCATTTTTGAACCTTTATGAATCGAGCCCTTTTGTACATGAATCGAGCCTTTTTGTACAGTAATCGTGCATTTTTGTACTGCAATCGTGTCTTTTTGAACCTTTATGAATCGAGCCTTTTTGAACCTTTATGAATCGAGCCTTTTTAAACTGAAATCGTGCCTTTTTGAAAAAAATTTGAAAAAAAAAATTGAGCCTTTTTGAACTTTTTTTGAACTTTTTTTCGAGCCTTTTCGTGCGTTTTCGAGCCTTTTTACACTAGATTGGAGCCTTTTCAACAGTGTATGAAAAGGCTCGAACCTAGTATGAAAAGGCTCGACCTAGTATGAAAAGGCTCGAACCAAGTATGAAAAGGCTCGAACCTAGTATCAAAATTCACACAACCATCTTAAGGTTTACAAAAGACTCGGAGCTCGACCCCCGAATGCGTCTGCGTAGCGCCACTAAACTAATAGAGGTCTGTTTTGATGTTCAATTTCCATTAGAGGTCTGTTAAACAGACCTCTATAAAGAAGATGAAAGAATAAAGTCTCAAAAAAATTCAAAGTAAGAGAATGTGTAAAGTAAGGGCATTTTTGTCCGTTCACCATAATAGGTGCCTTTTAAACTTAAATTATTAAAGTGGTGACTTTCTTACAACACCAACTTAAAAAGGTGACATTTCTCACCATTTCCACAATCACAAATATGAATTACTATAAGTTGAGTTATTTTGTATTATCAAAGATGTGTGATTTCTATAATGGATCATCAGTATATAAATGTGTGTGTGTGTGTGCGCGCGCGTGCATGTGTGCATTTTCATGCTCGTGTGTGCATGTGCTCATGCGTGTGTTTATAAAATCATATTTTTAGTTTTACGATCAATTTGCTTTCGTGGATAAATAGAAATAGTTTTGTCAACATAATCAAATTGGAGAAACTGGATTAATGATAGCTCATTCACATAGAGAAAACAATTATCAACAAAATTGATAGAGGATAGTATAAAAAGATTTTAAAAAATAAAATATTTTTAACTAAGTTTGAAATGGTTTTGTTATACATAAATTTCTTTAGATCATAATTTTAAAAAAATGAAAATAAAACTTATTAGTCTTAATTGTAATTATTATTAATATATATTTTTTAAATGCCTCATCTCATATAAATTTTTGGGTCCGCCACCAGTCTGGTTACGTTACCTATGAAACGCACTAGCATCAATTTACATGTCATGTCTAACCATGGAAAATAGATTACTTATTAATCAAGCAACGAAAACACCCCTTAGAAAAGAAAAATCAACTAATATGCTATTAAATATAACAATAATGCTAGAGGATCCAAAAAAATGATCCAAATTTTAGACCCAAACCTACGTGGCAACATAATACATAATATGGGTCCACATCACTCTTCCCAAAGATCTCATGTGATATTGCCATATAGGTTTGGGTCTAAAATTTGAATTATATTTTTGGGTCCTCTAACATTACTCTAAATATAAACATGTGATATATATATATATATATAGTCAGGGCGGATGTATGGGGGGGCTCATAGGGGCCATGGCCCCCCCAAAGGCAAAATTTTTTTTCAGAAGTTTAAGCTTAGGTGAATTTTATATAACATATTATACATCTAAAAGTTCAGTGGGCCCTTATGTGACAGTCTTGTTTTTATCAAATAAAAACACTATAAATCCTATTTTGGAAAGGCATGATTGCCTGAACTGTGTTTTTTTATTTTTTATTTTTTTATTTTTATTTTATTTTTTTACATACATGAGTCTATGTTAAGTACGTTACTTTTAAATTAAAATTATTATTATTATAATAAATAAATAAAAAGTCTAATTTTATACCTTCCTTAATTATATTCCTCTTAAAATTTTGTTTCTTAAACATTATGAACTAGTCTAACCTATATATATATACCTATTTTATTTTATTTTTAATTTTTCACTTAATCAATTTCACTCTTACCGCTGCAATTGAATTTGTTTTATTCATCAGTTTATCTATCCGAATAATTTTAAGTACGAAATTACAAATTAATAAATATTTTAGGTTTTATTATTTTTTTTTTTTATATTTGTTATTTTCTTAAGTTATTATTTATTAATATGATTTCTTTAATGAATTCTTCTTCCAAAATATATATATGATTTTGCTACATTTATTATACTAGTTTTATTTAAATGTTTATTTATTTAAATTAGTTTGAATTTTTTTTTTTTTATTATTTTCAGATGAGAAACCCATCGACAATTGATGGATTTTTCAATAAAACCTCAAAAGCCGGTTCATCTTCATCAACATCTAATATTAATATTCCAGCTTCTGAAAATCAATCCACGAAATCTCCAACATATAATATTAACCGAGATAATAAATCTTTAATGCGTGATCCAGGATTATGTCGACAAATATGGGATTATCCCGTCAATGAACGTGATGAAATTCGTCGAGCTTATATTAAAGCCGGTCCATTCCAACCTATTCTTGATGATTATAAAAAATCTGGACGAGATTCTTTAAATATTAACTTAGTTTTAAAATATTAGTATATCTAGTGCTAATTTGAATATTTGTTTTTGTTTTGGCCCCCCTAGAGCTAAAATCTTGGCTTCGCCCCTGTATATAGTAGTTTCTTAAATGCAGAAATTTTTTTGTTTGATTACTATATTAAATGCATCTTTGATAAGGTTTTTGATTCGATTTTAAAGATGATGTGAACATCATTTCATCCCGTGAAAAAAATTTGTTTGATTACTATATTAAACGCATATTTGATAAGGCTTTTGATTCGATTTTAAAGATGATGTGAACATTACTTCAACCCTCGAACAGAAATAAATGAATGGTTGTAGGTTAAAATGAGAAATCAAACACATTCTAGTATACTCATAAATCATAATAGACCTATGAACAATATTATCTACATTAGGAATTCCACGGATGGTATCTCTGTTGATCCACGGATCTCTATTGCTTTGTGCTGTTAACGTATCATAAATCTCATCGACCTATGTTTCAAATACTATAGATGGGTCATTCCCTATTAGTTTAAGCTTTTGGATTTACTAGTTTCTCAATGGTATTAGAGCCAAGAGGTTTTGAGTTCAAATCCCCTCTTCTCTCTTTATCTGGATTTCTTATTCATTGAACACATTACATGGTACGGACATCTAACGTGTGTTATTGCGTTTGTCAAATGTCTCTACGTGACATGTGAAGGAGCGTGATAATGTATCATAAATTCCATAAATTGATGTCTTAAATATTATAATGGTTTGAGTCTCATCTCTGCCTATTAAATCGCTAACCGTGGGGAGACGCTTATATTGTGGTAGGAGTTGCATTCAAGGTCGTACTACGGTAGAGAGAAAACAAAATACTGTATATAAGTCAGGCAGCAGCAAATCAACCTATAGATCTAACAATAACAATGCCTGATTTACATTTACACAGTCACATAATACTGTGAACATAGATACTAGAAAATCATATTGAATCAATCCAGATGAGCTTAATGCAACTATCTTTTATGAGTCTGACCTTGCAAGGTCATGTTTTACACAAAACACCTCCAAGAGCTAATATTTTATGTAGCAAGAACTTACTTTTATTGAAAAGGATACAGCAGCTAGGGTGCGTTTGGCACGGAGATGGGACAGGATAAGGTGGGACAGGACGGGATAGGACAGATTGTTTTGTATTGTGTTTGAAATGTCTGAAACAGAACTGTGAACTGTACTGTTATGTGTTTGGTATAACTGGGACA
The DNA here is from genome assembly GCA_030490815.1 of Acer saccharum. NCBI lineage: Eukaryota > Viridiplantae > Streptophyta > Magnoliopsida > Sapindales > Sapindaceae > Acer > Acer saccharum. Next base: position 11,488,318 of record CM059870.1, read on the forward strand.
GGATGGGACAAGATGTTCAAATGACCAGAATGCCCCTATTGTGTTGTCTAATGTTTATTACCACATAATAGTGACAAATGAGACAGGACAAGTCAATATTTATTTGATTTTATTAAATAAATATTTTTATATATATCATATTTTACAAAAATAATAATATTGTAATTGAAAAATATTTTTGTATAGAGTCAGTTGGATTTTATATAGAATTGTATGGAATTTAATGGATTTATGAAAAATAGAAAATTAATGAAGAAATGAAATATATATATATATATATATATATATATATATATATATATATATATATTTTTGAAGATCTGGGAACCTAGATCTCCCCATTCTTCTTTTCTCAAGAGAAAAAATTAATAATTTCTTTGACAATAATCATTAGAGAGCTTCTCCTTACAATCCACAAATTATCTATTCACACTCCAATTTAATTTTTTTTATTAATGACAATTTTAACCTAAATTAAAATTACTAAATTAGACAAAAAAAAAATTAAAGACATTCCAAACTAATTAAATTATTTTTAAAAAAATCATAAATCATTACATATTAAACTCTCTCTCATAAATATATTATTACCATATTAAACACTCTCTTTTAATTAATCTCTCTCCATTTTTCAAAAAAAAAAAAAAAAAAATCATATTTCCATATTTTCTCAATCAATCTTTGGTTAATAGTTTTAAAAAAAAAAACTTATGAATATTTTTTTTTTTTTACTAAAAGTAATATATATATATATATATATATATATATATATATTAAAAAGTCACTTTAATATATATAAGTCTTGCAGGAGTTCCATAAGTCTTCAGTTTCGGTGCAACCTCGCCTGGCTTTGGATAGACCTGTCCCGAAGTGGATGGCCCCCCAACAGGGTATGTTCAAGATAAACACTGATGCGGCGCTGAACGTTCAGGGTAATTCTGCTGGCATTGGGGTGGTTATTAGGAATTGTAGGGGCCAGGTGATGCTCTCTGCCTGTAAGAATTTTCTATCGGCCTACTCTCCTGTTATTGCCGAAGCTTTGGCTGTTCTGGAGGGGCTCCGGTTGGCGAAGTTGGGGGGATTTTTTCCTGCTGTTTTGGAGACTGATGCTTTGTCTGTGGTTCAGGATATTTGTCATAACGAGTCCCTCTCTTCGGATGTTGGTTTGATTATTGATGAGATTTTGGTTTTCTGTAGGGATTTCAATTTTTTTTCTTTTCGTCATGTTCCTAGATTAGCTAATACAGTGGCCCACGGCCTTGCTAAGTTGGCTTTGTCCAATTTAGGTGAGTTTGTTTGGTCTGGAGATTGTCCGCTCTGTGTGGAGAGTCTAGTGATGGGGGATCTCCCTCAGACTTTGTAACTTTCTTCTTCTAATGAAGCTTTCATTTTCAAAAAAAAATATATATATATATATTAAAAAGTCAATTTTCAAAAAAAAAAATATATATATATATATATATATGAAAGCTTGATTTGTTTCATCTAGATTCGATTAAACTTAAAATTTCTAAAACTAATGAAATAATTAAAGTTCTCTAGGCAATCACATACCTACAAGAGTAATAAAAAACATTTTCATATTTCGATTTTTTTTTTATTAAAAAAAAAAAGGTACTTGTTTTTTGAGTTTTTATTTTTATTTTTATTTTTTTTTTTAGTATATACATACATATGGTTCCTAGAAATAAAGTTTATTAGTATGTTTTTTTTTTTTTTCTCCTTAACTGTTAGTCTTGCTTGAGAAAGAATGAAGATAGAAAATTAAAGATATGTATTGGAGAAGAGAGTGTTTAATATGGTAATTAAAAATTTAGGAGAGAATATTTAATATTTAATAATTAATCTAATGATTTAGGAGAGATAATTTCTTTTTTCGATAATTTAATTTAAAAAAGATAAAAAGATACTTTTGTAACAAAATGAAATGTATTTAGAATTTTTTTTAAATTTAAATTTTGAGAATGTAGTGTTTTTAAAAAAAAAGTGTAAAAAGAAAAAATTGGATTGTCAAAAGAACTCTCTAATCATTAACAACATCAATTGAATGGGATGACCACCACAACAACACCAACACCACCAACCACCACCACCACAACATCAACAACTTTCTTCATAACCCAACTGCCAACACAACCTTGTACCACCAAAATCAACAACATTAGACTCATCATCAAAAAAAAAAAAATGCTTTTGTTTCCATAGATCTTGTTTCCAAGTGGATTTAGTGTTCCAAATTAATGAAGAAAATCAGAACTGGTGTTCCACCACCATAAACAAAAAAAAAATCAGCTCTTGTTTTGTGTATAATTAATAGAGATTGATTTGGGTGTTGGTTGTACTGGATTTGATTTAGTGGAGGGGTTTTGGTTGTTGGTGGCGCCATGACGACGATTAGAGAGGTTTGATTTGGGTGTTGGATTTGCTAGTGGTCCTGGTTTCGGTGGTGGGAGAGAGAGATGAAGGGTTTGCAGATTATTGTTTCGGCGAAGGAGAAAGAGAAAGAGATAGAGAGAGAGAAGATTCAGGTTATGTATATATATATATATATGTTTGTAATTTTTAGAAATATTAAGGTTAAAAGAGTCTTTTTGGCACTTGTCCCATGCATGGGACAAGTCTGCCGAGGGTCTGGGGTAGGACAATTTTTTATGGTTTTTGTCCCATGTTGTCTCGTCCAGTCCCATGCTGATAGCGCACCAAACATGGGACTACACGTTGTCCCGTCCTGTCCCGCGTACCAAACCCACCCCTACTACTGTACATGTTACATATCCAGATTCCAGAAGCATCAAATAACAGAGCAAAGTGCACTACTCTGATTGCATCCTTAAACAGATCAACCAATGATCCTATGATCAAGCATGAACAAAAATATTGCTTCTGTAAATACCTATCAGTATTTTGTGTTCTGAAAAGCACACAATGGGAATGGCAACTCAGGGACCATTTACCAAGAATTTGTTTTGGATGTGAAGAACAAAATTATAAATAAAAAGCCACCAAAAGGAAAAAAAAACAGTAAAGAACCACCCATGTCCAACAAAGTGACTAACATGTTATTGTGGAAAAACGTATGTGCATATATTTATGTTTAAGACGGCACTTCTGCTGCTACATGGATGCACAATCTGCCATCTATTTTACATTTTTACTTCATGTACAGTGTCTTATTCCATTGAACACGTCCTCCTGACCCTATCACTGCTTCTTGCAAAGAATAACCAACTTGCATGAGCAAACATGCTATCATGATAATTTTTAGTTTTCACTTAATAAACGTCACATAAGACAAAGAACGGTGAAGCACCGGTAAAGAATATAGAAGTCTTCAATAAGATAGGTGTACCACATTTCGTATTAATCTCTACCATTGCCATCATTGATGAAGTTTTAAATCAGATGTATGTTGGAAAGTGTTGATTATGAGTAATTCTAGGAGTAAAATCCTAGGAGAATTTCTAGGAATCAAATCTTATAACTGTTGACTTATTAATTAATTGAGTTGACTAATTGTTAGCTAATTGTTAGAAATTGATTACCTAATTGTTAGGAATTGATTAGTTAGTATTTATAACCTTAATTGTAGACCTAATTGTAGGCTAAGTTAGAAAATTTCCTTTGTATATATATATATGCTCTATTGTAACTATTTGAATATATAAATAATTATATAAAAATCCTCATGGTATCGGAGCCTATAATTCTTTAGGTTTCCTCTGGTACTATTTCAATTTTTTTTCTTCTTCTTTTCCTCTTTTTTTCTCGCTACTATACTTTGTCTACGTGGCGGAAATTACCTCTATAACTGTTTTTACACACTCACGCTATCCAAATTCAGGATTAATGTGGATTGTCATGGAAATCAATGGAGAAATCCTCACGGCGTTATTGGATACTGGTTCCTCACGAAATCTTTTGGCGAAAGTGGTGGTGGACCGGTTGGGCATCCAGCCATTGCTTACTTTGGCATGATTCAAGGTGTGAATGGTGAATCTACATATGTGGTTGGTTTGCTAGATACGTGCGTTCGAATTGGTCAATGGAGTGGTGCATGTACCCTGCTGGTCCTATCCTTGGATAACGTTGAGTATATTCTTAGGATGAACTTCTTTGTTCCCAACAAAGTTACTCTTACACCACATTTGGGTGGGATGCTGATCGGTGATGGACCTAACTAATGTTATGTACAAGCAGGGTTTGATTGTGATTAGAAATGGTCAGTTCAGTTTCAAGAGTTGACAGTACCAAAAGAGGCATTCAGACATGATCTAGCAATGATTGGGACACTTGGGGCTATAATTGACCACTTACTGGAGATCCCGAGTGTCTCAATCATTGCTAGATCATGTCTGAATGTCTATTTTGGTACTGTCAACTCTTGAAACTGAACTGACCACTTCTTATTACAATCAAACCCTGCTTGTACATAACATTGGTTGGGTCTATCACCGATCAGCATCCCACCCAAATGTGGTGTAAGAGTAACTTTGTTATGAACAAAGAAGTCCATCCCAGGGATACACTCAACGTTATCCAAGGGTAGGACCAGCAGGGTACACGCACCATTCCATTGACTAATCTGAATGCACGTATCTAGCAAACCAATCACGGATGTAGATTCACCATTCACACATTGAATCATGCCAGAGTATAACTGTGGCTGAATGCCCAACTGATCCACCACTATAACCATTACATGTCTTAAGGTGTGACAACTTCGGCGCAACAACTCAGTAGCTAATCCTATTAGTGCTTCTCTTGCCCAATCAGGTAATCTTTTTACTAGCTACTTAAGTCACTTTAATTCTGCACCATGGGTCATCGACTCCGGCGCATAAGACCATATGACAAGTGTCTCATCTCTTTTTCATACATATTCACCTTGTTCGCAACAAAAAAGTGCGGATTGTAGATGGCAATCTGTCATCCATTGCTATAACAAGTTCTGTTAGAATCTCTAACAATATCACTTTTAAATCTGTCATACATGTGTTCTTAATCTCTGTTGTAATTTATTGTCAATTAGTAAACTCTCTCTTGACTCTAACTGTTCAATTGTTTTTTCTCTAACACTCTGTAAATTTCAGGAAGAGACTTCAGGGATGGTGATTAGCAGTGCTAAGATACAGGATAGGCTCTATTATTTTGAAGACTATCAAAATAAGTTAGCTTTATTTTTAAACTGTGATGTACATTCTCTGCATGTAAAAAAAAAACAGATAATGATCTGGCATTTCAGATTAGGTCACCTAAGTTTTGCTTATTTAAAACACTTGTTTTTGACTTTATTTCAAAATTTATCTTCTTCTCAATTTCAGTGTGATATTTACAGTTTTTCTAAAAGTACTCACAAGCCTTATGCCTCCAAACCTTATAGGGCTTCAACGCCTTTTTAATTAATACATAATGATGTTTGGGGGCCATCTAAGGGGCTGTCCTGTATCGTTTTTCGGGCCCATTTTCATTTTCATTTTCATTTTTTGAAAATGATTTGGAATACGCGTTCGTTACTATTTTCCGTTTTTTTTTTTCATTTTATTTTCAAAACAAAAATAACATCAATGTTAAAAGTGAAAAGTTTCCAAAACAACTTTTTGATGTTTTTCGTTTTGGTTTTTAACTAATTTTTCTCACTTTTTTTTTCTACTTCGTTCATCACAGCTCACAAGTATTCTTCTTTTCTTCTTCTTCTTCTTCTTCCTCTTCTCCTCCTCCTCCTCCTCTTCTTCTTCTTCTTCTTCTTCATTTTCTTCATCTTCTCCATGACAAAAATGGTGCAGCTCTTCTTCTACTTCTCCATGAGCCGACGTCGGAGGGAGTGAGATCCTCCTCCGACAACACCGATCTGGCCAGATCGGCGAGGTCAGCGTCGCCGGAGGAGGATCTCACCTCCTCTAGCGTTGGAGCCATCGATATGCTCCTCCAAGAGCAGATCGACGGCTCCTTCCATTTTTTTTTCTTTATTTTTTGATTATTGGGTTAATTTGTATCTCAGTTTAATTGGAGATTTGATTTGGGTTTACAATTAGATAGAACTCGATAGAATGAATTTGGTTTCTTTTGTTCATAGATTTGGACCATTTGTTCTTTAGATATATATTTTGTGATTTCCAGCAACTGGGTTCATTGAGTGGTTTAAGATTGGTAAAAATAGCTTATTCTTGAGTCTTGGGTATCCATATGAAGAAATGTTGAGGACATTTCACAATCAAACCAGCATAAGCATGTGCCCTTCCAATTTTCGCAAGCTGAAATTGAACAAGAGGTAGTATTGGTCAATTGACCAGGTGAAATATTTTTATTTTTATTTTTGTGATTTGATCTTGAGATATTTCCAACAACTGGACTGTATTCAAGCATTAATATTAAAAATAAAATGAGTATAAGTTGAGTTTTTAGCTCAGCAATTTATTTGTGTAGACATTGGATCTTTCCAGTTTTTTTGTTTTTTTTTTTCAAATGGATTTTCAATTTTTTTTTCATTGATCCGCTGGACACGTTGCAAATATCTTATCCAAAAAAAAAAAATCAACTCATTATAATTTTTTATATATTTCGAATAACCTACCAGATGCATTTTTTACGCTTTCATATTCGGAATACAGCTTCCAGGATATGCTACCAGACACGTTTTTGGATTTCGAAACTGAAACCAAAAACACTGTTTTCATTTTCATTTTTATTTTTGAAAAACAAAAACAAAAACAAAAACAGCTTTGAAAAACGTTATAGGAAGCACCCTAAAATTCCTACTTTAAATGGAAAACGTTGGTTTGTAACTTTTATCGATGACCACACTAGATTGTGTTGGCTCTATTTGATGAACTCCAAATCTGAAGTCAAAAAACTTTTTCAAGAGTTTTATACTCTAGTTTTATAACCCAAATAAACCTTTTCAAGAGTTTAACAATCGATCCAGGTTAGCTTAATGCAACTATCTTTTATGAGTCTGACCTTGCAAGGTACATGTTTTACACAACACACCTCCTGGAGCTAATATTTTATGCAGCAAGAACTTACTTTTATTGAAAAGGATACAGCAGCTACTGCTGTACATGTTACTGATGGAAAAACGTATGTGCATATATTTATGTTTAAGACTATACTGCACTTCTGCTGCTACATGGATGCACAATCTGCCATCTATTTTACATTTTTACTTTATGTACAGTGTCTTATTCCATTGAACACCTCCTCCTGACCCTATCACTGCTTCCTGCAAAGAATAACCAACTTGCATGAGCAAACATGCTATTATGATTATTTTTAGTTTTCACTTAATAAACGTCACATAAGACAAAGAACGGTGAAGCACCGGTAAAGATTATAAAAGTCTTCAATAAGATAGGTGTACCAAATTTCGTATTAATCTCTACCATTGCCATCATTGATGAAGTTTTAAATTAGATGTATACATTGGTAGTATTAACTTATAACTTTCTCACAAAGAATGTTATCAGTATATGAAATACTGGTTTTGCTTTAAATGGCAGTAATAATTTCAGATAACTATACGCTATCAAATTTTAGGCTATTGGTAAGGTAACCTGCAATACTTGATAACTTACATGGGAACAGCATCATTTAATGAGAATGCATCTTATTGGTGATCCCTCAGCACCGGACAACCTTAGAGGCAAGCAGTGGACAGAATACATTCCTGCCGGGACGTCATCAAGTTTAAGGGCTTCTACGAGAATGACTTCCTGAAGAAGATGACAAGAGTCAGTGCTGACTAATGAGAATTCAACACTACTTTTCCTTCTAAACAATATTTTCCCTCTAGAAAATATGAACTTCAACTATTGACTAATCAATGACTCTTTTCCAAATTTAGTACATTATTTTATTCAGCAGCCAGCAATAATAGTATAATAGTATGGAATTGGGAACAGTAATTGTAGTTATGAATAAAACAAAAGAATTACTAAACCATCAGAAAAGATTTGCTTACCCTGTTCTCATGAAAAGCAATGTGAGCTGGAACTAAATCATCAAAGGCAGCAGCAGACAAGTAATCAATTCCTGAAATTAACAATAGTGTCAGTCTCTTGCAAGCAAACGTCACAAAAATATACACAGTAGAAAGGAGGAGATGTTCCAATGAAATGCCCCAACAACACATGACTGAAAGCAAAATTGCTGTTTCAAATATATTCTGAAGATAGCAGAAATAGTTGAGAAAATTTAGCATAAAAAGATATCTACATATATGGGAATCTCGATCTCCTAAGGGAATACGTAAACCAAAGGAGTGTTAAAATTAAAAGTAGGTGCCAAATAATTCATTTGAATCAGAGTTGACAAAATAGAGTAAGCAGTGATAGGAAACAGGGGTCATGGCTTCAACTCTTACACTTCTTGAAGATGCAATGTAACATAGGAGGAAAGGAATGATAATGTCAAAGCAGCTGTCATGGCCTTCAATTTTGTACATTTAAAAAAAATCTGGTAGATATTTAATAACAAAATAAAGCGAAATAAACAACCCATCCTTGCGCGTTTCTCATAGATATCAGTAAAAAAAATTACATCCTAAAAGCTAGTTGTTGAACACACGTGATGAGGATAGATAAGAACCAACATAAGAAGCATTCTTGAGATCGCCAGTTTACTGACAAGAAGCACCAATGACAACATTAATATCAGAACTGTGGGAATACATGTAATTAGGTTGTGGTTAGTAGTTAGTAGTTATAGCATTAGTAGTATTAATTGTAGTAGTTAGTAGTTAGTAGGAATTTTGTTGTGTACATATATGTCCTAATTGTAATCTTTTTAAAATAATCAAATATGAAATTTCACATGGTATCAGAGCTAATCTAATTCTAGAGTTAATTCAGTTAATTACTCCGGCATTTTTTACCGGAATACTAGATTTTTTTTTTTTATTTTTTTTTTTTCCGGCCTTAATTGCCGGAATATTCCTTCTTTTCCGGCCTTCATTGCCAGAATATTTTTTTGCTGTCACCCCTCATCACCTCCATCACCAAACAACTCAGAAACTTCCGATCTTTGAAGCCCAAGCACTCTCGGCAGTCAAATCTTCCCGGAAATAGTGTCACTTGCCTCCGTCATTGAACCTTCCGCTGCTTCTTCTTGTTCGAACACTTCTCCGTAACCATCAAGAGTCGAAATCACCATACGTAGACTCCTCAAAGGTTGATCTACAAAACCCAGTCGGATTCGTTGAAAACCGACGCTGGAATCAGCCACACGCGCCACCACACGTGACTTTGGATTTTTTATTTTCTTGAGTTGACTGGGTTCAGGCTGTGTAGACCGAGTCAGACAGTGTTTGGGCCGATTCAGACTGAGTTGGACCGAGTCAGGCCAAAATAAGACTGATTCTAACCGAGTCAGACCAAGTTGGGGCTGTTTCTGACCAAGTTGGACCGAGTCAGACCGAGGTAGTGGTGATTCAGACCGAGTTGGACAGATTTGGACCGAGCCAGGCCGGGTTCACCATTTTTTGGTCAATTTGTCAATTGTTTTGCTGGTTTATGCTCGTTCAGATCTATTTTTGTCCATTTTTCACCTTTTTTAGGTGAGGTAACTATGGGTTTCTCATCTTCTTATTCATTAGCTCCATCGGTTCATTCAGGTATTCATCCTATTAGTCTAAATGTTGCTTCCTTACCAAATTATCCTTGGATCATTGATTCTTGAGCTTCAGATCAGGTCATTCTAATTTATATGTTAATACACCACAACAAAATGGGATTGCTAAGAGAAAAAACAGACATCTTCTTGAGGTAGCTAGAGCTTTAATGTTTACTATGGGGGTTTCCTAAAAATTATTGAGGAGAGGCTGTGCTTACCGCTGCAAATCTTATTAAAAGAATGCCCTCTAGGAGTTTGAATTTCAAAACACCTTGTCACTCTCAAAAATAAATAATCATCTTCACATTTGTTTTCTTCTCTCTCACCCAAAGCTTTTGGTTGTGTAGCATTTGTTCACATACATGACCATAATAGGGGGAAGCTAGATCCTAAGGCACTTCTTTGTATTTTCTTAGGGTATTCTTCTACTCAAAAAGATTACAATTAGGAAAAATATATACACAACAAAATTCCTACTAACTACTAACTACTAACTACTACAATTAATACTACTAATGCTATAACTACTAACTACTAACCACAACCTAATTACATGTATTCCCACACTCCCCCTCAAGCTGGTTCAAAGATATCTATCATTCCCAGCTTGCTAATACATGAAAGAAACATAGGTCGAGTCAACCCTTTAGTGAAAACATCGGCTAGTTGATTTCCACTTGTGACAAATGGAATGCAGATCTGATCGCTTTCAACATTGCCCATAACCCAGTTCACCATGACAGAACCAAGCATGTTGAAATTGATAGACATTTTATCAAGGAGAAGATTGAAAGCGGTCAGATCTGCATTCCATTTGTCACAAGTGGAAATCAACTAGCCGATGTTTTCACTAAAGGGTTGACTCGACCTATGTTTCTTTCATGTGTTAGCAAGCTGGGAATGATAGATATCTTTGAACCAACTTGAGAGGGAGTGTGGGAATACATGCAATTAGGTTGTGGTTAGTAGTTAGTAGTCATAGCATTAGTAGTATTAATTGTAGTAGTTAGTAGTTAGTAGGAATTTTGTTATGTATATATATGTCCTAATTGTAATCTTTTTAAAATAATCAAATATGATATTTCACAAGAACATAATGCTATGTGCAGACTATACAGCAAAGCCTGAAGTCGTATCAAGAGGGATTTAATTTTCATAACTAGATATGAAACACAAGTTTGAAACTTAAATTAAAAATCAAACACTTGTCACAGCATATAAAGGTTAAGAAAGGTGTCTGAAACCCATCGAAGACAGCATATATCTTACCAACAAGTTTAATGTCAGTGTTTTCTACCAACCATCTCGCCCCATCTTTCATGAATCCCACGTAGCTTGTGTCAAACTCCTCTTTAAACATAAGCTTCCTGAAATTGAACAAAATATTAAAATGGACCACCATAATATGTTAAAATGGTTCAGGCATTCAGCGTAACCACAATACGAGATTATAATAAAATGAATTACCTGTCAGTATTTAATGTTCTAAAAAGCACACGATTTACTCCCTTGGGAATGTGTAAGGACTCCATTACTTCAGCTGTGAGAAATAACCATTATTATAAACTGATGGATACAAGAGCTAAAGAGAAATAGAAGACAAAACGTTATTGTCACTTGTCAATTGTACCTACACTTGATTCATTTAGAACTGCTATAAAGTACATTATCCAGCAGGTATATATGCACACAAAAAAGTTATTGTTCAAACTTGTGACAAATTAGCTTAGTTCAAAACAGCCAAATTTTAGTAAAAAATATGCTTCTCAAACAGACAGGGATGCTAAACGAGGTACCCTCTGTCTTTTATAGCCATAAGAGCTTCTCAGAAAAGTCAGGATTCAGGAAGGAGGCAATTTTTATGTATCCACAAAGAAAGAGTGTCATCATATGAATTTCTCACAAAAGTTGTTTGGTGGGGAAGGAAAATTGAATCAATGTTGCTGAAATATGTAATTTCTTTACTTTTCTTATATTTACTTCTGTTCATGGAAAGAAGATTTTCGATGGATTTGAAGGAAAGCCGATCCTTTCAAATCTCTTCCAGAAGTTGTGTTAAACAAATGCAATAAAAGCAGTTTTCACTCCCTTCCTTTCTCCTTCCTCTCCTCTCTTTCTATCTCTAGTCTACCTTGCTCTTAGATGAATTTAATTTTTGTTTTGAGACTAATTAAGTTTGTGAACAGCTCTGCCTCAAGAATAGGCCATAACATTCTAGTAATTAGAATATTGCAACACCAATATGATACCAGTTTCTGCCATCTCATCTTTCTTAATAGTAATTGGCCCTTTTTTTTCTTGTAGGTACCTGGTTCTACTTGCACCTTCTAATCGGCTACATGCCATTAATTCTAATCTTTGGTTCTACAAAATAAAGAAGCAAGTGCTAAACAGAACTTCAAGCCTCAATTTGCTCTTAGTGGTTTCATAAACATTCACAAGCATTAGAATTAATCTCTAAAAAAAATATAAAAAATAAAAAAAAAAAAAAAAAAATCCCTATCTAGTATCATTTCCATAATTCAAAAAAAAAAAAAGAAAAAAAAAAAGATCAAAATAAAAATTGCATACCAGTAATGTTGCTATCTCTAGGAACATCAACTAACAATGCTGGACCTACACAAGACAAAAAAATATCAAAAACCCACCAAAGATTCAATTACATAAACAGTAATGAAACAACATATATAATGTTAATTAAACGAAACAATCCATTAATTAGATTAATTACCGTTCAAGACGTCCAAGTCAAGAGTGTCGACATCGAATCCGGCATCGAAATAACGATCAATCATGTGGCCAGGAGAGTCGACGTGAGTTCCGGCATGTACCACGAGCTTCAATTCGGAGAAGTTGTAGAGGGAGCCGTTCTTCATGCTCTGGCGTAGCCATATAAACTCGCCGAGACCCACCAAACCGGTGGTGTAGCGGTGGGTGATGTCGAATATGCGGCCGTTTCTGTACACCTCTCGACGAATCGGCTTGATGATCAGTTCGTCGTCAGACAGCGAGCAGTCGTTGAGAATCGCTAGAGTGAAGAGAATAAGAAGTAAGAAAATTTGAGAGTTGACGGTGGTGATGGTTGTGGCCATGCTTTGCAGCTTTGTCTGTTTGTTCTTGCTTCTTGCAAGTTGCAAGAGCGAGTGAAAATGGTTTTATTTCTTGAGACTAATTGCACAACGTCCCCTAAGTTTAGGTATAATTGCAAGTATAAGAACTTTTACCCATAATTACACAAACATCCCCTGCCATTAGTTGACTTCCGTTAACTCTAACTATTGACCACAATTTTAACCCATAATGACTAAAGTGCCCTTAGTTACCTATTTTATTATTTAAATTAATAATTAAAAAAAACGAAATAGAAAAGACAAAGAAAACAAAAAACAAAAACAAAAAAAACAAAAAAACAAAAATCAATCATTTTTTTTCTCTTTCATTTTCTCAACCCCAAATACAATCCAAAAATAAACTTAACAAACAAAAACAAAAACCAAAACTCAATCTCAAACAACAACCAAAAATCAAATCCACAAATAAAAACCCAAATCCATCAATTCCACAACCAGTTAACAACATCCATTTAAAAAAAAAAAAAAAAAAAAAAAAATTAGAACTTCAATGGTAGATTTTTAACTTTTTTTGTTGAAGTTCTAAATTTTTTTTTTTTTTTTAAATGGATGTGGTTAACTGATTGTTGAAGTTCATTTTTTTATTATTAATTTAAATAATAAAATAGGTAACTAGGGGAACTTTAGTCACTGTGGGTTAAAATTGTGGTCAACGGTTAGAGTTAACGGAAGTCAACTAACAGCAGAGAATGTTGGTATAATTATGGGTAACTGTTCCATATTCATGCAATTATGCCTAAAATTAGGGGATGTTTGTGCAATTAGTCCTATTTCTTGTTTACTAGATTGACTACGAGTCTACAACGACGAGCTGGCTGTCGATAGATCAACTTTCGGACAATTTATATATTTAATTTTAAATTTTATAAAATTTTATTTTGACCCCTTAACTATTGTATTTTACTATTTGACTACAATGTTTTGAAAATCGGTCGAGACAGCCACCATGAGGCCGAACCAATTGAAGGCGGTGAGGTAGTGCCATATCAATTTAGTTATTAGTGGTGAAGCAGCGAGTTTTTGTGACATATCAATTTGGTTTTTGAGTGGTGAAACTGTGAGTTTTGAATCATTACTTATTCTTTTTTTTTATCAAAACTCACCGTTTTCAGGTTGTCTATGTTAGAATTAATAATTTAAAACTCTAACTAGCCACTCACACTCATCAAATGACAACACCCCTACTTCAAAACAAAAAAACAAAAAAAAAAATAGAAAAACACATTTACCTAGAAAGAAAAAAAAAAAACCGAACAACAATCCACCCAAATCTCACACATTTTAAATTTATTTGTATTATTTAAGATTCACTTGCCTCACTGGTACAAAACGCCTTGAACCACCTTACGCCTTTTAAAACATTGACTACATTGGCCCCAAACAAAATTTTATGTCTCCACCTGTGACATATGCGAATATCTACTCTGACACATCGTCCTCACACATATATTGTCCGAATATCTACTCTCACAACATCATTCTCATACATGTTTGTAAAAAAATGTATAAAGAGAGAATCGAAACCCAATTATATTGGATAGTCTTGCTACTAAAATTGATGAAGCCATCCCAGTATCCCACATACTACTGAAGTTGGTGAAGCCATGAACGATTGAATGTGGACTGTGGAGTGAGATGAAAGCGCATAGAGAGGATTGTTTTGTGACCATTTAAGCCTTGATATGAAGTCATAACAAATTTACCATTCCTGAATCCTGATTTCCTTCTCAATTTTTTTTCTTTTTCTTAAAAAATTTCAAACCTTTTTAATTCTTCTAATTATTGTATTGGTTCTAACTGCATTGAATGCAACAGATATTAACTGATGAAATAACGTTTTAAACTTTGGTGTGAATGCACAGAAAAAAAAATGAAATATTGGTCTCATCAAACACATTATACAAGCATGTGAGGGGTAGTTTTATCCCTGATGTAGATATCTCCCGTTATAGGAATAAATACTCTGCACGTCCTAGCACACCTCTAGCTCGGTGTGAATTTATTGTAATATTTCAACAACAAAAAAGACAATTGAAAATTAGGTTTACAAAAAGTGTTCAAAATATGTTATTCATGATAAACCCACCCCTAGGACATAAATTGATATTGAAAACCCTACTAAATATCTTTGCTGTTCCATCCACCCATAATCTACCATTTAATTGTGAAACCTTTATATACAATGTCTTATTCCATTCAAGTAACACCTCCTGACTCTGTATCACTGCTTCCTGCAACAATTAACCAACTTGCATGAGAAACATACCATCATGATTATTTCCGGTTCATCTACATACCGAAAGGCGAAGCATCATTAAGAATACGAATATCCTCAATGGGAAGGGTGTACTGCGTTATTCATACGCTTATCTAATAAAAGTTTGCCATGTATGAATTAACATTTGAAATCTTCTTCCTGATTCTCTCAACCACAACATGATAGTTGGTTTTTTAGACTAGATGTATAGATTGACAGTATTTTTATTAGGTCGGTGTACCACTTCAGCATGATGACACAGTACATCCATTCTCATAAAAAGAAAATGTTATTGGCATATGAAAAATATTGATTTTGCATTATATGGCAGAAATAATTCTAGAAAACCATAGGCTATCAAGTGTTAAGGTAAATTGAAATACTTGAGAACTCACATGGGGAAAAAACATCACTTTATTAGAATGCATCTTATTGGTGATCCCTCAGCACCGAGCAATCTCAGCGGTAAGCAGTGGACGGAATACATTCCAGCTGGGATGTCATCGAGTTTAAGGCCTTCTACGAGAATGATTTCCTGAAGAAGATGATCAATGTTAGTGCTGACTTATGAGTGTTGACACTACTCTTTTCCCTCTGAATCCAACAATCAGTTTCCTTTGCCCAGAAAATATAAACTATCAACCAATCAATGATTCTTTTTGAAATTGGGTGTAATGCTTTAATCAGCAGCCAGCAATACTGGTAGGGAAACACCAATTCTAGTTACGAAAAAAAAAAAAACCTAAAGCATCATAACATATTTTCTTACCCTGCCCTCCAAGAAAACATAATGAGATGGAAGCAAATCATCATAGGCAGCAACAGATAAGTAATCAATTCCTACAATTAACAATAAAGTGTGTCAATCTTTTGCAAGAGAACATCACAAAAATGTACACACCATAAAGAGGGAGATGCTCCAACGAAGTGTTCCAACAACACGTGTTGCTGAAAAAAATGAATGCAATTTCATATAAATTTTGAAATTTGGCTTAAAAACATATCTATATTATGCATAGAGTTTATGCGAATCACCTAAGGAAATATGTAAACCGAAGCAGTCATAAACTGAAAAGTAGGTAATAAATGCATATGCATCAGAGTTAACAAAATAGAGTAGGCACAGATAGGAAGGAGTCATCATGGGTTCAACTTTTACATTTCTTGAAGATGAAAACGTAATGTACGATGGAAAAGGGCAAAGTCAAAGTAGTTCCCATGGCCTTTAAACTTGCACATTGTAAAACTTTTCATGTATGTTGATTGTTGAAATAAACTAATAAACACTCTGAAATTACTCTCTAAATTTAATATGCTCTGAAAAGACTCAAATGGGAATGAATAGCAGATTAATGAATGATATTCAAACTATCATATAAAGGGATGGAGATAAATAAATATCTTTGAATGAATATAAAATTTAAATTTGAGTTCTGAGTTCTTGCTATTCACTCAGAATAATCTCATATGAGTCTTTTAAGGGCGTATTGAATATAGAGAGTTATTTCAGAGTGTTTATTAGTTTTTCTTTCTGGTCTTTTCCATCCCTATACCTTTATCATGGATATAAGTCGAAGAATTACATCCTGGAAGTTAGTTGATGAGATCACACATGATGAGGATGGATAAGAACCAAAATGAGAAACGTCGTTAGAAATAGCTGATGTACCCACAATGAAAACACTAATTAGAACATAATGGTACATGCAGACTGTACATTGAAGACTGTAGCAGTGTCAAGAGGGATGTGGATTAAAGAACAACCGTTTGGCAATGTCAGAAAGGACACAGGTGTTGGCACAATGGCAGAGTTACAGATGAGTTAGGATGCTAGTATTTCGCAAATCGCCATTACTTTAACCAACTACAGACAGTTAGGACACGATAAGTTGATCATGTGACTTACATTCGAATGTGATAGATGCACGGTATTAATAAGTCTAACAATCAGTCATATATGACTGCTACTAGAAAGATTTCCTCGCATGACAAATAGTGGATAAGGATTCTTTAGCTGTCTCCAAATTTTGATAGAAAAAGTAACAACATAGATGGTGTGGTAAGTGATCAAGAATCATCAAGAATGGTGCAGCAGAATCACAACCGATCATGTGGAAATTTTGTATAATATATTGATTTGAGTACATCAAATATCCCCTAACAGATTGGCCACAATTATTCAAGTTTGTCCCGACTCTCATTCAGTTTGTGAAAATCTACCCTCTAGATTGTCCTAAAAAATGATAATAATATCCATAGGTGAAGAGATTCAGCTGTCTGAATATTGATTCCTACAATACTTTCATTACAGATTGTGTGTCTTATTTGTGGCTTAATGTGTTTAGGGCCTTAGGCATGATCGGTGATTATTCTCATTCTTGTTTGAATTATTGGTTAACGGTCAACATGATTCAAGCCTCAATGAGTATGGTGCAGCCAAATCACAATCGATCATGTGGAAATCTTTTGAGACCTTGATTTGAGTTCATCAATTGCCCCTAACAGGTAGTCAAAGATTGGGCTCTAATTATTCAAGTTTTTCCCTACTATTGTTCAGTTTGTGACAATCTACCATCTGGATGGTACCCAAAAAAGAATAACACACACACAGATGAAGAGATTTAGCTGTCTAAATATTGATTCCTACAATAGTTTCAATACATATTGTACTTGTAGCTTAGTTGCCATTAATAAAGAATCTCATGTGTTTAGGCGTGATCAACAATTATTCTCATTCTTTGTTACCTAAAAGGCTATATTCCAACAATTTTCCCTAATAATTTCTATACACGGAAGTACGGAACACGGTATATAATTAATTATCACTTGATTATTAGAAATAAATCCCAAAAGACAGTCAAAAAAGAAAAAGCAAGAAGATCTGAAGTTGTATGACATGAAACTGAGAGAATTGTATCTTCTTATGCATAAATAATGAACGAAACTGTGATGCAACTGAGTTAACAATAATAAACATTTATATTTCATAACTAGATATAGAAAATACAAAGTTTGATATTTTAACTGAATGCCAACAACTTGACACAGCACAAAAAAGTAAATAAAGGCATGCCATATATATATAGCTTAAACCTATTGAAGACAGCATATATCTTACCAACAAGTTTAATGTCAGTGTTTTCTAGCAACCATCTTGCCCCATCTTTCATAAATCCCACATAACTTGTGTCAAACTCCTTTTTAAACATTAGCTTCCTGAAATTGAACAGAATATTAAAATGGTCCACCGTAATGTTTAAAGAATTCACCCTAATGGCGAAATGATTAAACGATTTACCTGTCTGTATTTAATGTTCTAAAAAGCACACGACGTACACCCCTAGGAATGTGTAAGGACTCCATTACATCAGCTGCAAGAAATAACCTTTATTATAAACTAATGGATACAAAAGTTAGAGGAAAAACAAGAAAAACGTTATGTTATTTGACATATGTATATACTCTATTCATTTCACACTGCTGTAAAGTATATTATCCAGCAGTTTAAAGAAAATGCTCTCTAAATACACAAGGTATATACACGTTAAGCACAAGAAAGGTTCTTGTTTTTTAACGTAAAACTTTTTGAACCAAGCTAGAGACGCTTTGGTAGACACAAAATACACAAGGTATCCACAGAGGGTGCCATCATATAAATTTCTTACCAAAGCTTTTGGTGGGGTGAAAAAAGATAGAAAAAAACTACATTTATTTGCTTCTCTTTCTGTTGTACTAGAGACAATAAGGAATATAGATTTAATTCATGGCACATAGCCTACAAGAAAGAAAAAAAAGACCAACACTATTGAAGAAATGGACAAAAATTTGGCATCAATACTATCTATACAGCTATACTAGTATAAAAACCCCCATACATCTATTTAGCATTCCTTCAATAATTCGAAAAGGCATTCAATCAACACACAGCAAAGTAAAATTTCAGTTTTCATGAATGCATAAATGGCAATTGAAGTAACATACCGGTTACTATCTATAGATTCTATACTAGTATTCGAAAAGTAACATACCGGTTATGTTCTTATCTCTTGGAACATCAACTAACAAAGCAGGACCTACACACATAAACAAAACAAAATTAGTTTCACAAAAACCCCACCAAGAATCCGACCACAAGAAAAGATTTTTTTACCATTCAACACTTCCAAGTCGAGAGTGTCAACATCGAACCCAGCATCGAAGTAGTGATCGAAGACGTGACCAGGCGCGTCGACGTGGGTTCCTGTGTGAGTTGGGAGCTTCATCTCAGAATTGTTGGCGAGAGAGCCGTTTTTGATGCTACTGGGTAGCCACAGGAACTGACCCAACCCCTCCGCTTTCTCCCACGTCGGCATGTTCGTCGTGTAGCGGTGGCTGATGTCGAATATTCTGCCGCCGTCGTAGACTTCTCGGCGTATCGGGGTGAGGTCGTCGGAGAGGGAGCAGTCGGAGCCGCCGGTACCCGGGATAATCGGGTAGGCGGTGTTGGCGGCAACGGTGAGTAGGAGTAAGTTGGAGAAGAGAAGGAGAATCTGTGAGTTGGTGAGCTTGTCTGCCATTTTTGAATGATTGACAGTGTTAGGAGAATGGAAAACAGAATTTTGTATTTGATATGAAAAATAAAATTAAATAGGAGGGTGAGATAATCTTTCTGTTTTATTTAATTTCATAATTTGGATTCTAATGTCAAGCTCATTATTATTTATTTATTTATTTAGTAATTAAGACATGAAAGGACTACCACCAAATGAGAGATTAATCCAGCTCTATATATCCTGTGTTAGACCATCTCCAATGCATATACCAATGTTAATGTCAAATTTGGTACGAAATATAGTAAAATGTTATATTTGGCACATCATTTTAGCATTGGATTCCAATACAAAATTCTATTTGATATACTATTTTTTTTTTTTTATTATTTAAAATTATAAAAGTTAATAAATACAACCAATGCATTAAATATTTTTTTAGAATTGTTTCGATCTCAATTTTTCTTACCAAATTTGTTAAATTTTTATTATTTAAAATTAAGAAGTCAACAAATACGACTACATTTGTACTAAATTTGGCACGCTGTTTAGCATATACTAAATTTTGCACAACTTTTAACATTGCATTGGAGTATGCTTTTTTTACTTTGTGTTAAAATATAGTGTTGACACAGTAATTTAGCATTGCATTGGAGATGCTCTTATACCCCTCACAGAGATCTTAAGTTTGATTCGTGTCTCATTTCTCAAACGATTAAGTCAAGAAAATGATTGGAAGAAGATAGAAAATATTTTTTCAATTGAACTGCTAGTCTTTTTAATTTGTTCACATTAATAAATTTCTGTCATACTGTCGAGTTTCCTTAAAAATATAATTTTAAACATTACTAATTGAAGGATTTAGCAAAATTTGTTGAGGTATAATTAGCATGAGAATCATTTTCATTTTACTAATGTATTTGTGTCAAAAAAAAATTGAAATCAATTCAAACAACATCATCCTTTTTTTTTTTCTTTTATCCTTTTTTATATATAAATAAAAAAATAAATAAAATAAAATAAAATAAAATAGACATTTTCAATGAGAGGTCTAAATTTATTAATGGGTCGGTCACAACAATGCGGTAAGACCCAGTGAAAATAGTAATCAGCGACCCGACCCAAACCCATTTTAACATTTATCTCTCTATGTTCGGCTAACGTCTCCGGACACGTTCTTAGACGTCAACAACTTTCACTGACATGTCTTTATATGCTGGTAGGGATGACAACTAGACCCACACCGGCGAGCACCCACTCGAACCCGACCCTTCACGACCGGGTTTGGATGTGCGAAATCCAAACCCGTTGCAGGTTTGGGTGCAAAAATACAACCTAGAGAGTAGGGACAGAGCGACACTACCCCCCTAAAGTTTTTCAATTTTATAAAATTTTCCCCTAAGTTTTAGAATTTTTATGTTTTTACCCTTATTTCTTATTTAAATTTTCTAATCCTTTTATAAATTACAATGTTAATAATTTTCTCTTAATCATGTAGAGAATATATTTGATCCTAAATATACTATTAGAATAGTTTTTTGATATTAGAAAAATATTAGAGGTACAATTTAAATTTAAATTTATTTTCTAACACTTAAACAATATTATTGAATCTTGAATTAATAGCTAAAAATTTTAGTCTATATTATTTTTAGAGTAATGCTAGATATCCCCAACTAGTCGTGTGTCGATTGACAAATGGATATGTACATATTAATTATGATTTATTTCACTCGTCATATTTATATGAATTAAATTGTCTAAGTTATAAGTTGAGATATGAGTTGAAATATCTAGTATTTTTCTTATTTTTATTATGTTTTCATCATATTCAATGATCATTTTAAATAGACAAGATGATGTTGGTCTAGTGGTATATCCCTCACACTTACTCTATGAGGTCGTAGATTCGAGTCCCCCCCCCCCCCCCCCCCCCCCCCCCCCCCC
Organism: Acer saccharum; assembly: GCA_030490815.1. Classification (NCBI taxonomy): domain Eukaryota; kingdom Viridiplantae; phylum Streptophyta; class Magnoliopsida; order Sapindales; family Sapindaceae; genus Acer; species Acer saccharum. The sequence goes on from CM059870.1 coordinate 11,509,788, forward strand.
CCCAAAAAAAAAAAACACCAAATTTATGTAATATTTCAAATAAATAAATAAATAAATAAAAAGGAGATCATTTTAAATGTATTTCATAATTGCACAAATTAAGATAATTTATCTCAATAAAAAATTATTATTCATTTTAAATAATTAATAAAAAATTAATGTTTTAAAATATAAACAACGATATTTTTTATTTAATGTTTTGTTTAACACAACTTCTAAAATATATGTCGATCTAACCCATTATTTCACAGTGCTCCCCCTGAAACATAATCCTGGCTTCGTCCCTGCCAGAGAGGGTTCAGTCAGGTGTGGGTTGAAAAAAATCCACACTCGAACCTGCGAACCTGCTCAATATTAAAAATAATTTAATATTAGATATATAGAATATTAAAATTTTAAACTTTAAATAACACTTTTGAAAAACAAAATAGAGAATAAAAATATATATTTAATCCCTTCCAAGTTTGCTTTCAACAGTTGTTATATACCACTAGTGGGAGAGGCACGTGCATTGCACGTGCCAAATTTATAATATTAAACTTTAAATATAATATATATATATATATATATATATATATGAATACAAACCTATTTATAACATATTTACAATCAAAAATTGTTACAAATTATCAGCGGTAGATGATTCACAATCATCATTAAATATTTGGTTTAAAATAACTTTGTATTTCTTAATTTTAGCTTTTAAAGCTTTGTTCTCTTAAGCTGTCTCATCGTATCCTTTATTCATTCTGTGGTAACACCATTTATAGTATTGGTAGTTTGAGAAGTTGACATCACAAACTTCGAATTTGTAATGTCTTTGTAGGTAATCAACTGTTTCTTTAGCTACATCTTGCTCAAACTCATTTTTGTTGTTTGAAAGTTTACCCCATAACACTTCGGTATTGAGTTTGGAGTCAATACTAAGATCGATCTCAACATATGCTTTAAACTGTTCTGGACCATCAACTTCGTATCCATAACTATATTTATTGATATTTAGTTTTTCGACAACATTTTGAAGCAAGCTTTGATAACATATATCGATACACAAAGGTTCCATATTGATAAATCTGTACATGCACAGAGAAAATATAATCATATCACAATTTATTTACTTAATTAAAAACTTGATAAATAACACTAAAAAATATCAAAATGAATTGGCAAATTACTAAGATAATAATTTGACTTCATGGAAGCATATTTAAGTTTGATTTTCTCTCATACTAAGCATAAATCATACATTTAAGCTAATAAAGCGGATAAAATCATCGATCCTCGATTAGAGATTCAAAGCCTCAAATTTAACCCTAACTAATTAACAAAACCACCAATGGAGCGTAATGCATACTCCTCAATTATTAGGTAAATAAATACTGAGCTCTAAGTATATAAAAAAGTATAATAATTAATCAGTAATCACTATCTAAAAGTGTAAGCTATAAAATTATACCATCTTTTTTTGGGACATTTTTCGGCTCCCTTTGCTTGATTTTTTGGTTCCATTATATGGAACAACCTAAATTTAAATAGTACTAACAACTAAAGGTAATTATAAAATAAAACATATGAATAAAAAAACATAACTTAATACTGATATTAAAAAAAAAAAAAAAAATCACATGGAAGTAGACCTGGCAAGGTTCAAGTTCGAACCGCCGAAATCGCCCGGAACCGGAACCGTTAACGTTTTTTCGGTTTCAGTTCTGGTTCCATATTTTACAGAACTGACCAGTTCGAACAGGAATGGAACCGACGGTTCCTGTTCCGATTCAAACCGGTGGTTCCTGTATTATTATTTTTTTTTTTTTAAAAAAAATTAAATTGGGCTGGACCGTTGGAGGCTTGGAGTTCTACATAAGCCCACTAATAAGTGATGACTGAACTACATAAGCCAGCCCACAACCCAAGCCCACCCCTTTCCTGTTCTAAACACACCCAATCCCAAATATTCACATTTCAACCCTAGCTTTATGTTCTTGTTCTTCCTCACGCAGCCACCACCATCCCAACCCACCCCACCTCTCACCACTCACCACTCAGTAGTCACCAACCATTGATGAGTCACACCGACTGGCGACCGACGACCGCCACGGCACGGCGGCACCACCCCCAATCTCATCTCCCTCTCTCGATCAATCCAAGCAAGAAGCCGACGAAGATGACAGACGAAGAAGAAAGAAGAAGAAAGAAGAAGAAAAAAGAAAGAAGAAAGATGATCGATCAATCGATCCAAACCTTGGGTTGTAGTCTTGTAGAGAGAAGTTAGAGAAAAGTTTAGAGAGAGAAGTCAGAAAAGAGAAGCTGTTGCGTTGAACTATTGTCTGAAGAAGAAGAAGAATTTATAGTGGTGCTGCCCTAACTCAATACACAGTCGTTTTGAGTGTGTTTAAAAAAAAATTACAAAAAAAAAAAAAGGTTCAGAACCGACGGTTCCGGTTCCGGTTCCACCAAACCTTGGAACCGAAACTATGTCAGCACTACATGGAAGAAGACTTACCAAAAATAATAAAAGTATAGTGGCATAAACAACTTACCTCGTATAGTGTCCATGATTTCTTATAAAAGCCAACAACACTTGTTTAATCTGTAAACCCAAAACGCATTAGATAATGTTAAGAATCTATTACATAGCATTATAATAAAGCCTCGAAGAATCTAAAAATAATTTAGTTTATAATATTGACCGTCTAGCTAATCCAGAAACTATGACTAACAAAGAAAATACAATCTAGGGAGCACCGATTCGGATACATGTACGGATACGTCGATACGGCGTTTTCCAAAAAAATTGGATACGGATACGTTTAGGATATATATATATATAACAATTAACAGCTTTAAATAACAATTGTACCAAAAAAAAATTCATAGATAAAACATAAAATTTAAAACAATACCAGACTAACAACAAAAATAAACATAAAATACTATAAAATCTTATTAAATGTTTTTCTTTCAAACTCTGTTTCTGATGCCCTTTTTTTCTTAGGACGTACACTAAACACAGCCAATTTATGTGGCCATATATACAACTTTCCAACTTTCCAATGTTTAATTTTCAACCCGAACAACTAAGCATGCATGACTTGGGTAACCACTAAGAATGCATGCAATGTATACAAAGTCTGACATTTTATCTAACGAAGGAGAGAATATTTATTAATTTTATCTTGGTAATAGCATGTCCACCAGAATTGAGATGTGTTTCCAATGCATGACTTGGGTCACCACTAAGAATGCATGCAATACATACAAAATCTGACGATTTGTCTAACCAATGAGAGAATATTTATTAATCTTTGTTTGGTAACAGCAAATTCAAAAAAAAGTTATAAAATAAAATAAAATTTCTTATCAGATACGTGTCCGATGCGTATCCGAAATGTATCGAACGTATAAAAATTAAAAAATATTAAAATATTGAATAAAAAGCGTATCCGATACGTATCGGAGCGTATCTGATACGTATCGGTATCCAACACGCTCTAATACGCGATTCGTAGGCTTATATGAAGTATCCGTGCTTCATAGAATACAATACAAACTTCACAAAAAACAAGAAGATTGAAAAACAGTTAATCTTAGAAAATTTCTAAAGATATATAATTGCCAAAAATACTCTCTCTGTTCACAACCAGCAATAACCAAAACCAACATGTATGACCAAATGCACAATGTCTATAATTCCAACCAACAAATTAACACTCAAAAAATTACACTCTCTCAACACAAATATTTGAACATATTTTATGTCAATATTAGTTGATTCAAAATCAAAATCATAGATTTACTTGCATGTATATAAACACTATTATTATTATTATTGTTGTTGTTGTTATTTTTATTTTTAAGATTGATATACTATTATTTGAAAGTTTATTAATAATAATATTATTATTATTACTATTTTTCTTATTATCATTATTATCATTATATTATTATTTTTACAATTTATTAATAATATTATTATTACTATTATTGTTATCATCATTATTATCATTATATTATTAAAAGTTTATTATTATTATTACATATTATTGTTATTATTTTTATTGTTGTTATTATTATTGTTGTTATCATTCTTATTATTATTATTATTATTATTATTATTATTATTATCATCATATTTCTTTGGGGTTGAAAATATCTAGGCCCATTTCCATTTGAACCCAAAATCTTATTTGGGTCAATATTTCATGTAAACCAAATTTGGGCCAGCACCCTCCTTTTGAAACCCAAACTCTCTTAAGTTTTGTAATGAATTTCCAGTATATGAATACCGATAATTTAGTTATCAAAAAAAAAAAAGAATACCGATAATTTTAAAACTCCCATTCTTTATACTCATTTCGTCCTAGTAGCCCTAATATTTTATATCCCTTCTCTTTCATCAAACACCCAAATCCTTTGATCTCTTTCTACTTTCTTACCAAAACAACACTCAAATCCATTGTTCCTTCTTCTCTTCTTCAGATTTCATCCCTGGTTTGGATTTTTAGATTTCTTTTTCTTTCTCTTCTTCAGATTTCATCCCTGGTTTGGATTTTTAGATTTCTTTTTCTTCTCTTGTTCAGTTTTTGATTATAAGGTTTTTTTTTTTTTTTTTTTTTTTTTTTTTTTTTTCGATTTGAGGTTTTGGATTTCCAAAATCGGTTATTTTCTATTTCTTGTTTTTAAGTTATTTTGTTCTGGTTGCATGTGGGTTTTTGAATAAATCAAACTCCCTCTTCTCTTCTTCAGATCTAGTTTTTAGATTTTTCAAATGAGTTCTTCCGATTTAAGGTTTGGATTTCCAAAATCGGTTATGTTTTATTTCTTATTTTTAAGTTATTTTGTGGTGGTTGCATGTGGGTTTTTGAATAAATCAAACTCCCTCTTCTCTTCTTCAGATCTAGTTTTTAGATTTTTCATATTTCTATCTTAGTTTTCTTCTTTGTTTCAAAATTATAATTTTGATTTCAAGATCTTATTTTTCTTCTCTATTTCAGAATTAGAATTGTGATTTCAAGATTTTTTTTTAGTATATATGGATTTCAAGTTTAATTTTTATTTTTTTTTCGTTAGTACTTTTCAATCTAGATCCATGTAATAGCATCAATTCCTTAGTTTATTTACCTTTTTTTTGGTACATCTCAGTTTTTATGTTATAGCCTTCGGCTTTAGGTTTAAAGATTTTGTTCAGATTTCTATTTCTTATCAACCGGATTGACTTATATTTTGATATAATCTAGTATCTTCTATTTCAGTAGAAGATTTTGATTACAAATTAATTTTGGTTGCAGATGTTGAATTTGAAGTTTGAGATTTAGGCTTTTATTTTCTCTGTTATGGTTTGTTTTTGTTTTCCAGGATTTCTCCTTGTTCATCATCCTATTGTGATTTTAAATATAACAAACCCAGTAAAAAAAAATCAATCATATTCAACCGTCATCATCACAACTACAAGTTAAAGCAATAAAATGTAAATCCACAAACCTCGATGCGATGCCTTTAGATCCAGCAATCAGTTGATTTTCTTTGCTCCTTTTTGGGTTTGTTTTTTCATTTTTTTTTTCAGACTCACTCTTCTCTTTATCTCCATTTCTTTTCTTTTATTCCTATTTTTCCACCTCTTCACCGTCACCGTCACCGCCACAACCTAGCATAGCCTTGCATAGCCTAGGTTTACCACCTTCAATTCAAATAATGTAACACAGACACGTAAAAAGGAAAGGATAAAATGGTAAATATAAGGCTGTTGAAAAAAAAGGATAAAGGATATAGTGGTAAATTGAACAATTGCAGGCAGTAAAACAAAAAGGACACAGAGGGAAATAACGTAAATGGTCACACCATGAATTACCCTTTTGGAAAAATAAGGCTCTTTTATATATATAGGATTTATATACAAGGGGTGGCCATTTATTCATTTATTTTTATTTTTTTGACAGTCTCACACACTGTCAAAAAAATACCAATAAAAGGCTCACATTTTATTTTTATATTAGTCTTTCTATTATCAATTCGAACTAACAAAAGATATATCAGTTCCTTGCATGTGGGCTATTGTATTTAAAAGATGTTTTGACAAGTGCATGCAGCCAAGTCAAAGTATTTAAATCCAATGGCTCATATGGCTCACATGCAAGGAATTGATATATCTTTTATCAGTTCAAACTGACAATAGAAAAATTGTATATAACTGGTATCTATCCACTATTATTTTTAAGTTCCTTTTATTCTTTAATATTTAAATATTATTATAATTAAAATATTTATTAATATTTTATTTTTTTTAATTTCACAGGTTTGTGGGATGGGTATGGATTCCCTCAAAAGTCAAAACCCATGGATGAAACCCGAACCTAAACCCACTTAATTTCACGGGTTTATCGGCCGGGTTTGGATAGCTAAAAGCTTAGCGGGTTCGGGTTCGAGTGTGGTTTTGGTAAAACTTGTCTGAACCCAATTCTTACCATCCATATGCCGGCAATGCTACCATGATGTGGCATGACACGTCTGCCATTTACAATGACGTGCCCAGACACCTGAGAAAAAACAATTTCCAAAAAAGACTCATCACTAATGTACGACTTTGTTTTGATTTTTCATTTTCAGTGCAACAAGTCAACAATTATTGAGTGTTTGTTCATTTTAGCAATAAAAGAATAGAGAAATTATTCTACAAATTCAGATGCTTATTCGTTATCTATTAATGATGTGCTAATTCATTTAGTTTTCATTAAGACCTCAAAAATCCTATAGACTATAGTCCCACTATTACTGCTCTGTTTCAGAAGTCTTGCCTGACTAGTGGGTTATCTAATTGCCTATCTCTCATATCTTTGAACATAATTAAAGGGTGAAACAGTAGTTGAATGAATCGACAAGTTTTGCATTTGATGGGGAAAAATGATAAAAATAATAATAATAATAAGAGGTACCTTGATCCCTAATAAGAAGGAAAAAAAAAAAAAAAAAAAGGTTATTTTAAATTTTAAACTCGGATAACACGTTTGAAAATTGATAATTAAGCTCTCAACCTTTAGGTGGCGTTTGGTTACCATGGTGGAATGGTAATCGGAATGAGAATTGGAATGGAAAGGAATGGAAAGCTGATTCTTTTGTTTGGTTGGGACTGTAAAATTAGTATCTGAATCAGTATTATTTTGTTTGGTTAACAACTGAATGGAATGGAATTAACTGTATTTTGACCAAAATACCCCTAATTACAAAACAATTATAATAACATGATATATTATGGATAATAAAAAAATATATATTAAAGTAAATAATATATATATATATATATAAATTAATGTAATTAATAATAAAATATATATTTTCAATTACAAAAAATGTATATGAAATTTTTAAATAGATAACTCTATAAAAAAACACTTTTGGTGCTACTTTATACTTATTTTGAGTTGGTGTTTTTTCATTACTGTTTTCTTTGTTTTTCATACAAATAATTTCTGTAAATATGATAATATTTTTAATTTGTTAATTATTTAAAATTGAATAATAAAATATTGAATTTACCAAAGCTTCAGTGCTTTTCATTGCCATATATTGGATATGCAATTTCAAAAAAATATGGCTCATGCTACTCTTACCAGAAATTGGACACAAAATTTCAGAATAATATGGTTCATGCCACTCTTGCCAGATATTGATAAAAATAATTATAAAAAAAAAAAAGGAGAAAAATAGGTATTAATAGTAAAAAAAAAAAAAAAAAAAAAGCTTCAGTGCTTTAACGCTTTAGTACTTCATTGCCATATATTGGATATGCAATTTCGGAAAAAAATGGCTCATGCTACTCTTATCAGATATTGGACACAAAATTTTGAAATAATATGGCTCATACTACACTTGCCAGATATTGATAAAACAAAAATAAAAAATAAAATAAAAAAGGTATTAATAGTAAAAAAAAGCTTCAACGCTCCAACGTTTCAGTGCTTAACCATCTACAGATTTTTTTTTTCCTACCAAACTTGTTTTTTTCCTTCCAAATTCTTTTTCTTTTTTATTATCCTTCATTTTCTAACCTCCCAAACACCATTTCCAGATTTTAAAATCATCTTCATCACTCAAACATCACCCAACTTCATCTTCCTCATCCAAACTTCACACAAACATCACTTCTTCAGCTTTGTCCAAAATCCAACACCACCTAAAACATCTCTTCTTTTTTTTTTTTTTCATTATCTTTCATTTTCTAACCTCCCAAACACCATATATTTCTAGACAGTGACAATAACACAAATCTTTTTTATCGAAATAGTTTTTTATTGATAAGGCCCAAAAAAGGGCAAGAGTAACAAACAAAGACAAGAAAGGATCACTAAACAGGTACACCAAAACAGCATCCATATCCATAGCTCCAGAACAGGGGGACCACCATAAAAGTGAAAACCAAAACCTTTGCAATGGGGGGCTTCAGAACACCATAACACAGACATATACCAAGTATTTCCTAACCACCTAGATGGTTCCAGCAAGTATTCCTTTAGCCCAATCATCTTTCAGCTCATCGGGATGGCTAAAGAAATATGAGACCAAAGCATTATCCTGCACAATAAGTCGAAAAACTTTGTGGCGCTCCATGATGGTAAGTGTTGTGGTCCTTGACAACTCCTCACCAAGTTGCATGTGTTTCTCATTTAGATCTTCACCAATAGCCTTACTTAAACGAGCAGAAGACTTCTCAATAACCGCAACAAGAGTCGCGGTTGACTCTGTAAGTGCTTCAGCAAGATCTCCAGAGCTTTTACTTTTTCTTTGTTTCTTAGATGTACTAGAGCAGTCGGTTTGGCTTTGACTCCTCTTGGATGATTTTGAAACAAGCTGAATATCCACATTGTTATCACTTGCATTGTCGACATTCTCAGAACTAGCATTATCATCATCATTGTAGTCTCCTCCTTCATTTTGAAGTTGCTCTTCTACATCAGCTGGTGTTTCAGCATGTTGTCCAGTTACACGATCTTTACCAAAGATCATGAATAGCTCATCATAGTAGGGAAATGCCTTCAACTTGAAATGTGCAGCCTCTTTATGACTCTGTATATCAACCACTAAATAAATAAATGAGTTTGAAATAAAAATAAAAATAAAACTTCTTCAAATTAAAATTTATACTAACCTGAATATATGCATCCCATACAGGTTTTTCTGCAGTTACTATCTTCTTCTCTGTATCCCATCCAAAACCGCTACAGTTGGGCCCAGTTAACATGTCATGAACAATATGAAAATGAGTCTTCAAAGTCTTCATTCGGGACTCAATGTGTGGTTTAGCTAGCAAGTTACATCCAGGTAGCTTTTCATGCAATTTTTTCTCTAGTTCTTTCAAATGTCCAGGTTTAAAGCTTCCTTCAGCCTTGAACCTTCCATTATTGTTAAGCTCCAATAATGACCCAATCAATTTGTTATCCTTTTCTTCAGTCCAGAATCTTTTGTTTTGACCGGGACCTTTAGTTTTCGAGGTATCCATCTTACTAATAATGAATAAAAAAAACAATAAAAAAAAAAAAACAAATAATACAATCAAACAATACATGATAGAATCCATCATAACAATACAACCAAAGTGTCAAATACAACCAAATAAAATTACAAAAGTGTCAATTACAACCAAATAAAATTACCAAGGTGTTAATTACAACCAAATAAATTTATGTCCAACTAATACAATCAAACATAAACATAAACATAAACATAAAATATTAGCAATACATCATTAGCTACAATGTCTCCACTCATTATACATGTGCCCTGCTAAGTTCATTCTCATATCACTCCACTCATTGGAAGGTTCAACAGTTGTTATTGATTCGTTAGCTTCATCATCATCACTCTCTTCCAAAATTACATCATTCCCATCATTAGACATTTCTCTCCTAATAAAATTGTGTAATAAGCAACAAGCAATAATGATCTGATTTTGAATCTTTATGGGATAAAAAGAAGGACTCCTAAGAATTGCCCAACGATTCTTGATCACACCAAAGCATCTCTCAATCACATTTCTAGCAGATGAGTGTTTCATATTATAAAATTATTGTGGAGTATTTGGCTGCCTCCCATTTCTCCATTCATTGAGATGATACCTTTGGCCACGGAAGGGAGCAAGAAATCCCATGCAATTAGTATACCCAGCATCTACAAGGTAATTGTAACCTAGAAAGATTGCAAATCTATTAAAATATAATTTCTAGTTAATTTTATTAAATCTAATAAATGTGCAAATGTCCATAATACTTATTAGTAAATATCAAATCATACCATGTGGAACACGTAAACCGTTTGTCCTACGTATAGCATCATGTAGGACTCTACCATCAGCAACAGAGCCTTCCCATCCAGGCACATATATGAATTGCATATCTTGAGAACAAACTCCTAATACATTTGTTGATATATCACCTTTTCGATTTCGATATCGATATTTAGGTTTATCTGATATAGGCACTCTGATCTTAACATGAGTTCCATCTAATGCTCCTAAGCAATTCTAAGATATTATAATAAAATGTGTTACAACTGATATAATGAGATAAGTTTCAACGAAAATTTCACAAAAAAAAAAACAAAAAAAAAAAAAAAAAACCTTAAACCACTTCCATCTCTCATCAGTGGAATTCTCAGGAACAGGCTCAGGTCGTTTCAATAACTCCCCATGCAATCGAATGACCGAATACAAAACATTGTGAAAGTACTTACTAACAGTCTCTCCAGATCTCATAAATTGAAATTTAATGACTCTATTCTTAACGTGATGGGCTAAAATATGTAGAAACATAGCCACTTGTTCATCTATTTGTAAATATCTAGATGCTTTTAGCCCACCTCTATTCTCAAGCATCATACATAAATTAGTAAAAGCTAGTGTATTGAGCTGCAACTGATCTAGACAAGTACCATCACACTTATAAACCAATTCATGCACAATTTGCCTATTGACAACTATATCAAGCATATACAAATGTCTTCTTAAAGATTTGGATTGAATGTCATGCATTATAATTTTTTCTAACAATTGACAAAAACGTTGTACTACATGCATAACATTCAACCAATGCATGAAGAGAGTCAAAATCTTCTTCTTTCTCAATGTTTGTCTTTGGGATAAGCTTAGACGAGCCATTGTTCCTACAGTTATAAAGGCTAGACAATTAAAATCTAATAAAAATTTAACTAACAATTTCAACTTTAAAAATAAGCTGCAGGTCAATTATTTAGGGCCATATGGATAAAGGAACCATTAAAGGAACATTTCAGCAATTGATGTATCTGTCAGTACACCAAAAAAAAAATAAAATAAATAAAAATAAAAATAAAATAAAATAAGTACACAAAAAAAAAAAAAAAGGACATAGCTGTCTTTGTTGACAGTCTGCTAGACATGTACATGCTTGTTTCTGTTGTGAGTCCTTCAAACAACAATAATTGTTCTTGCCGGTGATAATGTTCTAAACAGCAATCTGAATTTTTCTAGCTATCAAAAAAAATATATATTATATTACGTGTGTGAGACTTTTTATCAATACTGGTCTCTATGCTGCCTTGCCCCCACTTATACAATGCAAAACATTAGCCTTGACCTAGGTCCACACCCCCAATAATTCAGCTCAATTTTTGGTTCTTCTGATATTGTAAACACAGTCACATTCCTCTTTATTTACACACTACTAGAAAGTGCAATCAATTTTTCTAATTGCTAGTTGTAGAATTGTGATAGTTAATTAGTTTCATGCTATTGGAAAAATTCTCCCCTAATTATAATCTGTTATGTATAAACATGACATAGTTAAAAAACCAACCCAATCTATATTGCATCTCAAAGAAAATGAAACTAGTAATTAGTGTCATAGTATAATTAATGGCATATAAAACTTGCAGCTAAATTTGGTTTATAAAACTTGCAGAATCATTGATGTCATACAAATAATAGCTTAAAAACAATGTTATATTACTCACGTATGATGTGTAGATAGATCACATGAATAGGTACAACCTAATTAGGGACAAAAAAAGTACCCACATAATATAGTCATTCAGGAAGCTTAAAATGAAGAGATCCAAATTACAATGGGTAATTAAAGTAAATTAAAATCACAAAAATAGTCTAATTCAACATAGCATCTTCTTAAATCATACCTAGCAATTGATACACAATTGTGGCAATATCAACCACTGAAATTAGATTACAGTCTTCTTGTACATGCAATAAATTAAAAATACCAACAAACCCAGATTAAGTCTAAATTATTGCAGCAGTCTAACATTCTAAAGTGAAGAATTAGATAGATTACATGAGAAATCATAAAACAGAGAATATAATCAACAAACCAAATGGTACCAACAACAAAAACCCCCAAAAGCAAGACAAAGCAATAGAAAAATGAAACCCCAACAAAAAGCTATACAAACCCTAATTCGAAATCCCATTTTCTTGTCACTTTCTTGAGAAAAGAAGGAGATGAAAAAGACAAAGCAACAGAAAAATGAAACCCCAACAAAAAGCCATACAAACTCTAATTCGAAATCCCATTTTCTTGTCACTTTCTCGAGAAAAGAAGGAGATGAAGAGAATGAAAAGAAGGAGATGAAGAGAATGAAAGGAAGGAGACGAAAAAAAATACCTGGAATCAAGAAAGTGAAGTTGGGATGGGAAGAAATCTCGATCAATCGTGACTCAATGGAGGAGGTGGCAATTGTTTCTCTCAGAGAAAAGTTATATATCAGTTATTAGGGCAGAGGGTTAGTTTTGGAAGATAAAATGTATTAATGGAATGGAATGGGCATTCCATTGGTTCTAGGATGGAAAGCCCATTCCACCATTTTGGTGGATCCTCATTCCAATGGAATGGGGATTCCAGTGTTTTTTAACAAACCAAACAGCTGGAATGACCTCAATTCCATTCCATTCCACTGGATTCCGCCCAACCAAACGCCACCTTAGGGTATGTTTGGTAGGGAGGAAAGAAAATATGAATGATGGAAATATTTGGAGGGATAGAAAACATGAGGGAAGGAAAGGAAAATGATTTTCCCTCGTGTTGTTTGGTAAATAGGAAGGAAAGAAAAGATCATTTTATTAATTTTACTATTTTACCCTTATATTATATTTTATATATTAAAAAAAATGGGATAAAATTGTAATTTTAAATTACCCAAAAGCTTTTCCCTTTTCTTTCCCTCCCATTTCCTCCCACTTTTGGGAGGAAAAAAAATGATGGGTCTCACACACAAAATTATGCTTCCACTTTTCCTTTCCCTCCATTTTTCTCTCCATACGACCATACCAAACATACACTTCTCCATTTTCTTCTCCCTTTTTCCCTCCACCCCTTTCTTTCCTCTCCCTTTTCCTCCCTACCAAACACACCCTTAGATTTAAAAGGTAGTTATATATTCTCGATTCGGCTAACAATTCCATGTATCGGTGTTGTTACTTGTTAGAGATCCCCAATGCAAAAGTGACTTGCATACCAATAATTGTTGATATAACAACAATGTCAAAAAACTTGCTTCCTATGTGGCATAAAAATAGACTTGATCGACAATCAACTCAAAATTTGGTTTTCAATGCTTCCGTCTAAAACACAATTTTTTTAATGACGTGTCCATCTTTTTTTCCTGTTTTATTTTTTATTTTATTTCCTTACCAAAAATATATGAAAAATTAATATTAGTTTTAAATGTTTGTTGAGTCAACCTAAAAAATAGATGTGCAACAAACTGTCTGAAAGTGGACGGTCATGTTGACAATGTCTAATATTTTTTTTGCCACATCAGCTTGATGTTGAATATACACGGCTGCATTGGAGACACAATTATTAACATAACGTCTATTTATCCTACGTAACATCTCTTTTTTCACAAGCCTCGCTTGCATTGGAAATGCACTTAAATTCGATACTTTTCTTTCTTCTTTGAATGGCCTTCTTAGAAATTTATATGAATTTTATCTTAATCTCGCTCACTACACTTATAAGGAATCTATAAATAACTTGACTCAGAGTAATTTCCACTAAGAGCATCTCCAATGCAAATATGCATTTGGAGAAAATTGAGTGCCACATAGGATAGATAGTTAAAAAGTTAGAAAAACTCTCTCCAATACAATTATCTAACTTCAATATGGAGATGATGTGGCAAAAAAAAAGTTAAAGAATATGGAGTTGGGTTTCTAATTCTAGATACTCTCCTAGAAATGTTGACTAGAATTTCTAACTATTTCCACCAATAATATTAAAGCTCATTTAATTGTAAAATAAAAGAGGAGAGAATGTGGAATAATTGTTTTATTATGATTGGTCATAAAATGGATGCATATTTGACTTTAGATAATTACATTGGAGATGTGAATATGCATTTCTCTAATTTTATTTTTTTAAAAGTGGACCCATAATGAATAGAAATACCGATATGTCACTATTTAGAAACTCAAAAATGCATATTTGCATTGGAGATACTCTTAGAAACTCAACTTCATATTCTCTAACTTTATTTTTTTTTTTTTGCCATATCATCTCCATATTGAAGTTAGGTAATTGCATTGAAGATAATTTTTCTAACTTTTCAACTATCTATCCTATATGACACTCAATTTTCTCCAATTATATATTTACATTGGAGATGCTCTTATACCATATGGCAATTGTTATACCATTCTATGTCCTTAAATCTTTGTAAGCCAGAAATTCACACTAGATAAGCTTCCTTTTTCTGCTGAGCCTCTGAAAGCTGACATTTATTTGGTAGTGGATGTCCACACTAAGTCCCAAATTTCCTTCGAAGCCAACTTTCCTGAAACGTTTCGAATTATCCAACCTTGTGGTTGTCAAAAGATTATGAGACACATGTAGCCTGCAAACAGAAATGAAATGTTTAACAAGGGGTAGTTTGATTCTAACCTATTTGATATCGTTTTAGACTCTTAATTTATGTTGTAATAGGTTTGATTAACGATTCAAGTAATTCAATATATATATATATATATATAGTGATTTTCCAATGAGTACTTTTACAATGCACATTTTAAACACCTTCTGATGAAATTGCATGTAATCAAATGTTTTTTGATGAGATTTTTTGTATGCATCCTAAGAAAATTAGAATATACATTTGGTAAAAAATTGGAAATTTTTTGGTTTTGATAACTATTTTTTCTTATATTTCTCTATTTTAAAATGTTTTATCTTCAAAAAATCAAAAAAAATTAGTTCTTGCACTCAAATTTTTTTAAATTTTTTTCCATAAATGTATTTCAATTTTTTAACCATCCATACAAAAAATCTCATCAAAAAAACATTTGATTACATGCAATTTCATTAAAATGTGCTTAAAGTGTACATTGTAAAAGTCCTCATTGGAAAATTACTCTATATATAAATATACAGTCTTTCTATTATCAGTTCGAACTAATAAAAGATATATAAGTTTCTTGCATGTGGGCCATTGGATTTAAAAGATGCTTTGACAAGTGCATGCAGCCAAGTCAAAGTATTTAAATTCAATGGCCCACATGCAAGGAACTGATATATCTTTTGTCAGTTCGAACTGATAATAGAAAAATTATATAAATATATATATATATATAATCTTTCTCCTGTTAGTTCGTCCTGATATAAAATATATCAATTTCTTGAATGTGGGCCATTAGATTCAATTGATTTGACCCAGTGTGTATGCACTTGTCAGTGCTTCTCCATAATCTATGACCCACATTCAAGTAACTAATATATTTTATATAAGGACTAACTAATAGAAGAAGAACTATAATGTGTGTGTATATATATATATATATATATATTGATCTTATTTTGAAACTCTTATCTAATTAGTCTAAATGTACTCTTTTTTTTTACATGTTTAGAGGAGAAAATCTTGCATGGGATTGCCACGTGGTAAGACCATGAAACCATCCAATAAGATTGCATCAAATTAGAATTTTATAATTTATTTTTATATTCCCAAAATAAATGGTATAATCTTATTAGACGGTCTCACCAAATGGCAATCTCATGCATGATTTTCTCTGTTTGGAGAATAGCAGTCAAAAGAAATGATGTGAAGCTTGTTATTCAAACAAACATTGTTGTTGAAGCAGCAAGTAGTGGAGACTAAAGGCAAAATAATTAGGTAATAAATCAAGTCTGTCTTCTCCACTCACCAGATTCTAACAGACACGTGTACTCCAGTTCGGCAGTTCATGATTGATTTTCAACTATAGTAGGCATACCATATTACCACCATTCTTAAAGGTAAATTTTTGTTCCATAGTAGGGTATACCACCTTTCTGAAAGGTTAATTTTTTTAGATTTTGGGATCATCTTTAAAATGAAAATCTACGCTAAAAATTATTAAGATTTGAAAATACTGTCTATAGAAGAAAAAAAAAATTAAAAAGAAGATGGAAACGATTTAATTCAAAGAAACTAAAGTGTATCACAAGAGTTCCCCACTTCCCCGGTGATTATAACAAAACTCGTCAAAACAATTTCAATGGTATATTTCCGACTCTAAAAGTGTCTTACATGCTATTGGGCCTCTTGCCAATATGGTTGGACTCTCCAATTTGAGCCTCCACCACCAAGGTTCAACACCCATGGCACGCATGTATATATATATATATACATATATTCTTTGTCCCTCCTTGGCTATCAAGTGTGGGTGCTCTCTCCCCTTTAGTGGGAGCAGTTGTTTGGACTGTGCTAGGACTCGGCCCAGTTGTCTGGGCTGTGCTAGTAGAGTCCTTTGTAATTTCAAAAAGAAAAAAAAAAGTGTCTTACATCAATTGCAACCAACTTAACTAAATATTGGAGAAATATTAATTAAGGCTATTTTCTTCTTAATAATTTATTTTTGTTTCTATATAATTAAAAATCAACGAGGCTTAATGTTATGGTTGTGTTCTTATTAATTTACATATTTAGTTTTTAATTAGATTATAATTTATTTATTTTATTTTAGATGTGTATTAACCACCATTAGTAGTTACTAGATGTGGTTTGATTATGTGAGTGGTGGATCCCTAGTTTTTAGTTAGTGGATAGTTGATCGTAAATTGTAGTTACAGTTATTTGTAACTTTTACTATTTATTTCTTCAAGTACGTTAATGAAAGCTTCAGAATATTTGTTTGCACAAATTGAGTTACTGATTTTCTCTTGAAAATCATTTGGTTGAAAATCATTTGGAGAGTGGTTCTCTCGAAACAGCCGACTGGAGAGTGGTTCACATGAAAATAGCTCTCAACCCTATAATTTTTATTGTCAATAGAAAGCCTAGGGATGTTTGACTCTTTTGACCCCTCGTCTTGTGCACTTATCTTCTCAAAACATTATGTCATCTTCTGTAAGATTTGTTGCTAACTAAACATGAGAAAACACAACCTCTTTTCGATTTTCTCCAAGCGTTGCTCCAAATCTATTGCCATTGTCAAGCTCTGATACCAATTGATACAATCACAAAAATTCTAAAAATAGAATTTTAGATAAATTGAAAAGAAATATGATTAATTCGACAGAACCACTCTCCAAATGATTTTCAAGAGAAAAATCAGTAACTCAATTTGGGCAAACAAATATTTTAATGCTTTCATTAACGTACTTGAAGAAATAAATATTAAAAATTACAAATAACTATAACTACAATTTAGGATCAACTATCCACTAACTAAAACTAGGGATCCACCACTGACATAATCAAACTACATCTAGTTAACTACTAATGGTGGTTAATACACATCTAAAATAAAATAAATAAATTATAATCTAATTAAAAACTAAATATGTAAATTAATAAAAATACAACCATAACATTCCTTCCCCTTAAAAATCAATCCTTGTCCTCAAGGATTTTTAAAATGTTATGGACTGCTGGTGCCAAAGAATATGACAAAGCACTTTTCATAGATTGCTGGTGCCCCGAACCCTATGATTTTGACCGAATTTTGACCATAGGATTTTTTGATTCTAATATATATATATATATATATATATATATGTATGTATGTATGTATGTATGTATGTATAGCATTAAACTCATTAGATCTTACACGATCTAATGTTCATATAAATATACATACTTACAAAGATTATCCGGACTTAAATGTAGTTAAGAATTAAGAAGAGTATTATGGGGTTTATTCGGTTATTCTTCTTTATTTTAATAAAGAATTCTAATTTACAATTTTAAAAATAAATTAGAAAAGATGTTCAATTAATCAATTCAATGTTACAATTGAAATATAAAATCAAATGTTTTGTGCTTTCTTAAACATAATAATATTTATATTTCCCTTCAAAAAAAAAAAATTAAACATAATAATATTTTAAATTTCCATTCCCTGAACAAATCTCAAAACACAATCTTCAACACATTGTCAGGTTTTGAACATGACAGCTAGCTTCTCCTTTTCTAAATATTTGATGTAACAGTTGTATGCCAATTTTGTTATAAAAAACATATCAATTAACAAGTTGATGTCATTTTAATTATTTAATCACTCAGATTGGTTCAGTTTCAAATGTTTATCTCATTATCTGTTATAATTTCCGAGACAAATTCTGCAACCAACAAATTGTAAGATAGTCATGCTTGATTCCTGAATTATCTAGAGACGAAACAAATTTAAGAGAATGCAATGCTCTAAGTATCTACTATAAAAGATTAATCGAGATCTGTCGGGATTTATCGAAATCAAACTTTATACACAGTTCAATCATTTACTTTCACAATCAAAAGATACCACTAATGTAGAATAAGAGGTAATATATATGCATATGAGCCAATAGGCGTAGCTCAGCTGGTAAATGGATAAAGCTTGGGCAAATGATTTCCAGGTCAGCGGCTTGAATCCTACCAATGACGAAAGCTTTTAAAAAAATACCTGGTCCCAAATGAATAGATATTGTATATATGCGTAAGAGAATGCAACACTTCTTATAGTTTTGCTCTATTTATTTAAAATAAAAATAAAATTAAAATAAAATAAAATAAAAACTAATTGAGATCTATCGAGATTGGTTAAAATTACAACTTTTAAGCATAGCTCAGTTATGAGTTATCTACTCTCATTATCAAAATACTCTTATTATTGAAATCTATAACTAACGTGGAATAAGAGACAGAGCCTATATATGGACATGAGAATGCAATTCTTCTGATTTTGCTCTATTTATCTACTATAAAAAGACTAAATTTAGTAATTTACCGAGACTTGACACTTATTTCAATAATTAATTATACTAAAAAGGTAGGCATTTCATTGTTCTACTACCTTATAAGAAAATTTATGTAATTTTCGAAACTTCTTCTTAGAGTCTATAAAATCACTCCATTAATTTTGAAAATGGTGAACCTTCTCTTAATGCCTCTTAACAAAGATGGTTGTAAAATTTTCTCTAATTTGCTTCATTAGCAAGGAAAAAAAAAAACCAACTAAAATCCAACCAAACAAAATTTCGAGACATGGTGAGATATACCACAGTATGCACAATTCGGAATGCAACTCTCATTACAAAAAGAAGTCCTTTCTCATTTTGTGACTTGATAAGCTTGAATCTTTATCATAGAAGTGAAAGTGAAGTTCACTGTCGCTCTCCTAATAGTGAATATCAAGACATGCATTTTATTTAATTTCATTGATATACCACCTGTGGTGCGACGATTTAAACTTGAAACATTGATAGACTAAATGAACGTTTTTTACCGTCAAGCTACGTTAGTCGATGTTATTCAGAGATGCATTTGATCAAACTACAAATAATGAGAGCAAATTAATCTTTCATAAATAAATATCCTTACAAATACATTACATAGAGGTGTGTGTAGGCCTATAGGGATGGGCATCGGGAATGATAGGTCCCCCCATCCTCATCACCATCCCCTCATTTCCCCATTTAGGGAAAATGAGGATGAGGGAGTTTTGGGGGAGGTATCCCCATCCCTATCCCCATTTCCCCGTTTTTCCTTATTTCCTCTTTTTTCTCTGTTCCTCTGTTTTCCCATTTCATCTGTTTTATTAAAAATTACATATATATATATATATATAAATAAAAATAAAAATCCATTACAAATTCAAATACAAAGACAAAAATTCAAATACAAAGACAAAAATGTTAAGAATAATAAAAAATATTAAGAAATATATATATATATATATATATATATATATATAAGGTTTGGTAGAAATGTACCTCCCCTATCCCTATCCCTATTTTAATAAATTTGTAAGGAAAATGAGGAAATAGGGACCTCCTCCCATCTTCATCCCCATTTTAATTTGGAGATGATTTTCATCTCCATCCCTAACAATTTTCCTATTTTTTTTTCTAAAATAATTTCCCCTAATAGAGATGGATAAGTGAGAATTTGGTTATCCGGGGATAAATGTCCATCCCTAGAGGTGTGTGTCTAACCAACCAAACTCCAACTTTTAGTGCTCTCCAACTCCATATATAAAAGTAGGGGTGGGCAAAAAAACAGTGAACTAAACCGAACCGAACCGATCCAATCGGTTTTTTTTCGGTTTTTCATTGTTCACCGGTTTAGTTCGATTTGTTTTTTAAAAAACCGGATATTCCGGTTCGGTTTCCAGTTCAAGTGTTCGAACTGATGAACCGAACCGAGAACCGGTGTATATAATACAATTAGAATTCTTAATTTTAATAGCGAGGATGTGGAGATTCAAATGGAAGACATAAAATATGTTCGGATAATTGCAGAAAAGAAAGAGCGAAGAGAAGATAAAGGAAAGAGTAGTTATGTCATGGAGTGTAGCAGTAGTGGATATTATCACAGATTTTGCTTGCCTGAAAATGCAAATGTGAATCAAATCAATGCATCAATAGAGAATAATGGTGTTGTAACCATTGTGGTTCCAAAGAATTAGAACCAAAAGCTTGATGTTTTAGTATTAAAATATATCTATCATGTATGGTGACATATTGAGTAATAAATCAATAAAACAAAGATACATAACATGTAGTTTGTGAAATAATTAACACTACTGCAGCTCTAGTGAAAACTGAAAACAAATATTTTTGAAGAATCCGCAGGTGCCAAGGTAAAAAACTATTGTCTGCATACACATACAGCTGCTACAAGTTAAGATTCATAAACTGAACCGAACCGATTCAATCGGTTTTTGATCGGTTCACACTTTTAAATTTTATCGGATCGGTTCACTTTTTCAAAAACCGGATATTATCGGTTTTTTATCGGTTCACTCGAAAAGTGAACCGATCCATTAAACGCCCACCTTTATATAAAAGTATAAAAACAAGCTCATTTAAAATACTCAAACCCAATCTCTCCACTACCCTACATTACATTACGTCACTCTCAAGTCACCACAACTCACAGCTCACACACAACTCTCTGTCTCTCAAGCAACAAAAACCCACATACATAAATAAAACCAATCAACTCTAAAACCTCCACAGACCATTAAAACAAAATAAAAATGCAAACACCTCGTCTTCTTCTTCTTCTTCTACAACTACTCTGTTTTGTTGTTCTAGGTCAATCCTTGACATCACCACAAGACATCTCAGCTCTCAAAGCTTTCAAATCTTCAATCAAGCCAAATTCAATCCCACCATGGTCATGTTTAGCTTCATGGGACTTCACCACCGACCCATGCGCCTTCCCTCGCCGGACCCATTTCACTTGCGGTCTCACTTGCTCCTCCACCAGAATCACCCAACTCACTCTCGACCCAGCTGGTTACTCGGGTCAACTCACCCCACTCATTTCTCAACTCACCCAACTCGTAATCCTCGACCTCTCCGATAACAATTTCTTCGGTCCCATCCCGCCTTCCATTTCATCTCTCACGTCTCTTCATACTCTCACTCTCCGATCCAACTCTTTCTCTGGTTCGGTCCCTGACTCGGTGACCAAACTCAACAATCTTGACTCGTTGGACCTTTCTCACAATTCTCTATCTGGGTCTCTCCCGAAAACTACCTACTCGATGTCGAGTCTAAGAAGACTCGATCTGAGTTACAACAAAATCACTGGTTCACTACCTAAACTACCATACAATCTACTCGAACTTGCTATGAAGAACAATTATTTATCTGGGTTGATCACAAAAAGCTCTTTTGACGGGTTGACCCGACTGGAAGTGATCGAACTCAGTGAAAACTCTTTCACCGGAACATTACAATCATGGTTCTTTCTCTTACCGGGAATTCAACAGGTGAATTTGTCGAATAACAGCTTGACACGTGTCGAGATTTCAAAGCCCGTCAAAGGGAACAGTGACCTGGTGGCGGTCGATCTCGGGTTCAATAAAATCGAAGGGGATTTGCCCGTGAATTTCGCTGATCATCCACTGCTGTCGTCGCTGTCAATGCGGTACAACCGGTTACGTGGCAGCATACCATTGGTGTTCAGCCAGAAGAAGTCTTTGAGGAGGCTATTCTTGGATGGGAATTTCTTGATCGGGAAACCACCGGCGGGGTTTTTCTCCGGTGAGGGATTCATTTCCGGTAGCTTGGGAGATAATTGTCTACAGGGTTGTCCAGGTTCTTCTCAGCTGTGTAGTCCTTCACAGAAAGCTTACTCTGTTTGTAAACAAGCTTATGGTGGAAAACCAAGGTCTTAATTAATAGTTAGTCAATACCATTTTTATTTTATTTTTTTGTTTCCAAAAACAATAATATATGTATTGAAAAATATTTACAAGTAAATGAGTTTTATATATAAATATTTATAGGAATTTAATATTTTTTTGATGTATTTTTTTAAATTTTTTTTTATGGAGTATAGGAATTTAATTATATAATTATATTGTTTGTTTTGTTTATTTGAAAATTTTAAAATAAATTTTTTTTTTTTTTATCTAATTTCAAAATTAGAGGATTGTTTACTGCGGTCCAATTTGGTTAGTGATAACTGATAAGAGAGTTCATACGGATGATAATATCACAAGTTCGAGTCACAACCAAAATAAAAAGATGGTTTTTACTTTTTATTGTATATTAAAACCCCTTACACTTACATCATAAGGTTGCGGGTTTGAGTTTTTCCCCATTTTAAAAAAACCATTAATTTATGAAATAGTGTAATATTTAAAAATTAAAATTTAAAAAAAAAAAATTTTTTATCAATGATGGTCTCTTCAACTTGATTACTTGAAGTAAAATTGTGATTAACTTTTTAATCACTTTTAGTTTCCCTAAGCATTGGCAAACAATAAAGAAATGTTTTCAGAAAATAGTTTTCAAATTCAAAAGTGAAAACTCACATGGTTTTTACTTTTCAATTTGTTTTCACTTCTCCAGAAGTCTAAAGGGGTCTGTTTCAAGAAATAGATTAGTTATTTAATATAGATTACCGATCAAGTGTGTGTGAGATTACTCGGGATTAAGCACGTGCCCGCACTTGATAATTATTAGTATAATATGTATATCCCTGTGTCTCTGTCTCTTGAAAGCAAAGTGTGAACATTTTTGAGTTGAGAACTTTGAAAAATTTGTCGACATCTATCGTTTTTGTCGATGTAATCTGCAAATGTGTCTTGGATTTATCCTGAGCTGCAGCAACTGACATTGTCTGAGGAAAGTTTGTATTTTGTTTTGGAGATTATATATTTATTAATCTCACATGATGATATGTGAATCTCTGTAACAAAATCTGAAGGAGGATAGTTGTTATAACTTGTTATGTCGACAGTGATATCTACTCCTCCGACCGACAACAATGTGACGAAGAAAACTCCTCGAACATTTTTGTAAAATTCGTATGATGGTAATCGAACCATCCCCGACACTGACGTTTGAGTTGATAATTTCTACAAATACAAATTTCAAGTCCTCTGATTTATTTGAGATTCAGCAGCTGAAATTCAACTTTGTGGATGTAATTATGGGATGTTCACATCAAAGAATTGAGTGGTAGAAGATGAAACATCTAGATTGAATCCACATGTGCAAAAGTGGCTTTCCCTTGCAATTTTGGTACAATGTGTCGGTGCAATTCCATGATTATTTCCAATTCTCTTCACTTGTGAGTTGTGACCATGAAAATCTATAAATGTTGCCGTGTAAGTTTAGTTACTCGTGAATCGTGACCATAACGTATACCTTTCACCTAGCCTTCAACAATGAGAGCTGAAGATGCCCCTTTTCAGACTTCAGAGTACATGATCATCAGCTGTCATCAACTGGCGTGTGGCCCATATAAAAACAAAACTCTCTCAACCAAGTTATTATTTTGTAGCCATTGAAGAGAAAAATATGTATCATTCTCGGTATAGGTGGTGTGTACATTCTTACACTTTAGTGGTGAGAGTTCGATTCTCACATTTTCATCGTATGTATTTTACAGGTATGTGTGGAAAGTTTTCTCCTCGATATTGTGAGGGACTGAGGGTAGATATTCAAACTGTATATATAGTGCTTATTCTCGATAAGTTTTGACGGACCCTAACCTATTCGGTGTCAATTTTTTATTATTTTTTATTATTTTTAAGTATTAAAGAGAAATCTTTAAATGGAGACCTACAATTAGACATGTATGTCCCATCCTTGTTGCAATTAAACGTTACGTGATATATTGATACTTTGTGTTACTATATTGACTTAACGTTTAACTACATATATTATAATTTAATGGGTTATTAGCATCAGTACCCTTGAACTTTATGCGAGTTTGCATTTTACCCGATGAACTTTTTTTAGACGTTAAACCCCCTGAACTCTCCTTTTCTTTGCACTTTGTTCAAAATCCCCACGCTGTCCATTTTTCTGTCATGGCAAATTGCACTAAGTTCCCCTAATTATATGCATGATTGCATCAAACTGAAAACAATATAATAATATAACCCAAATACCCCAAATTTTAAAAATAAAAATTTAAAATTTAAAATTGAAATAATGGTTAAATAATAATAAAATTCTGAATTTTTTGATAAAGAAAATTAATTAAATAGAGAAATGAAAAAATTAAATTGATTTAACAATTATTTAAATGATCTTTTTTATTTAAATATCCCTAAATATAAAACCTAGATGAATTATCATTTAAATTATATTTTTTATTTAAATATCCCTAAATATCACTTGTTCATTTACAATAACAAGGCTATTAATAATGTCAAAAACAAAAATAAAAAATTAAATAATAATAATAATAATAATAATAATAATAATAATAATAATAATCATAACATTAAAAAAAAAATAGTAATATAAAAAATAATAATAAATTATTAAAAAAAAATAGGTAGATATTTAGATTGGTCTCCACCATCTATCTCAAATATTCATGGTGGTGATCAAATTTAAAAAAAAAAATAAAAATAAATAAATAAATAAATAAATAAATAAACAATAATAGGAAACAAAATTACAAGAAAATTGAAAAAAAACAATTTTTTAATTTATTATTATTATTTTATTATTTTATTATTATTATATTTTTTTTATTATTATTATCATTATTATCATCATCATTATTATTATTATTATTATTATTATTTAATTATTTAATTTTTTTGACATTATTAATACCCTTGTTATTGTAAATGAACAAGTGATATTTAGGAATATTTAAATAAAAAATATAATTTAAATGATAATTACCCTTATTATTATTTAAAATTGAAAATAATTTATTATTATTTTTTTATATTACTATTTTTTTTATATTATTATTATTATTATTATTATTTAATTTTTTATTTTTGTTTTTGACGTTATTAATACCCTTGTTATTGTAAATGAACAAGTGATATTTAGGGATATTTAAATAATAATAATAATGGTTATTATAATTTAACCATTATTTCAATTTTAAATTAAAATTTTTATTTTTAAAATTTGATCAGAGGGGTATTTAGGTTATATTTTTATATTGTTTTCGGGTTTGATACAAATATACATATAATCAGGGGAACGTAATGCAATTTGCCATGACAGAAAAATGGACGGCGTGAGGATTTTAAACAAAGTGCAAAGAAAAAGAGAGTTCATAGGGTTTAACGCCTAAAAAAAAGTTAAGGGGGGTAAAATGCAAACTTGCATAAAGTTCGAGGGGGACTGGTGTTAATAACCCTAATTTAATTTATAACATAAAAATTGCATAATTTTAATATTTTAATGTGAATTTAATAAAGTTAATTATCTTATAAGCTTTTGTATTCCAATAGAAGGATATAAGACAAATAAAATATAGGTGTTTTATTATTATAACTTTGAAAATAATGATGTAAATAGGAAGTTTGTTAATATAGAAACAAATGGAGGAGGAAAGCAAATGTAGAAATTTGTAATTATATGTTAATGATATTGTCAATCATTAGTGTCTTCAATTCTCCATTAATCTTAACTGAAAAATAAGTACTTCAAGATAAGGTTTCTTGATCCTTCACTTTTGTGGTCTAGAGACTTATATTTTCTCATTAAATAGCAATGTTTGGAGTTCTCCTCCATGTAGTAAAATTTGCATTTTGAATGGTGTTTATTGCGGTTGATCTCTTTAGATTTTGATAGACTTTTGACCTAAGCGAATTTCAAAATAATAATAATAATAACTTCAGGATAAGGTTTTTGGGTCTAAGATTTGTGTCTATTATCTCCAACTAATACTCATGGGTATTATTTTATGGGCCAAATTTGATTACCTAGAACCCAATTTAAAAATACACAAATCCTTATATTGGAATCCCAGATTCAATTGTTTAGACCAAAATAATTAAAAGATTCTTTTTCTACTTGATCACTATCAAGAAAGCTGTCAATATCTTTATCTCAATTATTATAATATATAATTTCTAATATTATAAATCTTCATCTTATTATATATTTAATTTATAAAGAAACAACTGTTGAGCATTGAATTTAATTTATTTGATGTTGAGAGATGAAAGTTGGTAGGAGACAAAAGCATCACCAGAAAGATTAAAGCATGCACTGTTTTTCAACTAATATATCTTCAAGTGAAAAAAAAAAAAAGAGCTGTCAATAATAAGATGCTTGTTCCTAACATTCCCCAATAATTCATCTTTTGCTATAGAGCCTGTAATCCAATAGTACTCTCATTGTCTCATGTATTGTTGTTGTTGAAATTGAAACATGTACTTTGAATACGATAAATAACGAATCTCAACAATATATATTTTTGCTTATTTCATTAAGTGTTGCTAATTTCTAATGGTTGATGAAAAGTCAAGCAATTAGCTAGCAATCTATTGCTAGGCCGATGGTCCCATGTAGTCTTGTAGAGTGACAATTGACAACTTATTGTATTTGGAATTGTAATCACCCAATAATCAATATATGTTGTAAATTAATAGAGAAACAATAGATAATATAATGATAATGATTAATTAATTAAAGAACAAATAAATAAATAAGATGTAGAAAAGGATGAGAAAAACGAGAGAGGAGAGAGGAAGGAGAAATATATTGCCTTTTATTGAATTAACAGAGAGTACAAATTTAATAATCACAACCCCACACTTTACAAAAGGAGCCGTCACATATATATAGGCAAAGAAGAAGGGACATTGTTGTAATATCCACACTTAAACATGAAGAAAATCATATAAGCTTGCCAGTGTCTTGGCTTACTCAAGAAGCAAGGAATGTATGTGGTGGAAAAGCCACAACGTGTAACACTCCCCTGGATTTTCACCACTTGTATTTTAATTTGCTAGGAAAAACCCAGTGGGACAAAAAACCTTAGCAAAAATATATCAAGATCTTCTGGATCAAGTGGTGTATATGTGTTTAGAACTGCCTCATTAAAACCTTTCCGGTAAAACCCAATGGGACAAAATCCGGAAAATCTCATTAAACCTCATTATATATTTATTAATCTCACATGATGATATGTGAATCTCTGTAACAAAATCTGAAGGAGGATAGTTGTTATAATTGTTATGTCGACAGTGATATCTACTCCGACGACAACAGCAAGTAAGCAAGTCAGAAAGTCAGCAACGTGACGAAGAAAACTCCCCAAACATTTTTTGTAAAATTTGTATAATGGGAATCGAACCACCCCGCCAGACGTTGAGTTGATAATTTCTACAGATACAAATTTCAAGTCCCTCATTTTTTTTTTGAGATTCAGCAGCTGAAATTCTACTGTGTATGTAATTATGGGATGTTCACATCAAAGGATGAGTGGTAGAAGATGAAACATCTAGATTGAATCCACATGTGCAAGTGGCTTTCACTTGCAATTTAGGTACAATGTGTCGGTGCATTTCCATGATTATTTCCAATTCTCTTCACTCCTGACCATGAAAATCTATGAAAGTTGCCGAGCAAGTTTAGTTACTATCTTGACCATGACATATATCTTTCACGTCTATACCATTGAGGTTGTGAGTTCGACTATATCTTTTCTTTAAAACTCTAATTAATTATAATAGTTAAAAAATACATACATATTGATCGGTTCATGTATTTCACCGGATGATGCATCAAACCTTTACTTGAAAAATCATTCGAAACATAATAAGTCGATGAGATTTTAATTTTAGAATTCTTTTGGAGGTAAAGATGGTGCCACGGTGGTAGTGCTGAAAAGTAAAAGAACAGAGGATATGAAAGTTGCAAGAAAGAAGAAATGTGAAAAGAAAAAAAAAAAAAATGTTAATTCAAAGGACATTGAATATGAAAGATGAGGGACCTAGCCTTCAACAATGAGAGCTGAAGATGCCCCATTTCAGACTTCAGCTGTCATCAACTGGTGTGGCCCATATTAAAAGTTTAAAACAAAACTCTCTGAACCAAGTTTTTTTATTTTATTTTTTTTATTTACATATCTATTGATTCGGGACCAGGTATTTTTTTTAAAAACTTTCGTCATTTTTAGGATTCAGTCGCTGACCTGGGAGTCATTTAGCTAAACCCAAGCTTGTCCATCTATCAGTTAAGCTATGCCCTATTGGCCTCTCTCAACCAAGTTATTTGTAACTATTGAAGAGAAAAATGTGTATCAGTCACAGTATAGGTGTGTGTACATTCTTTCACTTTAGTGGTGAGAGTTCTCTCATTGTACGCATTTTACAAGTATATGTTGAAAGTTTTCTCCTCGATAATGTGAGGGATTGAGAGTAGAGTATATTCAGACCGTATATGTAGTGCTTACTTTCGACAAGTTCTGACGAGACCCTAACCTATTTAGTGTCAATTTTTTTTTTTTTTTTTTTTTGAAAAAGTACCGAAGAGAAATCTATAAATGGAGACCTACAATTGCACATGTATGTCCCCCTTGTTGCAATTAAAACGTTATGTGATATATTGATACTTGATAGTTTGTGTTACTATATTGATATAATGTTTATCTACATATATTATAATTTAATGGGTTATTAGCACCGGTCCCAACTTTACGCGAGTTTGTATTTTACCTCTTGAACTTTTTTTTTTTTTTAGGCATTAAACTCCCTGAACTCTCATTTTCTTTGCATTTGTTCAAAATCCTCACACTATCCATTTTTTTGTCATGGCAAATTGCACTAAGTTCCCTGATTATATGCATATTGCATCAAACCGAAAATGTATAAAAATAAAACCCAAAACCCTTTGACCAAATTTTAAAAATAAAAGTTTAAAATTTAAATTGAAATAATGATTAAATAAAAATAAAATTCTGAATTTTTTATAAATAAAATTAAATAAATAGATAATGAAAAAATTAAATTGATTTAACAATATTTAAATTATTTTTTTATTTAAATATCACTTGTTCATTACTTCATTTACAATAAAAGGGTATTAATAATGTCAAAAACAAAAATAAAAAATAAAAAAATAAAATAAAAATAATAATAAGAAACAAAATAAAAATAATAATAACGATAAAAATAACCATAATATAAAAAAAAAATAGTAATATAAAAAAAAAAAAATTATTATAGAAAAATAGGTAGATATTTTGATTGATCTCCACCATCTATCTCAAATATTCATGGTGGTGATCAAATTACAAAATAATAAGAGAAGAAGAAGAAGAAAAACAAATTACAAGAAAATTGAAAAAATAATTTTTTAATTTATTATTATTATTTTTTATTATATTATTATTATATTTTATATTTTATTATTATTATTATATTTTCATTATTATTTTTTTATTATATTATCATCATTATCATCCATCATCAGCATCATCATCATCATCATTATTATTATTATTATTATATTTGACATTATTAATACCTGTTATTGTAATTAATGAACAAGAGATATTTAGATATTTAAATAAAATTTAAATTTAAATGATTATTCCCCTTATTATTATTCAAATTTGATAATAATTTATTATATTTTTATATACTATTATTATTTTTTATTTATTATTATTATTATATTATTATTATTTTACTATTATCATCCATCATCATCATCATCATCATTATTATTATTTAATTTTTTATTTTGGTTTTGACATTATTAATACCCTTGTTATTGTAAATGAATAAGTCATGTTTAGGGATATTTAAATAAATAATAATGGTTATTATTATTAACCATTATTTCAATTTTAAATTTTGTTTTTAAAATTGGGTCAGAGGGGTATTTAGGTTATATTATTATTGTTTTTCGGTTTGATACAATTATACATATAATCAGGGAAACTTAGTGCAATTGCCATAATAGAAAAATGGACGGCTTGAGGATTTTAAACAAAGTGCAAAGAAAAAGAGAGTTCAGAGGGTTTAACGACTAAAAAAAAGTTTATGGGGTAAATGTAAACTCGTGTAAAGTTCGAGGAGAAACTGGTGCTAATAACCCTAGTTTAATTTATAACATAAAAATTGCATAATTAATATTTAATGTGAATTTAATAAAGTTAATTATCTTATAGCTTTTGTATCCAACATAAGGATATAAGACAAATATAATATAGGTGTTTTATTATTATAACTTGGAAATAATGATGTAAATGGAAGTTTGTTAATATAGAAACAAATGGAGGAGGAAAGCAAATGTAGAAATTTGTAATTATATGTTAATGATATCGTCAATCATTAGTGTCTTCACTTCTCCATTTATCTTAACTGAAAAATAAGTACATCAGGATAAGGTTTCTTGACCCTTCATTTTTGTGGTCTAAAGTCTTATATTTCTCATTAAATCGTAAAATGCTTGGAGTTCTCCTCTATGTAGTAAAATTTGCATTTGAATGGTGTTGATCTCTTTAAATTTTGACAGACTTCTGACCCAATTGATGTCGGATTTCAAAATAATAATAATAACATTAACTTCAGATAAGGTTTTCGGGTCTAAGATCTGTGTCTAATTATCTCCAACTAATACTCATGGGTAATATTTAATGGGCCAAATTTGATTACCTAGAACCCAATTTACCAAATTAATTAAGATTCTTTTTCTACTTGATTCACTATCAAGAAAGATGTCAATATCTTTATCTCAATTATTATAATATATAATTTCTAATATTAAAATATATTTATTTTATAAAGAAACAACTGTTGAGCATTGAATTTAATTATTGGATGTTGAGAGATGAAAGTTGGTAGGAGACAAAAGCATCACCAGAGAGAAAGGCCTAGACGCCTAGCTACCTTTGAATTTTAAAGCATTTCAACTAATATATCTTCAAATGAAAGAAAGAAAAAGGTCTTGTTAGGAGATGCCTGCTATATTGTAAATGACATTAAGGTCTTGTTAGCTGTTGTTAGTTGTTGTGTGCCAAACCTCTCCTAAATCGGGGAACTCCTTGGCACATAGACTAGCGTCGCTAGCCTTTTCTCTTCCGTTAGGGAACGGTTGTGGCGATCCAGCCATTTGTTTGTTTAGTTGGTTGTTTCTCTTATCTCATTTTCAAAAAAAAAAAAAAACTGCTGTCAATAATAAGATGCTTGTTCCTAACATTCCCCAATAATTCATCTTTTGCTGTATAGCCTGTAATCTAAGAGTACTCTCATCTCTCATGTATTGTTGTTGTTGAAATTGAAACATGTACTTTGGCCAATGGACCCTTGCCAATGTGGTGTGACCCTCCATAGAGAGCCTCCACCACCAAGATTCAATCCCTATGGCATGCATGGATTTGTGCAAATTTTCCAAGTCCCACCAATGTCCAATTGTGTGGGTGTTGTACCATCTATGTGTGGTCTCTCTCTCCTCCGTAAGTGGAAGCTGCGGTCAGAACTATGCTTACAGAGTCCATTCTCGTCGGTCTCGACAGTTGTTGTATAACCATAAAAAAAAATAAAAAACAAAAAAAACGACATGTACTTTGAATACGATAAATAACGAATCTCAACCATATAATTTTTTTGCTTATTTCATGAAGTGTTGCTAATTTCTAATTGGTTGATCAAAAGTCAAGCAATTAGCTAGCAATCTATTGCTATGGCCCATGTAGTCATGTAGAGTGACAATTGACAACTTATTGTATTTGGAATTGTAGTCGTCCAATAATCAATATATATAGACATTCTTCACTCTCTCAAATTTATTGTTTCATTGATTACATGTATTCAATTTTTCTCTCCTTAGGACCGAACTGAACATTTTAGATGACAAGACTTGTGAATCATTGATTAAGTTTAAGAAGATTTTGACTAAGTTGAAGTATGTGAATCTAATGGTTGATAGTTGTGGAAGTGATATAAATAAAATCAGTTCGTCCTAACGAGATAAAAACTAATATATATATATATATATAAGATTTTCAAATGAGGACGTCCTGATATATCTTCATGAGGATATTGAATGTGAGCCACTAGTTTTACATATTTTGACTCAGTGTGTATGCACTTGTCAAAACTAATGGCTCACATTCAATATCCTCATGAAGTTATATCAGGACGTCCGCATAAGAACGAGACTATCGAAAGATAAATATAAATAAAGAGTAATGATGGATACCCCACCTACAATGCCACATTTTCCATCCCAACTCACGTGGCAACTGAGGTGTCATTTGGTGAGTGGATATTGTATCCACTCACCAAGTGACACTTCAGTTGCCACATGAGTTGGGATGAAAAATGTGGATATTGTAGATGGAATGTCTAAGCGTCTAGCATTACTCGTAAATAAATCAATAATTTGAGAGAGTGGAGAAAGTATATGTAGTTTTTTTTTTATATATTTTATTTTATTTTATTTTATTTTTATTTTAAGGGAAAAACTTGTATTAAAACCAAAACAAACGGAACAAATCAACGAAGACAACATTCTAGACATACCGCTCCAGGGTATGATTCCATACAAAATAGTGAGTATGTGTGACAACATTCATATTTCTATGAGCAAACACAACTAAATCTTACCATATCTTGAAAACGATCTCTGATGTCCGCAATAATCAAACCAATTTCAGTGCAAACTTTAGTATCTAAATTAATCATATTAACCACTCCCAGAGCATCCGACTCCATAACAATTGACTATAATCCAGACTCTTTAGCAAAAATCATCCCACATAAAATAGCCATTACTTCCGCTACCAGAGGAGAATAATCCGCCCCAATCCCTTGTGTACTTGCTACTACACTGAACCCAAATTTTCTCGAATCACCATGCCTAGCTCAACTCATTGATTTTGCACATCAATAGCAGCATTAGTGTTAAACTTAAATATACCATCCTCCGGCGGCTACCATTAATTAACCCCATTTTGCATTACATGCCCTTCTTAATTGTTTCTCTGCAACTAAATTAGCCTCACAAAACTCGGTCAACTACTCTACCAAATATGTTGAGATCATGACGTGTAAAACAATGAAATAAAATGCTAACACATCAAATGGATCAAGATCCCCTACCCATCTCATTTTGCTCACCTTTTAAACATCTGGTGACATGTGGCAGCCAAATAAATGAATGGTTAGGATTAATTTTTCTTATTTTTTTCTCTCTACCTAACAAACGACACGTTTCTTTCAAAAAGTTAATTTTTTTTTATTTTTTCTCTCTCTCTCATCATCACCGTATTCCTCTTCTCTCTCTCACTCTCTCTATCTCCAACTGGATTTCCTTTTAACTGGGCAGGTGTTTCTAAAGTTATATATTTTGTGGAGAAGAGGCTGAAAGATCTAGACATTGCATACATTGCTTCTCACAAACTCTTATCAATGGCTGGTGTTAAGGTCAGGAAACATCAACCATAGATGTGCCAAATTTTGATCAGATTTGAGGAGCCATAATATTATCTCTCTCCCACTCTCACCAAATATGATAATCGCTTCTGGTATTGAAGCTTCTTGTTCACAGTAAAGTATTGTATTATTTAGAATGTATTTTGTAGTATTCTAAACACCTAGAATCTGTATTATGTACTATATTATTCAGAATTTGCACTTTGTTTCTAAAATTAGTCTTAAGTTATCCCAAAATTCCAGCTGTTAGAGGGATTCGGATAGTGGGTTTTTGGGTATGAAAAATTATCTATGCAATTAAAAGTATACTAAAGTATTATGAAACAAACAAGAAAAAAAAAGTTTGAAGTGGAGATGAGAGATTGAGATTGAGTTGGAGAAGGAGAGGAGATATATATATATATATATATATATATATATATAGAGAGAGAGAGAGAGAGAGAAGAGAAGAGGAAG
This sequence comes from Acer saccharum, assembly GCA_030490815.1. Taxonomy (NCBI): domain Eukaryota; kingdom Viridiplantae; phylum Streptophyta; class Magnoliopsida; order Sapindales; family Sapindaceae; genus Acer; species Acer saccharum. The sequence goes on from CM059870.1 coordinate 11,544,358, forward strand.
ACGGCGATGAGAGAGAGGAGAGAAAAAATGAATTTTATTTTATTTTTTAACTTTTGAAAGAGACAGTGTCATTTGTTAGGTGGAGGGAGAAAAAAAATAAGAAAAATTAGTCATAACCATTCATTTGTTTAGCTATCACATTTACCAAATGTTTAAATTGTGAGAAAAAAATGAGATGGGCAGGGGATCTTGATCCCAAAAGAATCCATATACTACAAGAAACATTTGTTGTGCGGATAATGTGTTGTCAAACTTATAAATAAATAAAAAATAAAACAATAAATGGGAGAGAAATTAGAATATATTTACATTTGAACCAATTGCAAACTGCCGTTAAATAAAAGAATATAACAAATGTCACAAACTTATGGCACCGTTCAGCCACCAAGAATAACATGTGTCAACATAAGGATTTGCCACCTCTTGTTATATTAGCAAGAGTGCAAGACACATCACCATAAAGTGATGATTAATCCGCAATTTCATAACATTCCTCATGATTTGCACCATTTTTATTGTATTTGAATTTACTATAAATAAATAAAAACGCATGGAATACTAATGGATTTTACCGATGATGTATTTTATTTTTTTAAAACAATTATCTATTAGGACACACTGAGATCATTATTGCTATTTTGTCAGTAATTGTGAAACAATAGTTACATATATAGTGGGTTGATGAAGAATTGACCTCCAACGTAATGGGCCGCTTATGGTTCATGTATTACAATATACATAAATTCGGTTTTTTTTAGGGGAGGATTCGAACCTACAAATCTCATGGCGTAGGTATACCACCGAATCAATCTCATCTAGTCTATTAACATTGCACTCTTATTTATAGTTATCTTCAACAAATTGGTAGTGGACAAAGACCAAAAAAAAAAAAAAAAAAGGATTGACCATCGTAAAACCCTACTATTCTCTCTCATTCTCTCATGTGTTCCTAAGAATAACATATGTCAACATGAGGATTTGCCACCTCTTTTTATATTAATAATACACATCACCCTAAAGTGGTGATTAATCCACAATTTCATAACATTCCTCATGATTTGCACCGTTTTTGTTGCATTTGAATTTTCTATAAAAATAACGCACGGAATACTAATGGATTTTATTGGTGATGTCTTTTTTTTTTTTTTTTTTTTTATGACAATTATCTATTGGGACCCACCAAGATCATTATTGTTATTTTACCGGTGCCGTTACATATAATAATATAACAAGTGTCACAAACTCATGGCACCGTTCATCTTTAGCCACAAAGAATAACATTTGTCAACATGAGAATTTTCCACCTCTTGTTATATTAGCAAGACACATAACCCTAAAGTGGTGATTAATCCCCAATTTCATAACATTCCTCATGATTTGCACCATTTTTATTGTATTTGAATTTGTTATAAAAAAACATAGAATACTAATGGATTTTACTAGTGATGTTTTTTTTTTTTTTTTTAACAATTATCTATTGGGACTTACCGAGATCATTATTGCTATTTATTGGTGATTATGAAACAATGTTTACATATATGAATGTTTGAACCTTAGTGGGTTGATGAAGAATTAGCCTCCAACGTAATGGGCCGCTTATGGTCCATGTATTACAATATTACATAAATTCGGTTTTTTTAGGGGAAGATTTGAATCTACAACCTCATGGCGTAGGTATATCACCGAATCAATCTCATCTGGTCTATTAACATTACACTCTTATTTATAGTTATGTTCAACCAATTGGTAGTGGACAAAGACAAAAAAAAAAAAAAAAGGCTCACACATATTGAGCCCCAAACAGGGTCTTAAATTTGTTGAGATATCAATTTGATCAAACGGGTTGGCCGAGAGTTTAAGACTGACCATCGTAAAACCCTGCTATTCCTCTCATTCTCTCATGTGGCATTAAGAATAACATGTGTCAACATGAGGATTTGCCACCTCTTGTTATATTAGCAAGACACATCACCCTAAAGTGGTGATTAATCCGTAATTTTATAACATTCCTCATGATTTGTACCGTTTTATTGTATTTGAATTTGTTATAAAAAAAAAACGTGTGAAATACTAATGGATTTTACCGGTGCTGTTTTTTTTTTTTTTTTAACAATTATCTATTGGGACTCACTGAGATCATTATTACTATTTTATTGGTAATTGTGAAACAATATTTACATATATTAATGTTTGAACCTTAGTGGGTTGATGAAGAATTGACCTCCAACGCAATGAGCCGCTTATGGTCCATGTATTACAATATTACATAAATTCGGTTTTTTAAGGGGAAGATTTGAACCTACACCTCATGGCGTAGGTTACCACTGACCAATCTCATCTAGTCTATTAACATTGTACTCTTATTTATAGTTATCTTCACCAATTGGTAATGGACAAAGACCAAAAAAAAAAAAAAAAAAGGCTCCGACATATTGGGCCACAAACAGGGCCTTCAATTTGTTGAGATATTAATTGATCAAACGGGTTGGCTAAGAGTCTTAGATTGACCATCGTAAAACCCTACTATTCTCTCTCATCCTCTCATGTGTCACTAAAAATAACATGTGTCAACATGAGATTTGCCACCTCTTGTTATATTAGTAAGACACATCACCCTAAAGTGGTGATTAATCCGTAATTTCATACATTCCTCATGATTTGCACCGTTTTATTGTACTTGAATTTGCTATATAAAAAAATAAAAAAAAAAACGTGTGGAATACTAATGGATTTTACTGATGATGTCTTTTTTTTTTTTTTTTTTATATAACAATTATCTATTGGGACCCACCAAGATCATAATTGCTATTTTACCGGTGCAGTTACATATAAGAATATAACAATGTCACAAACTCATAACACCGTTCATCTTTAGCCACCAAGAATAACATGTGTCAACATGAGGATTTCCACCTCTTGTTATATTAGCAAGACATATCACCCTAAATGGTAATTAATCCACAATTTCATAACATTCCTCATGATTTGCATCGTTTTTATTGTATTTGAATTTGCTATAAGTAAAACGTTTAAAATACTAATGGATTTTACCAGTGATGTTTTTTTTTTTTTTATAACATAATCTATTGGGACTCACCGAGATCATTATTGTTATTTTATCGGTAATTGTGAAACAATTTACATATATTAATGTTTGAAGTTTGAACTTTAGTGGGTTGATGAAGAATTGACCTCCAACGTAATGGGACGCTTATGGTCCATGTATTACAATATTACATAAATTTGGTATTTTTTTAAAAGGAAGATTCGAACCTATAACCTCATCGCATAGGTATACCACTGAACCAATCTCATCTGGTCTATTAACATTGCACTCTTATTTATAGTTATCTTCAACCAATTGGTAGTGGACAAAGACAAATAAAAAAAAAAAAAAGACTTACACATATTGGGCCACAAACAAGGCCTTAAATTTGTTGAGATATCAATTTGATCAAACGGGTTGGCTGAGAATCTGAAACTGACAATTGTAAAACCCTGCTATTCTCTTTAATTCTCTCATGTGTCACTAAGAATAACATGTCCCAACATGAGGATTTGCCACCTCTTGTTATATTAGCAAGACACATCACCCTAAAGTGGTGATTAATCCGCAATTTCATAACATTCCTATGATTTGCACCATTTTTATTGTATTTGAATTTGCTATAAAAAAAAAACGTGGAATACTAATGAATTTTACCAGTGATGTTTTTTTTTTTTTTTTAACAATTATCTATTGGGATCCATCGAGATCATTATTGCTATTTTACCAGTGCCGTTACATATAAGAATATAACAAATATCACAAACTCATGGCACCGTTCATCTTTAGCCACCAAGAATAACATGTGTCAACATAAGGATTTGCCACCTCTTGTTATATTAGCAAGACATATCACTCTAAAGTGGTGATTAATCCACAATTTCATAACATTCCTCATGATTTGCATTGTTTTTATTATATTTGAATTTGATATAAAAAAAATACGTAGAATACTAATAGATTTTACCGGTGATGTCTTTTTTTTTTTTTAACAATTATCGATTGGGACCCACCGAGATCATTATTGCTATTTTATCAGTAATTGTGAAACAATATTTATATATATATTAATGTTTGAAGTTTGAACCTTAGTGGGTTGATGAAGAATTGACCTCCAACGTAATGGGCCACTTATGGTCCATGTATTACAATATTACATAAATTCGGTTTTTTTTTAGGGGAAGATTCGAACTTACAACCTCATGGCGTAGGTATACCATCGAACCAATCTCATCTAGTTTATTAACATTGCACTCTTATTTATAGTTATTTTCAACCAATTGGTAGTGGATAAAGACAAAAGGAAAAAAAAAAAAAAAAAAAAAAAAAAAAAAAAAAAAAAAAAAAGCTCACACATTTTGGGCCACAAACAGGGCCTTAAATTTGTTTAGATATCAATTTGATCAAACGGGCTTTCTGAGATTTTGAGATTGACCATCGTAAAACCCTGCTATTCTCTCTCATTCTCTCATGTGTCACCAGGAATAACATGTGTCAACATGATGATTTGCCACCTCTTATTATATTAGCAAGACACATCACCTTAAAGTGGTGATTAATCCGTAATTTCATAACATTCCTTATGATTTGCACCGTTTTTATTTTATTTGAATTTGCTATAAAATAACGCATGGAATACTAATAGATTTTACCGGTAATGTCTTTTTTTTTTTTTTTTTTTTTAACAATTATCTATTAAAACCTATCAAGATCATTATTGCCATTTTACCGGTGCCGTTACATATAATAATATAACAAATGTCACAAACTTATGGTACCGTTCATCTTTAGCCACCGAGAATAACATGTATCAACATGAGAGGATTTGTCACCTCTTATTATATTAGCAAGACACATCACCCTAAAGTGGTGATTAATCCGCAATTTCATAACATCCCTCATGATTTGCACCGTTTTTATTGTATTTGACTTTGTTATTAAAAAAACGCGTGGAATGCTAATGGATTTTACTGATGATGTTTTTTTTTTTTTTATATGACAATTATCTATTGGGACCCACCGAGATCATTATTACTATTTTATCGGTAATTGTGAAACAATATTTACATATATTGTTTCACAAATGTCACAAACTCATGACACCGTTCATTTTTAGCTACCAAGAATAATATGTGTCAACATGAGGATTTGTCACCTCTTGTTATATTAGTAAGACACATCATCCTAAAGTGGTGATTAATCCACAATTTCATAACATTTCTCATGATTTGCACCGTTTTTATTGTATTTGAATTTACTAAAAAAAAAAAAAAAACTCGTGGAATACAAATGATTTTACCAGTGATGTCTTTTTATTTTAATAATTATCAATCGGGATCCACCGAGATCATTATTGCTTTTAACAATAGAATAGCGATATTTGCACCCCTCAAAATTTGTATGTATACCCCAAATCAATATATTTTTAAAATTCCAACATTACCCTTAAAATGATTAATATAAATATAACTTTCTTATCATATACAATATTTAATATATAGAATATTTTAAAAAATATTATAATTAGTTACACAGATAAAAAAAAAAATTACCTTTTTGACTAAATTTTTGGTTTTGTTATTAATTAAGATTTAAATAGTGATTATTTAAAATTATAAATATCAACTAACTGTTATAAAAAACAAATTAAGAAGAGAAAATAATTGAAGTTAATTAATAAACAAAACAAATATAAAAAAAAAATGACTATAAACTTAAGCATACAAACAGATTCAATTAATGTTATTGATGGACTAATTCTCTTGATTAACTGAAATTGTATAGTTAGAGCAAGGAAAAATAAAATAAAAATTGTAGAACAGTTCTTCTTAAGAGGAAAAAAAAAAAAAGAAATATAAAGAAAAAAAATAAAATAAAAAAGCTCTATCTCCAGGTTTTTGATTCTAGGAGGAGACTTCAGGTGTGGCTTCTTGTATCTCCACACAAGTACTAATTCTTTTTTTTTCAATTTTTTTTAATTATTTTATAACTCATTAATTTATAATATATTTTTTTTAAATGAAGAAAAATGGCATATTTGGTAATATGTGGGGTGTGCTTACAAGTTAAAACATTTAAAAAAATTTAATGGGGTGTGTGTACAAAAACGAGTGTACATACAGTTTTCAGGGGTGTAAATATCAACACTCTTAACAATATTTACGTGTGTTAATGTTTAAACCTTAATGGGTTGATGGAGAATGTAAGTCTTTGACCTCCAACATAATGGGCCGCTTATGGTCTAAGTATTACATTATTACATAAATTTGGTTTTTTTTTTTTTATGTGGAAGATTCGAAACTCACAATCTCGTGGTGTAGGTATATACCATCACTCTTATTATATTAATCTTCAACCAATTGGTAGTGGATAAAGACAAAAAATAGAAGGCTCACACATATTGGGCCACAAATAGGGTCTTAAATTTGTTAACATATCAATTTGATTAAATGGGTTGGCTGAGATTATGAGACCAACCTCCGTAAAACCTTCCTATTCTCTCTCATTCTCTCATCCTCATTTGTCGAGTTTTCATTACACTTTCTAAAACCCTACTTTTTTATAACTCTTCTGCAAACCCTAATTTTTTTTTGTAAATTGTTTCATTTACGATCAATATCCGAATCCAAAACTACAAACATGGGCAAGTCAAGCTTAAAGTAAATATCTTTTGCCTTTTTTTTTTTTTTTTTTTTTTTTTTTTTTTTGTGTGGGGTTATTGATATTTCGGAAATGAGAGGAAATTGCAAGTTCAAATTTTGCTTTAAATTACTGACTTTTTTTCTTTCGAATATTTGGTGCAGAACCGAATCATCTAAATCCGATCGTAAATTCGAAAAGAAAGTTCAGTTTTATGCCAGTGAGTTTCTGCAATTGTTCAATTGCTTTGTATTCACTGAATTGTATTATATTCTTTGAATTTTGTTTGATTGTTGAATGAAAAACTTAGCTGTGACGGTTAATATTATTTCCCAGTTAATAAATTTATATATTTGTTGGTTTTTTGGTGCAGAGGTTAGAGATACTGTCACTTCCTTGGTAGCTACAAAGGCGATTACAAAGGTGTGTCAATCTTACTTTCAAACTCTTTTTCCTTGTTTATCTTACAGCTTGATTTTGAAAGTTGGTTTTGTACATCAACTTTTGAAACCTAAAATTATTGTCATACTGAACATGTATCAAAGAAAATTGAAAAAAAAAAAAAAAAAAAACGCTTTGTATCTTTGTCGTATCACATGCTAAACTCTACCGAATATATGAGGTAAGGTAAGGGATATCACTTCTGCTGTCAAAGTTATCAAATGATTCAATGTGACTTAAATTTGATTTAGGGAGGGCTTGAATTGAATTGTTTTTACTTGGTGTTTTAGTAGAATAGAAGTTACCATTACTTGATATATTGGCGACATATGATATTTTGAGGTTAAGAATACTTCATTTTTGCATTCATTGAAGCAAATAGTCAAGCCACTAAAAGCACTCTTTCATTAATCTGTTTCTTAGTTAATAGCTTTGGTTTCATTAACTTATTCTGTTATAATGGGATGTATGGTTTTTGATCTTTGAATGTGAAATAATATGTTTATTTTGTATGAGTCTTTATTTAGCATTAATATCTCACCTGTTTGAATAACAGAAGACAAAACTTCGAAGCCGCCAGAAGAAATTGAAAACATATGATCTCTCTTCTCTCTCAGAGTTCCTTCCTGAGTTGAAAGGTTCTCAGCAACCAGCTCCAGCACCTGAGTTCAAGCTGAATTGCAAATCTAGGAAAAAACTAGTGTGCGTTCTTCAATTCTACGTTTTCCAACTCTGCTATGTGGTTGATTTTTTTATTTTTTTGTTTGCTGCATTTTGTATCTTTTTATGAACATGGAATGATTGGTGCATTTTTTTTTTTTAATTTAGGTTGAAGGAAGGGAAACAGTTGAGTACAGTTCTCAACCATCCTGCATTCCAGGCGGATGCACTGGCTGCCATTCATCAACACTTACAGAGCACGCAACCTATTTCGGATAAGAAACCAAAGAAAAGGATGAATAAAAATGGTGGGAAGAAGAAGAAAAAAGGGGAAAAATCAAAGACTTCATCAAGACCTCAATCTATGGATATGTGAGTTGGTATATAGGTTTTCATTCATTTGCCTTTTCATGAACCAAACATATTCAAATTGAATCCCGGAAAATTTTTATTGCTCAAGTTTTTTAAATGAATGACCTTATATGTTTTTTTTTACTTTGTTGAAAATTGTAACATGAATATCATTTGCATGGGAAGTTTTTTAACACCCCTTGATTAAAATATCAATGAAGAAGAATACATTAATGCTCTTTCTTACTGAAGCCTTTGCAATGTTTTCAATTTGTTGCATTATGCATAAGGGGGTTGTAAACTGGTGTTATTCATTTTATTTCATATCATTTGCACGATATTGTAAACCGGGGCTTGGGCAAATGACTCCCAAGTCAACGGCTCGAATCCTACTAATAGCAAAAAACTTTAAAAAAAAAGTACATGGTCCAGATAGGTGAATAGATAGATACTGTCGAAGAAAAAAAAAAAGTTCTGAAAATGTTCCAAGCTTGTTCTTCATCTGGAAATTCTTTTTTCCTGAACATAGAGGTTAGAAATTTTGTAATTTGACAGTATCAATAAGCAAAATAATGCCATTTGCTCTTGATTTCAGATGTCAAATTTATTTAAGTAGTGCTGTTCCTTTCTTCGTACTTCTCTCGATCACTCTTTTGCAAAGATAGTTGGTTCTCTGTAGTATTCTTTTTCTGTAATTGATTGCTGTGATTGTGACATTCTTTTATCAAATGCAAATACATCTTTTGTGATCATATGAATGTTTGGCTAACCTGTATGAGGGAAAATATGTCAAATCTGATCCCTAAAAATAGACACAGTTCTTGCTTAAAATGGGAGAATTTGTAACTGTCTTCATCAATCCCCTGTCTTTTCTTTAAGAAATCAGGAATGAACTATTTTGCATTTTTGCTGCCTTCTTTCCTGGAGATACTGTTGGATAGCCAATCAAGACCTTTGCAAAGTCCTTCACCGGAGGATGCAGAAGTACTCTGGATATACCTGTACCGTAAATTTTACAAAACCACTAATCAAATAACTGTTCAAGCAATATATGTGTCGTAAAAACTAATCTCTGTAACATTTTTCTTTTGGAATGACTTGTCATCAATTTGACTCTCTTCTTCCTCTCTCTTAACTTTTGCTGTAAGTTACATGACTTACATCTAGGTCATGCTATCAGAGAGATTTGAGGAAATTGTTCATAAACGAATGAGAAGAGCAAAAGAACAAAACCCAGAAATCTGAAATAAACACGAGCTTAAAGGGTATGATTTGCAATATTACCAGCAACGCTGACCGAGAGAATAGAGCCCAAGTTTATCAGCAATCTCAGAAGCAGGCATGGCATCTGGAATATCTTGCTTGTTGGCAAAGACAAGTAGAGCTGCATTGCTCAGCTCTTCCTGCAAAACACAAATTCAATCTCTGGTTTTTATGTTACAAATTCATATATCAAAAACAAGTTTGTAAATGAGAAGTGTCCATATTTACAAAACATAGAGGTTACTAACATCTTGCAGAATCCGATGTAGCTCATTGCGGGCTTCTGGAATTCTTTCTCTGTCGTTGCTGTCCACCACGAAGATCAGTCCCTGTGTGTTCTCAAAGTAATGTCTCCATAGTGGCCTTATCTGTTCATCAAATTGCAAGGACATGAACATGATTTCCAATTACATTGCATACCAAACAAATTATTCATTTTTGTTTGTTATCTACTGCTTCTTTCTGCATCCAAAAGTTGGTGATGTCTGGGTTGGGAAGCAGCACATTCACTAGTTTTTGACAACATACTGCCTGCGAACCTGAGTTATTAATGGACTGAATATTTAGGGAAGTTGGTGATGGGTTTTTTTTTGTTCTCCATCCCCTTTTATTTGACGGAGAAGGTTTTCAACAAACTTTACGAGAGGTTTCCATTTCGAAAACTAGGAGGGGTTGCCTTAACGAATTTTTAAAACTTCTGCCTAAATCCATTTCAGACTGTCTATAATATATTAACCAAGAAAACTATTCTAGGATTTGTTGCATAGCGTTTAGCTATTCAAGATCATACGATGAATCAAATGACATTAACTTAGTACCTTACTTTGACCTCCTACATCCCAGATAGAGAAGCTTATGTTTCTGTACTCCACGGTCTCCACATTAAAACCTGGAAAAACAAAATATTTGTTAAAATCCTTGTACTGAAGAAAGAATTAGCCAGCAAAAACAATCTTAAAATCACAGTGAATTCTGCAGAAAAAGATTATTTAGAGCTCAACTGTACCAAGATGAAATATCACAATACGAGTAAAGAGTGAGCTTGTGAGGCGGCGCATACCTATAGTTGGCATAGTTGAAACCATTTCTCCAAGCTTGAGCTTGTACAGAATGGTTGTCTTCCCAGAAGCATCAAGACCCACCATTAAGATTTTACTTCTACAGTTGGGAAAAAACCGCTTTGCGAGCCGAGATACGGATTTACCCATATCACAACTGGTTCAACCCAAGAACTACTGCTTGTATATTTGAATAATAAATATGAAATTCAAGACTGTTTTTCCAAAATGAAAATCATAAAGAAATTTCTTGAGTTCCAAGTAAATGACAGGTAGTGTGTGGTCGAGTGGAAAAGGCAAAAGGAGAATAAGTTCTGCTAGAAGCAAAGAATGAAGTTAAATTGTTTTCTATGGATTCTCAATAATGCAGAGGCCAAGATTCTGTGCCTTCTGTATTGCTAAGTTGAAAAATACACTTTTCAAAAAGCAATGTTTACACTTGTCTATGCATCACAAAAAAGATGAACTCAGAGATTCCCCCAAGTAAGAAACCTAAAACCTGAATGATGCCGATTAATATTCGATTATCGTTCCCGTATGCATAATATATATTTACCCATTTGTATGCAGAAGCATACCCAGTACCAAAAAGAGAGTACATAAGCAATAAAGCATATACAAGATTACATCAATTCTGCTTTAGAATAAAGCAGACTAATATATAACAATGATACGCCGCATATGGGAAACCTTGCTGTAAGTTAAAATTTCCATCACTAGTACATATTTGAGTGTTGCAATTGAGAAAAAAGTTACAAATAATGAACAAAAATGTAATTGAAAGTGAAAGTATCTTGTATCAAACTTTACAGATTGACAACAAACAGTAACATCAAGTGATCAGTTTTTAGAGGCAGATTGGAAGATGAATACTGCTGTCAACACTCCAACTAATCCTGTAACTGCCAAGGCCACCGTAGGCAAGGGTGATGTAAGCCCGAAATTCTGCAAAACAAAAAGGGATATGAATGAGATGAAATAATTGATCAAAAAAAATTCATATTATTTATATTAATTTGAGTTAGGTGTCAGTGATGGCATGGGAGGGCAGAGGCTGTCATATAATTAACATTTCTCTACTTTTAAGTATCATAGAGGCAGCTTATTTGAGATGCTTATTCTATTGAAAAGGTTAAATATGATAAGCATTAGAAGCTACTTTGTCCAAAAGCAAAGACTTGGAAAGTGCTTTTTTTTTTTTGCAGAAACAGATATTGTATTGATAAAAAGATGCACAAGTCAACAAGGAAAAGCAGGGGACAACATTGAAGGGAAGTGCTTTCTAGTATTGTATCATGTGTGTCTGAAACCAAAACCTAAAAGCTGAGAAATGAAAGAACCACTCATATTATCAAAAGTTTTCCATCTAAGCATGCAATCAAACAAGACATCTGGCTTCAGCTTTTCCAAGTATCTAGAGAAAACTGAAACCATATGAGATCCGACTCAAGAATTATCTAACCATAATGACACAGAAGTTTCGATTCTTCAGCTAACTACAGATATCAATCCTGGGCTGCTTTATGGCAGCTCAAAGACACAATAATAAAGACTGATACTTAAAACCACATTAGCATCACGAAGTAGTTTCTCAGTTCACATGTAAGAACACAAAAAGAGCATGGTATACCTCCAGAAGTCCCTTTCCTGTTGATATTTCAACGCTAATAGCCACGGCAAAGCCAACCATAGCCAATCGTCCTAACCATACATCCAAACTGTTGCTATCCTGGCTACTTTGCTCACATCTTACTGTAACTGGATTAGCTTTCCTTGAAGGCATCCTTTGGCAAGAAGTTCTCCATACTATTGTAAAAGAAAGCAAGCACGCAATAAACCTCAGTCTATATCTCTCAGCAACCAAACAAAACCAAGAAGAGGAAAAATAAGCCAAATAGATATGACCTTGTACTTTATAAATGTTGTACAGTCCAAAATTGAAATAGTGAAACAATGAAATATCATTTGCATTTATAGTTAGTGAAGTAAGTTTTACAAGATAAATGCTTAATATCTCAAAGGCACAATTCGCAAAGATAATTAGGCGAACTGAAACAATTCAGGTTCTTTTGAATACACAGCAATCCAGACATGGTTAAAGTAACAAACATAAAACCCTTGATAATTAATGACAACCATGCACATAATATGCAGCGAAACGGAGATGTGACAGCACCCGGTTTGTGGTTTTGGTCTTTAATACTGACCCTATATAATCTCAGCTGCAAAAGCAGTACTCTCATCAAAATAACATGAAATAACAAACATAAGTTAATCTACTTCTTCGGTATTTACGCCACATATAGGTTTTTTAAGGCACTAATTAACACTAAATGAATTTAAACTTAATTATCACCCTCACTATATGGTCAAAAATCATGATTGTAGACAGAACAAAAACTGCCACACCAAAAATCCCACCTTCCTCTTTATTTTTTCAAGGGACCTTCCTGCAACCCACATGGACCAAACAAGCCTGTCCATGAAAAATATTGAAAACCATCAAATCTTAGGCCAATTGAGTCAATTGACTCAAGAGATGGGTGGAGTTGAACTCATCATGACAATTAAGTTAAACTGGAACCAGATCTTAAAATCATAATTATTGTTCATTACTCAATTGTATTACATTATTTGCATCTACAGACTACAAAACATCTCTCTGTTTACATATATACATACAAAGTTCTCATAGATGGTGTCAACTAGCAGACTATCAACTTCAAAAAAACAAGCACATGAAAGATTCAACTTTTAATAATAGAAAGAGAAATGCTTACAAAGTGGGGTTCCAGTAGCGAAGGTGGTTCCAATTCTTGACAAATTCGAAATGGGTAATCGTGAAATAGTGTGAGCTTTTGGTGAGCTGATAGCAAAAGCATCTGCAACATGAAAACCGAAGTATGAAATTGACGAAACAATACAACAAAGAGAGAGAGAAAGAGAAAGAGAGTACCATGGACGGAGAGTGAGAGAGAGGCAGAGACTTGAGCTAACGCCATTTGTTAAGTGAAGTTTGGGAGGGAGACGAACAGAGGAAGAGAAGAGATCAGAAGAGACCACCTCTCAATTTCTTATCTAGTTTGTGTTGGCTGATCTTCAATGGTGTTTCAAGATGACCAGTCATTTCAGAGAGAGGCAAACTAACACGTGTCTTGCTTGGGGTGAGACAAAACTACCAATCTATCATGCACCCGATGGATGGTGCATGTCCTATGCATGGAAGTTTTTATTCAATTGGTGGCTTCTTCTTATTTATTTTAATTTTCTTTACTTTTATCTTTTTGTATATTTATAAAAGAAAGATTAGTAAAAATAACCACTTACCACGTATATTATGCAAAATTTATTTTTCACCACGTAAGAAAGTTTAAGGGCGCGTTTGGTATTATTTTTAAAATGGTGTTTTTGAAAATTATTTTTAAAAATGAAAATCATATTTTAAAAACATTGTTTTTTAAAAACATGATGTGTTTGGTAGTATTTTCTAAAACTAGTTTTTAAAAATGGAAAACAATGTAAATATGTTTGGTATTATTTTTAAAATGAATAAAATTATTGTTTGGATGGAAAAATTGTGGACTTGTGATTTGTTTTGAAAACAATGGAAAACAATAAAAAGTTGTTTTTAACCTTTTTATTGTAATTTTTAGGAAGAATTGTAAATAACCTCCTGACCTTTAATCAAATGTCAAATCAAATTATAGAGTTTGAACAATCAGCAAAAAAAAAAAACCCTTAGAGCATCCACAATGGGAGCACAACTATTCAAGACCCATTTATTGCCACATCATCAAAAATGGGTCTTGAATAGTAAAAAATGGGTTTCCCATTTGGGTCCTATTTATTTGGGTCTCATTTTTCCATAATGGTGTTCAATTGAAAAAGTAAAAGTGGACTCACTTTTTTAACTTTTTTCCAAACAATCATTACTCTTCTTTAAAATATTATATATTGATTAATTTAAAATAATTTTTTCACAACCGAATTACATCAACAATAAAAATAAATATTTAAAACAAAATATTGTATAAGATTAGACATAGCGCTAGTTTCAGTTCAGTTCGGTTCAGTTCGGTTGGGTTCTGGTCCGGTTTCGGTTCCGATGGTTCTGTTTCGATTTCGATTTCGATTTCAGTTCTGATGGTTCGGTTTTGATGGTTCTGTTCCGGTTTCGATTCCGGTTTCGATTCCGGTTCCGGTTCCGATTCTGGCTTCGGTTTCTATTCCTGCTCTGTTTCGAAAGTGGCAGTTCTGAATCCGAATCGAAATCTGAATCCAAAATCGGAATTAGAACCGAAATCAAAATCGAAACCAAAACCGAAACCTCCCTCTGAGAGATTTCGGTTTGGATTCCGGTTCCTCGATTCCGGTTCGATTCGGTTCTGGATGTTTTGACTGTTTAGTTTTGGTTTCGATTTCGGTTTCGGTTTCGGTTTCGGTTTCGGTTTCGGTTTCCGTTCCATATCGGTTTTGATTCCAAACCTTCAAAACCGGTTTTGGTTCCGGTTTTGAAGGTTCGGTTTCGATTCCGGTTTGGTTCCGATTCCAAACCTTCAAAAAATTAATGTTTTCATTTAAATTATTTTAATTTCATTGAACTAAAATTTTATAATTGAAATATATATATTAAATTTATTTATATTTTTTCATTATATATAATTATTAAAATTAATAGTTATATATTTTAATTTAAATTATATATATATATATATATATATAAGCCCAACCCACACCCAACCCAATCATTGGGCAAGACCCAAATTGAGTTCCAAATTTGGAACCCAATTTGGGTCTACTTGGGTAGACCCCACATTTAGCTCTCTTTTTTTGGGTCTCATTTTGCACCATTGTGGAAGAATTTGATGGGTTCCAAAGTGGGTCTAATAAAAGTGGGTCTCATTTTGCAACCATTGTGGATGCTCTTATCATTAGTTGATCGTTAGTTGACTTTAATTAAATCTAAGCTAATTGCATAAAAACCATTCACAATTAATTTAATTGTTTTTTAGGAGATAATTAATTTAATTGTTGATGGATAAAATTATTATTATTTATTTATATAATATTTATCAATTGTTTTTTTTTTTTTTAATTTTTTTTTTTAAATGGATGGAGGAGATATGATCTTCCCCATCCATAAGATCTACACAGTTGATTTTTTTTTTTATTCTTTATTAAGCCTGCCCCGTTTGTACTAGATTTGGAATAGAGTAACCCATCCTTTTTTTTTTGTTGCGACTTTTTTTTTAATTTCTATTTTAATTATTTTGATCTCCACCACTTTTTTCAATTTCTATTATTTAAGAATATAATTTATAAAAAAAATAAAATAAAATAAAAAATAAAATAAAAAAACTTTGATGAAAATGATGAAAATGCTCTCCCTACTGTTAAGTTTGACTGGTCAAATCTAAAGGCAAGTTCAATGTCTTGTCCATCAACAATTAACTTACTTATGAGGGATGTTTGTGCAATTAGCCTATATTTAATAAAAGTCAACTAACAGTCAACTAATGGTAGGGAGTTTTTTATTGATTGTTCAGACCATAGGGTTTGATTTGGCATTTGATCAAAAGTCAAGGGGCTATTTAAATTATCCCTGATTTTTAAAAAGTTGTTTTTTGTTTTTTTAAAAAAGTTTTATAAAACATTTATCCAAACACTATAAAGTTGTTTTTTATTTTTAAAAACAAAACCGAACACCACCTAAGTGTGAGCTGCATATCCCACGTGCCCATGTGCGATGTCCAAACAACTTCGTAGGGGCAGCACTTGTCCCGGTGGTGCCATCTCCGATGAAAGACTGGTGTGAGATGAAAGAGTGACGAGAGGGAAGAGAAGAAAGGGTAAAATTGAGAAAGAAAAGAAGGAAAACAAAAGATAATAAAGGGTTTGGTGAGTGTTTTTATATGGGGATTTTGGTAATTGCACAAAGACGTTGTTATAAATAGTTAAGAGAGCTTTTCCTTACAATCCACAAATCGTCTATTCACATTCCAATTTAATTTTTTTATTATTAATGACAATTTTAACCTAACTTAAAATTACTAAACAAGACAAAAAATTTTAAAGACACTCCAAACTAATTAAATTATTAAAAATATAAATTCTCTCTCCTAAATCATTAGATTAAATATTATGTATTAAACTCTCTCTCCTAAATCTGTTATTACCATATTAAAGTATTAAACACTCTCTCCTAATTAATCTCTCTCCATTTTTCAAAAAAATAAAAATAAATCATATTTCCATACTTTATCGATCAATCTCTGATGAATAGTTAAAGAAATAAAAACTTATGAATATTTTGGTTTTTTACTAACAGTAATTTATATATATATATATATATATATATATATATATATGGTTGCAACTAGATTCGATTAAACCCAGAATTTCTAAGACTAATGAAAGAATTAAAGTTCTCTAGGCAATCACATACCTACAAGAGTAACAAAAAGCATTTTCATATTTCAATTTAAAAAAAAAAACAAGGTACTTTTTTTTTTTTAATTATATATATATATATATACATACATAATGTTCCTGAAAATCAAGCTTATTAGTAAGTTTTTTTTTCTTTCTAAAATTAGAGATATGTATTGGAGGAGAGAGAGTTTAATATGGTAATTAAAAATTTAGGAGAGAGTATTTAATATGTAATAATTAATCTAATGATTTAGGAGAGATAATTTCTTTTTTTAATAATTTAATTCAAAAAAAAGATAAAAGGATAATCTTGTAACAAAATTAAGTGTCTTTAGAATTTTTTTTAATTTAAATTTTAAAAATGGAGTGTTTTTAGAAAAGAAATGTAAAAAGAAAAAATTGTATTTTCAAAAGAAGCTCTCAATAGTTAAAATTTAGTACGTCATTAAAAACAAATCCCTAATGTTTTCAGGGGCTAGTTTTGATTTTTTTCCCCCATTTTTAAAATCACCACATTCTTCCACAAGTCACAAACACAATCTACAAATCACAAACTCATCTCCATCGAGACTCTTTGTTTTCTTAAGAACTCCAACTCATTTTCTTTTAATTCTATTTTTTTTTTATCAAATATAGATAAATGGAGATCCATATATAATTTTTATTTTTAAAAAAATTATATATATTTTTATTAATTATGAACATATGATAAAAACCAAAATACCTATGAAATTGTTAAATTTGACAGTCTCACAAACAGAATGACCCAAATGAGCCATTTTTCTAAATATAGAAACTAGTTTTACAAAAAAAATAAAAAAAATACAAATACAAATATAAGTAGAAAAATGATGTTTACTTATTTGTTGGCTAAATTGTAAATTCCCTAAAGGAAAATGTATCGGAGGGACTCGAGAGATGTTTAAAGGGAAAGGACCGCCCCCACCCATTTATGAATTCCCCCATTTCCCCGAATTCTCAATCTCCTAGGGAAATGTAGGTGGGGGGAGGTATCCTGCCCCACCCATTTATGATTTCCTTCATTTTCCCGAATTCTCAATCTCCCGTTGATCCCATTTCCCCGTTTGACTTAGTCAACTAGAAATTAAAAATTAAGAAAAAAAAATTAGTATGTATCGGAGGGACTTGAGAGATGTTCATAAGGAAAAGGAGGTGGGGGGAGGTACCCGCCCCCACCCATTTATGATTTCCTTCATTTTCCCGAATTCTCAATCTCCCGTTGATCCCATTTTCCCTTTTGACTTAGTCAACTAGAAATTAAAAATTAAGAAAAAAAATTAGTTAGATTAAATAATTTAATTATAAAATTATAAATTAATTAAATATAATTTAATTATAGAATATTTAAATTTTTTTTTTTTAGAGATATAGGGAAAATGGGGATGGGGAAAATGGACATATAATATTACGTATCTAAAAAACATACATATGGTAGTATTTTTTATTTATTTTTTTATGTAAACTCAATGTAAATTTGTGTAACCCTTTAATTTTTATTTTTATTTTTGTTGTTTTTTTGTTTTTTTGTTTTTTTTGAGAGGAAACCAACTGATTATACACAAGCGCGGCAATCCGCTGAAACCAAGGAACAAACACAAGGAGGAAAATCCTCCAGCCAAAACATGTCCTCAACACAGGAGAGACCGTTTTTAACTAAACTATGGGCTACCTGATTAGCCATTCTAGGAACAAAATTTACAGAAATACAACGCATCTTCTCTAAGAGAAAATGAATATCATCAATAAAAGTTCCAACCTCAGAACAGTAAGAAACCTTGGAATTTATCCACCCCACCACGACTTCGGCATCTGAATCTATCCGACAGGGATATAACCCAGCATCCCTCGCCAGCTGTAGGCCTTGAAGGATGGCTCCCGCTTCAGCCACTTGAGGAGAAAACGTTGCTATGATCTTTTGGGAGCTAGACGCCATCACCATACCCTTCGAATCACGAATAACAATCCCAAACCCCACCAGACGATCATCCGCCTTAATCGCAGCATCACAATTTATTTTGAAGCATCCTGGATCAGGAGGAATCCATATATGATTTCTGAAAGGAGTCACATCAGTGATACCATCCTTTACCACACCAGCTTCATTGTATTCACAAATATAAGCACGAGCCCACTTAACCACCTCCTTATCCATTGGAGAATTATGGACAACTGCATTCCGTTGTGACCAAATCTTCCAAATACACACACAAAACAACACCAAATCCTCCATTCCCAACCGAGAAAAGCAATCAATCATAAAATCAAAAAAAATGAACTTTACCTTTATGATTGCCCTGCAGTTTGGGATACCATTCTGTACGCACTAGCTCTAAACCATGACAGCTCCAAAGACTGTGGAGAATAGTTTCAATCTTAAAATTACAAATAGGGCAGATCTTATACACAGGGATTCTACACTGAGCCAGAGTATCATTAGATGGAAGCATGTTGTTACAAGCCTTCCAGACAAAAAATTTGATTTTAGCAGGCATGTTCAATTTCCAGAGTGATTTCCACCAAGAAAAAGAGATCACTGAGAAGGAATCCGAATTAGAAGAACCACACTCCGAACGTAAGGAGCACCCTAACCAATAACCACTCTTAGCAGAAAATGAACCCTTTTGATCATAATGCCATTGGATTGAATCCTTCACTCGGCTGCTTCCTAAAGGAATACTCAAAATAGCAGACACATCTTCCTCGCAAAACACAGAGCTAATAAGATCAATATTCCACTCACCCGAAGGATTTAACAAATGGTTGACAGTGGTATTCTCTCCCATTATAGGCATAGACAGAGGCTAGAACGTTGTAGGTCTCGGGATCCATCGATCCTTATAAATGCGAATTTACTTTCCATCTCCTACTTTCCACCGTGTACCAGCTACTAAATTTCTTTTCCCCAAACCAAGCTCTTCCATAAGAAGAAGGCTGAGGAGGACGCAGTAGCATCAACAAAGCCAATGTCTGGAAAATAACAGGCCTTGAGAACCCAAGCAACCAGAGAGCCTTCATTTTACATTATTCTCCAGTCTTGAGCAGCAAGAAAGGACTGGTTAAAAACCTCCAAATCCCTGAACCCCAAGCCACCTCTTTCTTTGACCTCACATAACTTGGCCCAGGTGCACCAATTCATCTTCCTTGAATTCCCTGTGCTACCCCACCAAAACCGAGCACAAAGGCGATAAATCTCTTTTATAATACTCTTTGGAAGCTGAAAAAGATTCATTGAATAAGCAGGTATAGCTTGTATGACAGCTTTTATTAAAATTTCTTTCCCACCAGTCGATAAAAATTTATCACGCCATCCCTTTAGCTTGTCCCAAATCCTGGAAATAATACTTGCGAACAACTCCTTTTTCCTCCTACCAGTAAAGCACGGAAGGCTCAAATACCTTTCATGATAGTCCACCACTCTAACACCCAGAATTGAAGCCAACTGAGAACAAAACTGAGAAGAAACAGAAGGACTAATGCACATTGCAGATTTCTCACAATTGATAATCTGACTTGACGCCTTCGCATAAATATCCAAAATATTTTTAATCAAGAGACAATTGGAAACGGAAGCCTTTGCAAATAACATACAGTCATCCGCAAAAAGAAGGTGGGAAATAATCAGACCGTCACGGCTACACTAAAACCCCTGAAGTTCTCCCTGCCCCACAGCTCGATTGACCAGACTTGAAAAGCCCTCCCCACACAGTAGAAATAAATAAGGGGAAATTGGATCGCCCTAACGCAACCCCCTTGTCGGTTTAACATAGCCAGAAATGTTACCATTTAGCACAAAGGAATAAGACATCGATGAAATACACCAGGAAATAAGACTGACCCATTTATCCAAAAATCCCAGACTACTCATCATTTTCTCCACGAAACTCCATTCCACACGGTCATAAGCCTTCGACATATCCAGCTTGACCGCCATGGACCCATGCTTCCTCTTACTCCTCTTGATACGATGCATACACTCAAAACTAATCATAATATTATCAGAAATTAACCTCCCTGGAACGAATGCACTTTGAACGTCGGACACAACCCCATCCAGGGCAAGGCGAAACCTATTGGCTATAGCCTTTGCAACTATTTTATATAGGACATTACAAATGCTAATCGGCTTAAAATTAGACATTCTAACCGATACATTCTTCTTGGGAATAAGTGTAATGAGAGTTTCATTCATATTAGCCATGGAGGATCCATTATTTAGACACTCCAAGCAGACCCCAACCACACTTGGACCCACCTTCTCCCAAAATCTCTAATAAAATAGTGCCGGGAAACCATCCCTACCCGGTGCCTTCATAGCCCCCATCTCGAACACAGCCCTCCTGACATCCTCTTCTGTAAAATCAGAATCCAGAAACCCACTCATCGAAGAGGATAGCTTAGGCTGAACACCCTCCAAAATTAACCCCATATCAGTCTGGGAGGGATTGCTCGACTTAAAAAGATCACTAAAATAGTCTAACACAACACTCTCCATGCCTCTTCTAGAAACATACCACCTACCATTTACACCTAGAAGACCCTTAATATTATTTCGAGCTTTCCTCACCGTTGCTTTCATATGGAAGAATCTCGTATTGCGATCCCCACATTTAAGCCAATTTATTCTCACTCTCTATTTCCAGTAACGCTCCTCAGATTCCAACGCACTATCCAACTGAGATTCTAACATTTGGATAGTCTTCCAGGAACCTGCTCTTATATTATCATAGGCAAACTGAAGCTCCAACTTTTTGTTAACAATAATTTCTTTCAACCTACGTCTACACTGAATGTTCCAACCTTCCAGCCGATTACCACAATCCCGAATATTTCTCAGAACCCCCTCCACCACAGAGCGTAGGGTAGATTGGTAGTAACTAGTAGCCACTAACCAGTAACTATCGAATACATTTTTCAATTTTTTATTTTTTTTTTGGAAATAATATTTTTCATTTATATACTTCGAATTTATAACAATTTTTTATTTTAAAAAATATGGGGTCATATATTTTATATAAATGACTTTCACAGGACATTTTTTTTTTTCCTTAAATACAAAAATGTTAAAATAAAGGATATTATTATTTTTCCCTTCAAGTTTGCCATATTCATAACTTTGCCCCTTTTAGTTTCAAAAATGGCCATATTCATAACTTTGCCCCTTTTAGTTTCAAAAATGGCCAGTCATCCCCTTGAAAACCAAATTATTCAAAGATTTACCTTGTATCGTTAATATTTCTGTTAAATAGTAGTTTGACCGTTAAACACCAAGAGCAATATTGTATCTGTGCTACTGCCAAAAACGGATATTATTAGATATCCCTTAAGGTTTTCCATATTCGTAAATTTACCCCCTCTAGTTTCAAAAATGGCAAGTCTTCCCCCTGAAAACCAAATTATTCAAATATTTACCCTTTGCCATTGAGATTTGATCGTGAAACACCAAGGATAATATTATAATTGGACTACTTTAAAAAAAAATCCAGAATTAAAAAAAATAAAAATTAGTTTTCACCAAAATCTAAATCCAGAAATTGAAATCACTGATTTTGAATCTACTCACCATAATCCAAGCAAGAAACAAATTCAAAACCCTAAACTAAAACCATTTTTTTTTTTTTTCAAATAATTTCATTCACTAGAAACTGAAAAATGAAAATCAATTGAAAAAAAGAAATAATGGAAGCAGATTTTGGTGTTTAAATTTAAATTAGGTTTTATTATTATTATTATTATTATTTTTAATGGTTTTTTATTAATGTTATTTTTAAAGGCTTATTATTATTATTATTATTATTATTTTTGATTTTCCTTAAAAAAAATTAATTCTAATTATCTGAAATGGACGGTAGAGATTGAATTTGGAGATGAACTAATGGTGATGAGTTTTTATTTTTTTAATTCTGATTTTTATTTACTAAAATCAACGTTATTATTAGTGGGGGTAAAGACGTACTTTCTCCATTACTTAAAAAAAAAAAAAATCAACGTTATTATTACTTTAAAACTGTGAAAGTAATGGAGAAAGTATGTTTTTTTTGTTTGAAGTAGCATAGTTACAATATTGCTCTTGGTGTTTCACAGTCAAATCCTAATGGCAGGGGTAAATATTTGAATAATTTAGTTTTTAGGGGGAAGGCTAGCCATTTTTGAAAATAGATTGGGCAAAGTTATGAATATGGCAAACCTCAAGGGGGAACTAATAATATCCCTTTTTTGGAAGTAGTACAGTTACAATATTACCCTTGGTGTTGAACGGTCAAACCACTATTTAACGGAAATATTAACGGCAAGGGGTAAATATTTGAATAATTTGGTTTTCAGGGGGAAGATTGACCATTTTTGAAACTAGAGGGGACCAAGTTACGAATATGGCAAACCTCAAGGGGAAAAATAATAGTATCCCTAAAAATAAAATAAAAAATAGTGCACCTCTCTTCGACGATGGTGGTTTGGGATTCGAGTCCCACCGTTTCATAAGCATGTGTGAGGAGTTTTCTCTCAATTTATGAGAGTAGTTATTCAGGCCGCACATGTATTGACTTATCTTGACATTTCCTGATAGTCATATTGTATTAATTATAACTTATAATACTTTAAAAAAATTTATAAAACCAAGAAAAGAATAATAAATCAATTTCAAAATAATAATAATAATAATAAATCACTGATCCCACTCATTTTCCACTAAATAAACACAAGTACAGTAATCATTGGTAGAAATAGCCATTTTCATTTTACCCCCTCTTTTTTCTCAATCACTTCAGTTCCATGCAACTTGTAACAAGACAACAAACAAGAATTCCAAAAGCCTCCGCTCGCATAATCTTCAACATTTGGGTCTGATCAAATTTCTTCACAAGAGCTATTGCTTGAATAGTTGAATGGCTGCCTTATCAATAGGGACCCACCTGTCCCCATTGCAGCAATTGAAGACAGGTTCACTTCACTCTCCATCTCCATCTATAACTTCTCTCTCCTCACTTCACTCTGTGTCCTTGCCAACCTTCACCAGTTATGTTTGTAGAATTAAAACTTCAAGATCCCTTGGAAATGGGGTTCTTGCTAGAGCTGAAGACAAGGCCAGAAACTCTTCTTCTTCTTCTGTTCCTCTAGAAGCTCCACTACAACCCAACAATGACAAGCAGTTCCAGGTTCCTTTTTCACATTCTCTACTATGGAAACTTCAAATTTTAGGATTACCCACATCTTCAAATTATTGATATTGGTTGTGTCATGTGTGAATTGAAAACAACTCCATGTTTTTCACCAAAGCTTCAATTTTTATGAGTGTTTATTTTTGGTTGTTCTGCTAATTTTTTTGTATGGAACCGTGATTTATGTTCCATGTATGAATTGAAAACTGCCCCATTTTTTTGTTCATCGTTTTTTATTTTGTTTTATTTACCTTCAGCTCAACTTTTAAGACTTCCCATTTGTTTATTTTGCTCATTTATGGATTTGGATTGGTGATTTTGGTTGAGAATGTAGCAATTGGAAGAAGCTCCTAAGTGTTACTAAAGTTCCATTTTTTAAAGTATTTATATATTTGCTTTGCTAATTTTTGTGTTTAGATAATGGATTTCGGTTAGGCTTATGTGAATTTGGATTCAGATGATTGTCAGATGGTGCAAGGAATTTTGATTGGATTCATAAAAGGCAAAATTTGAAAATCTAATTGTTTTTTTAGATTTTACTCATCATCTTGCTGGTTCACTGGACTGATATATATGTTGGAATGGAGTTTTGCTTAAATATGAGAAAGTAAGATGCCTTACTGCAGCCACAGGTTGCTTGTTTGTAGTTGTAGGGCAATGCTTAAATCAAAGTGTCTGTAGCATGTCCTAATTGTCTTTAACTTAGCTATATGTGAATTGAATATTTACATATTACCGTAGTGGAAAATGTTGTTATCATATTTATGTGGAACTTTTGCATCTTTTCAGCCAATTGTAGTGCTTCACACTGACCCTTTGCTTGTATCAGGACCTGCCATCAACATCTGGATCATGTGATCCTTTATGTTCACTTGATGAGACAAGCTCACAAGATTTTGAAGCCACTTACCAGCCAAAGACTGATTTTCTGAAAGCTTTTGCAGTTCTTGCAGCAGCTGTAACAGGGGCGGTGGCTATCAACCACTCATGGGTTGCAGCCAATCAGGTTTACATTTATCTTCTGTGATTTTCCTTTGCAAATTTTTAGTGATGCTTGGATGCCTTTTCACAGAAAATGAACTCATCATTATTTGGTGCATAACAATCTTTGTGTTTTGTCAATTTTCTTGATACAGGATCTTGCTATGGCATTGCTGTTTGTAATCGGATATGCTGGAATAATTTTTGAAGAGTCTCT
Organism: Acer saccharum; assembly: GCA_030490815.1. Classification (NCBI taxonomy): domain Eukaryota; kingdom Viridiplantae; phylum Streptophyta; class Magnoliopsida; order Sapindales; family Sapindaceae; genus Acer; species Acer saccharum. The sequence goes on from CM059870.1 coordinate 11,569,621, forward strand.
TGCTTTTAATAAAAGTGGAGTAGGATTATTAATGGCTGTGAGCTTATGGATAATCCGAAGCATCGGAGTAAGATTCATAATTCATATTGACTATTAGAAATTGAGTATTGCTATTTATCCAAACATTTTGCCCAAAAAATCATCCTAAATAATTTGGCTAGTAATTTCTAAGTTCTAACTACCACTTCATCTCATGATTGACATGGCAGTTAGAAATCACATATCACATCATTTGGGATTGGGAAAATTACTATCAACGCAATAACATATGGTTTAGCTGCTTACCTATGGTTCCTTTTCTTACTATTGATTACATTCAAGCACAATGAAGGCTTCTATTTGCCTACAGAGGCTTAGTATGTACTTCACTGTTGTTATCGTCTTATGAGTTCTATTTATCTCTTGACGCAGTATGATGAATTGAATCATTGAGAACATACATTGCCACTGATGAATGATCTTGATTATTTTCTGTTTTGAATTGTTATAGGGTTTTCTAATCTGCAAAGTTTGTTTTGTAGCGAGATTAATGACACAAGTGGATTCAATCATAGGTCCACTATGCTGTAATTGGTTATTGGACTAATAGAATAAAGGTTTCATGAGTTGAACGCAAGACATATTGTGCAAAATAGGCTTTGGTACTACGTTTAAAAACCATTAATTCCCTAAAGCGTAAGCTTAAGCTTTAACAATGACTGCCTACTGTCTGAAAATGGAAAACCAAACTTGTGAAGAAGATCCATTGACCATGTTATTTAAATCTGTTGCCTTTAACATATATTAGGTGAATCTTGCAGTATTTGCATTTTTCTCAATAGTCAATATTGCTTGAATATCATTATTAACTTACCCTATAGGTACGAATAAGAAGAACAACCTAAGCTGCTACTTAAATTTTTCCTCTTTTATGATACTCTAGTTGTTAATGACTAATTGCTTTAATTTAGCCTTTACTTTTTGATTTATATCCAGTAAATGCTTCTTTTTTCTTTTTTTCTTGTCCAAGTATAATGCATTCCCCATTTTTAATGTGTACTGTTCTTTGGATTTCACTTAATTGATTTCTTGTTTAGGCTCCTTCAACTGAAATAGCTGTCTCAGAGCTTTCTCATGCATCTGCAGAAGTCAGTGAGATTGTTTTTTTCTTGCTTGGTGCGATGACTATTGTAGAGATAGTCGATGCTCATCAAGGATTTAAGCTGGTCACTGACAATATAACTACTCGAAATCCTAAGGCACTGCTCTGGGTGGTAAGTGCTCTATTTTGTATTTCATTGCCTAATTAACAAGTATTTTCTGCTTGAATTTTATTTATCAAACTCACTTTGAAAATACATTGTTGTAATAGTGCATGAATTTTGTGTCTGGTCCAATATTTAATCCTTTAATGTTAATAGAACTAAAGCTCTGGAAGATTTCAATGGATGAGATAGATTCATAGCAACTACAGACAAATGCCATTTTACTTTTGAGGGGACCTTACTGGGAAATAAGGCATCTGGAAGGGTTGCTAAGTTATGGTTTTCACTGTTTAAAAATGCTCCAATTTAGATGGTACCTTGGCCTAAATTATATATTAAATACGGATGGGACTTCACTGTATCACCAGAGCAATAATGGTTCTCTTGAGATACATGGTTTCCCGGTTACTTCTATCTGTTGATTCTTGTGTAATGTCCTATCCAAAGCAAACATTAATCTCAGGGACATGAGTATGGTTTTGGAGCCTGACAAATTTTGACAAGCATTTTAGGCCATAATTGGTTTATGTTGAATTTCAGTTTTTATTTCTTTCACTTTATGGTTTCACTATTCTCCTCTATTCTGTAATTGAATGTCAAGAATATTAACAACAGGTTCTTGTTTATTGTTGGTAGACTTCTCCCCTTTTCAATGAAATTTCAAAGGTTGTATAAAAATTGTTTTCAGTTGTCTTGTTCTAGTTTTGTTTTGACCTGACACGTTTTATTTATGTTTTTCTCACCACAGAATATTAGAGACCTAATTTTATGGTTTTCTTACTTGAGATTGTTGTATAAGTCATGTCCCTTTCAAAATATGCTTCCATTTAGTAAATGGTGTTTGACCTTTTGTCCTGGAAACTGCAGATTGGTATAGTCACTTTTTTCCTCAGTTCAATCCTTGACAATCTGACATCTACTATTGTCATGGTTTCTTTATTGAGGAAACTAGTACCTCCCTCAGAATATCGCAAGTATGTGCTACAGTTTTTTCTCATCCAACTAAAGATCTTGAATTCTTCCTGATGTTGTTTCTCATTCAAAAAAAAAAAAAGAAAATTGCCTGATGTTCTTATCATGTATTGAAATTCCGAAGTTAACATAACAAATTTGTGTCTATAATGTATATGATATTCCTGTGTGCTCGTTTGATGTGATGCTGGTGAACTTCATCTTTGTACACATGACAAATAGAAGAGAATTAGAATTTCTTCTACTGAAGATGAATATATAAGTACTGAAAAACAATGATCATAATTTGTTGAAAAAATGGGGATAAAATCCTATTTCAACTTTTCACTTTACCTCGGTCACAGTGGTATTGGAATAGAAGTGTGGAAATTTGAAAGCTTTGAAGCTTTGTTTTGAACTTTAAATTCATTTTGAAATTTAAGTCTCTTGATGTTTAACTTCAATTTATGAGAGTTTAAGAAGTAAAAGCGTGTCAGATCTAACAGTCTCAAAGATGTAACTTTGAGTTTCTTATTGCCAGATTAAATCCAAGTTCTTTTAGATCTTAGAAACACTTGATGTTATGTTAGATGTTAGTAGTCACTAAAAGCATAGAGCAGTCTAGGATTAATAACATCAATTATTTACTTCTAAAATGTATATATGAAACCGTGGAAAAACGTGAGGGTTGAAAGGCAATATGGAAAAATAATCAAGAAAAGGATAGTAAAGAATATGAAATATGGAAAGTACAAAAATTCAGCAAAGCTTATTCAGGAATTACAAGCATCATGGACTTAAACATGCCAATTATTATTAAATAATAGGGTGTCTCTATGTTTCGTAAGGTGCCTTCAACTATTGTTCTCATCTTAGATTAATTTGCACGGCTTTAGAAATCCCAAATTTTGCTTAATTTATTATTTTGTCATTTTTCTGCCTTTCGTAAGGTGCCTTCATCTTTCATCATAGTTAATTTTTATGGCTTTAGAAAGCTCTAATTTTGCTTAGTTTGTTAATTGTCTTTTTAATGCCTTAAATTTGTCAAGTCAATCTTTTTCTTGTTATCTTTAACTTTCTGTTCTGCATCAAGAATTGAAATAATATCACTTTGACTCAACAAAGCTGCACTTAAAAACTTTTTGATTTAATCCACAGGCTTCTAGGAGGTGTTGTTGTACTAGCAGCAAATGCTGGTGGTGCATGGACTCCAATCGGTGATGTTACCACTACCATGCTATGGATACATGGTCAGATATCAACATTGCAGACAATGAAGGTCTTTTCTTTCTTTATATTGCCCAAGCATATGATATGTTCACCGGGGATTTATGAGCTATAAAAATTTAGGCATTTAGCCGTGCCTTGTCATCATAATACAAAAAACAATAATTGCTCCAATTAAAAAACAAGTCTCATAAATGCAATTTCTGTTTTTGCAGAGCTTGTTCATCCCTTCGGCTGTTTCTATAGCTGTTCCACTGGCTCTTCTGTCCCTGACTAGGTACTATTTTTGCACTATCAAAGTGAAGTCAGGGAATTTGAGTTTTGAAAGTTTTGGTTACTCCATCAATTACAGGATTAAATGATTTGAGTTTCTCTTCTTCCATTCAGTGAAGTTAATGGAAAGGGACAAGATATTCCCAATGTTATGGCAACTGAACAGATGGCTCCGAGAGGACAGCTTGTTTTCTCTGTGGGTATCGGGGCCCTGATTTTTGTTCCTGTGTTCAAAGCAGTAACCGGTTTGCCTCCTTACATGGGCATGCTGCTTGGACTTGGAGTTCTTTGGATTCTAACAGATGCTATTCATTATGGTGAATCAGAAAGGCAAAGGTTGAAAGTACCACAGGCTTTATCACGAATCGACACTCAAGGAGTACTTTTTTTCCTTGGAATCCTCTTGTCTGTCAGCAGGTATGGCTACAAACATTGTCTGAATTCCAGTTCCCATTAGGCACCGATCAGTGATGAAAGTTTTTCCTCTTTGTGGTAAAAGATTTAAGTTGAGGATTATTGAAAAAGTTTTTACCTTTTCATATAATTTAGTGGCAAGTATTAGATTTCTTGTACCAATAGTTGCATTTATCATTGCTGCCTCTATTTCCAGAGCAAATATCAAAATATCATTGAGCTGGCCTAGTCTGATCTTTTGTTTTCTTTTATTGAGTAATGGTGACACTAAGCTATGGAGTGGAAATAACCCTCCCTCTCCGATACAATGCTAATTGTTTTATAATCATGTGAAGATAGATGTTGGCGTTTCCACGTAAAAATCTAGTTAACAACGTAAAAATGTATGCATCATTTTGTGCAAAATGAGCTATTAATTTTGCATATATAGATGAAACATACTAGTCTTGAATCATAGTGTCCGACACTTCTATAATAAGCTTATGTTATATATCCTTCTTTTTAACGTCTACAGGTATCTGTTTGCAGAAATTTTTTATTGCTTAATTTATGGAGTATCACCGGGATCACCACTAATTTGACTTGCTCTTTTGTAGCCTGGAGGCAGCAGGTCTTCTTCGAGAATTGGCAAATTACCTTGATGCTCATATTCCTAATGTTGACCTGATTGCAAGTGCAATTGGGGTTGTATCGGCAGTAATAGACAATGTTCCACTGGTTGCAGCAACCATGGGAATGTATGATCTCTCCTCATTCCCCCAAGATTCCGAGTTTTGGCAGCTGGTAGCATATTGTGCCGGTACTGGTGGGTCCATGCTTGTTATTGGCTCCGCGGCTGGAGTTGCATACATGGGGATGGAAAAAGTGGACTTCTTTTGGTACTTGCGAAAGGTATATCCTGCGGTTTTCTGACATCTTCTTGATTCATAATATCATTTTTTTTTTTTTTTTTAAATTCTGGTTGATAAATAAGTAATCCTCCTTTGGTGCAGGTGAGTGGTTTCGCTTTTGCAGGTTACGCCGCTGGTATTGCAGCCTATTTAGCAGTTAATAACCTTCACTTCTCTCTGCCCACTACTCTTGCTCAGGCTCCCTTCCTTCCCGGTTCTTAAATTATAGCGCTCAGGTTCGGACGTGTTCCTTTCTGGTTCCGAAGAAGGCATTACATTTCTCAAAATAGCGGCAACAACCATCATGAATGATGCGAAGAACGTGATCAGTGATACAGTGATACAAGTTCGATTTGAGAAACATTGAAAATGTAATGAACATAAGTAAATTGTAGTTCGTAGATACAATAAATTGAGCTTGGGTTGAGATACAATTTGGGTTGAGATTATTTTCATGTCAATTAATATAGCAAATATATTTTCAACGTTCTTGAATGTGATGCGCTGACGCTATCTTCTCCATTGAAATAGAACATGGAGCAAACACAGATTCATAAAAGCAAGTTCATCTACAGAAGAAGAAAGTTTAAAAGGAACCTTTAATTAGAGACGGTAGTAGCTCGATAAATTACACAACACATCTTTGCAAATCTGGAATTATTCTTTCTTTCTCACTCCCTAAGAAGAAGAAAGTTTAAAAGGAACACTTTAATTAGAGATGGTAATAACTCGATAAAGTACACAACACATCTTCGCAAATCTGGAATTATTCTTTCTTTCTCGCTCCCTAAAGCTACCAAAAAAACAGTAAAATGCAAATGATCAAAAATCGGGCACTACAATGCAGTAATGACACCCATCCCTCACGTTCTCTCAGCCGAAAAAAATCATAACATCAAAAGAGATGTAGTATTATGGATGGTGACACACTACAACTTAAGGAAAACCAACTCTTCAACGGCTGGAATGTTTCCGATTTTCTTCAGAGTTTCTTTGGTAGGTTGCTCATCCACTCCGATTGCCATCACTGCTTGCTTACGAGGAGCAATCCTTCCGACACTCATGAAACTGACATTCACGTTCTCCTCTCCCAAAACACTTCCCACTTTACCAATCATTCCAGGCTGATCGACCTGTCTGCAGAGTATGATGCTGCCTTCCAAGCTAACATCAACCTCGAAAGATCCTACCTTTGTCAAATGTGGAACTCCATCCTTCACTCGTCCCTCGACCTTAATCTCTCCGGAATCAGATATGGCACTGGCAAATTTTGATTCCACATTAGCAATCTGAACCTGGATGCACTCAAGAGGATTCTCCGGTGAACCATCTAGAAGAATTCGTTCTTCAGCTATGCGAAGGCCTCTCTGTTTGGCTGTGTAATCAGCATTAACCAAGTTCACAAAAACACTGGAAATGGGCTCAATTAGACCCTTGATGATCATGGCACGGAGGAGCCTTGTGTCAAGGTCATCAGGGGCTCTAGAAGAAGCATATGTTACTTTCACGCTTTTCACACCGCTTCCTCCAGTTGCTAGTTGGACAGCAAGACTCCCAAGTTTCTCAGCCAGTACAACATATGGTTTCAACTCTGTCAGAACCTGCAACAATTATGTAAACAAATGTTATACTCTTTAAATCTTTTCTCTACTCCACCATATTATTCAGTAATCCATCTTAAACTAGCGTTATTTAAGTCAATCCCAATTGCTGGCAATTGGTACTAGAAACCATTGCCAGTGCCATACATGCACGCTTTAAGAATGTTGAAACTACAAAATCTTTGTCTAAGGTTAGTCTGACTAATGTAAGAGCATTTATGGTCCTGGCCCTTGGCATTAGTGCCCGAAGTGACCATCCTTAAGACTCACCATTGTTAAACTATAGGTTCATGTTTTCTATAGCTTAATCTTATCCACTATAATTAGGGAAATTGAGGTAGATATTAACAACAAAGTGATAGAACTCAAGATGATACCTCTGCAGGAACCATTGGTGCATTGACGGCAGTAGCAGCAAGCTCTCCTTTCAAGGCTCCAACAACGGCTTCAGCTATTTCAATAGCAACTCCTTCCTGAACATCAAATCATAACATTATTCGAAAACACTAGTCAGTGAAAAAAATTATTAGTGAACGCATCGATTGATCATTGAACACACCTGAGCCTCCTTTGTACTGGCACCAAGATGTGGAGTCACAGTAACATTCTCATGCTGTATCAGCTTGCTGTCTTTTGATGGTGGCTCCACAGTGAAAACATCAAGCGCCGCCTGTGACAAGGAGATCCTGTTATTTACTGCCCTTAATTATAAAATGATTCATGATTCAGTGAGTGAGAAGGCTTACCTGAGCAACAATTCCAGAATCCAGTGCCCTCACGAGAGCTTCTTCATCAATCACTCCTCCACGAGCAACATTGATTATTCGAACTCCTTTCTTCATCTTTGCGAAAGTTTCATCATTCAGCATCTTTGATGTAGCAGGAGTAAGAGGCATATGCAATGAAATGAAATCAGCAGTTGCTAAAGCTTCCTCAAAGCTCACAAGCTCCACACCAATTGCACGAGCACGGTCCGCTGCAGCATAAGGATCATGTGCGATGACATGCATACCAAGACCCTTGGCACGACGAGCAACTTCTGATCCCACCTTTCCGAAACCCAGCACAACAAGTGTTTTCCCCACAAGGGACACACCCACATATTTGTTCCGTTGCCACTTCCCTATACAAACCAACAATATTAGAATTATTCATCATATACGGAATGTTCAACTACCCTCATCAGACTCTTCAGTATAAAAATATACCATAATTTAGTAAAATATAACCGCAGCAGATTTCAAGGCAAGTTTGTAAATACAGTAAACCACTATATTTTCTATGGAGTAATCTTTTTTTAATTTTATTTTTTTTACAATAAACATAAACCAAATATAGTCTTGCCAAATATTTTGTTGCATCTACCAAAGGATTGAAAATAACTTTTTTGTAAAACGAAATTTTAGACAAAAGCCAGGATTTGTAACATGAATCTGACTAGCATGTTCCCAAAATATACAAAAACGAAACATGCAATCCAAATCTTCAAAACCACTATAATTACATATCAACCAGATCTGACACGTTTCCTATCACTAGTCAACATTAATCAATTCAATATCATAAAATTTAGGATCAAAAACAGGAAATTTAATGAAAACGAATATAAACTGACCAGCCTTAATAGAAGCATCGGCTTGCGCCACATTTCTGGCCATGGCAGCCATGAGAGCAATCCCATGCTCGGCAGCCGCGACGGTATTCGCCGTCGGCGCATTCACAACCAAACATCCGAACTCGGTGGCGGCGGACAGATCCACATTGTCGATGCCGACGCCGGCCCTACCGACGACCTTCAGCCTGCCGGAGGACGACTCGAACACTTCGCGGTTGACCTTGGTGCCACTGCGCACGATAAGAGCGTCGCAGAGCGAGATCTTTGTGCAGAGCTCCTCCGGCGACAGGTTGTAGGCGCAGTCGACGTTGGCGAACTCCTTGAGAAGATCCAGACCGGCCTCTCCGAGCTTCTCGGCGACGAGAACCGTCGGCTTCGACGGCAAACCGGAGCAGGCGACTATGACATAACGCCGCGACGGCGCCCGCTTGTCGTTGAAACTGACAGAGAAAGCGGACGGGAGAGGAGTTCTGGAGGAGAGGGAGGAGAGCTTGAGTGACGGAGTACGGAGAGTGGAGGCTGCTGACGTGGACATTTTCGGGCACTGGATCGGTGAATATAAAAGTACAGAGAGCGAAAAGAGGGAGATCTAGGATTTATATGGAGAGGGTTTGGTGGCCGATAGCGAGTGAGACTGTGAGAGAGAGGCTTTTCAGGTTGGTGTTTTCAGATTGAACGAAATGGAAGGGTTTTGTGCTGGCGCGTGTTGTTGGAGCGTGGTGTTTTGAGAGTGGAGTTTTTCTTTACTGGTTAAATAATAAGCTTGGTTTGGTAAGTAAAGTTGTGTTTTAGCGAGTTCTCTCTGGAATATTTGGAATTATTATTATCATGATTCAATTAATTAATTTAATTCACCACTTTATTAATGTTTATTTATTTATTTCAGGTTTTTTTTTTTTGAAATTCTTAAGCATATTAATTTATATATTTTTTGAAATATATTAATTTAGGTTATTTATGGAAGATTTTTAGTAATGATTTATTTGTAATAGAAATGAACTTTATTCATATTTATTTATTTATTTCAGATTGTTTTGTAAATTATTAAAATGTTAATTTATATATATATATATATATATATATTGAAATATATTAATCTATGTTATTTATGGAAGATTCTTAGTAATAGGAAGCAAACTTTATGAGTGGTGCTATTGGCACACCAGTCTATTTATATCCAACTTTTTAAAATTTTGATTTAATTAAATAAATTTGAATGTTTTTATCAAAAAAAAATATTATTTCCAAAACTACCATTTTTATTTATTTTTCAAATTTAATACACTCCATATTTCATCTCTGTATAGGTCTCTCTCTCACCTATGGCTTATTTTTTTTATTTTTTTTTTATTTTTATAGTTTTTTTTTTTTCTTCTTATTTCATGGTGGAAAAGAAAAAAAAAAAAAAACTAAGTTATTTCAACACAACGATAACTTGATATCATTATTATTATTTTATTTTATTTGTAAACATACATAATCTATATTGCATAATAAAGTAAAAATAGTTTTAATGCCATATTAGTTTCTGCAACATCAAAGGAAAAAAAATAAAAATAAATAAAAATAAATAAAAACCCTAAATTCATGATAAACAAGAACATCAATTAGCGAACTTTTCCTTCTGTTTCAAAAATCAATATGGTAGGAAAACTAAACATTGATGAACGATGATGGTTAAAATTCAATTCAACTTTTGGGTCCGTTTGTATTTCTTCATAGGCTTAAATGAAAACCATAGATCAATCCTTGTAAACTTAAGAACCTTGAAATTCCTTCTATATAAAATTCGTCTATAAATATCCAAGATTTGATTCCTGCTTTTAGACCTGAAAATCTTGATTAAAAAGTGAGGCATAAATAGATCAGTAGAGGTGTGCCAATAGCACCACTCAAACTTTATTCATATTTATTTATTTATGAGTAATACTACTTTGCCCAAATTTAATATCCAAATCTAGTGTCCAAATGTTGTGGCATCACTCTAATCCATTCATTTAAATCATCTAAATATAATACAATTTATATGAATGGATTAAAATGATGCCACATCGTTTGAGCAAAGTAGCATTACTCTTTATTTATTTATTTATTTCATATTTGTTTTTTGAAATTCTTAAACATATTAATTTATATATTTCAAAAGAAATATATTAATTTATTTTATTTATGGGAGGTTTTTAGTAATGATTTATTAGTAATAGAAGTAATGTTTGTTAAAAACAAAATAAAATAATAAATTTTGAAATTGTTAGTAAAGATAATGTTGTTATGAACTTATGATTGAATGGTGTCTACATTCATTAACAAGTGTAATGGATTCATTTAAATTAGAGTTCCATGATAATATAATGAGTAAATTAATGTAATAAAATAACAACAATAATAATATATTATGAAATTTGATTTTTCTATTATTTAATAATATGATATTTTGTTTAATAAATAACGATATAATTCTATTTTTATTTAAATAAAAATAAACTAAATCTGAAATATTTTAAATAAGAATATTTGAGGAAAAGTATTATTGGATAATATATATTTAAAGTCCTCAAAAAAAAAATTAAATTAAAGTTGTTTTTAGTTTAAGTTGCTGAATAAAGCAAACTCTAATGAGATTAGGTTTATAGGTTTGTTTGGCAGAGAAGAAAGATGAAGGAAAAAAACAAAAAATGGGGACAAGTTATCGACGCTCTTGAGAGTGGCGCGTGCATTGCAATGTTGGGAGTAGCATGCGAATCCAAAATGGGGATCCAAGTATTAAAAGGATCTAAATCAGTATTGAGTATGTGGGACCCAGATGGGTTGGTAAAGAGATTGAAAATGTAGATTTTGCTTTGTCAAGTAAAGCAATTGGATCTTGTGGCATGTATGGGTAGGTAGGTATAAACACTTGGAATTTTCAAGTATTATAAATTTGGAATAAATAATAACAAGGCTGACCGGTCAGCACCCAAAATATTAATTCAGTGATGTGGTTCAATTGAACGGTAACACATGTTCTGTTTTTTTTTTTTTTTTTTTTTTTTTCACCCATTATAAGACTTCTTGTACTCTAAGACTTTTAATACTAATGCATAAGAACATAAAATCCTAACAAAACTGAACTTCATAGACTGCAAAGTATTGGAATAGGTGAAAGAAAAAAAGAATATGTGTTACAGTTCAATTAAATCACATCACTGAATCAATATTTTGGGTGCTAACTAGTCAGCACCTAAGTGTTATCCATAATAATATCATTTTATAAACAAAAATGTTAATGTGTGAACGTATTAATAGTAAAATTATGCCTATTTTAAAAAAAAAATAGAAAATAGGAGGATATTAACGATTGAAAATTAAGTAAAAAAATTATATTTATTTTTAAAAATATAAAAAAAATTATATTAATATATTAAAAAAAATAAATATAAAATTATTATTTTTAATTTTGGATTCTTAATATATATGCGTTAACATTATCTTCTCCTGAATCTTTAAATAATTTAAGTTTAACGTTTAATTCTTTTCAAAAATTCTGATGTATTAAAAATTATTCAACTCAGTTTATAAATCAATCATTTTTATATATCAATTCGAACTTAAAATAATGTCGTTATAATTTATAAATCAATTCTATGAGAATATATTTATGGAATATATTAAAAATTAACATTTTATGGTCAAAGGCTATGAGCTTTTTTAAGTGAAAAACTTCGATGCCCCAAATCTAGTATCTAACTAACAAATTTATATTAACATAAATTTCCTTATCACATGGGCAAAATTTCATTGATCAAACACATTGCATATTTGCATCGGAAGCATCCGAGCTTTTCTATATTTTTTAGAAATGGTGGATTGACTGGCTGTGCATGAAGTAAAGGTGTGCAGGATCCAATCCAATCCAATATGATCCATTGAATTGGATCGGATCTAGAGAGGTGATCGGATTTTAAATTCTAAAATCCATTGGATTTGATTGGATCGGATCTTGGATTTCCGTTAGGAAATCCGTCAATTCGCCTAAAATATTAGGCCTTATTTTTATATTGGCAATTTATTTTATCCACTACTTTCTAATGTATAGGCCCAACCCAAATATAGGGCTAGTTTGGTATTGCTGTAACTTTTATAATAATCACTGTTAGTTATGCTGAAGGAATAATCAGCTGTGAAGTTAATCAGCAGATGTTTGGTTAATTAAACTTTTAAAACTACTGTATAGCTCAAAAACAGTATATGTATGTTTGGTAATTTTATTTCAAAAGTACTGATATTAGTTACAATGACTAAAATAGGCATTATTTTAGAACTTATTTTATTTTTTCATTAATTATATATATTAAATCAATATTTAAGTAGAATATTTAAATTAGAAAAAAAAAAATCCATAAGAATAATAAAAATATTTTTAAAAAGTTTTATAAATCAAATTAATATTCAATTAGAATCTTTAATTTTAAGATGAAATAAGGTATATAAATGATTTTACTTTGATTTCATAAGGATAATAATGATATTTTAAAAGATTCATTAAATGCTGAAATAAATTATACCTACTTCTCAAAATCACTGTCAAAACTTGCCAGATTATGAATTAATCACTTTTGAAAGTTTTACCAAACATCATTTTATGTCAAAATTATAAAATAAACTGATTTTAACTTCTCAAAAGCAATATCAAACTGACCCGTAATTTAATTCTCTGAATATCTGTAAAGGTCCAACCTAAATACAATTTCTAATGTTACTATTTTGGGTTTTCTTTCTCAATTTCTCTATAGCCAACAATCCACCGTTTCTTTTCTTCTATTCTACTTCATCAATATCACGACTTATTAAGTTTACATTTGCAACTAATGTTTAATACTTATTAACTTTTTGAATTATATAAAGTTTACAAGTTATGTTATGTATTTTTTTTAATGTTAATTTTATTTGAATTAATTAGTAATGTTTGAATAATTTATTTGATTTTATTTATTTCAAATTATAACTTTTATATATTAAGAACAACTTTATATTAATTCGATCCATCAGATCATATCGAATCAGATTGAAGTATTTTACAATCGGATCGGATCAGATTTAATCAAATAATAATTGGATCGGATTGGATCGGATTATAATTTTTTCGATCAAATCAAATCATATCGGATTTTGGATCATAATAAATCTATTGGATCTTATCCGCCGTACATGTTACACCCCTAGCATGAAGTGAAGCGGCATGGAGTATGGAGTATGGAGTATGGAGTGTGGACGTATTAATAGCACGTGCGAAGTTGGTGATTTGAGCCGCAATACGACAAATACTCAGCACTTGACTTATCAAAAAGACAAAAGCATCCCCGATTTTACGGTGATTTCAATGGCTACTATAAAGTAGAAAACTAGAAACCCACAACACAAGAAAATGACATGCCAAGTCGCCACTCACTGGCTTATAGTAAAATAGCTTTTTGCTACTTTTTGTCTTTTTCCTTGCTAATAAAAAATTATGATTTTTGTTCCTTCACAAAATAAAATATTAAGGTTTCTTTAAGGAGAAGTAGGCCCTAAATGGATAAATATAAAATAAATAAATAAATAATAACTGACTTTTCAATATCGACTTTTAGCAACTTGCACCTCCTCTTTTTAAGAATACTGAAAATTAACGTTACCAAAAAAAAAAAAAAATACTGAAAATTAAAGTATTTTATAAGAGAAATACTTTGTGCAACCGGGGCTGCGTAATCTTTGCGGTCCAGTATGCAATTTTTTTTTTTTAAAACATGTGGGGGGCCGTATTTTTAATGCATGGGACCCACCTTTTTTTTTTTGAAAATGCACACCAGGGGCGCAACGGTTACACAGCCCCCGGTTGCACAAAGTTTTTCTCATTTTATAAATATGTATAAAGATTCCTCGGTACATTAGATATTTGGACCGTGAATATATCGTTTGATTCCAATAAATCTCTTATCCGACCATTCGGTATCTAAAAAAAATCTTGCATTGTCTTTTAATATTTGGTCTTTAAGTAAGTAGAAATAGTGAAATTTGAGAATGTCATTCTCAGTTCAACAATTTTGGTACAAGTTGTTGGGTAGTTTGAAAACAATATCGCCAGATCATCAAATGATCAAAATTTTGAATGGAATTGATCTGATTTCAGTCAAAATTAATATGATTTTCAAACTAATCGTGCAGAACCAAATATATTTAAGAGCTCGGTTTTGTTATCTAATCCTAGTGTTGGGGTGTCATGACATAAGTTTTGAATAAAGCCGTAAGAGTCTCTCATAGGTCTTGAAATAAGATCTGGATCCTCTCCTCACTTTTTCACCACCTTCATAATCTAGTGACATATGTCTAATATAGCAAATCAATGGTCTGGATTATAGACAAAGGTGGGGACAAGGGTAAAACAGTCTTTTCACACCTAATACGTCTATAATTGGACCCTTTATCTAATTCTAGTTGTGGCCTTGTGGGGTGTCACATAGGTTTTGAATAAAGCCAAGAGAAATCTTAACCTTGCAACCAACATTGCACGGCGATGTCGAGACAATGATGAAACAGATTTTTCACACTCTCCTAATAATCGTATATGTATGTAGTTTGGTCATTTATCTATATCAATTTAAAGTTTGGATTTAACACCTATTAACATGGTATTCGAGTTAGGAGGTATCGGGTTTAAATCTCATTTTCTCTTTTTATCAAGATTTATTATTCATTGCAAACCTTTTACGGTAAGATGCATCTAAAGTTACATCTCCTCAACCTACGTCTTAAATAATGTAATTGGACTTATTCATTGCACACCTTATACCTTAGAGCTTACACATTAAGGGGTATATAATGTTTATTTAGCATTCGCCGTTTGTTTCCACGTTACATCTCATCAACCTATATCTTAAATACTATAATTTATCTTGGACTTAAGTTTTTATATTTAACCATTACTGATAATATATAAATATATTTTATACGTATTAATTTGTATGTTAGATACTAGTAAGTATAAAATATATATTTTTAATATGCATTTCATTTGGTTACAACAAACATGAATGGATAAATAATTAAGTTCAAATTTTCTATTTATATCTAGAAATGAAGTTTTAGCTACACGAATTTTCAATTAGTTGATAAAATGGGTGAGTCATGAGTGATTAAAGCATCATTGATTTGATAACTTGCTTGCTTTTGTTTTATAAAAATGGAAATTGAATTGTGTATGTATAAACTATGAAGCAATGATAGCAAACAAAAATTCCTTCAAAAAAAAAAATAAAAATAAATGATAGCAAACAAAAGACAACAAAGACCAAAACAGGCCAATCTCAAATCTCAATCGAATCATGGAAGTTCTTTAATGTAAACCAAACAAGCCCCACTAGCTTGGTCTGACTCTGTTGACACATCAAATTCAATTTCCCAATTAAGGAGAGCAAAAACTACAAAGACAACAAATAATCTTAAGCCTTTTTTTCTTTTTCTATTTTTCAATTTGTCTCTCTAATCTCTATCTCTCTTAGTTGAAAATTAACATTTCTCTTATTTTATTTGACTATTTATTAGTGTTGTAGAAAACGCTAGGCGCCAGTCGGGAGACGACCCCTCGCCTAGTCAGGGATTAGTCGGGAACTAGGCGGTTGGCCGGAAGTTGACCGACGACAGGTCGACGGTCAGTCGGAATTTTTTAATATAATTTTTTGTTGTAATTGAGTAAATGTTCATACTATTTCATATATTGAACCTCAAATTGAAAATAAAATTCCAAAAAACTCAATATTGAGAATCATAATCCATAAACAACTAAACAAAATCTAACAAACCTAATAAAATTTCAAAAAGTCAATAATAAAAAAAAAGTCAACCTAATCGGTCAACGGCAATTAGTCATTGACTTTGACCGATTAGGCCAACTAGACGGTAAACCACCTAGACTGGGCGGCGAACCACCAACTAGGGACTAGGCGGCCACTCACTGGCTACTATAAAGTAGAAAACTAGAAACCCACAACACAAGAAAATGACATGCCAAGTCGCCACTCACTGGCTTATAGTAAAATAGCTTTCTGCTACTTTTTGTCTTTTTCCTTGCTAATAAAAAATTATGATTTTTGTTCCTTCACAAAATAAAATATTAAGGTTTCTTTAAGGATAGGCCCTAAATGGATAAATATAAAATAAATAAATAAATAATAACTGACTTTTCAATATCGACTTTTAGCAACTTGCACCTCCTCTTTTTAAGAATACTGAAAATTAAAGTATTTTATAAGAGAAATACTTGGTGCAACCGGGGCTGCGTAATCTTTGCGGCCCCGGTATGCAAATTTTTTTTTTAAACATATGGGGGCCGCATTTTAATGCATGGGATCCACCTTTTTTTTTTTTGAAAATGCACACCGGGGGCGCAACGGTTACGCAGCCCCCAGTTGCACAAAGTTTTTCTCATTTTATAAATATGTATAAAGATTCCTCGGTGCATTAGATATTTGGACCGTGAATATATCGTTTGATTCCAATAAATCTCTTATCCGACCATTCCGTATCTAAAAAAATCTTGCATTGTCTTTTAATATTTGGTCTTTAAGTAAGTAGAAATAGTGAAATTTGAGAATGTCATTCTCAGTTCAACAATTTTGGTACAAGTTGTTGGGTAGTTTGAAAACAATATCGCCAGGTCATCAAATGATCAAAATTTTGAATGGAATTGATCTGATTTCAGTCAAAATTAACATGATTTTCAAACTAATCGTGCAGAACCAAATATATTTAAGAGCTCGGTTTTGTTATCTAATCCTAGTGTTGGGGTGTCATGACATAAGTTTTGAATAAAGCCTTAAGAGTCTCTCATAGGTCTTGAA
The DNA here is from genome assembly GCA_030490815.1 of Acer saccharum. NCBI lineage: Eukaryota > Viridiplantae > Streptophyta > Magnoliopsida > Sapindales > Sapindaceae > Acer > Acer saccharum. The sequence continues at coordinate 11,586,691 of CM059870.1, forward strand.
ATAAGATCTGGATCCTCTCCTCACTTTATCACCACCTTCATAATCTAGTGACATATGTCTAATATAGCAAATCAATGGTCTGGATTATAGACAAAGGTGGGGACAAGGGTAAAACAGTCTTTTCACACCCACTACGTCTATAATTGGACCCTTAATCTAATTCTAGTTGTGGCCTTGTGGGATGTCCCATAGGTTTTGAATAAAGCCAAGAGAAATCTTAACCTTGAAACCAACATTGCACAGGCAATGTCGGGAGTTGGGACAATGATGAAACAGATTTTTCACACTCTCCTAATAATCGTATATGTATGTAGTTTGGTCATTTATCTATAAGATTCTATATCAATTTAAACTTTGGATTTAACACCTATTAACATGGTATTAAAGTCTGAAGGTTTCGGGTTTAAATCTCCTTCTCTCTTTTTATATGGATTTCTTATTCATTGCACACCTTATACGGTAAGACGTATCTAAAGTTACATCTCATCAAACCTACGTCTTAAATAATGTAATTAGACTTTATTCATTGCACACCTTATACCTTAGAGCTTACACATTAAGGGACATCTAACGTTTATATAGCATTCATCCTTTGTTTCCACGTTACATCTCATCAACCTATATCTTAAATACTATAATTTATCTTGGACTTAAGTTTTTAGGTTTAGCTATAACTGACGATATATAAATATATTTTAGAGTATTAATTTGTATGTTAGTAACTAGTAAGTATAAAATATATATATTTTTAATATGAATTTCATTTGGTTACAACAAAAATGAATTCAATTAGTTGATAAAATGGGTGAGTCAAGAGTGATTATAGCATCATTGATTTGATAACTTGCTTGCTTTTGTTTTATTAAAATGGAAATTGAATTGTGTATGTATGAAGCAACGATAGCAAACAAAAGACAATAAAGACCAAAACAGGCCAATCTCAAATCTCAATCGAATCAATGGAAGTTCTTTAATGTAAAGTATAAACAAAACAAGGCCCACTAGCTTGGTCTTACTCTGTTGACACATCAGATTCAATTTCCCAGTTAAGGAGAGCAAAAGCTACAAAGACAACATATAATAATCTTAGGCCTTTTTTCCTTTTTCTATTTTTGATTTCACTAAAGTTATCTTAAATAATTAAAATATTTATATATATACTTTCTTTCGTGAATGCGTTATTATAAGTTTAGATAAATTTCGAATGGTTTGGCAAATAGCATAAAGCAACACATCTAAGAATTGGAAGATTTAATGAGGATGAGAGGGTGCAAAATGGTTGAAATATGCTTGAGCAAGCATGTGACCCAATTGAACTTGAGATTCTGTTGTCAGATGGAGGTGATCTTCCTTCAGCTGCAATCCCTTGGCATCTACACACACTACATTTGAAACCTTCATGCCCACTTGTGCTTCTCTCACTTTTTCTATGTACTTTTTATCTCCTGATGCGATAGCAACCTGTCAAAAACATCAAATATTTTCCAATTCTTGTGAATATTGAAAATTCAAAGGATATTAACCGTTATAATTTTATAATGGTTATTCAACACACATAATAATATCAATGTCAATATATATAATGTTGTTCGCTTGTTTTATGTTTTGATATACACCTACAGGGCTCATGTATGGATACTCGAATCTGACATTAACCGCCTAAATGAGTGCTCTTTAACCTCTACCACCGTACAGCATTTGCGACGATACATATATCCTTATTTTTTATTTGGATGCTCATTTATTTTATTTTTAAATATTAATTTAAAAAGCCAAAAAAAAAAAAATGTTAAAAAATAGGGTTATAAGCACTAGCCCCCTGAATTTTACGTGAGTTTGTATTTTACCCTTTGAACTTTTTTTAGACATTAAATCCCCTGAACTCTCATTTATTGACAAACAGTTTGATTTATTGCTCATCTGAACGCCTGTTTGAGGGGTATCTATACTCTATAGTCAGGTTTTGCCAATAAATGAAAGTACAGGAGGTTTAATGCCTAAAAAAGAGTTCAATGGGTAAAATACAAATTCGTGTAAAGTTCAGGAAGACTAGTGCCAATAACCCTAGAAAATATTACCTAACCTAACACTTTGATCGTCAAAGAATATCAAAACACCCTAGACATACCAAGGAGAAAATCTTGTATGGGACTGTCATATGGTGAAACTGTCCAATGAGATTGTATCAAATTAAAATTTTATAATTTATTTTTATGTGTCCAAGATAAATGATGAAATTTCATTGGACGGTCTCATGGTCTTACCGCGTGGCAGTTCCATGTAAGATTTTCTCTATACCAAGAGGCCAGAATGGCAGAATCAATATTGGAATTATGTTAAACAAAGATCAATTTTTATTTTTATTTTTATTAAAAAAAAAAAAAAATCAAAGTAAATTCACAAAAAATAACTAGAAGAGCAAGAGCAGCCAGTGACCTGAATAATTGGAAGATCAGGCAAGGCAAGATCTTCCCTGACGTTATCTATCAACGTCTCCATATTCCTCTGGTACGTCTCCGCATCGTGTTCATGATTCGTGTCACTCTCTCCTTGGTACCACAACAATGCTTTGATCTCTCCACCGCTCTTCACGCTCTCTTTGCTCCTCATCACCATATCTTCATACAACTTCTCCCCACGCGCCCACTCTTTGATGGCCGTGCCTCCAACCGCGCACGGCACAAGCCCCAAGCGCTGATCTCCCTCCTCTGCGCGTGATCTCACCATGTTAGCGAACGACATCCCAGGTCCGACACCGCAGGTTTTCTTCGTGTCGATGTCGGCGTGGAGTGGCTCACGGGCTGTCTCCCAGTGGAGTTTGGAGGTGAGACGGAGGATGGATGGGTGAGGTTGGCATTGCGGCGGGACAACGTTGTCCCAGTGGTGGTGTTTGGTTACACCACCACGGCCTGCCATGTTGCTCTGGCCGGATAGGATGAAGATCTGAGTTGGGTTTAGGATTGTTGAATTCTCGTCCGGATTTTGAGTTTCCATGATTGTGGATTGTGGATCCACACACAGAGGTCACGATGAGAATTGTTTGGTGTTTCAGTTTCAAAATGAAGAAAAACAAATTAAAATAATCATTGCTTAGCTTAAAAAATAATCATTTATAACTTAATTTGGGAAATAATCGGTTTATAAGAAAAAATAGATGTTTGTTTTGTAAATTATCTTTTAAAATAATCAATTTAATAAAAAAAAGAAAAAAAAAAAAGAAGAAAAAAAAAAAAAGGAAAATGTGTTTGATAAACTTGATTAGATTATGTAAAAAGACTAAAATAGACATAATGCAATATACTCTTCTCTTTTAATTTTTAATTTTTCAACATTTTGGACACAATTGGATAAACAGTCTCATTAAACTTAGCTATTCGGAAGGCCCATTAAAACACATGCTCATATTTGTTAGGATATAAAATTTTAAAAGCCCATTTTTTTATATAACAAGCATGTGTGGGGAGTTTTCTCTCCGGTTTGTGAAGAGTAGTTATCTCTCGTTATGGGAGTAGATATCTGAGCCGTACATATATTGTTTAATCTTAGCAAATCTTGGTATTTGTTATAGTTATTGTAATACTTCAAAAAATATATATATTATATATGATTTTTTTGAAAAGATATATTATATATGATTAAGAAAAAAATAAAAAATAAAGATATTTATGATGGACACGTGGCGGCTCCTAGTGAGAAGGTTATTATATTATATATGATTAGAGAGCTTCTCCTTACAATCTACAAATTATCTATTCACACTCTGTTGACGGTGAAATTTGGATTGCCACACACTCAACAATTGTATCAATTTAATATAAAACAAGAAAATAAAGAACACATGCAAAAGACAAGTTTTACGTGGAAAACCCTTGAATGGGAAAAAACCACGGCACCCTGAGGGCAGAAGAATAATACTAGGTTTTCGTTGCTTTGTTACACGCTTAGATCTCTCACAATTGCTCTCTTTTCTCTCTCTAGATTTCTGAACCCCTTCCTCATGGGATAGGTGGTTCTATTTATACATTTTTACTTAGGGTTTCCCCTTGTTTTCAGTCGTGTGGGTGAAAGGTTTCCCTCTTTGATTCGTACTAGGATCCTTTCTTGTCACGGATCAGGTCTACTTTCCTTTTATGATTCCTTGTTGTTCTGGGTCTTCTAAAAGTTTAGGGTTTATTTCTGTATTTCTGCCGAGTCGGTTCAAGCCCAGTGTGCTGGTCTAGCGAGTACCTTTATTTTCTGGGTATTGCGTATTTGGCGAGCACACTTCTATATTCGGCGAGTAGGTATTTAGTTTCGGCGACCATGTCTTTGACTTCCTTCTGGTTTAAGCTATTCTATCATTTCTGACTTGTCAAACTTCCTTCTTTAACCCGGTCAATGAGTGACGTGGCAGTCTTTTGTTAGCTCTTTTGATGACGTGTCAGGTTGGCGAATTTATACGTACAACAATACCCCCATAAATACTTCGAGCTGGGCGAATGACTTGTTCTTCCCACTTCGTTTGCCTCTGCGAGTAGTATTTATAAGACTTCAGCGCATTTGTGTAATAACTCACTCTTTCCTTTTTACCACGCGTTGTTTCATTTAATTGATTCTTCTAGTGCAAACTTTCATTTTGAGCCACACGATTTCTAGTGCTTCCATTTGTTTTGACAGACGAAGAGACATTCTGGCTGCTTGGTTGTCCCCGAGATGCCACGTGTCCCTTACTTGGTGGTGGCTGTTGTGGCTGTAGCCGTCATTCTCATTAATTGCATATCATTTACTTGATTTCTTTTTGTTTTTGAATTTCGAAGTTCCCCCTTTTGACGCCTAAACGTTTCTTCTTCTCCTTTATCCCCCCATATCTCCATTAATTTCTTTTCTCAGAAAAACAGAGCTCCTTCATCGTCTCTCTTTTCTTCTCCCTTAGAAGTTTCTGCCAAAAAATTTTCTCTTATTTATCTTACTGTCAGGCAGCTTGCTTCGAAATCGATCGTGGTGATTTCTCAGCGTTTCCCAAACCTTCTGCTCATCTTCCGATCCTAGGGTTTCCTGGTGAGTTCTTATGGATCCCTCTTTACGCTCTTCTCTTTTTAATCGGATGATGCAAGCTATGGAGCTTGGTGATAAGTGCACTGCGGACAAAATTGAATCTCTGATTCGCAATTTTCGTCCGGATTCTCCGGTCCCGATTTCTGTTTATGTTCCATCTTTTGAGGATACTTTTAATCCTGACATCTCTCCTCCGTCTTTTAACAGTGATTCTCCAGCAATGCCGAGATCTCCTAAAACCACAAGCAGTAAACGATGCGCCTCTAGGGCTCCTCGTGAATCTCTGCTGGATGCGCAGACGATTGTTAACTCTAACGTTGAAGACCATCAGAGGGATAGGCTACTTTTCCTCGCCAACTCGTCCATGTTCTTTTGATACGGAAGTGAATGTAGTCGGCGAGGGCGAACTTCGTAAATACAAGAGTCGCTTCGACATTCCAGACTCAGTGACTCTTATGTTACCCGGCAACCGGGCTGTGTGAAATCCTCCTGAGAACGCAGTCGCCATTTACGGAGCTATGCTCAGTTGTGGGGTTACTCTCCCTCTTCAGCCTTTTATCGCGAGGTTTCTCGCTGAAGCTCAGATTGCACTGACACAACTTGCTCCAAATAGCTACAGGATACTGATGTGCCTGTGCCTTATGTGGAAGCTGAAGGGTTATGGGCCTCCTACACCCCGCGAGATCCGCCATTTTTATACCCTAAGACAGGCGGGCAATGGTGGCACGTACTTCCTTCTCTCCTCGCCGGTGGAGAACTGGATTCCTGAGGGTGTGGCGAACCCTGGTCAAGTCGAGGTCTCCAGTGATGAGAAAAAGAAGGGTTTCATCTGGGGCTTCCCTACTTCCAACAAAAGGTGGAAAAACAGTTGGTTTTTCACCCGGCGAGTGGGGTCGAGATGTACCAGCTCTCAGTCGCCGTAATCTTTTGGCGAGGAAGGTTCCCAGGCATTTCACATCTCCTGAAGCCTGGTCGAAAGCGGCCCCTGTTTTGATGGATAGGGAGGTTTCTCACCTTGCCGCGGCGGCTGTCCTTCCTTTGGAATCAAGGGGTAGATCCTACCTCTTGGATGAGGAAAAATGATCTCTCTGGAAATTTTCACACGGCTACATGCAAGGCTTCCTCGCTGTAAGTCTTGATTCGTTCCTTCTTTGTTTTATTCTTCGTTTTATTCTTTTAGTTGACACTTGGTTTATTTCCCTTGCAGTGTGTGATTTTGACACCGTTTGTGACTTGCAAGCCCGGGCGGTGAAGAATTCCGAGGCTGCCAGCAAAAGGCATGCTGCTGGTTTGGCTAAGGATGGAATTGCTGGCCCTGATGGTGATGATCACTCAGACGGCGAGGAAGCCGGTGATATTTCTAGGGAGGTGCTGAGTCTGGGCGACCCCCTATGCATGCAGAGAGTGCTGCGAATACTCCTGCTGCAACTGTTGCTGCTACCCCCAGCCGTAAAGGCAAGGAGAAAGTAGGCGCCTCAGGGGGGTGGTAATGTTGAAGGGAGGCGTGCCGAGTCGGGGCCATCCCCTGTTCGCCCGAAGGTTGTTGCGAGTACTCCTGCTTTGCTGCTACTCCTGCTGAGTACTGCTACGAGTACTGCTGCGACTGTTCCTACTTCACAGCCCCCAATCGTAAAGGGAAAGAGAAAGTGGGGGTTTCAGGGGTGGCTAGCGAAATCCCCATTTTTGATGTAAATGTTCCTGAAGTCCCCCCAGACCCCTCAAGCGACCTGATCCCCAGAGCTGGTAGAGGTAAACGTCCGGCAGAGGGTACACCTGACCACGCTGCTCGACCTCTAAAACGGGCGTCAAGGGTCGTGCAGTACGTTGTTTCTTCAGATGAGGAGGTCACTGAAGAGCCTGTGCTCGCCGAGGCCCCTTCCTGAGACGACTGTTCCTGGGGCTTCTGCTGAAAGACCAGATCCGGCGGAGTCTCCCCTTCCGGAGGGGGCAAATGATTTTGATGCTTCCACCATTCCCCAAGCCAGCGCGACTCCTCCTCCGGCAACCGCGGATGGGCCGGGTGCCTCTTTCGTTGGTCAGCCCGGACCACCTGGTCGAAAGGAGCCCACTGAGAAACCGGGGTCATCGAGGCAGGATGAGGCTACTGCGTCTGGTTCAGGCGTTGCCCATGAAGCTCCTCCCGTTGATCCAACTGAGGCTGGTGAGGGAGTCGAGACTGTTTCCCTTTCGGATTTTACAGCTGCTGAGATTTGTACATATATAATGAACAATAATGTTTATGTTGGTGAGGATTGGGAGGAGTTGAAGAAAAGATCTGCAACAGAAAAATGGAATTCTTCTTCAACTGCCATTCGCTGGTGAGTCTCTCGCTGTGCTTTAGAATTCTTGTTCTCGCGTTTCCTGACTTCTGCTTTTTCTTTTCAGTTGTTGTCCGAGTTGGCTGACAATTATAGGCGGGGAAATTTTTTGTCAAAGGATGTGAGCCTGCAGGAACAAACCTCTACTTTGGCAGCTGAGAAGCTTTCTATGGAGGAAAATCATACTCAGCAGCTTGCTCAGCTGAGAGAGTCCGCGGATGGTCATCTTTCAGCTCAGCTGGCCGCTGAAGAGAAATTAGGTGCTGCTGAGGAAGAATTCGTTTGCTGCGAGAGCAACTCTCTGCTAGTCAAGAATCACTCGCAGCACGTTTTGAGACTGAGCGATTGGCTGAGGAGGCGAAAGAGAAAGCTGAACGCGAGGCTTTGGACTTGCGCAACCAGTTAACCTCGCAAGAAGTTATTCTGAATGACCTCAAGGCTGTGTTGGAGGTTGAAGCGGTTGATCGCTTCAAGAGATCCCCTGCCTATGATGCGCTGTTGTTGCGCGAGTTTGAAAAGGGCATGAGGCAGGCGAAGAAGTTTTTCGCCATGAAGGATCACTCAAACGATAAAGCTCTGAGGCGTTTCGACAGGTCTCTCCAACAACACATGGCCAATGGGGTGGACTCGATTAAAGAGCAGACAAAACGATGGAGAGCCCACTGCCGTTATAATAGGACTGAACCTCATCCTATGCATCTGGAGATCCCCAGCAAGCGCGCTTTTAATACTTACTATTCGGGTCAGAAAGGCAGTTTCTCTGGTTCTGGTGCTGAGCCTGACTTGGGCCCTGTTGCTGGAAGGGATTACGAGCCTTTCATGCCAGAAGAGGATGAGGAGGTCATCTGGCCTTCAGAAGAGGAGATTGAGGATGAAGAGGACAGCGAGGGCCCTCCTGCAGCCGGTTGAATATTTTTGTCTAGGGCTGTAAACTTTACTTTTTCTTTTTGTACCTTTATTTGTAATTCTTTGATTGTAAATAACTTTTTATTCAAGTTATAAACTTCTTCTTTTCTTTTTGCTCAGCTGCCGTTGCTGAATTTTTGGCTTTACTTAGTTTTTTCACTAAGTTTTTTAGCATATTTTATAGCTTTACTCAGCTGCCATTGCTGCATTTTGGCGTACCCAGTGTTTGTCAGGACGTATCCGACCATGCACCAAGTTTTTAACATGTTATTTGTTTGTTCAGCTGCCATTGCTGAATTTTGGCATCTTATTGGGACGTCTCCCCCTTGTTTTTCTGTGTTTAACTGGCTTTTTCGCCTATGGGGACTTTATTTTCCCGTAATGGCGACTCCCAATCTTTGTAACTTGGGATTTCGCTTCTCGCCAGTTTTTCATTGCTGCGAGCATGAAGCTTGTTATTTTTGTGATAGTGGCAATGTATGATGGCGAGTGCCTTTTGTGACTGGCGAGTGAAACCGCTCATTCTCAGTAATAAATTACTCTTTATTGAATGCTTCCTGCAACTTTGTTGACATAGTTATAAAGAAATGCTAAAACGAAAACTGTTCTAAGAAAAAAAAAAGGAATTCAAAAGATTCTGACTTGACCCTTATGTTAAGTAATATATCTTCAAGTACTGCGCATTGCACGGACGGGGTAGTTCGCCAAATCCTTCTCGAGTAATGCGATATGCCCCGTGGCCAGCTATCCCCGTAATCTTATAAGGCCCTTCCCATTTGTCTGCGAGTGATCCTGCAGCCTTGTCTCTTGTTCCTGGATTCACCCTCTTCAGTACTAAGTCACCAAGCGTGAACCTCCTTTCACGCACATGCGAGTTGTAATATCTGGCTACCCTCTGTTGATACGCCGCATTCCTTATTTGTGCGCGCTCCCTTCTTTCTTCTAACTCATCTAGGCCGCACTTTAGCATATCAATGTTGATTTCTGGCTGAAAGAGTTGTACCCTTGGTGAAGAGAATGATGTTTCCACGGGAATAACAGCTTCAGCTCCATAAGCCATGGAATACGGGGTTTCGCCTGTTGAACCCCTCTCTGTTGTTCGATATGCCCAGAGCACTTGTGGTAATTTATCCGCCCAGCTGCCCTTTTTGGTTGCCAATTTAGCTTTCAGGTTGTGCTTTATGATCTTGTTCACTGCTTCAGTCTGGCCATTCGTCTGTGGATGTGCTGGAGAAGCGTAGTAGTTGTTGATGCATACTTATCACATAGCTCCCTGAATTTCCTACCATCAATTGGGTCCCATTGTCCTGTATGATGGTGTTTGGTATCCCGAATCTGTATAGGATATTTTTCTTCACAAAGCTTATGGTGTTTGCTTCTGTTATATGTACCAACGGCTCGGCTTCTACCCATTTTGTAAAATAATCCACGGCTACTATGGCATGCTTTGCTCCTCCAGTTGCTGTTGGCATTGGGCCGATCAAGTCTATTCCCCACATGGCGAATGGCCAAGGCGAGGTAATACTTTGCAGGAGCTCAGGTGGTTGTCGGATGTTATTGGCGATTTTCTGACACGCTTCACATCTCGCTGCCACCCTTTTGGAGTCGGCGAACAGAGTTGGCCAGTAAAAACCCTGCCTTAATGTTTTGTGGGCTAGGCTGGCACCCCCAGCGTGGTTCCCACAATTTCCACTGTGTATGCTTCTCAGGATACCTTCTGCTTCTTCAGGTCCGACACATCTCTGCAGTGCCCTCGAGTATCCCCTCTTGTACAGTTCTCCATTGAGTACTGAGTATCTTGTAGCTCTGTATTTCAGCCGCTTTGCCTCTAATGGGTCACTTGGGAGTATATCATTGACGAGATATTCTTTAATTGGTGTGATCCAGCTGTTCCTTTCGCCAAAGACTGCCCCGACTTCCTTTGTTTTAACTATACTCGGCTGCAATAGGCGGATCATAGAGATATTGTTGGGCCAGATGTTGATCGTGGCAGATGCCAATTTGGCTAAGGCATCAGCCTTTTCATTTTCTTCTCTGGGGACATGAACAATTCTGTACTCTTTAAATCTTTCTAACAGCTCCTTTGCCAATTCCAGGTAAGTGATCATGCTTTCATCTCTCGCCTGGTATTCATCTAGTACCTGATTGACAACAACTTGAGAGTCGCTGAAAATTTCCACCTCGTCTGCTCCTAAGACTGTGCTAATCTTTAAACCTGCTATGAGTGCCTCGTACTCAGCTTGATTGTTGGTGGCTTTGAAGTCAAAACGCAAGGCACATTCGATTGAGTCTCCTTCCGGGGTTGTCAGCACTACACCTGCCCCGCTGCCGTGCGTGTTTGATGAGCCATCAACGCGAAGTTGCCATTTGAATATTTTCTTATTTTGCTCCACCATCATTCTCGCCACCTCTATGCTTGGTTCGGTGAACTCTGCTACAAAGTCTGCCACTGCCTGGGCTTTAATTGCTGTCCTTGGGAGGTACTCCACATCGAATTCACTTAATTCGATCGCCCACTTTGTTAATCGACCGGATACTTCTGGTTTCTGCAGGATTAACTTCAGTGGGCAGTTGGTGTATACCCGATTCTATGAGCCTGGAAATATGGTCTTAGCTTCCTTGCTGCTGTTATTAGGGCGAGTGCCATTTTTTCTCGGCGAGTACCTTGTTTCGGCTGGTAATAGTGCTTTGCTGGTGTAGTATATTGGCTTTTGGATTCCATCTTCCTGTCGCACTAGCACGGAACTTGTGGCTGCTTCAGAGACGGACAAGTACATGTACAATGTCTCTCCTGTTTCTGGTTTTGATAGCAGTGGTGCCTGTCCAAGGTAATCTTTCAAGGCCTGGAAGGCTTTTCGCAATCCTCATTCCACTCGATTCCCTTTCCTTTTTTTAAAGCTTTGAAAAATGGTAGGCATCGGTCTGTTGACTTGGCTATGAATCTGCTCAGCGATGCTAGGCACCCCGTGAGTTTTTGGACGTCCTTCAGAGTCTTTGGCGAGACCATTCTCGCTAGTGCTTGGATTTTTTCAGGGTTCACCTCTATTCCTCTTTGGTGTACTTGATATCCGAGAAACCTCCCAGACGGTACGCCGAATACACATTTTGCTGGATTCAACTTCATTCCATACTTGACCAGTACGTCGAACGTTTCCCTCAGGTCATCTGCATGTCTATCTGCGGTGACGCTTTTTGTCAGCATATCGTCAACGTAGACCTCCATATTTCTCCCTATTTGCCTGGCGAACATTTTGTTGACCAAGCTGGTAAGTTGCCCCAGCGTTCTTCAGGCCGAATGGCATGACTGTGTAACAATACAACCCCTGATCTGTGGTGAACGCTGTCTTCTCTTCGTCAGGCTTGTGCATCTTTATCTGGTTATATCCTGAATATGCATCCATGAAGCTCAACGTCTCATGTCCGGCTGTTGCATCGACTAACTGGTCAATCCTTGGTAGCGGGAAGCTGTCCTTGGGGCAGGCTTTGTTCAGGTCGGTGAAGTCGACGCACATCCTCCATTGATTGTTTTTCTTTTTTACTAAGACCACATTCGCCACCCATTCCGGGTACTTAACTTCTCTAATTGACCCTGCGGCGAGCAACTTTGATACTTCCTCTTTTATCGCTGCACTTCTTTCTGGGTTGAAGCTTCTCCTTTTCTGCACCACCGGTTTGCATTTCTCATTCACAGCCAGATTGTGAGAAATTATGCTTCTATCAATCCCTGGCATGTCTTCGTGGCACCAAGCGAAAATCCCCCTATATTCTTTCAACAAGTTCATCACATCTTTCTTAACTTGTTCAGTCAGCCTTGCTCCGATCTTTACTGTTTTATCTGGTTCCGTTTCATCTAGAATAATCGACTCAGTCGGTTCTTCCTTCTCTCTGCTTTTTGTCTCTTGGGTCCAGTTCGAAGTTTTCCGGATTATCTTCCTGCACTTCCATGTCTACTTCGAATATGTTCAAGGTTTCCATCCCTGCTTTATCTTTGAAGATTGATAGGTTGGCGCGCGAGCCATCTCCTGTGACCCTCTCAATTCTCCGACGCCGAATTCTGTAGGGAACTTTATTTTCAACGCATGGGTTGAAGTAACAGCTCGAGCTTTGTTAAGAAACGGTCGGCCAAGTAAAGCATTATACGGCCAATTATGGATGTCAACCACGACAAAGTCCAACAGGATTGTTCGCCGGCATGGTGCTGTACCAAATCTCAGGCAGCTTCACAGTTCCTAACGACCTAACTTCTGCGCCACCGAATCCCTTTAATGGCACATGGAATGGTTCAAGATCTTTCCTGTCCAGCCGCAACTCATCATATACTCTGGCACTTAAAATATCAGCCGAACTTCCATTGTCAATCATCACCCGAAGGACATCCCTATGGGCTATTCGAACCCCCACGACGATTGCATCGTTAGGCTTTGCATCAATTCCGTCTGAGTCTTCTGCTGTAAATGTTATGGGATCATGTCCTTCTCTTCCTTTCTTGGGGTTTCTCTGCACAGAATTGATCTCCATGCTCCTGCCTTCATACATTACTTCTCGAACCTCCGACATCCTTTCTCGATTGCTCCTCCCAGTGTGAGGTCCGCCGAAAATGGTGTTTATGGTTGCGTTAGGGCTGTTCCTCCTTGGACTCTTCCTGTCCTGCCCGTTTCCTTGGCGGCTATCTGGCGACCACCGTGCTTGTCCCCTTTCAAGGCAAAGTCCTTCAGGTGCCCATCTCTGATCAGGCTTTCAATGTGATCGCGCAACTGAAAACACTTTGAAGTTTCATGTCCATGATCTTTGTGGAATCGACAATACTTAGTTGTATCTCTCCTGGCATTTGCTGATTGCTGTCGAGGGTATTTGGCGAGTCCTTTGTCTTCTACCACAGACAATATCTCCTCCTGGTCGCCAGTTAAAGGGGTGTAATGGTTGTACCTTCCTCGAAACTTATTGGCTCGAGTGTTTCCTCTGTTCTCTTGAATACCCCTTTTGGCCCTTCTCATCTTTCTGGCGATCACGTGATTGCATCTTTTTGTCGTCCTTATGGTCTGATTTTGAGTCAGGCTTGTGCCCATGCACGTAGCTACCCCCTTGCGCTACTTCTTCTTCCTCTGCCAGTGCATAGTCGCCAGCTATTTCCATCATCTCCTCGTAAGTTTAGGTCTATCTCTTCGAGGTCAAAGGATAATCGTCCACTTTGCAGCCCATTGGTGAAAGCGGCGATTACAGCTACATCACTGGCATCCTCAATTTGAGCTACTTCCTTCCCGAACCTGGCTAGATACTTCTTGATTGACTCATTACGTTCCTGCTTCAAGTTTGACAGATGAGCGAGTGACTTTCTTTTTGGACACTTCCCATGAATTGCCTTATGAATGCCTTACTGAGGTTTGAGAAGCTGCTTATGGTTCCGGGCGGGAGTCTTCCAAACCATCTGGAGGCGAGGTCACCGAATGTTTGTGGGAAGGTGAGGCACAACAGCCCATCATTGGATGAATACTGGGCCATAATATTGCGGAATGGTGAACATGTTCCTTTGGATCCCTGTTCTCCTTATATTGTTCAATGGTGGGCATCCTAAATCTGTCTGGAAATTGGGTGCGAGCAATAGTTTCGATGAATGGGCTGTCTGACTCATCATTGAAGATACATTACGACCGTACCTTCGTGCCATTACTGAAACTTTTCTTGATAGCTCTTGTAGGATTACATCTCGATGACCAGTTGGCTCCCTGCTGGATCAAGTCTGCTCCTGATTGTCATCCTATCATGATTGCCTCTCTCATCCGGGCTCTTCGATCTTGTGCTCTCGGATCTTCTTCGCTTTGCTCTTCTGGACCGCAGTTCCCTTCGTGGATGAGGACTCTTATCTTCAGATGAGATGGAACGGTGTCTCCGCCGGTTCCACTGATGCGTGTCACTGGAATTGACCCCATGTGTTCGCACCTGGTCTCGTTCCTCCTGGATTCTTCATTCATCACGCCTTTTCCCTTCCTTTGTTTTCTCCCCTCGAAATCCTCAATGTGGTCCTGGGGGGTCTTTTTAGTGGATTGTCTTGCTTGAGTATCGGGAATTGCGATGTGAACTTCTGATCGTAGCCTTCCGGGTGGATGGATTCCAGGGGTGGTTAACTCGTAAGGAGATGAAACTCCTAACCCTATGGGAGCGAAAGTCCTATTTTGCTGGCTTCACTGATTAGGTTTACCAATGCAGCTTGGAAGTGCTGCAGAATCCCGGATCAGCCGCCCTAGTCCCTGGCGTTGCTGCTGATTGTTCCCCGATTGTCACTGCCCTGTCTCCCGTCGGTGTAGTTGGTTCGACAACTAAATCTCCGCTGGAGTTACCATCTCTGTCGCTGTCGTTGTTCATGCTGTTTGATTCGCAAGGGTCCCTCGAAGTTTCTGTTCAAAGACCCCCTCCTTCTAGCGCCAATTGTTGACGGTGAAATTTGGATTGCCACGCACTCAACAATTATATCAATTTAATATAAAACAAGAAAATAAAGAACACATGCAAAAGACAAGTTTTACGTGGAAAACCCTTGAATGGGAAAAAACCACGGCGCCCCTGAGGGCAGAAGAATAATACTAGGTTTTCGTTGCTTTGTTACACGCTTAGATCTCTCACAATTGCTCTCTTTTCTCTCTCTAGATTTCTGAACCCTTCCTCATGGGATAGGTGGTTCTATTTATACATTTTTACTTAGGGTTTTCCCTTGTTTTCAGTCGTGGGGTGAAAGGTTTCCCTCTTTGATTCGTACTAGGATCCTTTCTTGTCACGGATCAGGTCTACTTTCCTTTTTATGATTCCTTGTTGTTCTGGGTCTTCTAAAAGTTTAGGGTTTATTTCTGTGTTTCTGCCGAGTCGGTTCAAGCCCAGTGTGCTGGTCCAGCGAGTACCTTTATTTTCTGGGTATTGCGTATTTGGCGAGCACACTTCTATATTCGGCGAGTAGGTATTTAGCTTCGGCGACCATGTCTTTGACTTCCTTCTGGTTTAAGCTATTCTATCATTTCTGACTTGTCAAACTTCCTTCTTTAACCCGGTCAATGAGTGACGTGGCAGTCTTTTGTTAGCTCTTTTGATGACGTGTCAGGTTGGCGAATTTATACGTACAACACACTCTAATTTAAATTTTTTATTGATGACAATTTTAACCTAATTAAAATTACTAAACAAGATAAAAAATTTTAAAGACACTACAAACTAATTAAATTATTAAAAAAAAAAAAAATCTTTCTCCTAAATCATTAGATTAAATATTACGTATTAAACTCTCTTTCCTAAATCTGTTATTACCATATCAAACACTCTCTTCTAATTAATCTCTCTCCATTTAATATATTATATATAATCATATTTCCATACTTCTATCAATCTCTGATTAATAGTTAAAGAAAAAATAACTTATGAATATTTTCGTTTTTTACTAACAATAATATATATACTAAAAAGTCAATTTTCAAAAAAAAAAAAAAAAAAAAGATAAAAAGATTTGAAAGCTTGAAAAAAAGAAGCATACATATAGGTAACAAAAAGCATTTTCATATTTCGATTTAAGAAAAAAAAAAAGGTTATTTATTTATTATTATATTATTATTATTTAGTATATACATACAATAGTTCCTAAAATCAAGTTTATTAGTAAGTTTTTCTTTTTCTTAACTGTTAGTCTTGCTTGAGAAAGAATGAGATAGAAAATTAGAGATATGTATTGGAGGAGAAAGAGTTTAATATGGTAATTAAAAATTTAGGAGAGAGTATTTAATATGTAATAATTAATCTAATGATTTAGGAGAGATAATTTTTTTTTTGAATAATTTAATTTTAAAAAGATAAAAAGGATAATCTTGTAACAAAATTCGAGCTTGTTTGGTTGGGCTTTTGAAAAACCTCTATTAGTAAAAGATCTACTTGCAGTAGATCTATTAGAAATAGAGTTTTTGAAAAAAAATAAATTATAGTTGTTTGGTTGGTAGACTTTTTTTTTATTTTAAAAAAAGTTCTATTTAGAGAAGCACCTCCCCATGACTTTTGCCTAGTAGAGGTTTAAACTCCACTAGCCTCTACTCAATTTAAAATAGACAATCTCAAAAGCCTAACTAAACAACTCTAAAAAACTCATATGTTGATAGACCTTTGAGGCAATGGAAAGCTCAACCAAACAAGCACGAAGTGTCTTTGGAATTTTTTAAATTTAAATTTTGAGAATGAAGTGTTTTTAGAAAAAAGTGTAAAAAGAAACAATTAGATTGTCAAAAGAAGCTCTCATATGATTATATATGATGAGTAATTTCCAATGAGGACTTTTTACATTGCACTTTAAGCACATTTGATAAAATTGCATGGAATATATTGAATCTTGATTTGATTTTTTGTATGGATGGTGAAAACATTTAAATGCAATTATGGAAAAAATAAAAATATTTTGGGTGCAAGAACTAATTGTTTCCGATTTTTTGAAGATAAAACATTTAAAAATAGGGAAATATAAGAAAAAATAGTTCTCAAATCCAAAAAATTTCCAAATTTTTACCAAATGTGTATTTTAATTTTCTTAGAATTAAACAAAAAATCAAATCAAGATTCAATATATTCCATGCAATTTCATCAAAGGTGCTTAAAGTATGCATTGTAAAAATCTCATTGGAAAATTACTCTATATATGATATATGATTATATTATTAAGAAAAGATATATGATTTTATTATATTATATATGATTTAAGAAATAAAAATAAAGGCATTTATAATGGACATGTGGCGGCTCCCGGTGTGAAGAAGCTATTTTATTATATTATATATATGATATATGATATATGATCATATTATTAAATATGATATATGATATATGATTATTATTATTAACGGTCCCGTTCACATCAGTGCGTACTGATGTAACTACATCAGTACCAATGCATGTAGACCACTTATTATGAAGAAGCTTTGATAAGTGCATACACTGTGTAAAGTATGTAAATCTAATGACCCACATCCAACACTGATAAAGTTATATCAGTATGCACTAACTTGAACATTTCTATATTATTATATATGAAAAATTAAATAATGCCACGTGTCACTCTCACATGAAAAGTATCTATTTTTATTATATATATATTAAAAAATTAAATATTTAATACTAACATTAAATAATGTCACATGTCACTCCCACATGAAAAGTAGCTATTTTTATTATATTTTATAATTTCTTTTGTACCTGTATAAAAATTAAAAAAAGAGTGCTAAAATCACTCTCTCAACTTACTCTCCCAAGCTACTCTCTCTTCTCCTTTTGACAATTGTCATTATTATTTATTGAAATAAATTTTAGAGTCATCATAATGAATTGTTTTTACATGTTATTTACAATTCAAACCATCATATCTTCCCAAATTGCCTCTTTTTTTTACACCAAATTGTCATAGTCCTTTTCTTAAATATTATAATTTATTATTTTATATGACTCTTTTTTATTTTCTAAAATATCATAACACACACAATTTATACTTGAAAAATTATCGTTTTTATCTATATTATCATAAGTTCAACTATTCTATAAAATAATTATTTTTACGCGATTTGAAAAATATTGTTAAAAAATTAAAATTTCATTAATAATATCAAAACTCAAATATACTAAAAACGCAAGATGTCAATATTTATTGTATTTAATAACTTTAATATTGTTAATAATATATTGCTAATTTTCTTTTTAAAAAATAAAATATATTTAATAAATATTATTCAACCCATTTTACCTTTGATTTTTGCTAACATATTTAAGAATGACAATTTGGTGTAAAAAAGGGCAATTTGGGAAGATGTGGATGGTTTTAATTTTAAATAACATGCAAAAATAATTCATTAA